>CM034701.1:378593925-378614226 GCA_020142125.1 Phrynosoma platyrhinos | reverse complement strand
CAGGACTGGCCTGGGGCAGGTCCAAAGGCCTCAGGGGGCTGCATCCAGCCCCTGAGCCTTAGGTTGCCTACCCCTGGCTTATGGTTTATACTTTTTTGGTTGGGCACGGAGGCTACAGATGCCATGATGCCACAAAATTCCAGATCCATTAGCATGCAAAAGCTAATTCCTGCACAATCCCATCCTTAACAGATACAAGAATGCTGGGAAATGAACCATATTTGCTGCACATATTGCATTCCCAGTTGTGACAGTGGACATGTGTATGAACAGAGCAGGGAGCAGAGCTGGTGAAGTCCTATCCATCATGTCCTCTGTCAGTGACAACAGAGTTAGAGCTAGGAAACACCCTTTTTGTAGGGGAAAGCAAATGTGAGGACACCAAGGAAAATGTCCACTTTCTTTCCCAAAATGACACTTGGGGCAAAACAAACTGCAATAAACAGCTGGCTTCCCAGTGGCTTAGGGGTGTGCTATACACACAATTCACACCCTCAAGCATGCCGCCCCATTGCCCATGTGTGAGCTGGCTTCCCAGAGCTCTGGTGGCACAGCATTTACATGCCGCATGCCACAGGAGCACCAGGAAGCTGTGGTGGGATGGGAAAAGGCGGCTTTTGTGCTGGCAAAAGGCAGATTGCCGAGGCCTTTGGAGTAATCTGCTTTGCCCCTTACTTGGTCTCCACACTGCAGAAATAAAGGAGTTTGACACTACTTTAACTGTCATGACTCAATCCTGTGGAATCCTAGGATTTGTAGTTTTGTCAGGCTAAACTAAAAATCCCAGGATTCCACCTGAGAGAGTCATGACCGGTAAAGTGGTGTCAAACAGCTTTATTTCTGCAGAGTGGAAACCAGGTAAGTGGGAAAGAAAGTGGATTTCCTTCCTGGTAGCCTCACAGTTGCTTCCCTGCCCACTACAACTCCTTTAACCTATTGTAGCATGTTTATAAATAAAGACAGCATTAAACAAAATGGCTTCTCTTCTCCATCTCACTTTTCATTTCTGCAATGTGGATACATCCTCATGAATTTAGCCCTTGCAGAGGCCTGAAAACATCATTTTATTTGTTCTTTGATAGGTTCTTGCCAAAAATTGGCAATTTCTTCATCAACAGGGTGGAAAGAACTTGAAATTTTTTAAAATAAAATGCACATGGAAGAAAACATGAAAGAAAACATGTAGCACTAATAAGATTCAGCGGAGACCCTCATATACCCTCCATGAGGCAGATGTTCTGTATATTAGGGATATAACTCTTGGTTAACCTTGTTCTCAAAGGAAGCAATGGGTAATTTTAGCAATTTATTCTAACTCTCTTAGAAAACTGAGCATTTTTAAATGCCTATTTTCAGTTTGGGTCTGATTCAGTGCAACATTCACTAATGCTATTTTGCTCAGAAAATAATACAATAACATGTGCAGAAATATTATCTTCTGCACAGAAAATGCTGTAGTTAGGGACACGTCCTGCACAAAATCCAGCTTCTTCTTTTTGGCTTAGAAAAAATGCTGTTTCTGCACAGAAAATAATGCTGTTTCCTTTACGTAAAATGCTGTTTGACACAAAGTTGACAAAATTGTGTGAAATTTGTGCAGAATAAGTCTTGAACTGTGAAGATTCCTGTTCAGGTTTCTCCTCATCAGGGTTTCTTGACACTCAAAAAACTTTTTTTTATGTTTCTTTTTCAAATATTCTTTCCACCTCTGGCCTACATGTGCTCTGTTGTCCCACCATGTACATCAGGGGTAGTTAAGTATATGGTATGTATAGGGGAATATGCACCACATGTCTGGGCATATCAGAAGTAATTTCACATCACTTCATGTGGCCATTTGGGGGCAATATAATAATAATAATAATAATAATAATAATAATAATAATAATAATAATAATAATAATAAATTTATATATGGCTGGAGAAGCAGGCCTTTGGAGGAAGGCGATTTTGGAGAATGGGGTAAGGCAAACTGCCACATTTGTGCATGTTTTGTTAGCATTCTGGCATAGTCTTCAGGTGCTAAATCACCTGAAAATCACTTACAAATCATGCTAATTTTTAAAGCTTGTGTGTTGTTTCTCATTAATGTCTTTTGCCATCTAGACTACACTCTGATGTTGCTTGTCCTGGTTTTTATTTGTAAATGGTCAGAGGGGCTTTGGGGATATACTTTACTCATCCATGATGGCACTCAAATCATATTTCAGGGTCAAGTGTAAAGAGGATCTTCTTCTAAAAAAATAATACATGGGGGAAAAAAAGAAAATAGCTGATAATGTCTACATGTGTCAGTTGCAAGTAGAGTCCATAATGAATTTATGCAAAGTGCTTCTCTTATGGTAGAAAGCACAAATTGCCTGGGAATACACTCAAATGCCCTGGGGGAGAAAGTGTTCTCCTAATAATAGGAATGTACTCTGCATTATGACTTTCTTTAAGTGCACATGGGGGGAGGAGAAGCAGTTCAGGGGGATGAAGAAGTGGTTGTGCCTTAAGATAAATGATTGTAATGGCTCTATCACTATAGAAATGGAGATTAATCTTGTGGTCCATTTTGGGCGGGGGGGGAGGTCACCTCAATGGGCCAACCTATGTCTGCGCTGGAGCATTCCATATTTCTGGTGGCTAACCTGACTTTGAGTAAAGTAAAATAGAATAAAATAAAATAAAATATTTTTCACATTAAACATAATGGGGAAAAGGACTGCAGCTTATTTTTTCCACTGTTGTGTAAATTTAGTTCTCTTTATGGAGAGCATTAAAACATGTGGCCCCTCTAGTTTTGGAGACACTCCAATTCAGTGTTGGAAGACATGCTTTGCAGGTAACAGGTCAAAGGTTTGTGTTCTGGAAACACAACTTCAGTCAAATATTATCTTCACACTACTGCTTCCTGCTGGCTATTTCAGCAAAAAAGCATGCTTAGACCATATATGATTACTAGCATGCTTCTAAGCAGGTTTCACACACACTCTCTCAAGCTTCTTCTTTACCCAGTAATAGAAGGTAATGTGTGGACATTGCCAACTGATGAAACTAAGCAATGAATCTATGATGTATCAAGTAACTTTTAGGTGCCTGTAGTCACAGAGATACTTTCGTCCTTCTCCTTTTTCTCTTCCTCTTCAATTCTGTAGGAGATGATGGTGTGCCACAGATTGGTACAGCATTCTCTTCACACACCTTTTCCTATATGCCATTAGAGAGATGGAATTTTTAGTATAGTACAGTGGGCCTGGTTTGGTTCCAGGATCCACCATGGTTATCAAAATCTGTGGATGCTCAAGTGCCATTAAATACAATGGCATAGTAAATGGTGTCCCTTTTATAAAAATAGTAAAATCAAAGTTTGCTATTTAGAATGTATATATTTTTGGAATATTTCCAAGCTGGGGATGCATGAATCCATGGATAAAATGGATGTGGAGGGTTGACTGTTTCCCACAAGACAGCCAGTGTGGTGTAGTGGTTTGAGCAATGGACTATGATTGTGGAGAACAGTGTTTAATATGGAAACTCATGTCCAAAACACACTGCAGAAACAATCCAGTTTGAGACCACTTTAACTGACCTGGCTCAATGCTAGGGGATTCTGGAAACTGTAGTTTTGTGAGACATTTAGTCTTCTCTGTCAGAGAGCTCTGGTGCCACAATAAACTACAATTCCCCATGATTCCCTAGCACTTGAGCAAGTCACACACTCTCACTCCCAGAAAATTCCATGCTAGATTCACATTAGGGTTGCCATAAGTAGGAAATGACTTGAAGGCACACAACAGCAAGGCTTTCCTATATCTCTCTGTTCTGTTCACACTGTCTTTCAAGTTTTCCTCATTTGCCCAACCATAGATCGGAATGCATGGCCATAAATAATCATGGTGTCTACACAACTAGACCATGTAAACCCAGAAATTCCAGGGGGTTGGTGGTCACATAGATACTCCTCCCTCTAGTTACTTCTTTTTCCTTTACTCCCCCCCCCAAAATTATCTTACTTTTATCCTGTTTTCTGTAAATAAATGCAAGTATTACAAAATGCCATAAGCCTTTTGTGACCAGCTTCCATTGAGAACAAGCCCAAGATACCTTTGGGACTTCACAGTTTTGCCTGAAGTCACTCTTCTAATGCTTTTTATATTACTTTTTTACCTTTTACTTTTAATTGGAGATGCTAAGGATAAGATCTGGGATGTTCTACATGGGAAAACTCAGGCCCTGGAGCTGAATCTGGTCCTTCTGCTATTCCAATTTCATAGAATCATAGAATCAAAGAATCATAGAGTTGGAAGAGACCTCAAGGCCATTCAGTCCAACTCCCTGCCATGCAAGAATACAGAATCAAAGCACTTCCAACAAATGGCCATCCAGCCTCTGTTTAAAAATCTCCAAAGAAAGAGACTCCACCACACTCTGAGGGAATGTGTTCCACTGTCAAACAGCTTTTACTGTCAGGAAGTTCTTCCTAATGTTGAGGTGGAATCTCTCTCCCTGTAGTTTGCCCCCCATTGCTCCATGTCCTAGTATCTGAAGCAGACAAAAACAAGCTCGCTCCATCCTCAACATGACTTCCCTTTGAATATTTGGCTATCATATAACCTCTTAACCTTCTCTTCTCCAGGCTCCACATACCCAGCTTCCTAAGTCTCTCCTCATATGGCAATAAAATAATAAAAATATAAACACTGATTTAGATGGAACACTATCAGTTTGATTCAGTGCAAAACAATTTCCTAGAGTGCTATATTCCTGGCACACGACTACTCCCTCAACAAGACGTACCTATACCACATGAGTTTTACCCATAGTTCTGTAGAAGCATTGATATTTCAAGCTGAATAGAGCCTTCTTCCTCATGTAGTCCTGGACATTCTATGTTGTTACAAATATAGTACCAGGATGGCTACAGGACATGAAGGTGACACTAATATGGTTTCACTTAGGCTAACTTAGAAAATACTTACCTCCCTTTAGAATTGTGTGCTGTAGTTTCAAGGACTTGTCTTCAGAATAACCACTCATACAAGGTTACTCCCAATGTATCTCATTGTTAGCAACTTTCTAGTAGCAAGGGACAAGGACTGTGCTGTTTACAAGAAAGGAGTCTATAAATGGCCAGCTTGATGCCAAGACTGAAATGAAAAACAAAATATTTGCTAAGAATTTTAGCTTGATGAAAAGCTACCAACGTTCTGGTCTGTTGGAGTACATGACAGAAATGCAATATAATTAGATCCTTGATTCACCAGCATGGCCTTCTAATCTGCCCTGATGTGACCAGAAAAAGAAATTGTACTTCAGAGGTTCTTAGTATTCTTAGAATTTGATGGGTTTTTCGGTTTGTGAGGCCATGTTCCAGAAGAATTCATTCCTGATGTTTCACCTGCATCTGTGCCTGGCAAGTTCTCAAAAACCTATAGATGCTGGCCATGAAAGCCTTCAATTTCTTAGTATTCTGTTTATATCTTCTTAGCTTGCATCACTATCTATCATTTTCTTGAAGATGAGGACACCAAAGACAAGGCTTTTCTTGCTAAACAGTTCAATACTGATTCCTAATGTTGGAACTCCTATTTCAACCTTGAGAAGTATCCATACCAGTGATCTAAAAGCAAACACTTTGCTGTTGACGTTTTCTAGTCAGATATAAAGACCTGAGTGTGCAAAATGTATGAATACTAGAAAATTGTTCTTAACTCTGACAGAGCCTTTCTGCCTTGTGTACTGTTTTTAAGGAGGGACACAACTTTTAATTTCAATAGTCAGTTGGAACAACCTATTTTTCATGGTTTTAACGGACCTGAGGCAATAATCTAATGCCAATCCAATTAAAAATAGTAGATGGCAACCACAATTTTAAAAGATAGCCTCCCTCTATGAATCTTTATGAGAAGTGTGCATCCATCTTCTAATAAGATCAGTGCTATGAGATAATAGAATCATAAAATCATAGAGCTGGAAGATACCACAAGGGCCATCCACTCCAATCCCCAATGATTTTCAAGAGATGTATATCTACATTATAGAAATACATGCATACCATATCAATGTTATAGCAATGCATGCATCTGATACAGCAGTCTATGAAAGCTTGGATTGGAATGATTTTGCTAAATTAAGGCATTGGTTTTGCCATGTTTGGTTATGGTTTGGTTATGCATATGCATTGGTTATACATGTGCATAATCTAAAAATTATGAAAGCTTGTTTCTTACTTCAGAACTACTGGTCAAAAGTCCATGTAAACCCCAAACCCAGTGTTATTTCTCATTTTCCAGATTTTAAACTTGGGTGTGACACATATGTCCCACATCCATTTTTGTGGCTCCCAAGACACCCCAACAGGAAAAAAAAGTGTTCTAAAAAAATAAGAAATGACACTCTGAGAAGTAGGTGGGTAGGTGATTTTTTTCTCTCTTCCAAAACAGATATAGACTTTCAGTCACTTCTAGCTTTGAAAAACCAATAAAAATATGTGGGTCATAGTCCACAGTTGAGGAGGGGGGGGGCAATTTCCCTTCTAGATTGGTCAGAGTTGACTCCTCCAATCTGTGTAGCTTCACTTGTCATTGGAAACCAGACCAATTAAGGTCTTACATGGTCACCTATACAAATTTTGCTGTGGCTAAGCCCCAGAGAAACGGAGTTCAGTGGTTCTGGGGGGCAATAGCCATGTAAAATGTTTCTTCTTGTGTCCCAGTTCATCCTCCCCATCCTGAAACACTGTTGATGTGTTGGACTATTTCTTTTCACCAGGCCTAGCCAACAAGACCAATGGTCAGGACTGATAGGAATTGTAGTTCAAAAGATTAGGAAAAGAAAAAGTCTAGAGGACCAAAGGCTGAGAATCACTGGTTTAAATGACAGATTAGTCAGCAAGAATGTTATTTCCTCTTTCTAACAAGAACAGAATAACAACAGTTGGGTCCCAGTGCCTCCCAAATACAACTATCATCTAGCAGGAAAATCATAGTGTGACACCATTCAGATTCAGAGAAGAGTAGCATTTTCATGTCTTTCTCAGCCATAAATTAAAGGTCTTTAAACAGAGGCTGGATGGCCATCTGTCAGGGATGCTTTAATTTTGAGTTCCTGCATGGCAGAATGGGGTTGGACTGGATGGCCCTTGTGGTCTCTTCCAATTCTATGATTCTATGAAATCACAGCTCTATTGCCACTGTTTTTAAAAAGTAAAACCAGTAATAACTTTCTTGTTTGTGTTCTAAAGCTATATTGAAAATAAGAAGGGAACATATTAATTAACGATGAAAAATTTAGATTTGAAATCTGTCTCCAGTAGTTCTTTTATTGGCCTTTTGGCTGCTAAGAAAAAACTCTTTCTGGAAATAGAACACAGTATCCATAGTGATACATATAGTTCAAATCAGAAATAAATATCTTCCTTATTAATAAAAAAACCCCTATGTGTTTATTTATTCATTCATTGACTTTAAACATACCAAATGTCATTGAGAGGCGTGGCAGGGTGAGGGACTGGGGTTTAGTGTGGGAAGCAAAAACTGTCTCAGAAGCTCAAACTTGCCTATCTGAGGAAAATAATGCCTTCACTACAAACGTTTGCTCTGCCACTGAATAAAATTGCCCTCAAAAGTAAAGTTTGGGAAGGGGAAAGTACATTTTGTACAACAGTTTTCAAAATCCCCTAGACACAAGGCTAGTAGTTGTGTCATCTGGAGAATTCTGGAGGCTGGTATCTTGAAAAAGTAATGTTTTTCTTGGATTCTGCTCTATGACTTGTGTGATGCAGCAGCTAAAATAGCCAATATGATCCTAGGCTGCATCAATAGAAGTGTAGTTTCTAGTTTGAGTGAATTAATAGCACTACTGTATTCTGCTTGGGTCACACTTAGACCTCATCTGGAATACTATGTCCAGTTCTGGGCACCACAGTTCAAGAATGATGTGGATAAGCTGGAACATGTCCAGAAGAAAACAACCAAAATGGTAAAAGGTCAGGAAACCATGCTGTGTGGAGAGTGACTTAGGGAGCCTGGTATGTTTAGCCTGGAGAAGAGAGGGTTAAGAGGTGTCATAGAATCATAGAGTTTGAATAGACCATAAGGGCCATCTAGTCCAACCAAGATAGCCATGTCTAAATATTTGAAGGGATGTCATATTGAGTATGGACTAAGCTTGTTTTATGCTGATCCAGAGACTAGAACATGGAGCAATGGACTCAAACTACAGGAAAAGAGATTCCATCTAAGTATCAGGGAAATCTTCCTAACAGTAAGAGCTGTTTGACAGTGGAACACACTCCCACAGAGTGGTGGAGTCTCCTTCTTTGGAGTTTTTTAAACAGAAACTGGATGGCCATCAGCCAGGAGTGCTTTGATTGTGCATTCCTGCATGGCAGGAGGCTGGGCTGGATGGCCCTTGAGGTCTCTTCCAGCTCTTGGATTCTGGTATTCTAACTTGGAATATTCAAAGGTAAAGGATCAGGTCTAGTCTATTTACATGAGGGAAAATTTTGATGGAATATTAGAGCTGTTTGACAGTGGAACCAATTACCTAGATAAGTGGCGGGGTCTTCTTCTCTGGATGTCTTCAGAATAGGCTGGACAGCTACCTGCTGGGGATGCTCTAGCTGGATTTTCTGCAGTGAGTGGGAAATTGAACTCAATAGCCTATAGGGCCTCTTCCAACATTTTGATTTTGTGATTCTGTTCAATTGCATTTCTTTCTTTCGTTTTAAAGTGCTAACAGCCTCTTTGAAAGGGATTGCAGCCCAACAATGCAAAACAAACAAGTTGTCCAATGAACACCCAACTAGTGGCTCCCACAATTTCACCCCAACTAATTTTCTCTTGAAAATAGAATCTTTTTTAAAAAAGTGTTATGTTGCATTGAAGAGAATTGCTTCAATTTTCAAAAGGTACAGACCACAGTAATTTAGTGTGGAAATACTGTCAGACAATCTTGTACAATCCTTTGTGAGTGTTGTGCCCAAGGCCTGCTTTTCAGGACTTTTTGGGACTTACCTATTGGAGGGCTGGCATTTAAGCAAACTACAGAAGCCAGCGCCAGAAAGAATAAAAATAATACCCTAAAATAGCTGATTTTGAAGGGATACTATTTGTTACCATACATTATTGTATAGACTGATTATATCTTTATTCACAGGGAGAGATACTTGTGGAATTTTGTGTCTTGGGTGTTAAAGAACTTGGTCAGGCTTGAACAATGTGAACGTTGACAGTGAGTGCATTTACACTGCAATATGACACCACTTTAAATGCTGTAGCCCCATCCTATGAAATTGAGGGATTTATAGTTTTACAAAGACTTTAGCCTTTTCTGCCAAAGAATGCCACTGCCTTAGAAAACTAAAAATCCCAATATTCTGTAGGATGGAGCCCTAGCAGTTATTATAGATGCACCCTTAGTGTAGATGCACCCTTAGACTACTGCCACATTGCAGAATTAATGCAGTTTGACATCACTTTAATTGTCATGGCTCCATCTTATGAAATCCTGGAATTTGTAGTTCATTGTGACACCAGAGCTCTATGACAGAGAGATCACAAAACTACAGATCCCAGAATTTCATAGAATTGAACCATGGCGATTAAACTTGTGTCCAACTGCATTAATTCTGCAGCATAGATGCAGTCTTAGCTGAGAGGGACTTCATCTGTTTTTCTCAGGCAAATAGATAAATAAATAAATAAATAAATAAAGACTTAAGCCAAAATGAGGCAAGAGGGACAAAATGACTCAAGAAGAGTCATTATTCCTTCTATTAGGAAAGGGCTGTCCTTACCTTTTCTCCTCCCCTCCTTTTATCTTACTGTTATCACAATTGAAGCAACAGATAGAGCCAGCCCTACCATTGGGCAGAGTGAGGCAGCCATATGAGGCAGTAAATGAGGGACTTCATGAAAGTTCAGCAAACTATTGGTTAAATGTGCAATTGGAAAATATGAAAATGACTGCTTTGTTGCTTGTGTGAACTAGCTAGCTTGCAAACTTTTCACAAACATGTTTCTGTGAACTTGCTAGTTTGCCAAAAACACACCAACCCTATATTTTGCAAACACTGGATGAGATCCTATAGCATGCATTGCTGGAACTCCACATCCTCTCACTACCCAGTATCTGTCAATTCTTGATAGATGCTTCTGCTGCTGTCACTTACTGGTGGGGAAGAGAGAGAGAGAAGAGGGAGACAATTCAGACCATAGAGAACTAGCTGATCTCAGCTCTGACAGGGGAAAGATATGAGGGTGCACTTTCAATTAGAATGAACCTGCCTTTTCCTTCCCCTTTGAGCTCAGAGTAGATAGATCTTCATGGTCTGAATTGCCTCCCACCTTCCCTTCCTTCATATAAGCAGCTGCAGCTGCTGCTTTTCAAAAGGTTTGACTTTGCCAGGCATGGGAGGTTTTTAGATGGAAAGCCAGGGCAAAAGACTATACCTCTGTGCCCTTTCCAAAAGGGACTTACGCCCATGTAAATGGTGCTTAACATTAATGTAAGTCACTAACAGGATGTTAGCCATTGAGTTTTTTGGGCCATGTGAGAGAAAAAGACACTGCAGCATTAATTAATTTATTATTATTATTATTATTATTATTATTATTATTATTATTATTATTATTATTATTATTATTATTATTATTATTATTATTATTAATATCTCACCCCTCTGCAGAGCAATACTTAAAATAAATTCCATTAAAAAACAAACCCTAACTGCAGCAGAGAATAGGGAAGGAGAGAGTGACTGACTCTTAAGGCCGGGAAATCTAGTCAGGAAAGGTCTGCCAGAAGAGATCCATCTTGACAGCTTTCTTAAAGCTACTTAAGGTCATAATTGGACAGATCTCGTCTGGCAGGCCATTCCATAATCTGAGTACAGTTGCCAAAAAGGCCCTCTGGGAGGTAGTAGACAGCCTCTTTTTTATCAGCTGTAACAAATTCCTCGCAGAGGACCAAAGTGCACAGGGTGGATTATATGGGAGGAGACGGTCCCGAAGATAGGATGGACTCAAGCCATTTAGAGCTTTAAAGGTAATAACCAACACCTTATACTGGACCCGGAAACTAATAGGCATGCAGTGAAGAGACTTTAATGCTGGTGTTATATGGTCTCTCCTTGATGTATCCAAGATCAATCTGGCTGCCATGTTCTGTACTAACTGTAGTTTCAGGAACAAGCACGAGGGTAGCCCTATGTAGAGCGCATTACAGAAATCAAGACGGGAGGTTACCAGTGCGTGCACCACAGTTTCTAGATCCCTTACTTCCAGGAAAGGGCGCAGCATTAACTTTAAACCAATCAACCTATTCTTATGTTAAGTGAGCAGACATTTTTGCACAAAATAAACTTATAATTAGCACAAATTATTGAATAATAATAATAATAATAATAATAATAATAATAATTTATTTATTTATAGCCCACCCAATCACAAAGAATTCGGGTGGGTTACAATAATAAAAATACATAGAATACAATAGAATTAAAAAAGTAATCTCTTCCCAACCCCCCCCAACCCAATGCTAAAATTAAATTAAACAAACATTATTTTAAAAAAATACAAAAGTTCAAAAAGGGAGGTAGACAGAGTGATGTAGATCACCTTGTGCAGGGAGAGGAGCTAAGCTGGGAAGCACATGGAAACCTGAGCATCTCTTTTCTGTGCCAGAACTGAGCTCTCTCAAGGAAAACGAAAACCAGGATGATTTGCTTTCCCACTCCAGGCCATTCTTTCATTGGCAGGCACAAAGGCATTTTTATTTAGACAAGCCCTTGGTATTTCAGATGGGCTGGTGCTGAAAGTATTTTTAACAGACTTCTTCTTTTCTTCTTTGATCTTCCTTAGTAGGTGTACCAGGTCTGTGAGGTTCTCCGCTAGTATTATGGTGTCATCAGCATATCTCAGATTGTTAATATTTCTTCTTCCTGTTTTCACTTTTCTGTATCCAAGCCTGCTTTCCTTAAAATATGTTCTGCATATATGTTGAATAGTTAGGATGATAGGATGCAACCAACTGGGAACTATTCTGTTTCTCCATGTTCTGTCCTGACCGTAGCCTCTTGTCCTGAGTATAGATTCCTCATTAGGACTATCAAATGTGTTGGCACTCCCATGTTTTTAAGGGCATTCCGTAGCCTTTCATGATCAATGCAGTCAAAGGTTTGGCTATAGTCTATAAAGCACATGCTGATTTTCTTTTGGAACTCTCTGCTATGCTCCATTAGCCATCATATATTTGCAATGTGGTCCCTATTGCCTCTTCCTTTCCTTGGACTCCTGGGATTTCTCTCTCTATGTATGGTTGGAGTCTATGTTGCAGAATTTTGAGCATGATTTTGCTTGCATGGGAGATTAGTGCAATGGTTCTATAGTTGCTCCAGTCTCTTGTGTCTCCTTTTTTGTGGATGAGGATGTATATTGATTGCTTCCAATTTGTTGCCCATCGTTTTGTTTTCCGTATCTGTTGACATATGTTAGTTAGCACTAGACTTGACTCTGTCAATGTGGATTGCAACAGTTCTATTGGAATATCATCTGTTCCTGGATTCTTTGTTTTTTGTTTGTTTGTTTGTTTGTTTGTTTTTTGCCATTTCCTTTATTGCAGCATCCAAGAGCAGACGGGACACTTTTATGACCCTCTCCCATGGTTTTACAACCGGAAGAAAACAAAAGAGAATAACATAATACACAGGGAGAGAAAAACACACGTCTTTTCGTTTGCTTGCTGGTTTGTTTAATAATGTGATAAGGCTCCAAGTCTATGGAGCATATGCTACAATATCTTTCACTCAGTTACTTTCAAAGGCAATACAAGATCCCTTTACATACTGATATTCCAGACTAACAGGGCTATGTCTCTAAATACTATACCCTTTAGGCTGTAGCTTATAAGTTTTAAAGAGACTTCTCTACAGCAACACTCCTGTTGAGTTCTATGCCTACCATTTGCTTTTCCTCATTTCCTTAAATGAATCAATATAATTTCTTTTTAAGAAAGTACAGTGGGTTATCATGAACAGAAATGTATCTTGAATGAAATCTTGATTTCATCACAGAATGGTATCTATCCCTCCGTGTCTCCATAGCCTCAGAAAGTGATTAAATGATCTGGGTAAATAGTTCACTATAAATATTTCCATGGCAGCACACCATTCAATGCTTCCCTGTAGAGCTAGCTTCTTTTTCACTCGCCCCATGCTAATGTCCCCTGCCCTACCCTGATACAACTGAGTGTCTAGCCCAGCTGCTTTTAAGGATTCCTAAGTGCAGCTTCTATTTCAGTAGATTGCCACAAACTCTCCATAGATGTGCTTTCCATGCGTGCTGTTTTCAAAAGGACTATTCAAGAGTATTGCATGACTAGCCTTTGTGATAGCATGCACCCAAAATGTGATTCAAGTCCACGCAATCCTGGAGCTGTGAACAACAATGAAATTGAAATGTGAGGATAAATGGGAAGTAGAAGGCTCTGGCATGCAGCATTGCTTGAGTGATCTCTCTCTATGTTTTCAGCTAAAAAGGATGTTGCTTTGCCCACAGTGAACATGACAGAACTTTGACAAGCAATTAAAACATGGGTAACCACACAGATGTGTCAATTATTGTAGTGGCCATGCTAGTTAAGAGTCTCCTAGAGCATTTCGGATAATCTCATGGGGCTTTCAAGCTTTTATATTTCTACCACTACTAAAAAAATGTCAAAATTGCCCACAGTTAAAATGTGGTTTACAAGTTCTATCATAGGGGGAAAAAAGCACTAGTTAAGCATGGGAGGACTGCAAAAAATGTTTCATGTGTAAGCTATATTTTATCTGAAACACAGAAGTGACAGAAGGGAAATACTACAGCTACTGGTATCTTTCAGCATAAGGGTTTTTGCCACAAGTGCTATTGTGAATCCTCTAGAAAAATAAGAACTGAGTTTTGCCCATTTAAAACAAGGGGAAAAACTTCTTCCAAAATATGCATTGATGCTGAATAGATTCATGATATTCTGCATTATTTGGACTTTCACATTTTCTTGTGAATATGATTGTTCTTGTATCAGGACCAGGGGTATAAAAGCAGACAGGTGGCTGTGGGCTGCCCCAAGAAGCTGCGGATTGGGGCCAAGGTAGCTGCACTCCTTGGCCCTGATCCACTTCTTTTAGAGCCCTGGAAGGAGTGCTAAAATAGCGTTCCTTCCGCAAGGCGCAGAAGGTCCTCTGCAAGAGGGGTTGGGCGCCTCTTCGGCATCTCTTCCATCACAGCATGTCCGGACGCTGCAGCAGAGGGATGTCATTGGAGTGCCCATTGTGTAGAGTGACGGGCACTCCGATGGCGTGTTCAGGAAGGGGTTGGGGCGCCCAGCGTTAGGCTGCCCCTCCCCTTCCTCACCTCCAAGATGGCGCAAAGCGCCATCAGTTGATTGTTGCCTGATACATGAGGCAACACATACAAACACATACAAATATTTCAAGGATACAGCCATGTTAGTCTGTAGAATCAGTATGTAGAGAGATCTTGTCTGCCTCTCTCTCTTCTTTAGGCTAGATGTAGAATCAGAGAGATGAGATCCGTCAATGAACATCTTTGGACAGTTTTAAAAAGGCTGTCAAGACGGATCTCTTTCGGCAGGCCTTTCCAGATTAATCACCCGGCCTTGGGACCTCAGCTCCTCCCCTTCTTAGGAATACTTTGTAGTCCCCGTGAGAACTGAAGTTGCAGGGGTCTTTTGGTTTGTATTTTAACTAATTTAATTTTAATTTGTTGTGTTTTAATTGTGGATTGTTTTTAATTGTGATCTGATTTAATAATTTTTTAAGGGGGGGGGAGGAGGGAATCATATTGTTTTAAGTTGTAACTATTTTATTGTTACCGCCCGGATTGGCTTGCCACAGGGTGGTATATAAATAAAATTTATTATTATTTATTATTGTAGCACCTTTGAGACTAAATGAAATAAAGAAGTTGGCAGCATGAGCTTTCGTAGACTTTAGTCTACTTCCTCAGTATGCATCTGAGGAAGTAGTCTGAAGTCCATGAGAGCACATGCTGCCAACTTCTTTATTTTAGTTAAGATCTTTCTACATATTGATACAAATATTTCCTCATTGTGAAATGGCAAGCTCCTCACCCAGCCACCGAGCCATCTGCAGACCTGTGGAATTACGCATATTTGGTTTTTGCACATTTCTGTAAAATGCAGAAACTGTAAAATGTGGACATGTGATAATGATTACTTTAGTACTCAGACTAGTAAAAGGTGTAGCACCAGATGGATTGTTTGCAGTCAATCTGTCTATCTTTTTCTGCTTGTTGTATGGTTAACTTTGCAAAGGAAAAGTGTACTCATTTTGCACAGAGACATTTTTGTTTAAAATACAGAGAGCATAATGGGATAAAAACTGCTTCATGTCTTGCTTGCTCTGGCACTGCAAGTGAGAACTCTCATGGAGAGTGGAGAGTTCTCAACAAGCTTTCTCATTGTGCTGAGTAAAGTTGGGAAAATAATAACATTATCCAAAACTCACACACAAAAACATGTTTTTCAACTGTTGAGAAATCCTGATGAGAAGAATCCTGGACTGATAAGAATCTTTTCAATTTCAGACTTGTTCTATACAATGCTCACACATTGTAGTGTGTAGAAAACAGTATATTCTGTGCAGGAAACAGATTTTTTGTGCAAAAAACCAACATCCCAGTGCAGAAATTACATTTTCTGTGCCAAAATATCATGTGCAACTTTTGTGCAGAATAAGCTTGAAACTCTGTATAGTTTTTTTTTTCTTTTTTGGATTTATTATTTTTTTAACATTTTCAAGCTGTGGATGGTTGAATCCAAGGCTAAAGAATCCATGGATACAGACAGCCAACTGTATATACTCTGTAATGAAAAAAGGAGGGGCCATGGCTATATTTAAAAAAAACACACACTTAGTATTGGGTAATTCAAAGGAGATGGAAATCTAACTTCACCTCATAAATCAACTCTGTATAGTTTTCAAAAACTGTGAAGGTTCAAAGATTTGAACCAAGGGGGAAAAAAATTAAATTATGTGTTGCTTCCTTGGTAAAGAAAATTAAGGAAGATTTACATTGCTAGTGCTAAGGCATCCTGATTTAACCAGAATCTTGGAAGTAGTAAGGTGTTTGTTTGTTTTTTTAAAACAAAATTGTAGTCATGAGAAGAATGGTTTGAGTGTTGGACTACAACTCTGGAGGCAAGGGTTTAAATCTCCATTCAACCATAGAAACCCAATGGGTGACCATGGTCAAGTTATACTGTCTCACCTTCTGTGGAAAGCTATGGCAACCCCCCTCTGAACAAATCTTGCCAAGAAAATCCTGTGATCGGTTGACCTTAGGGTTGTTTTAAACTGGAAATGACACACAATGACAACACATCTGTACAAATGGGGACCCATCCTGGAACTACAAGCTGGTTCCCCAAAAGGCATACCAAGGAGCACAAAGTCAGAGGGAGAACCCAAGGCAAAAGCAGGATATTGTGCTGTCTACTCACTCTACACTTTTTCCTGCTTTTTGTCTGCTCAGATTGGAAAGATGGACAGGAAATGATAGCAAGAAAAAAGAGAAGGATCAAGTGCAATTCCTGGAGCCTCTAGGCAATTGTAATGAGCCCTCTGTGGGTGCCACACAATGATTACTGAAATCAGACCATGAATTCAAAATTTTACATTTATCTTCCATCATCCTTCACTGGAATTGCTTAAGTTTTTCTGTGGTCTCCCTTCCAGACGTTGAACAAAGCCAATATCATGTGCAACCAGTCCTGCTCAGAAGGATAAAGAAAACTATTGAATAAGGATTGCCATCTCATCAGGTCTAAAGACTGGAATTGTAGAATATATAGTTCTTTCTCATATATTGCTTGTTTCAAGAACAAAGTGTAGTGAAATTGTATTCATTGCTAATAGTCACATTGGTAAAATGTGTGTGTGTTTACAGAAAAATCTCAGGCTGTTTTGGAATTGTTGTGAAAAGGAAGGGAGGAAGAAATGAGACATTTCTCAACATAATCTCACTTCCCCCTCCCAATGTGCTGAGGCCAGTACCATAAAAGTGCCATATTCTTATCATATTTCCTAGAAACTTGCTGTGGACAAATAGCTGATGGCTTATGGACCTGCATTGGTTGGCAGACCATCACTTTGAGAGGCACTGGGCTGGAGTTCAAGGAGAGTGAGGAACAGATACAAACTTTAACACTGACAGAATACTGCTACCTTTCTTCTTGTGTGTTATTTTTAAATGTTTGATTTTTTTTAAAAGGAAACCTCCTTTCTTTCCTGTCACATATGATTCTTTCATCAGATTTTCTAGGCCTCAGACTTCAAGAACTCACACACCTGTCCATTGTAGGAATCAGTAATTTCCCTGTAGTCAACCAGGAAGGAGTTTATTAAGAAGAGATAAAATGTGTGTGTTTTTGTGTGCCCTCAGGTCATTTCTGACTTATGGTGACCCTAAGGTCACCTTATAATGGTGTTTTATTTGTAAGATTTACTCAGAGGAGGTTTGCCATTGCCTTCTTCTGAGGCTGAGAGAGTTCAGTTTGCTCAAGGTCAGTGGATTTCCATGATTGAACAGGAATTTGAACTCTGGTCCAGCACATAAACCACTGTACCACACTGGCTCTACCTTGGAAGTCACAATCTATCCTGAAGGCAAGAGAGCAAGTTGGGATAGGTAATATTATACAACTGTATTAGGACTGACTTTGATCTTTGTCCAAGGATAATAGATAGATGGTTATCTACACAGGTGCTACTCACACTAATGCTCCCTGGAATGCTAGATTATTTGGAAAATAAAATCATCCTGTGTTTCACTGGATTCACATTTTTTTTTCAAAATCTTTAGAACTAATCATTTCTGGTCCTTACCCATAATGTTTATTGCTTCAAGGCAGCTGGCAGATTTTTCTTACAATTAGCAATATTAAGTGGGGTTATGAGTCTTATGGCCTATTCATACTACACAATTACAGTGCTGTTATTCCACTTTAACTGCCATGGTTCCATCTTATGTACTTGTAGAGTTTGTAGTTTGGTAGAGAGCTGGAGTGTCTGACTTGAGACTTTTGCATCCCCCTCACCAAACTGCCAATCCCAGGATTCCATAGGACAGAACCATGACATGGTTTTTTGTGGGGTTTTCAGTCTGTGAGGCCATGTTCTAGAAGAATTTCTTCCTGACCTTTCACTTGCATCTGTGGCTGGCATCTTTATCTTTTTCTGAAGATGCCAGCCACAGATGCAAGTGAAACGTCAGAAAGAAATTCTTCTAGAAAATGGCCTCACAGCCTGAAAAACCCACAAAAACCCATGGATGCCAGCCGTGAAAGCCTTTGACTTTACAGAACTGTGACAATTAGAGAGGAATAATAGTGTTATAATTCTGTGGTGTAAATAGACCTCTGGAATCTAAGTTCAACACTCCTCCATACTGGTTTGCCTATAAAGTGCTACAAGGTGAGTTTGTATATGACAATGTAGTACAGGGGTAGGCAACCTTTCCCCTTTAAGGGCCGAGGGACTTCAGCTCCCAGAATCCCAGGAGCTACTGGCCAATATGGGACTATTGGCCAACATGGCTGAAGCTTCTGGGAGCTGAAGTCCCTCGGCCCTTAAAGGGGAAAGGTTGCCTACCCCTGATGTAGTATCATTGCCAATAATGCTGTATAGTGTTGGTGTGGGAGACTCTATAGGCCCATTTTTTCTGATAATATTTGAACACTGCCACATAATAGCAGTCAGTGTTTACTGTTATCTGAACTGTAGCACTCAACATTTGACTAGTAACTGGCATGGAACAATCTTTGACAATATCTGACTGGCAGCCATGCAGTTATCAACACCCTCCCCCTCACACACACATACACACAAAGATTCATATATCCACTGTGAATGTTTAGAAGTCACAGCAGATAACTATGACATGATTGGGACAAACACCTGGACACTTTCAGCCTCCAGGAGAGTTCCCCCCAAGCATGACCATCCTTGTGTTGATGCACCAGTGAAGTCCTGGTCATGCTACAAGGTGAGTTATAATTAATAATTGAAATTCATGTTGAACCAAGGCCCTTGCCCAATATGCTTTGCAATGTTGTGTGGCATGTTCACAACCCAGTACCTGGACCTAAGTTACACTTCCAAGAGATATGGTGTAGAGCAGGGGTAGGCAATCTTTCCCCTTTAAGGGCCGAGGAACTTCAGCTCCCAGAAGCCTCAGCCATGTTGGCCAATAGTCTCATGTTGGCCAATAGCTCCTGGGATTCTGGGAGCTGAAGTCCCTCGGCCCTTAAAGGGGAAAGGTTGCCTACCCCTGGTGTAGAGTATTTCTGGGGACACTGGATGTGGCAGTATGGTGCTTCAGGAGGTTTTTTCTAGAAATACAAGGGGGATTCTTCCGTAGAGAGGAACAACTAGATCCAACTAGTTTATCATGCCAGCTTCTAAATGTAATGTTCTCTTGTGAGGCAGTTTTACTACCATCCATTCCTAGCTGTTCAATGAATAATGAGATAAGTGAGAAGCAAGAAACTAGCAAAAGAATTTGTCTTTTAGTCCTATAGGACATTCAGTGGCGAATAAGCCCCCAAGTGTTCTATTTTTACTGGAAAGCACCAGGACATATGCAAAAAATGTCATAGTTTTTATTACATTGCAGAAACTTATTCTGGCTTTCTATATAAACATCCCCCCTGGAAGTACAGTCCAGAGATTTGTATGCATTTACTATGCATCTTGCAAGAAGCAAAGATTGGATGAAGGCTGGGTGGGGGACAACGACTCATATTTAAAAATATCTAGGGGATACACATTTGCATCTAGCAATATACAACTGAGCTACTCTGGGGAGTGGAACCTGAACTGCTATAATGCCTGTGACAAGAATAAATAGCAAACACTCTGAGATTTTTGTTTCCCTCATTGCTCAAAAGACATCCTATACCATAAAAATAATTCAGTGGCCATGAAAAAGGATGTTAAATTGCATGAAAATGCAGGCAGAAAGAGAATTGTAATGCCATTGTGTAAATCTATGGGTCCAATGTGGCACAAAATAGTCCCATATGGAATTGGTTAACCTATTTCAGACATGGAAAAGGGAAGAAAAGGAATTTACAGGAATGGGCAGAGTTTAAAGCAGGACAAAAGGAATGACAAAATGTATAGTGAAGAATGGAAGATTGAAAAGACAAAGAATTTTATTTTCAGGAGGGAATGAAGAGGGGGAGAGAGAGGCAGGCCAGCTCCATCAGCCAAAGTAAGAAGAAGCCCCC
>CM034701.1:378571284-378593825 GCA_020142125.1 Phrynosoma platyrhinos | reverse complement strand
CCCCTCCTCTTCCCTGCCTCGAGGACGGCTTAATAAGCCGTCTGCCGATGCCCTTAAATCATTGTATTTGGCACTAGATCCCTTATGGGTTCTTTAAAAAAAGATCCATATCTTAGTGAGAATACGCTATTGAATCTATTCAGATTGCATTGGCATCATTTCGGAAATGGAGGTGCCTCCATTTTGATCCGAAACAGTGGCAAACCGAAAAGGCAAGTGGGTTTAAATGCAATGGAAGTTGAAACATAGTGGGAACACCAAACACATTCTGAATGATTCTGAATGGGTTCTGAATGGGTGAGAAATGTGGATCTCTCAGTTCAAAAAGCAAGTGTGAATGACCCTTACAATTTTAATTAATTAGTAATTATATGGGTACAGCTACACTAAATAGTGAAAGAGGAATATGACATAATTCCAGTTGGCTCATGCTCTGCTCATGCTGCTGCCTTATACTCAGTTGTGGGTGTTGAGATAACAACAGTGTAGTTGAAAAGAGAATGTATTTTGTTACTACAGAGGGGAAACATCACTTTCCTATTTTTGGGGGAGGTAGGTAAAAGTTCCTTTTCCAAAGTACCTTTTCAGAAATGAGAAGGTATTGCTGTTTAAAATGTATAACTGTTTTATTTTATTTATCTATAAATAAACTGTAATAATAATAATAATAATAATAATAATAATAATAATAATAATAATCAGCAACAGCAGCAGCAGCAGCATATTACCTTTTCCTCCCAGCATGGAAGGAACAAGGTTATAAACCAGGCAAAATAAAGCTAAAAACTTGATAAAAAATTAAAGCATAGTTAAAGAAGGTAATATATTAACATATTTTATAATCTGATCAATTTAAAAAGTATAAAATCTTTTAAAAACATAACAATAAAGATAAACATACAGCCACTCCCACCACCATAAAAAACATCTTTCATTAGCAAATTAACCACCAACTGCTTCTCATGTATCCTCACTGAACAGGCTTGTGGCAGCTTCAGGAATAGAGGTGCAACTATAACTACAACTACATACTTTTATTGGAATTATAATGGTAATGACTGACTTTTTAAAATATTTTCCCAATCTCTCCTATATCTATTAATAACAATAACAATAACAATAACAATAATATATGCTGAGCAAATATTAGTGTTTATCAGTAATCATTGGGCAGGAGGTAACACTGGTGAATCAGATGATAGAATCCAATTTGTACAAATAAAGAAAAGTCCCAGTATCCTGGATGAATTTCAGCTCCAGTAGTTCTCCTTCAATGGAAAACATGCATCAGTTTAAAAGAAAAGACCTTTCCAACAATCATTCTAAAACCATAAATAAAGGAATTTTATTTATTTATTTATTTTTGTAACAAAATCACAGCTTCAAAAAATCCCATGCTGTCTCAGGAATGAATTTTAGTCAAGCAAGGAATTTTTCCAAGCTCTGCAGGATCCACAGTCCAAATTATATGACAAATATTTATTCTGAACTATCTCACAATATTGAAAAAGACCTACTGAAAGGTGTTCTTAGATGAGCCAATGTTATATGTTGTCTGTTTAAAATCTGAATACTCAGCAGTGTTGTACCCTTGATGGTAGCCAATCATACATGATTGGCCGCAAGTTCACCACAAGCTGAGGCTGATCTTGTCATATCTTCCCTATCCTACTCTTATGTAGTGGCAGGGGTGCAATTAACTTGCTTTTGTCTCATAGTTGGTTGCTAAGGACCACTGCTTTTCCTATACAGATGAAGCTGATATGAAGTAGAATAATTAATTACCAACCCTGCAGTGCTGATTGCCTGCAGACATCCTTTAGCCCTGCACAAAGATCCCAATAAATCTAACTGCAAAACCAGTTGTGTTCTGTTTTCCTCTTACAATTGCATAAGGCCAGGGGATTTTTTCCCCTTTTTGAAAATTTCTGTTCTAGATGAGTTTGCAATCTCTTGTTCTAGCCATAGATCTAAGGCTTGGGTGACATATGCATGTATACATGTGACTTACATATGCATAAATGTAGCTTATGTCTTTTTTTGGACTGAGTGCAGGGAGTTATTTTCCATCCAAAACCTGCCCCAGCACCTAGCAACCAATGTCCATATATGTGTGGGGGGTAGGGCCAGAAGGACAGCATTGATGTGGCTGTCCTGAACTCCCAGGAGAAGGAAAAGGAGAATGCATTTCATCTGTGAGTGTCTCAGGAACTGCATTTTTGGATCTTGCTTGCCGTGATGTTAGAGGCAGTTTGAGGTATATGATGGGAAACACCGTGAAACAATTACTTTAAGGAGTTGGTTATCACACAGGTGGTAGGATAATAAAATTTGGTAATTTTGGCATGGATTAAAATTACCCAAGGTCATTCTGCCAGGAAGAGAGTGGATGAAAGAAAAAGGGGGTGGCATGGGAAATGAAAGAACCAAAGTTATTTTGAGCTTTTAGTGGATGAACAATTGGCACACCAATATTTTAAAGTTATGTGTGGTCTAATTAGGCATTGCTAATATTTGCTGTTTAGTTCTGACAAAACATCTCTGGTGTGGACCTACAGTTTCTGAAGAAATGTTTGCTGAGTTGTAACCACTGAAACCTGAATTGCTGGACTTGGTTAACTAGTGGACATGCAACCTCATTTCTTCTGCTGGTTGAGGTGAGACCAGTTGCTTCATTATCTGAATTGCCTCTTCTTCCTTTCCCTTCCCACAAGTAAGAACAGCAGGGACCCCTCCAGAGATTTGACTATTGCTAGTGTTGGACATCGGAAAACTATATGTCTCCATTTGCAGTGCCATATGATGTTTATGGATACCACTGATTAATAAGCCCCATTGCTTTCAGTAAGATATGCATCCTGATCTTTTGCTAATTTACTTGTTAGTAAACTCCATTATGTTCATTTGTGATTTTTTTTTTTTGCCAAAGTAGTCAGGAAAGCACACATTAGTAGGTACAGAAATACATGTCCTGAAGGCCTATTATGCTTATCTCAGAGTAAGCTTCTCACCTTGTCATCTCCCCTCAGAAAATTTCCTCTGACTTGGATTTGACCTGAGCCAAAGAATCCTTTTCCACTTTGTGTGCTGCAATGACTTCTGAACTGGCTTGTGCTTCTCCCTTCATCTTGCTAAGATAACATGTGACTGACCTAAACTGGACTGAATACCTGACAGCTCTTACATGCTAACCACCTGCTTCCTCAGGCACTTGCTGGCTGGTATAGGACATCCTGGTTTACCAATACTTGAAAAAAAAGTTTTTCAATCATTTTTCAGTATTCTTTCATTTCCTATTAGATACATATAATGGCCCATATCTTCACAAGAATCCAGGAAATATAGCTCTTTTAGGATATAAAGTGCTTTCCATTGACTTTAGAAAAGTTGCATTTCTGAAAGGACATCCCTTCAGTCAGATACCTTATTTTAAGTTTAGCAATGCCAGTGTCAGTTTTAGCATCCCAAAGTGCTTGAACAGCTGGGAAGTTGCATCTAATTAACGTTGTGATCAAGCAGGTCATACAATATTTCACAAACTCCGGTGAGAGCTCTCAAAGCATTAATAGCTTAGGCTTCCTGGGTGCATTCAAAGTCAAAGAAAAAGAATATTAATTTGATGTGATGAATCTACAAAGAGAGAACATTCACTGCAGTTTCAGGGGAGGAATAAATCCTCAGAGGCCACTGGTCATGATACAGCAACTCAAAGAAGTGAAAGGGACAGTGCATTCTAGTGTGGACAATGAACTTGGCTGTACCTATAAAATACAGCAAAGTCCTGCCAGAACTTGGAAAAGTTACATTTGTGGGGGGCACAGATCCAGAATAACCCAGCTACATGGACACTCATCACACTGGATGGGAAATCCTGGGTGTTCTAATCCAAACAGACATATTTTTTTTCTGGCTCTGGGGCATGCTATACATTACATAACAGATCTATGGTTGAGTCTCCCAAAGTGTCTAAAAAAGAAAGAAAGAAGCCACCACAGAAGTATTCCAATTTGACTGGTGTCGTGCCCTGGGAAAGGCTTTATTGAACCTTTTCCCCAATAGCATTTTATGTCTTAAAGCTGTAGCCCAATCTGGTTGACCTTTGTCTTGCGTTGAGGAGGAATCATATCTTCTCTTGCCAAAAGCATACAGCAAATTCCAGATTGAAAACAATTTTAACTTAACATTGTGTGTTTGTGTGTGGGGTGGGGAGGATTAACATGGCTTTAACCAATGTGTCATGCCAATTAAATTAACAGCCCTCACTTTGTCTATGGCCCAAAACAGATGGGCTAAATGACACAGTTTTCCACCATGTTTTGGGTGCAGCATTTAGATGACACATGCCCTGAACACAAAGGGAAACCATGCTGGATCCATGTCTTTGTAAAAGAACTAGGCCAAAAAGGAGCAGTAAAAAACGCTTTTTTGATGACTTGGTTCAGGACCCCAACAGTGGCCTGGATTGGGACTGGGCACATGGCAGGCCTTTTGGCCCATCTAGTTCAGGACTCTGGCTACATTTCATGAAAGAAAATGACCTGAAGTCTATTGTTATTCTCACTTAGAGAAGTGTCATTGAATCAGGTGTATTTTGCTATGTGTTGACTCAGCATTCAATAATTGAGTCATAGAATTGGAAGTTGAATTTAAGTCCAAAACACGACTTGATCATTTCTGCAGTGTGTTCTGGACCTAAACATGAATCAATAGTGTGATGAGATGGCCAAAAAGGCAATGTGATTTGAGGGATCACCGTTCAAGAATGATATTGATAAGCTGGAACACGCTCAGTAAAGGGGTCTCAAACTGGATTATTTCTGCACTGTGTTTTGGACTTTAGTCTAATTTGTAATTGTGCAGGAATACACACTTACAGAATTCCTGAAAGATGCTTATGCAACTTGTATTTAAAGACCATCAAAGAAAGAGAGTCATTCTTGGATTGTGATGCCTAGACCTGGACACAATGTTTCAGGTGAGGTCTTACCAAAGCAGAATAATGTGGTACTGCTACTTCCTTTGAGCTGTATGCTTCTCTTCATGCTGCCTCAAAATTGTATTGCCTTTTTGGCAATCTCATCACACTATTGATTCATATTTAGGTTGTGGTCTACTAAAACCCTTGGATTATTTTCACATGTACAGTTGAACTGCCATATCCATGAATCCTTTATCTGCAGATTCAAGCATTCAAGTGAGTAGACATCAGTGCAATGTGAAGTATGGCTCTCTAGACTGGCTCATCCATCCAAAATATGTAGTGAAGAAGGCACATACCTGTTCCTCCATATGTAAAAAGTCCTATGTGACTTTTTGGAAAAGTTCATTTTTGCACTACAACTGCCAGGACCCATCCAAACCAGCATCCTGGGAGCTGTAGTTCAAATGAATTACTTTCCCAAGCTCTACTATATTTGTATGGCTTTTATTTTGGGGGAAAGGAAATGTAGTATTCAAGGACTATGAGAATGTGTTTTTCAACCTCATGAGAAAAAGTTTGTGTTTCATCCTGAGGCCTAACTGCATGTACACGGTTTTCATTTCTGTCTTTCTATTTTTCTAGCTCTGCTTTCCCTTTGGAGAAATGAAGGTGCTCTTGTTTTCTGAATGTCAGGCAAACTTGGGCTATTTCTGCTTTCAAACCTTTTCAGCAGCCTCTGTGTGCTCTCTACTTGTTGCTTTCATGACTGGCTGCCAGGGTTTTCTTTCCATTCACCTTATGCTAAATAATGCACCTGCAATAAAAAAGAAAGGAAGAAAGAAAGATGAACAGGATAGCATGCTGTGAAGAGAGAAATCCAGGTACCTCTGGCTTTCTGAAAGCCTGGGGAACCACAGAGGTACCTCTGGCCATCTTACTTTCTGCATGCCATTCAAAGAGAGGATGGCTTGGGGCAGCCCTTTGTTTTCATTTTCATTACTAGCTGCAGTTGCACTTCAAACTATAGAGCTCCCTGAGTAAAACTAAATTGATCCCTGATTTGCTGCTTGTGGTTACAATATGCATGAGTGAGGGAAATGGGCTGAGGCTGGTGTTATGTTCATCTTACTTTTATGACAGCCTCCAAGAACAGAGCTTGGGAATATTGTCTGACATCCTTCATTGTGCTTGTCAGGTATAAATCTACATGCATGTAGTTACATGGTGATTGTGCTACACCAGCTTTCTGTTGAATACTGACACAATGCAACTGACTGGAAATTCACACTGTTGTTCCTACAACTGTAGTCAATAAAGTGACACACTGAAGGTACTGAAAAACAGTTATGCATCATCCAAAAATGCACAACCGCATGGTGACAATCATGTTAGACATTGAATAATTTGTTTAATGGTGAGTCAACACATAGGTAAATCCAGTTTATTTATTTATTATATCTACTCTAGTCAGGTTTATCAAGAGGATTATCAAGCAGATTTAGTCCTATATGAAATGGTTACCTTTATGAAAATCCACTTACACAACTATGAACTTAATATGTGGCTTAATGGCTTGAAAATTACACCAACAGAATTCTGGCTGTTATCTCTGGACTACAATCCCCAGAATGTCCAGTCAGCATGACTGCTGGCCATGCTGTATGAGGATTCTGGGTGTTGCAGTACAGAAGTTCTGTTAATTTAGTTTCTCTCTTTCCTTCCCAAGGCCTATATGAAGCCCTTCTCTTTTAGGCCTCATTCACATGTTGTTTTTACCAGAATGATGCGAATAACCTCACTCCACATTTGTTATTCACACCATGGAACCACATCACTCTGCATCACTGTGAGTTTGGTTGCTCACACATGTGGGCACCCTTCCCTTGGCACCCCTTGGCTGGATGGGGGGCAGCAGCATTCCTTTTTCTCTCCCCCTTTTGGCACCCCACACCCACTGGCACCCCTCAGCTGGGCAGGGGGGCAGGATTCGTTTTTCTCTCCCCTTTTTTTCTCTCCCTTTCCTCTTTTCTCCCCAGTGGTGGCTGTTCTGCTGGGGAAAGGGTGGTGCTTTCTTGACCGCTTGGGCTGTTGATGATGCAAATGCATTTGAAACCCATTAAAGGTATTAAGAGTTTTATTCTGAGTCTATTAGGATCTATTTGCATCATTGTTCACACAGCCAATGATGTGAATCTTTTGTAAAAACTCAGAAAAATGCCCAATATAGATTATATAGTTTATCCCAGGTTTTTTGGCAGCGCCCCCCCACCCTGAACTTAATCAAGTGCATTCAGGATGCATGTGAGCAACAAAGATTCATCCTGAATTCATCCTGGATTATTTCCATCATATGAATAACCCCTTAGTGTGTATTTGTGTTCTCTCTAAGCATGCAAAGCATTTCTCTAAGAGCAGAGTGTTTCTGCTGTTTAGAATTATTCAAGAAGCCTGTTGATGAAGTTTCTTATTCTATAAGTCACCTTGAGTCCCCAAAAAATGGGACATAATGAAAATGACTAGATAGATAGATAGATAGAGGTTACCAGAGACTCTTTTGTTGGGAGTAGCGAGTAGAACGAAGAGGTGTATTGCAAGCCAGGAAGTGTTGTGCCAGAACATAAAGCTGGACTTCTAAGTGTGTGACACTGTCCAATCTTAATACAAGTTAGATAGGGTTTTTTATGTGACTGTTACAGGATGTTGAAGTTACCAAAAAAAACCCCAAAAAAACACCAAACCACACTGACTCTCAGTTGCTTTCCAGGTGAAATTGAAGATGTTATTTGTAACTCAGTAGTTGGAAAAGGGCAACCTAACACACACAGAGATAGACACAAACAAATTGTATTTTAAAAAAAATCATATGGACTTTCAGGAGATTTGGCTTTCAGGAGAGGTAGTTTTTGCTCAGATGTAGGGCACAGAAGCCCCTAAAACCAGCTCTCCTCCTAGTGTTGAAAAATCAAACCATATGTATACCATATGTGCCTTATGAGGAAAAACCTAGGGAGCTGAGTATGTTTAGCCTGGAGAAGAGATGGTTAAGAAGTGATATGGTGGTCCTGTTTAAGTATTTGAAGGAGTGTCACATTGAGGATGGAGCAAGCATGTTTTCTTCTGCTTCAAAGACTATAACACAGAGCAATGGATGCAAGCTACAGGAAAAGAGATTCTAACTCAACATTAGGAGGAACTTCTTGACACTGACAGCTGTTCAACAGTGGAACACACTCCCTTGGAGTGTGGTGGAGTCTCCTTCTTTGGAGGTCTTTAAACAGAGGCTGGATGGCCATCTGTCAGGGATGCTTTGATTGTGATTTTCTGCATGGCAGGGAGTTGGACTGAATGGTACTTGTGGTCTCTTCCAACTTTATGATTCTATGATTCTATGACCAGACACTAGCATAGATATGTGTGTTATCTTCTTGTGTTCTACTTTATTTGTGAAAATATTATTTACTCTGTACAGGTTTCAGTCTTCAGGGACATATAATATGGGATTTGCAAGCAGCAGTTCTCAAACAAGGAAATTTCAAAGAAAAATTGGAAAGAGAAACTGCTGGATTGAATTATATTCGCAAATTTGAATCCATTACTGGAAGTATGAACAATGATAATAATTTTGTGCCACAGTACATATACTAATAAAAGAGTTCTCACAACTGCACAAATGGTTTTGATGACAACAGAATTGATTATTGGTAAACATAAACATGCAGATCTATTGATTTCATGTATCAGTATGAACTGGCCACTCTAAAGTTCTGAAAGACCTGTATCACCTCACACAGTCCTCTGAAGATTTAGGGTAAGGATTTGCATGTTTTTGGATCCTATTACATTCTACCTCATTCACCCATGGTTAATAACATGAAGCTTTAATAGCACACTATCATTGCCTCTGAGGAAGAAGGTCAATATCCACAAAAGCTCATACTAAAATATAAATCAGTTAATCTTAAAGGTGATGCTCAATTTTCTCTTTCCCTCTCCCTCTCTTTTTCTTTTATATGCCATTGGTATTGAATATATTTCTTGCCTTTTGGCTGCTTTTATGCCTAAGGCTCTAGACCAGAAGGAGTTGGCTTTGTCCTCAACATAGTTCTGAGTTTCCCTCAATACAGGATGATTATATGGGTTGGTGATAGTTCCTACCTTGCAGGATTGTACTTCCCAAACAGTTTTGTAGCATGCCCTTCTCCTGTGATAGTCCCTACTCCCTTTTGAATCAAAGGGGTTTACATACGTGTTGATTTTTCATTCAGCAATTGGTTTAGCCCAGGGGTAGGCAACCTTTCCCCTTTAAGGGCCGAGGGACTTCAGCTCCCAGAATCCCAGGAGCTATTGGCCAACATGGGACTATTGGTCAACATGGCGGAGGCTTCTGGGAACTGAAGTCACTCAGCCCTTAAAGGGGAAAGGTTACCTACCTCTGGTTTAGCCAAATGTCTCTGCTTTAATGGGGACTAGCAATTGGACTTATATGAGAGTAGGCCAGCATGGTGTAGTGATCTGAGCATTGGATTATGATTCTGGAGATCAGGGTTTAAGTCCCCACTCAGCCATGGACAGGTCACACACTCTCAGTCCCAGGAAACCCCATGATAAGTTCACTTTAGGATTGTTATAGGTCAGAAATGGCATGAAGGCACACAACAACACCATGTTAATTGGAACCATGAACCCTTGGTATAGATAGAAGAGTTGTTTGCTGACAGAAGGTATCTCCACATAAGTTTTGGAGATTCCTTGTCCTATACCTGCACCACAATTTACAGGGTCTTCCAACCCCACATATAGAATGTTCCAGGGATTGGAGGGAGTTGCTTTGCAAAGGAGGACAGAAGTCTTTCTTTCAGTTGCATGCACCTAAATTTAGACCCATCTTATGAAGCAGGAGTATAGAACCTTTGATCCTTCACAGTTTTTGTATTACCATTCTGATAGTGTCTTGTATTGGCTGTACTGCCTGGGCATTCTGGAAGCTGAAGTCCAAAACCCCTAGAAGGTCCAAAGCTCCCACTTTCTCAAACTGGATGTGGGACCATATATGTATGTCTCCATTTGTGTGTCTCTGTATGTGCTTCATTTGTTAGCACAGTCCATTTTAGAGGAATGCCCTCAATGTAACCTTTCCCTCCCCATGAGTGAGCATGCAAATCTGTCATGAGCTGAGTAGGCAGAGGTGGGAAGGAGGTCCATCAGCCAATGGCAGTGCTCAGCCTTATGTGGCCTTTTTATAAAAGAGATTAATGATTTAATTTGCACTAAGTGCCTCAACTAGGAGAAACTTATTTTGTTCTGCTAATTGTGTCACATATATGCCTCCCAAGCACTGGCTGTGCAAAACCAGATTACCCTGCAGTGCACAAGATGGCTGGTTTCTATGACTTCATTAATGTCATTGTTTCAGTTTCTTCTCTGCAGCCACTTATTTTCATCTATGTGCAAATGCTGCAGCATAGAAGGCAGCTAAAGCTAAAATTATCATGTTAATCTCCATTAGGAAAAAAAAGACAAAGAGGCACATGAGCCTTGCAAAACAATTTCTTTGGTGCAATGGTTTTTTAAAAAAAATATACACACCGTTATAATGGGTATTTAGTCAAATAATTAGTTTTTAATTGTGAATAGGATGATGAATGGCTGTCAAAGCTTTTATTTATTTTAATTTGCTCATTAATTGTACTTGCCATTTCATTGTAGTGACACACACAATGTTGTATGGATGCACATACAATGAGGTAAGTTTATTGAGTGTTCACATCAGTTTGAGTAATGGATAGATCCAAGGAGTTGCTTTTTTTTTAAAAAAAACAAACTCTTGAGAAACACAACCTGTCCAAAATAATACTGTCCTCCTTTAGTCTGGTGAAGCTGAGGAAAATGTACCAATGAAAGTATATATTTGGAGCTGTGGTGTGTGGTAGTTTCTAAGTCAGTGAGGCAATGAATCCATTTCAGTTTTGGGATTGCTTTAAAGGAGCTATGGAATAATATTTAAAACATTGGACAGTTCCTTTAATGTATATGAAAACCTGGAGTGGATTCACCATCCTACTGACATGGGAGTCACTGACTGCCACCAATGTGGAGAGAATAAGTGTGTATTATACCACAAGATGGATATGCATGAGTTGAAGATTCAGGGATTTGTTATCCAATGAAAAAAAGAATGAAAGAAAGAGAAAAAGAAGGGGGAAAAGAAACAATGAAAAAGGAAAGGGAAAAGGAAAAAGGAAAAGTTTTTTGTTCAGACTTTCAATGCACTGCCTGTATCAGTAATTCTATTTGTCCTTGTTACTACAGAGCAGAATGGACAACTGCTTGAGGGCCAGGGGCTAATCTCCTGCAGGCCCCCTGTGCAGTCCCTCTCAAGATAGTGACAGTAAATAATGTTGCATCACTTCCTGACATCATTTTAAGAGGACTGGAGAGGAAAACAAAGATCTTTGGAGTAATAGAGAATTCTAGGGTGCTTATGGAGGTAGGATAGGGTATTTTTATGTTTTCATTCATATGGGGGGGGGGGGTTCCCATGTGATTTTGGGGTATAAATTGTCCAAAAATAATTCTGATTTTTTTAAAAAAAAATAGGCATGGAGGGGGTTTCAGGGGCACACAAGTGGGTCCAGGGGCTGCATGCAGCTTGTGAGCTGCACTATGGCCTCCTTGCTACAGAGTATTGTAGTCAGTAGGGATTAATGTGGAATCCAGTCTCAGGTGCTTATCGCATTCAAAATAAAGCAACTTACCCCTGTGGGGATACAGTCACCTTATGGGATGCAATCAGGAATTATTGCACTGAAAAACACCCCTGCTGCTGCCGAGTGACTGCATCCCAGCTCCCAGCCATGCTCAGCTGGCGACTTTTCAAAAACAGGAGCTTCCTGTGTTTGCAAATCAGCCGGCAGAGTGCAGCTGGGAGCCAGGATGCAGTCGCTCGGCAGCAGTGGTGGCATTTTTCAGTGCGATAATTCCCAATTGCATCCCGTAAGGCGACTGTATCCCTGCAGGGGTAAGTCACTTTATTTTGAATGTGATAAGACTCTCAGTCTAAACAGGCCTGTCATAGTCTATACTTTTCAGATTGCACTCCAGAAACCTCACAGGATAGTCCACATTTCCTGCTTTAAAAATGGTCAGGTCAATGGGAAAATTGGTTCAAACAATGTGTAAACTTAAGAAATTCAAACAATGTGTAAGCTTAAGAAGTTTAAACTGTAGAAAGTGCACACTCTTTACATGTACAAACACACACAGAGAGATTTTACTCTACAGAAAAAGAGGTGGTGACAAATCCGGGAATCGGCTAAACCTGAAGCTGGAAACAAAAGAAAACCAGGACTACATATTTCATAGATGTGTACATCCCAAATATGAAACAGTTATTCTCTGCTGTACATCAAACTTTATCCTCAGGCTTTTCCAAAGACTCCCAAACAGGCCAGTGACTGGCTCAGAGGTCTTCTTGCTCAGTGAATACAGACAGTACTAAACAACAACCAGCATAGCTTCAGTCTACAAAAAAGCAACACTCCAGGGCACTGAAATACCTGCTGAGAAGAGATGTCTGAAAGATATGATGAAGGAAGCAAGCAAGAGGTTCAGTTGGAGGATAGTAGGGCAGACTCAGCTGTAAAGGGGAAAAGAGAAATGGAGGGAATTTTGGAGAAGCTATAAGACTGCTTTATTTCAACCCACTTCTTAAGGTACAGTGATGGAGTATAGTATTCAATTCACAGATATCTAAGCACAGTTACACAGTTGAACCATGTCTTTGTGGTTGCCAACTACTATCAAGTCAACTTTGATTCATGGTGACCCTATGAATGAGAGACCTCCAAGTCCCACTATTGTCAACAGCCCTGCTCAGGTCTTGCAGACTCAGGCCATTTCCTTGATTGAGTCAATCCATCTGTAATGCAGTCTTCCTCTTTTCCTGCTGCCTTCTACTTTACTAAGCATTATTGTCTACACCTGAATATTGTACTCCATCAGTGTATTTGAAGAAATGGTTTGGAATCTATGAAAGCTCATGCTAAAACAAATCAGCTAGTCTTAAACGTATCAGCTAGCCCCCTCTTCATATTGAGGCAGACTAACATGGCAACACTGCAAGAAGATAATCAAGGAAACTCAAAGATGATCCAATCCTCTTGAGCCTCCAGTGAACTGCTAAGACTGTATTATATCACATGGCCTTTGGTATTTAAAACCAGCAGTGGCTACTCTGGCTGTTTGAACTATGTCTGTGTGGTTCATGACCTCTTTTAAAGTATTTAAAAGCTCTGTCTTTCTGGTTTTTTTATCTGTTTAATATTTTAAATGATGTTTTTACTTGTTTTACATTACTTCAGAGGCCCTGGTGAGTTGTGTATTGACAAATAAATGTGATTAATTTTAAAAAAAAGAAGGGAGGGAAGGGTCCTGCTTACTTGTCCACCCACATAGTCCATCTTTATGGTCACTGCATATCCCATTTGTGACAAAAAGAGGCCCTCTTCAAATTTTGCACCTGGTTTGTGGACAAAGAAATTGTAGGATGAGAAGAATATGCTCACCTTCAGTGTAGCTTCATTCTCTTCACTGCTCCCTCCCCATGGAGTTTGGAGAAGAATTATTCAATATAGGGTTGCCATTTGTCCCCAGAAACCTAGGAAATCCTGGATTGTCTCAGCTTGCTGGGCCAGTTGAAGCAGTAAATCCCAGATTTGTCCTTCATTGCAGGATGATGGGTAGGTTAAAATGCAGCAGTAGTGATGAACCAGGAAACTGTGCAAGAAGGCTGGCACTGGTGGGAGCCTCATCACATCCTGCAGGCTTCAGTGGCTATTGCACAGCTGCAGCATTGCTACCTTATACTCTCATTCCCTTCCCCTTTCCCCCAACTTTGGAAAAGGATAGGAGGTGAGCAGAAACAGTCTTGTGTTGTGTGGTGATTATGTCAGTGGTTTGAGCCTAGTGCTAGGCAGCAGCACAGTGGAACTTTGCTTCCAAACAGCCTCTAAAGAGTAAAAGAGGGGGAAAGAAGAAAAAAAGAGCTCATAGCTTGGTACAGGTACTCAAGTTAAAATGCAATGGTAGAAAAAGTGTAATGATTAATGTTTTGAATTTGCAATCAGAATGCAAATTAATAATATGCATAATTATAATAATTTGCAAAATATGCAAATTAGATGTCCAGATATGAGGTACTAGAATATGGCACCCCTAACCCAATGGGATGTAAGCAAGGCTATGTGCATGTGTGAGAAATAGAGAGAAACAGAAAAAGATTAACTGAGGGAGAGAGATGGTTCTCTACAGAGAAACTATATATGCTGAGATGTAGAACAGCAGATGGAGTTCCATTTTTATCTCCAGGCCACATCAGTCTACCCAGTATGACCAGAAGTGACACCATGTCACTTCCAGTTTCATTCTAGCCAGTTTTGACTAATGTAGGGGGGGCTGTCTGTGGGGGAGACTTTGTGGGAATGTGAGAGCTTTGGTGGTTGAGAGAGCAGAACTGCTGCAACACAATGGTTCGGGAGCATTTGGCACTGAAAAACCCCCTTAAACCTGAAATTTTAACTTGAGGCTTTAAGGAACTTCAGAGGGCTTCCAAGATCACAAACAGAGGCCAAGGATGGCTTGCAGCTTATGGGCCATATTTTAACCGCTCATGCCCTCTACTAACTGTTGCAGGCCAACTATGATAGAGGCTTACTTTTGTCACTGAAAATCAGCCCAAAAGTGGAACCATGAACCTCTCCTGGTTCCAAATTCTGGATTGGTTGGGATGTTGGCAGTGAGTGAGTTGAGGAATTGGCTATCATACCATTTGCTCCTGTTGGCTCCTGTTTAGCAGCATTCGACCAGCTTTTCGGATTTCTTCACTCCTAGCTTTAAACTGTTTTGTGGGGATGTCTGGGCTTGAAGAGAGTGAAAAAAGAGCTTTTGAAAGTATACATTTATAAAGTTTACATTTCCCAACCTTCCATGTTTCCTATTTGACACAAAAAGAAAACTTCTACACAGTGTTCACCTTGTGCATATGATTCTAAAACATTTGAAAAACCATGCCTCCCTATATCAGCCTGCCTAAGCTGTAAGATTTGCAAGGAAAGGCTTTCTCTTTATCACAACACTATCACAGGCACATCTAATAAGGATGCAGGAGAGAACCTTCTCTGTGGTTGCTCCAAAGCTGTAGAACTGCTTTCCACAGGAAGTCTGCTTGGACTCCTCCCTGCTGTTTTTCCACAGGCAGGTAAGGAGCTTTTCTATTTAAGGAAGCTTTTGGCTTTTAATATGATGTGCAAACCAAACTTTTAATAGGAGAGGTAGTGTTATTTCTGTTTTTTATGGTTTTTTTTCCAAAGCTTCTATTAATTTGATTTTAACTAGTGCTTTGTAAAATAGAAATTTGATTTTAAGTTTGTACTGAAAGCCTTTTAATATATGTTTAAAAGGTTGTATGTGACCTTGGATCCCATGTTGGGAGAAAGGCAGATAATAAATAAATAAAGGGATGAGCAACTGCATAGGGTGCAGGGGCCATTTTTTAAATTATTATTCCCATGCTTGCCTTACAGGGTGCACCACCACATTTGGGCATGTTTGGAGTGAGGCAGCATCACTTCAGACCACCTTTCTGGCTAATGTCTAGCCATTTATTTTGGGAGGTTGGGGGGGGGAGAAGGGGAAACAAGTTGCTACATTTTCAGATGCTTTTGACAGCTCTTGGCTGGTTTTCAGGAAAACATCCCCTCAAAGTTGAACCCCACATTAAACATTTGAGGGATCCGCAGGCTTTAGGAGTGACATTTAGGGGTTCCCAAGAGCTTCACGACACCCACACTTTTCTCACTTTGAGTCAATAGGAGGTTTTGCATTCATGTGTCCCACTCCCTATGTTCCCTGGGTATGATGGTACTTCTGTCAACTGTCCACTGTTCCAAGTTCAGAGGGCAAAGTCTGGGAGGTGGGGGGAGGTGGCATTGGAAGCATGTGTGGCTGCATATGTTTTCAGGCTTCCCTATAGCAAGATTAGTCTGCCTTTTTCCCAGCTGGAGACTCAAGGTGATTTAGAAAAGTTATAAAGATACAGCTGAAAATTTCAGATCATACTAAATTTTTAAATATAACTAAATTGTAAGAGAATAAAAGCAGTTAAAAGCACAATCAGAATCCTGTAACAAGGGAATATATTAAGTACATTCAGCAGAGCACACTTACACCCTCCGCATCTTGCAGAACTTGTTCCTGAAGACATGAGGAGCTGTTCATCTGGAGATGTTTGGGATGGGCTAGCATGTGCTCCATTCCATGCACCATAGGCTGGTCTCTTGGATAAAGGAAATGCACACAGAGAGAAAGGGAAATGGTGTTCTGTATGGTTTTTGAAAGCTGCTTGGGGAGCTTTCCAACATACACTTCAGGATCTCATATGTGGAATTCTACCTTGCAAAAGGACCCTTTGTTTTCCTCAACATACATTCTGCTTGAATATAGAGAGAGATCTTGTAGCACATCTGAGGAAGTAGACTGAAGTCTATGAAAACTCATGCTGCCAACTTCTTTCTTTCAGTTAGTCTGAAAGGTGGTACAAGATCTATCTACATTCTGATTCTACAGACTAAAGCCACCATGGAAGGGTTCTTTTACATTCAGATTAAAATCCAGAGCAGCTTCCCTGCCCCACTGACATGGGAGCCACTGGCTGCCACTGTTTCTAGCTGCAGTCCACTTTTGTCACAAAGAAACCAAACATCAGAAGTGCTATCCTTACAAACTCTTTTTGTTTAAGGAATTGGCAAGCCCATTGCTGTACAACAAAAAGAGGCCTTACTTTATAGTGGGTGAAACAAGACAATATAGAACAAGACTAGTATTGGTGTCTGCAAACTAAACCTAAGCGCAGTGGGCTACCTTGCCAAATGGCTTTGTAAGTCAGTGAAAGGAGATTTCTGAAGAGAGCATCAAGGAGAGGAAGTCTGTGTGTAACAATGCCACCTACTGTTCCCTCCCTTAACCACATGATTATGAGAAGCAAGGAGAAAACATATCCATTTTTTATGATGCAATGTGCAGAAGACTAATAATAGTGATCTTGAAAGGCCACGATTAATGACATCACCCCACTTCCTTCCCCTCACCTTTGCCTTTGAGCAGTTTTTGCAAAGAGGCTGCTGACTTGCTTCTTATTCTCAGGCTTCCTTCTTCTCTGCTGCTCCTGATCTGGGATGACCTCCATGGCTAATTCTCTCCAGTTCCCTCCACATATCTTAGCTGCTATTTGGATACTATTATGACCCATCCAGCTTTCATTATAAATCATTGATTGGGAAAAGTCAGACTCTTTCTTTCTTTCTTTCTTTCTCCCACATGAAAAATAGATGCTGCTGCTGGAACATGGGCTGAGAGCTTCCCAAATACAGCATTTCATCATGATGGGAAACTGCTGAGAATCTAAAAGAGATAACAACAGTTTTCCTCTTGCAGCAAAAAATGGAGAAGGTGCAATGGAGAACAGAGTGGTTACAGATGGGAGAGTCAGGCTGTGCTTAGAATGTTGTACTGGGACTTGTGAGATGTAGTGAGCCATGGAACACATTAGGTGAACTTGGACCAGTCATTCACTCAGCTGGTCCAGCCTCAGTGAGATTGTTGCAAGAATAAAGGAAGGAAGAGAAGCATTTATGACACTTTGCGTTAACTGAAGAAAAGGTAAACAGCAATAACAAAGAATCTAGCTCCCTGGGAAGAAGACCCAGGTTGCATCTACAGTGCAGAATCAATGCAGTTTGAGATGCTTTATGGCTCAGTGCTATGGAATTCTGGGATTCATAGTTTTGCGAGATAATTAGCCTTCTCTACCAGAGAGTTGTGGTGCCACAACAAATTACAAACCCTAGGATTCCATAGAATGGAGCCATGACAGTTAAAGCAGTGTCAAAATGTATTAATTTTGCAGTGTGCGGCAGCTGCATTGTTTAGTGTTGCAATCCTACGCAAGGTTCCTAACAGTAAGACTTCCTAATAGAGGAGATGTTTGACCCTGACCTGTTATGATGCAGGTGATACATACAGGAGAGAAGCTTAACCAGCTGACTGAAATTCCTGATAGATACACTGCTTGACATTCAGATTAAATGTAATAGGCTACTTCAGATGGTAGTGGACTTTCCTTTTATGAAAGTATTTAAATAAAGCTTGGATGACTGCCTCTCAGGGTGAGGGGTTTTTTTGTTTTTTGTTTTTTGTTTTGTTTTTTTGTTTGTTTTTTTGAAGCAGTGGATTTTCTGAGGTTGGACTAAATAACACTTGAACACTTCTTTAATTCTCTGTGTTGAATTTTTAGATTTCTATATCCTTGGAGCAGAGACTCCAAGGATGCTGTTTTATGCTTTATATAGTCTTTTAATTAATGTTTAATGCTTGAACTTTATAAATTATATATACGTTTATAAATATAAATCTACATTGTTTTGACCTGTATGAAATAATAACAATAAGTATTATTGTTATTATTATTATTAATTTTCATTTGTTTCCCATTTTTCTCACAATAATGGGACTCAAAGCAGCTAACAACATATTTGAAACAATACAGATCAAAACCTGTACAAAACGTTGATGAAAGCAAAATGTAAAAGTTATTTTAAAAGCAATTAATATATAAAGGTAAAATATCAAATATTAAAATCATTAAAATTAATTAAAATATTATACAAGCCATAAAACATCAACAGCACAGCATTAAAAGCCCATTCCATTCCGTTTATAAAAGCCTAGTGGCACAATAATGTCTTTAGCTGCTGAACGAAGACAAGCAAGGAGGGAGCCATCCTGGTCTTCTAGGGGGAGTTCCAAAGACTGGGAGCAGCTACCAAGAAGGCCCTATCCCTTGTTCCCATCAAACAAGCCTGAGAAGGTGGTGAGACACAGAGAAGGGCCTCTCCAAAAGACCTTAGAGCTCCAATGGACTCATAACGGGAGATACGATCTGCCAAATAACCTAAACCTAAACCATATGGGACTTTATAGGTCATCACCAGCACTTTGAATTGTGTCTGGAAATAGATCAGTAGCCAGTGGAGTTCTTGCAACAATGAAGCTGTATAATCCCTGTAGCCAGCTCAGCTAGCAATCTGGCTGTAGCTTTTTGGACCAAAGTTTCAGATCATTTTTCAAAGGCAGCCTCATGCAGAGCACAAATCCAAATGGGATGTAAGCAATGCATGTGTTACCAGAATTAATTACAGATGTTTGTTTGGAACTTTTTACTTCCAACCTTTGTTACAAGCTAACTATTCCTTTGTAGTGCCTGCCAAAAATAAGAGATTTTTCTTCTTCTATTGATCTGCCAGACAAGTCAATTCCCCCCCCCCCCACACACAGTAAACTTTGAAAAAGGCTTCCCAAATCACCTTTCACTTCTAATGGTTTGATGTGGTGCAGAACATTAGAAATCCTCAGGATTATTCTACATTTTAGTTCATGAGAAGCAAAGTAGAGATCTGACCCCTTAGTGGAGAGATGTACTCATTGATTTTAGATATCTTTGCCTGCTTACAAATGGCTCAGGCAAAATTAACTTGAGAGTGGTGTTTGAAAACCTGGAATTACTTTCACTTTTTTGGTGCTTGTTATTAAGCATTGTTTCCAGGAGATCAATCTCTTAATTACATTGTGCTTTCCTTCTTGAGATGGATCTGAGATGGTAACAATAAGGCAGCAGAACAGTGGCACTACTGGAGCAAAAAAAAAAAAAAGATGAAATGTTCTATTCTGTGAGAAGCTGTTGTTATAGAAAGGAATTAAAAAGGAGTAGGGAATAGACAGCTTAGGAAAAAAGTGAAAATTAGTTGGGAAAACCACAACCCAATGAAATGATAGCTCTCTCTGTTACCTACAAAATTGTCTGGCAGGGAACTGGACTATACTTCCTAACTGAGATCTTATTTTAACTAGAGATGTTGGGGGAACTGAATCTGTGACCTTCTGTATGCAATGCCCAGTGCACTACTACTGATCTCTGGGTGCTTGCTAATGAACAGAGGCCTTTACACACTACACAGTTATAGCACTATGATTCCACTTTAACTGCCATGGCTGTATCCTATGGAATGCTGGGTGAGTGTAGTTTGATGAGGCTCTACAGTTCTCTGGCTGATAATTCTTGATCCTCCTCCCTAAACTGCAAATCCCAGGATTCCATAGGATGGAGCAATGGCTGTTAAAATGAAATCATAGTACAGTGGATACTTGGTATTCACTGGGGCTTGGTTCCAGGCAGTGGCATCACTAGGTTGGGTGTCACCTGGTATGGTAACTCATGGTGTCACTTCCTCCATTGACCTGCTTCCATACCATACCATACAGAATCCTTAGCAATGCTTTTTGCAATAATGTTACTCATTAATTGTAATTCCTGTATATTATTGAATGTAATGGTAATAGTTGTGACACAACCAACTAGGAAAATTAAATTATACCTTTAAATTACAATATCATACACACAGTCTAAATGCATTTACATATATATAGTTGCATGTGGTTGAAGTGGAAAATGTGGTAAAATGTGATGTTTTTAAAGATTTTTTTAAAATTAAAATTTTAATTTAACTGGGGCCTCTCCTTTCTCCTCCTACCATCTGTTTCTGTCCAAAGACAGATATTTGAGAAGCAGTGGTGTCACCCCACCTTAGGGTGTCACCTGGTGTGGTTTGCACCCCCTGCTGACACTGTTGATTCCAAGACCCCCTGTAGATACTGAAATCAGGGGATGCTCAAATCCTTATAAATACAATGGTATAGTGGAATGGTGTCCCTTATATAAAATAGCAAGAACAAGGATTGCTTTTTGGAATTTACATATTTTTGGAATATTTTCCAGCTGTGGATAGTTGAAGCCATGGATAAAGTATCTGGATATGGAGGGCTGGCTGTACTCTAACTGTGTAGTGTGAAAGGACCCCAGGTAAAAGTTGTGACCATCTACCTCATCCTGATTCACACTGGGATCATAGACTTGTAGTACAGTCTCCATGATGCAGAGCAATTATAGAGAGAAGTAGTGTGTGGGGGGGTGGTCAGAATGTTGAAAAGGCAAGTAGGGGTTCCAAATTCTAAGTTTCCACTGAGTCATGAAAGCCACAGGGCAACTTTGGCCCTTTTACTCTCTCTCATAACTCACTGGGGGTTTGTTACAATAACATCAGAAGGATGAGAACCATGTATACTGCCTCAAACTCCTTGTAAGAAAGATAAGATGGCCTGAATTTTATTGATCAGGTCCAAAAAGAACAGACCCACTGAATTAACTGTGGAATGGCAAGTCAACCCACAAGTAAATCCCAGTGATTCAGACAGTGTACTCTACTCGGGACAAGCAATACAATTCAGGTCCATACAACTGTAAGTAATCTATATATAAAAACATAACAAGATGAACCTGCTGCTTCAGACCAGACTTATCATATCTTACAACCTGTTCTCACAATGGCTACTTCTTTAAGAAAATGCCCTTGCATGTAAAGTCGAAGGCTTTCACAGCAGGCATTCATAGGCTTTTTTGGTTTTATTTTTTTACTGTGAGGCCATGTTATAGAAGAATGTATTCCTGACATTTCGTCTGCATCACTGGCTTGCATCTTCAGAGAATTTCCAGACACAGATGTAGCCGAAACATCAGGAATACATTCTTCTAGAACACGGCCTCACAGCCCGAAAAAACAAAAAGAACCCTATAGCCTTTGCATGTTTTACGCTAAAGCTCTTTATTAGGATCAGCCCTATACAGAATTTATAGCATTAATAGAAAAGGTTTGACATGTTTCATTAATTATTAGTGAGCTTGAAAATCTAATCAATTTACATTAATGCAGGTTGCAGAAAATTTCTCACATGTTAAATTGCAGTTATGTTGATCACTAATGTTAATATTAGAAGCCACATGATTGTCAGAGAAAATGGGATTTAATACATTAGTTGGCATCATTGCCCCCAAAGTGACACATTTTGCTGTTGGCTAGTGGCCCACACTGGCCAACAGCAAAATGTGGATTCCATGCCAGTGGGATGATAATTCTTTCCCAGATTTTAAGTAAAAAAGTTAATGAAGCCATTGAAGGGGCTGAACCTTATCCCCACTAGAGGTTCAGCAACTTGGGCAGTTTCTATACAGTTCAAATTAAAATCTAGAGCAGATTCAGCACTCCAAGGACATGACTATACCAGTCACCACTATTGCTGACTCTTTTGAAAGTGCTCTGTAGGAGTTTATGGTGCTTTCCCCAAGTGTAAGAGGAAGCAGTTTATGCTCCTTCCTTCTCAGAATGATCTAGTGGTTAACTAGGCATGTCAGTGCTTTGAATTGTTTTCTCCAAGCCATGATATAAGAGTTATGGGCAAGATAGAAGAACCTCAGTATCTTTACCCCTACTCCACAGCTAACAAGATGTGGAGTGAAAAGCGCTCCAGCATCACCAACACTAATCTCCAGTTGCTCATGCATTTCTTCTTGCAGGGCCAACTCCATGTTAGGGAAGGTATCTGATGGAGCAATTCTTGGTTAGCCCTCTCCATTGCCAGTGGCTGCACAAGTAACTAGAGAATCATAGAATCATAG
>CM034701.1:378509575-378521690 GCA_020142125.1 Phrynosoma platyrhinos | reverse complement strand
CCCTTAAAAGGGAAAGGTTGCCTACCCCAGCTATAAAGGAACTAAATACAGTCCCCAAATGGAAATATTGAATATCAAAGCCAGGATCATCCATGACATAGCATTTGTTTTCCATCTATGGGTGTAAAAAATGGACAGTGAAGAATGCTGATAGGAAGAGAATCACCTCATTTCAAACATGATGTTGGAAGAGGGTTCTGTAGATACCCTGGACTGCCAAAAATACAAATAAATGGGTGATAGAGCAAACCATGCCTGAACTCTCCCTAGAAGTCATTATATTATATTTATTGAGTTTCACACATATAGAAAGTCTGTGGCACCATTTTAATGCCTGCAAAGCCATGGATGGAGCATTACTCCAGGCCATTTTTGCAAATGTAGCATGGTTTTTCCCAGCTGGAGGCTGGGAATTTGTAATTACAATTTCCTACAATGTCCTGGACCACTATGGAAAGGCAATAGTAGCTCTGTTGAAGTGCTGCTTCCATTTCCTGGGGAACGTGTGTGTATTCCATTCATGTTCTCTTATGATCTTCCTATATGTATCTCATTAACGAATGTGGGAATAGAATAGTGGGTCAGATGGCTTCTAGAACTACTAAAATGCTAACCTGCCATAGCAGATGTGAGCAACTGCTTGGGGGAAGATAAAATTACCCCCCCCCCCAGCTCCCTCATAAGGTGCACTCTCCCCTACAAGCCCCAGTACATCAACTTTTTGCAGTGCCTCTCAGAATGTCAAAAGATGTGAATTTGCATAACTTCGTGTCACCATTTCAAGAGGCACTACAAAGGGAGATATTTGGGAATACTATTGGTTCTGGGGTGCTTCTGGGGGTATTTTCCTGTGTTTTCACACATTTCTTGGACCTTCTGTATATAATTGGGATAGCATTTGTCCAAAATCATACCATTAAAAAAAAAACAACAACAAGGGGCTGGGGGGGGCAATGGAGGGCTTCAGGGGCCACTAAAGTGGAAACCAAAAACCACATGTGACCCACTGAATATCAGCCTCAAGCTGATATGACCTAGGACTGGTGTCACCACCGTGTGGTAACTTGCTGTCACTCCCAGGATTGAAGCCACCAAGACAATGGCTCTTCAAGAGTAAATCAGGCTGCTGTGGAAGAGACAGACTCTGATCTGCTTGTCAAGGATGGATGGTGGATAGTGGCTCCTGAAGGGGCTGTCAGTGTCCTGGGCTATGTCCCACCTTGTTCACAAGTTCTGAAGGGATGCAGGTGCCATTTTGTGATCAGAGAGACCTCCAAGAGCTCTCTGTAGCATGATGGCAGTGTCCTGGCCAGCTTCCTTGCTGCCTCTTGAATGTGGATCAGGTTCTTCCCAGGACTTCAGTCTCAGGGACTCTTTTTCTACCCATGGAGAGGCAGGGTGGTATATGCTAAAAGATAGTCCCTTTCCACAAGCATGCCAGGTGACACTTTCCTTTTGAGGTGTCACCCTGTGCAGTCTCCCTGCCTCCACACCCAGCTGTGTGAAACTCAATAAATATAATATAAAGGATATCAATCCTTTATACGTACATACACATATCAATCCTTTGTTACATATGCAGAAGCGCTCTAGTAAATAATAATAATAATAATAATAATAATAATAATAATAATTTATATCCCGCCTCTTTGCAGAGCAATCGGGGTGGCTTACAACATTAAAATTTACATAAAGATATGTTAATACAATGTAAACAGAACCTAAAAATCCCGAAACCCACCCGCCCCTTAAAAGGTAAGGGCTCTTCTTCTTAGTCTAGGCCCAATGGTGCTGGGCTTGTTGCCTCTCCCCCAGATGACATCGGATGGAATGGAGGGAGGGCTCTTCTTCTTCGTCTAGGCCCCCAGATGACATCAGATGGAGTGGAGGGAGGGCTCTTCTTCTTAGTCTAGGCCCGATGGTGCTGGGCCTGGTGTCTCTCTCCTAGAAGATATCGGATTAATATCCTTATCAGGCCCATAGAAACTTCTCCAATAGGAAAGAAAGAAAAGTAAGATTAGGAAAAATGAAACAAAAGACTGTGATGATTTGCTTCCTTTGCATCCATTCTAGAATTTTATCTATTAGAAACTGGGGTAGTGCTACTGAGGAAGGGACTGTGCATAATTGCTCTGCAACATTTAACTGATATAAGAGGACAATGTCTCCAATAAAAGTGGCTGCTACAACTGTATCTTCTTCATTCAGGCATTCAGGATCAGCTATTCCATTTTCCTTAGAAAGAACAACATTAGTTTTGGAAACTTTTTCATTAAGGAGTTATTTCCCCTGCAAAATCAACTCTAAAGTATGATAAATGCTTTGAAGTATGGAATATGCTCCTTAATATTTGTCATTGCAGGTTTTTAAAAGAATATTGCAATAAAGAGTGCCTTAAGTGTTTTGTATAATTTTGTATGTTTCAAAACAGGTGATCTGCATTAGATTTTAAAACAATTCTGTAAGTTAAGTGACATATATGCTTGTTTGTTCTACACAACCTGCATTTGTTACTGCTTATTCCCAAATGAAGAAACATTTTCAAATGTAGCGGAGTGATGTGGAATAATAAATAAGCAGGACATGATCCAGTAAAGAAAGAACTCTGTGCATGTTTAGCTTTTGAATACTTATTTAACAATAATGCAAACATTTGTTAAACTTGTAAATCACATACATTTATTACAATAAAAAATAATACCATTATTAATAGTATAATAGTAAGTACAGTTCACCCACCCCAACCACGAGTTTGCCATCTGTGAATTTGATCATCTGTGGTTGGCCCTGCTTCATTGTCCCTAATGGTGGTAGATACACATGGCAGTATCAGTATGTCACCATTAAAAACCATGGGACTTGAGATTCACTGGCTTTTGGAATACATGGTGTGTGTGTGTGCATCCAGAAGAGAACCTCCGCAGATATAAAGGGCCAACTGCATTCACAGGTACCAGAATTTCCTGGTTTGTCTTTTTTTTTTTTTTGTCATTTTGTTTACTTTAGAGCAAAGCAAAGCAGCTTCATTTATATATCACTTCATATCACACTATGGGATGTCTAAGTGGTTTACAACTGTAAGCTCATTGCTGCCCAACAGCTAGGCACTCATTTTAGTGACCTCGGAAGGATGCAGGCCTGAGTCTAACCTGAGCCCTGGCTATTATTGAACTCGCAACCTTGTGGTCTATGAGTGAGTGGCTGCAGAGACCTTCTGCATGTTAAATGGGCTAACAGGTGCTTGACTTTGGCAGGATCATGTCCTTCTATTATACTGTAGAATCTGAAATGTGAGATCCAGGCAACATCCAAGGGCACACCCACCCACCAAAAGTGATGTACTGGAGAAACAGGTGGCTTGGAGCCAACAGTTAAAAGCTTCTGAAAAAGTAGGATGACAGAGGATTAACTGGAATTAGGACAGTTGGAGAGTACATATTCCAGTTTTCCTCAAGAGCAGGATTCAAACCTCTAACTCTGAGAATTCCCCATTTGGCATCACAGTCCAATAAAGTAACTTCCTCAGCTCTGATTAGTGGAATGACATTTGAAAATGAAAAAGAGGACTCAAATACTACTAATCCTTTGGTCCTATTGGTTTTGGTTTTTATTTGGGGGAAGAGGAAGTCATTGAGGTGGCCAAAAGAAAACCCTTGGAAGCCTTGACACATGGAGCAAGAGTAGTCATTTCTTCTTTGGAAGGGTTATGGCAATGATGTCCTGCTCACTTTCCCAAGCTCACATTTCATTAGCCTCTAGGAATTATTTCTCTAAATAGCTTCAGGGAAACGGTAATCTCTTTAGATTATGCCAGACAAATTAACCACGATTTATACAAGCAACAATAGGGGAGAGGCTGAAATTTAGCAAGCCTTGCATCTGTTTGGCCAAATGAATAGGGGCAGATGGGAAGAGGGCTAGGAAGACCACAGCAGATGGGGGCAAACCAGCACACAATTTGATGGCCATGGAGCAAATGAGGGCTGCTGTTAATCCGCATGACTGGGGCACAGTTTGCATAATTGTTACATTGGCAGCAATAGTCTGGCTTGGTGGATATGGATGAGGATTAATAGGGTTTAAATCTCCTGAGATGCTTCACATGAGTTAAAAAAGCACCAGGGAATAACACTCTCTCCAAACAGCATGAAAAATAAAACATGGACCCTTTTACATTGCACAATAATAGCTCTATAGTCCACATTAATTGCCATGCCAACATTATCAGGAATCATGGGATTTGAAGTTTATGGAGGTTCATTTAGAATTCTGAGCCAAATAGCTTCATTATACATATTACTTATAGTGAAGAGCCAGTGTGGTGTAGTGGTTGGAGTGTGGACTATGACTCTGGAGACCAGGGTTTGAATGCTGTCTTGGCCATGAAAACCCACTGGGTGACCTTGGGAGTTACTCTCTCTTAGTCTCAGACGATGGCAATGACAAACCTCCTCTGATGAAACTTGCCAAGAAAACCCTATGACAGGGCTACCTTAGGGTTGCCGTAAGTTGGCAAACCCCTCTGATGAAACTTGCCAGGAAAACCCTATGATAGGGCTGCCTTAGGGTTGCCATAAGTTGGAAACAATTTGAAGGCACAACACACACACACACACATACTACTTACCCCAGGATTTCAAAGGGTGCAGCAATGGCACGTGAATCAAAATAATAGTGCTGTAATTGTGTAGTGTGCAAGGGCATAATCTCCAGCAGTTTAACAGATGAAAAATGGGAGACGTGACAAGAAAATATCAGAGTATGGTCAAGATGGCAAACGTTATTAATGAGGAAGGACAGACGCTCTAGAAGAGGTTGCACCACTTTGTTTTCGCCTGAGCCTACTCAAAAAGGCAAAGTTTTGTCCCATCCTGTCCTCTCCCCCTTGCTGAGTTAATTGAGTGTAAACTATTTTAAAACTTTTAACTCAGTTTGCAGCCACTGAAATAAGATGAGGACAAAGGAGGTAAATGGGAGGGGGAGAAAGAAATTGGGACATTTTGAAAGCAGCTGGCGGGGGTGGTGGAAGGCATGACAGAGGATTGATTGAAACTGTCCCCGGCTAATCAGGATAGTGGGAAGGGATGAAAGGGCTCCTGGTGGCATAGTTCTCATCATGTTGCCTTGACTATACCATTGTTGTTCTGTGCTTTCAAGTCATTTCCAACTCATAGCCATCCTAAGGCAAACCTATCACAGGGTTTTCTTGGCTTGCTTTTCAGGGGGGTTTGTCATTGCCATCCTCTGAGGCAGAGAGAGTGTGACTTGCCCAATGACACATGGGCAAACCTCCTCTGAAGAAACCTGCCAAGAAAAATCCAAGATATATTCACCTTAGGGTTGCCTTAAGTTGAAAATAACTTGAAGGCATATCGCAACAACAACAAATACTTTTTAAAAATTAACCATGTTTTAATAGGATGGCTTTAACCTTTACCTTTTTATTACCAGGTTTTTAACTCTGTCTTGCTTTATCTATATCGTTCACAGCTTTGGATGTCATGTTGGGGGAAATGCAAGGATATTAATGATCCAACTGGCCAGTAAATGGGCCAAACTGATTGACTTATCCAGCCAAGACAAATGAACTCCAGAGTCATGGAACTACAGCAGGATTGTTGCCCTCCAAGTATATTGGATGACAGTTCTCATCATCTCTAGCCAGCACAGCCATGCTACCTGGACATGGTGGGTATTTTTGGTCCTTATCTTATTGTCAGGTATAACTATCAAGGCATTGAGGGTGGCACAAGCAGTGGCACATGGTAGGGGAATAGAAGTTGCAAGTGCTGCAACAAATAAATGAATATATCATTTCCATTCCAAGTCAGGACAGAGAGCTGCCATGTTTATTCCTAATCTCCTCTGAAAACAGTACACCAACTTGCTCTGATACTAGGGGTGGTTTTTCTACTATCCTCCCACAACTACTATGCAGTGCTCCAAAAAGTGCCTTAAAACAGCTCAACAAAATGTTACACTGAAGTAAGGCATCTACTATGGCCAGTATGATGTAGCGGTGTGACTGTGTAACCAGAATTCCTCAGAGACCAGGGTTCAAGTCCCCATTTAGCCACAGAACCCCATTGGGTAACCTTGTACAGGTCACACACTCTCAGCCTCAAAAGAAGGCAATAGCAATCCCCTTATGAATAAATCTGGACAAGAAAACCCTAAGATATGATTGTCATAAGTCAGAGTCAACTTGAAGTCCCATAACAACACATCTGTACAACACATCTGAAGAGCAAAAAGGTAGGATGAAGGTATAACAGTAAACCTTAAACCAGTGCTTCTTAAGCTATCCTAAGCTATCCCAAAACATTACAGATTTTTTCCTTTGTATGCAACTGTTCCCCCCTTTCATCTACAGAAGTAAATTTTTGCACATTTCATTCCTGCATGCAAGCACAAATAATTTCAACAATTTTCTACTCACTTCATGGGAAGATAAAATGGGTTCTGTGCAACTTGCAAGGCTACTTATACTGCAGGAGTTTGTGGGGGGAAATTCATTTGGGCAAAAATGCATGTAGTGCTTCTGTGCGGAAAAGTTGCTTTTTGGCAAGCAGTATGTATTGTGTACCAAATGGACTGATTCCTGTACAAAAAAAAAAGTTTGTTTGTTCTTACATGTACATAGGGAAATTACACTTGGTTTTTTGGTGCAGGAATTCATGCAGTTCATGTAAACAGATGGATTGCTGCACAGAAAAACTACGTGTTGTATTAAGTATCTTAGGGAAAGTCTCCTTTTCCTTGGCAGAGTATTTCAAGCATTGAGATCCCTCCCTCTTTTTTTCTCTTTCTTTCTTTCTTTCTGGATGGGAGATTTCCCACTGATATTTGTTCAATTGCCACTTAGGAGGTCACTTCAGGATGTGTGTGTTTAAAAAAACCTGTTAAAAGAAGTGCTAAAAAGCTAGGGGCTGGCCAAAGCCAACCACAGTGCAACTGAATCACAGGTGGAAACTGAAAAAATAATAATTACAGTTCAACCCATGGTAGCCAATTAACTTTAACTCCAGACCAAGGATAGGGAGTCTCAATGGTTCAGAGACAGCCGCCTCTAATACTCACAAATCTTTCTCCTAACCAACAAACTGCTCCGCCAACCACCATCCATAACAAACCCACACTGGAGATAATTCCCATCTCTCTTTTATAGTTGGTTACCAATACCTCTTGCATCAGGCATCCCAGGTGTGCCTACTCTCAAGTGCTGACTCATGCACACTGGAGCTTAACTACTTTTATTACTAATCTTACAGCTCCATCTTGTGGTCACATACATATCATTTCCTGACATTGTGGTGTGTCCCATGTGTTGTTTACACCTGTCCTTCATGTCTTTTCTGGAGTGTTTCCATTTCTTTTGACTGCTATCACAGAAGAGGCTTGTGCCTGCTTTACTACAAAGAACTTTCCCTTCTGAGACCCCATGTGAATCAGGAATGTGCCTTGACCATCCTCAGTGTCACTGCCACTAACACTGGCCTGAATGTCTTGCCCATGAGTCTCAACTTGTTCTTGTTTCACACTCACTGTCTCTGGCTTTGGCTGCAAATCTAATGAAGTGGCTCTAATGGCTCTACTGGGGTACAAGGCACCTCCAAAGCTCCCTGTTGACTTGGAACTCCAGGGTGTTGTGATAACCTGCTTTCTCATCTATCACATCCCTGGATGCATGTGCCCCTTCATTTCCATTGTTATTATTTACCACAGTGTCTTTTTTTTTGTTTGACAGCAACATTTTGGTCAGGGTACACTTTCTCCCACCCAGCATGGATTTCAAAACTAGCACTCCTGGAATAAAAAATTCTATTCCCATCCATCAGGAACCTGTACTAATTCCTCTCATAGCTCACAAAATGCAACCTTTGGCTTTTGGGCTGATTCTTTTTCCTGAACTGAGGAGGAATGTACACTGAGGCGAATTGTCCAAACACTCTTAAGTACTTTAGATTTGGTGCTCTTCCATACAATAAATAATATGGTGTTTGGTTTATTGCACTGCACCATGACCTGTTTACAATATGACAAGCAGTTTTTGTGGCTATTCCTCACAAATTAGCTGGCACTCCAGAATCCTCCAACATACAATCCCTTATTTGGTTTATCATCCCAATCCTGCATTCAGCTAAACCATCTTCCACAGGACATCCAGGAATCGTAGTTTTTTGTTGGATCCCTTTCTGCCCAAACCACTGCTGCAAATTACTACATAAGAATTCCTCACCTCTGTCACAAAAGTTCCAACCTTGTAGAGGAAGTCCCTTTCAACAGAATTAACCCATCTTTTGATCATATCAGCACCCTCATTTTTGGTTTTGAGCATCGCCACATATGTAAATCATGTATGCCTATCTACAATCAGTAGGGTAAACCTGCTTCCACCTATACTGTTTTCTTGATGTGGTACTGATAAGTCTGCATGTACCACCTGAAAAGGCTTTTGGGTAATGCATTTGCTCACCTTCACCACAGGGTAAGCCCTGACTTTTACCTTTTTGCATACAGTACAGTCAAGGTAACTTTTACAGTTCTCTACCCTGAACTCTGGGCAAATCTTCTCTAGATTTTTTTAACCCTTTAAAGCTTATGTGGCCCATGACTTTATGGAAGTAATGAGCACACCCAGCATGCAGTGGCTTGTTTGCTACTGTCCCACACTGCACCTGTGCCACCATATGATAAATGTGATTTTTCTTTATGGCTTTACCACATACTATTCCCTCCTTGGGCACAATCCCATCATCTCTTTTAAAAGGATTTCATATCCATCACTGATTAGGGATGCCACACTTACAAGGCTATTTTGCAGTTTTGGTGCACATAGAACATTATGGAATATCTTTTGTAAACCTGGGATTAATACAGACCCTTGAACCTCTACACCAGGGGTAGGCAACCTTTCCCCTTTAAGGGCCGAGGGACTTCAGCTCCCAGAAGCCTCAACCATGTTGGCCAATAGTCCCATGTTGGCCAATAGCTCCTGGGATTCTGGGAGCTGGAGTCCCTCGGCCCTTAAAGTGGAAAGGTTGCCTACCCCTGCTCTGCACTGCCAGATTCACCATCTGCAAATACCACAGTGTCCACTGGTGCTGGCTTTGGGCTCTGTAGTTTTTCCCTATCAGGGGTCATATGGTGAGAACACCCACTGTCCAAAATCCAGACAAACTGGTCCTTTTTATCATTTACAATTCCCTCTACAGCAGTAGCAAACCCCCTCCCATCATGGGGCTTATCTTTCCTTTTCCTTTGTGACTTTTGTCCTTTCTATGCTGCAGAGACCTTCAGACAATTTTTCATCAAATGTCCGGTCTCCCCACAGGAAAAACATTTCTGTGTCCTGCAGACAGCAGCACTCCCTTCCACAGACAAGGATGTAGGTTGATTGGTTGGTTGGTTGTCACCTCCAGCTGGTCGCACCCTTGAAGCTCTCCTCTGAGTCTCTCCTCTTTACCTCTTCCAGTATTCTGGATGCCACAAGGTCTACTTTTAAATCAGCTTTGGCTACTCCCTGGAGATTGTACATCAGAAATTCCCACTCACTGTTTAGACTACTCAAAAATATAAAGGCTTTTTGGGTTTCTTCTATTTGTATGCCACGCTTGCTGCATTCTGCGAAATTATCCTGCATCCTTTTTAAATGCACAAGCACGGATTCACCTTCCTGCTGTTGACAACAATACAGCTTTCTGCTGCATAGTATTTTTGACAAGGCTCCAGCTGGTTGGTTTACATTCTCAAGAGCTTTCCAGACTGCAAACACTGACCTCTTATCTCTGATATTGTTCAGCTGGTTCAGCTCTAAAGTCAAAACAATTGTTGCTTTAGCTTTTTCGTCACCTACTAATTGTTCCTCATCAGTAGGATCTGGTTGTTTCTTTACATAGTCCCATAAGTCCTGCTTTATCAGCAAAGCTTTATTAGCAAAGCAAAGCTGTAAATCTTCCAAGAAGCATAATTCTTCTTAGACAGTTTTTCCAAACCTGACAGTCATGTCCATGTTTGCTCTGAGTCAGCTACTTAAACAGACACAAACAAGCTAACTGATAACAATCCAGGCAGGTGACCAAACAAGAATAGGCTTTCAAAACAGACTGATAATAGCAGAGTCTGTGAGTAGACACACTTAACTCACTCCTCTCCAGGACTTTTCTCTTCAGACCTCCAGGAACACAAAGCAGCTCACCAATTGCAGAAATATATCTCCCACAGCTTCTCAAGCATTGTCCATGTGGACACTGGGCCCATAACCCTTGTTGGGGCATATAAAGACGCACTGTGTCCACCACAACCATGTGCAGAGGTGATCCACATCAACAGCACACCAAGGAGAAGATTTCTTGAGAGATGTCTGCAAAAGACTTCAGGCTGAGAAGGAAAACTTCCTTCTCCGCAGCACATGGCCTTGAGCTCTGGCTTGCCAAATAAAGACAACAACAAGGCCAGCCTTCACTTAACTTGAGGGCTTTAATCTTTGTTTGCAGTATACTTTACAACAGGGGTAGGCAACCTGTCCCCTTTAAGGGCCAAGGGACTTCAGTTCCCAGAAGCCTTAGCCATGTTGGCCAATAGTCCCATGTTGGTCAATAGCTCTTGGGATTCTGGGAGCTGAAGTCCCTCAGCCCTTAAAGGGGACAGGTTGCCTAACCCTGCTTTACAATATATACACAGAGTATCAAACAATGATCTCTAATACTCACAAATCTTTCTCCTAACCAACAAACTGCTCCACCATCCAAAACAAACCCACACTAGAGATAATTTGCATCTCCCTTTTATAGATGGTTACCAATGCCTCTTGCATCAGGCATCCCAGGTGTGCCTACTCTCAAGTGCTGACTCACGCACACCTGCCACTGAAGCTTAACTACTTTTACTACTAATCTTACAGCTCCATCTTGTGGTCACATACATGTCATTTCCTGAAAAAAGACCCAGGTAAAGAAGGAGAATAACATTTAGTTTGCATTTTGATGAGAGCTTAAGATAAGAGGGGTCAACTTCTTGAATCAGTATGTGAGCTGGAATGCAGTTTTCTTTCGGTCTTCACACTTCTCAGAATGCTGAAGTGCAGGTCTCTGAATAACAGCAACAAAAAGAATAAAATATGGGTATATTAGGGAAAAGTGTGCACAAAAATGTGCATTCTAGTGGAGGGAGAGGATTAGAAAACAGCATGATATGAAAATTGTTTGCCTAGATATGCATACATAGACATACCTGGATACATAGTACATTTATCATACATGCCTGCATATGTCCTTTTCCTCATCACTGCAATGGTTGGTATTCCTTTCCCCTTTGCAATGGCCAACATCCCTTCCTCTGCCACACTGTTGTGCTATTGCAGAACCCACCACCACCACCACCAATCATGGTTGGAGCATGGTTTAAAAAAAAAAAATGGATGGCTATGTCCTTCAGCCAGATGGATTGTTACTTCATCTGCTGAGACCTCCAGAGGACCCCAGTTGAGTTCAGTAGATGATGTAATTATTCTGTGTCTGCATCCATGGACATATCCAGATGCTTCTCCAATTCCCCCCACTCTCCACCAGCTTGCTATTGGCAGGAAGGTACTGTAGCAGCTCAAAAGAGAGCCCAGGGACACTCTTATCATAGTTTCACATGCAAAATATACAGAATCTATATACAGGAACTCAGGCAATGTGTTTATTAGGAAAAATTTATGCTGGCATTCTGTTAGTGTTTTATGAACACATAGGTTCCCTTACACAGTTGATTGTACTTTTTTCAGCCACAGCATAGTATCTGTACAGTCAGCCCTCTATGTCCACAGATTCTTCACCCTTAGATTCAACCATCCATGGCTTGAAAATATTTCCCCCCCCCCAAAAAAAGCCCCAAAAGCAAAGCCTGATTTTGCCATTTTTTTATAAAGGACACCATTTTACTACCCGATAGTATATAATGGGACTTGAACATCAATAGATTTTGTTATCTGTGTGGAGTCCTGGAACCAAACCCAGCTCTATACAACTGCTGCCAGAGGCCAGTTATCTGTGTGGAATCTTGGAACCAAACCCAGCTCTATACAACTGCTGCCAGAGGCCAGTTTCAGGTCAGTTTCGGCAGGACAGGG
>CM034701.1:378461302-378465359 GCA_020142125.1 Phrynosoma platyrhinos | reverse complement strand
CGGGGCGGCGTACAATATTTCAAAACATCAGAACAAATAAAATCAAATAAAATCAAGAATGATGCTTATAGCCACAGGAAGATTTTTGTTTAAGGACTGTCTCCTGGAAAATTGTCGGATTGGCAAATAAGAGCAGGGATAGTCAGTATATTTGTTTTTTTGGTATGATATTGTTGCAGAAGACCTGGGCCATTTATAGTATTGCTCTGAATGTCTTTGCTGCTTATACACTGAAGGTTACTGAGGTCAACAGGAAAGAATGGTCTAGTAGTGGACCTGCATTTCTGTAATTAATCTCATTTATTACTAAGCTAACTATTGTAGACTAGTGTGAACATCTAGGCATTGGGATTTTTAAAAAACTAAAGCACCATTGTTGTTTTTGTTTATATCCCCCTACTTAAATCTAAAGCTCAGAAAGAAGATACCTGGCTCAGGACTGAGCATTATATATTTTTTCTTAAGTTATAGAGTTTCCTGAAGTTTATGTATATATAACGGGAGATCTTAATGCTAGTGCTGGACCTAACAACATTGAACTGGAAATCAAATATCCAATATTAAGTGAACATAGTTTTTTTCCTATTAAAAAATCAGAAGATTTAAGGTTGGATTTTACTGGTTTCTGTTTGGCTAAACTGCAACTTAAGATGGCTCTATAAATGTTTAAATGATGTGACCTCTGCGGATTGTATGAGTGAATTTACTTTCTCAGATTTATATGGTTCTAGTACAGTGGGGTAATGTTTAGTTTATCTGTTAATGTTTAGAGTGGTCTAATGTTTACTTTATCTACTGGTATTCCTGTGCATAGATACTAGAAGAGAAAGTGACCATCAGTTTCTAACTCTTACTACACAAGGGAGAAAGATACTGTTAACTCAAAACCATCTAGTTAATCTTCTTGTATAGGGACCACAGAATATAATATCAAATGGTCAGTTGATCTAGGTGGTCTTGTTGAAGTGAGATTGAATTCTGGTCCAGCCATTTTATTAAGATATTTCATATTCTTTGAGCAATCTGCAAAAACTACCATTGAGGCATATGAAGATCTGATTCATCTTCTTCAAGATGATATAACATATGTAGCAAATCCTTGTCAGCCTGGTGTAGACCCTACAAATCCCTAGAATGCCAGCTGGTTTGACAAGGAGTGCCAATTGAAGAAAAAAGCCTGAAGAGAGCCCAGAATATAGAAAAATGGGGTTTAGATCCCAGTGATTTGAAAAAGTGACAATGTGAACTTAATTCATGACCACTGTTGCTGAATGTTTTAGTGAATAATGATGCAAAATTTCTTGGCAGCTTTTCTCCCAAGCTTTACACTCTCAATCTCAAACTCCAAATCATGTTATTCCAGGTCAAGTTTGAGAGGATTATTTAATTCATCTTAACAGATATTAATAGTTTTGAACCAATCCTTGCCAGTGCCCATGAAGTCATCCTCATGGTTCTTGCCCCTTGGAACCCAGTATCTGTGGAAGATGTTTCTACAGCTTTTAAATTAATTTCTACTGGAGAGATGCCAGGGACTGTCTATAACCCTGTGGAATTTATCAAAATTAATCAACATTGGTGGGTACCACTTCTGGCTGCCCTCTTTACCAAGATTAGCAATTCTAGAAAAAAAAACCCTGCTAATTGGAAGAAAGCAATTGTGGTGCCAATTTATAAGAAAGGTCAAGCCACTGATCCAGGGAATTACAGATCTATTAGTCTGCTATGAATAATGGGAAAGCTATATGCACATTTCCTATGTTACAAATTGACTTCCTCTTTGAACTCTAATAATATTCTTACTAAGGTACAAGCTAGATGTGGCATCCAGGGGCAGCTTTCTAGAGAAATATCTATGATCAGAGGGGTCAGACAAGGCTGTATTCTTGCACCAACCTTGTTTCATCTGTTTGTAAATGACCCTGAAGATACCCTAATGGATCCTAATGGTCATTTGCACAAAGCTGGAGACAGGCCAATTTCTATTCTACTTTATGTTGATGATGTCATTATTCTTACACATTCTAGATCTGGACTAAATTTTCCGCTAAGGAAGTTTTTCAATTATTGTACACAAAATGATTTAAAAATTAATTTTGGGAACTCTAAAGTCATAGGTTTTTTGAAGAAAATTTCCCAATGCAGATGGGCATTAGATGGTCATGTTCTAGAACAGAAGTTTTCAATACCTAGCTGTAACTTTCCACCACATGATGTCATGGGCTACTTACAGATGTGTTGCCTATCAGAAAGTACAAGTTTTAGTCAGTCTGCTATTCTGTGTTTCTTCTTTACCAAAGGAAGCCAATATATACAACCTGCCATTAAAGTCTTTAACACTAGGGCCAATGTAGATGGCCCCTAAGGGCTGGCTCTGTGCTGCCCTTGGGAGCACCGGATTGGGGCCATGGCAACCACATGCCACAGCCCCAATCCTCCTTTTTTCCACTCAAAAAAGAGTGGGCAAATGCCACTCCTTTTGGGGGCAGCAAAAAGCCACCCTTAGAGCCACCATGGCAGCTCTTTTGCACCCCTTTGGCACAGCATGTGTGCATGCTGCACCAACAGGGCGCCCTGACACTGTGCACCATGTGGTCAAGCATGTGGCATGATGGCAGCATTGGGGCAGAGTCAGGGTGGCTGGTGTGTGGTTGCCCTGCCCCAACTCCACCCCTAGGCTGGCCCTTTAGGTCGGACTGTGTTGACACACAGTTGCACAACTCTTGTACACCTCTGATATTTGGATTGGAGGAATAACATCAGAGTTAGACAATCTTTAGGCTAATTATTTTAGGGCTCTCCATCAAATCTCTAGATGCATTTCTAATACAATTTTACCATTAGAAATAGTGGAATCTCCTCTAATGATAAGGGCTTGGATAGATACAATCTTGACTCAAGGTTAATATTTTTCAATTGGGCACAGGTTTACTTTTCTATCTCAGGATGAATACATAAGCCTTTGGTCAAAATCTATTGCTCAAAAAGCTGTTTCAATTGATTTGTCCTCATCCCTCCTTTTACTTCTGGTTATGACACTGTTCTTGAACCAGTAAAACAAAGACTGTGGGATATTGGTGTTTGTGACCTTCGGGCCCATTCATACTCATCCTGCTCACTGAGTACATTAAGTATACAGCTAACCTGTACTAGTGAAAAATGTCTGAAATAAGCTCTGTCTAAATGAGTTGACTAATTGTTCCATGTGCTTATATGTTGTGAATTAGATTTTTCTGGGTGTCTGGACTGTAATAAAGAACTACATTCCTGCCAATATATGGGAGTTATCTTGAGGAGCTAATCATTTGTCTATTGTAGTTTTTACACTGGTTTGAAAAAATCCAGCAAAGAAAGCACAGGGGGAAGAACTGGATTTTGGCTACATGGCTGAATGCTGGTTTAAAAGCTGATGTGTGCTGTATTTGAAATATTTCATTGTGTTTTTGTTTTTAATATATTTTCATATTTGTAGGCTTCAAGTTATGGTAGCCCAAGAAGTTAGGGGCCTTCAAGATATCCTATGAATGAGAGAGTGTTATGAGTCCTGCTCAGATCCTAAAGGCTTAGAGCCATAGATACTCTCATTGTATCAAATCTATCTGTATTTTGGTCATCTTTTTCTTATAACTTCTACTTTACTGAGCATTGTAATCTTTTTTCCAATGATAATCTCATTATATTTCTCAAGTACAATAGCCTCAATTTAGCCTTTTTAGCTTCTAGGGAGAGTTCAGGATCAGTTTGTTCTGAGACCTTTTTTTTTTTTTTTTGGTCATATTAATATTTGTAAAACTCTCCTCAATTGCCACTGTCATTTCAATTTAGTTTATTTCTTTCCCATAAGCATTTGTCTGCTCAGAATTCACAACCATATGTAGAAACTGGAAGTACTATTGCCTGGATGATTCTGACTTTGATATTTAATGATGTATCTTTACACTTAAGAATCTTTTCTAGATCCTTCATAGTTTCCCTTTCAAGTCTTAACCTTCTTCTGATTTCTTGACTGCATTCTCCACTTTGATGTATGAGGGGATATCGTAAAGTAATAATTATC
>CM034701.1:378448802-378458802 GCA_020142125.1 Phrynosoma platyrhinos | reverse complement strand
TGGCAAATAGTTATGCGTTATCCAATGATGCACAACTGCATGGATAGAATCCTGTTGCTTAGTCCCAGCTAGAATAAATCCATTAAATCAATGGTTGAATGGTAAGTCAAGTATTGATTCAATGGCTCCATTCTAATCAGAATTAACAAAAGAATTTCAGCCTATATGAACTAGTTACACATGTGAAACTTTACTTACACAACTGTGAACTGCATACATCTTTTGCACAAAGGACAAAAAAAAATACAACCACAATTGTAAGGGAACTTATACATGTGTATGACACCAATAAGATTCTTGCCTGTATTTTTCTGAACTTTGGTCTGCACTCCACATGCATATCTATTCATATGTATGTACATTTTTTTAAAAAAAAAAGTATATATGATATTACAGGAACATGTAACTTCCTTCCTCCTTCCTACAAACATTTCTAATCTGACTTCACAGACTTCTAGGGTAGCATTAATCATAAAACATGTCTTTAGTTCTAAGGGACAAACTAGGCATTATGTTCAACATAAGAGTCCTATGCAGGTGTTCATCTACATGGGTAAGCATACCATGGTAACTAGAAATGAGTGAAGATGCTTTCACTGCCCCAAAGTGTACCTATGCCTTTGTCTACATCGTAGATCTTTATGCATTCAGCATGAAGATGTGAGAGTGGGTTTGTAGGTATTTGAGTGAAGGAACTTTCAAAGCTCTCACATTATCAAGGTGCTGGATTACAGTAGCTTTATAATTGTATTCAGCTTGTAAACTCCTTTTCAGATCCTTGCATTGAATACATGAAGATTTATGACATAACCAAGGGCATGGGGGACACTAAGGAGTGGAGGCACTCCAAATGTACTAATATGAAATTTAACTGCATGAATAGGATCAAGGCTAACCCTGAATCCTGGTTTGTTTCACCCTGCATGTGTCTAGAGATCAAGAAGAAAGGCGACAGAACATAACACAGATCTGGATTTTTTACATTTTTATTTTATTTTGGTGGGAGTCCCAAGTCAAGAATCATGTCTTACACTATCCTTCATTGTTGATGGAAGCTATTGATTATGGCTTGAATATGTCAGGATGTCACAAGTATGTTGACATGCCAGCCAAATTCTTAAGGCATCCAAAGAGGCTCAAATTATGTACAGTATGGCACAAAGCAATAATCCAAGCAGAATAAAAAGGCTGCAATTCCTGAAAACCCTTTTTCTTATGCCAAAATAACCATCTTCTCTGTCTGAGTTCTAATTTCAGGAAGGAGTTGAAAAAGTAGTGGCAACAAAAATTCTGTCTTTTGTAGTGCTAGAGAGTGTTTGAAATGTTGCAGTAGAGCCTTTCAGAAAGTGACAGTTTTGACTGAGAGCCTACCAATGTTTTGTCAAAGTGTATACCTTCCATTATTATTTGAATTGTAAATGAGCTCAAGAAAAGACATAGTTTTAAACAGCAGCAAAAAGGTAGAGCTGTGCTGACTGTTTGCTTGTGAACATTTCTTGGCAAACAAATAACTGCTTTAGGAAGGGGCGAAATGTTGTTTTCTGTGTCCACCTATTTTGCTTCTTTTCAAGGGTTGTTTAGTGTTCAATCAGCAGCTCCTTTGCAGCTCTTTGTGAAAGCAGCAGTGGCAATCACAATAATAACAGAACTTGTTTGTTTTCAGCAATTTGACCACATGATCTTAGGCTACAACTGCAATGTACCTGTGCTGCAGAAATAATGCAGTTTGACACCACTTTAATTGCCATGGCTCAATGCTATGGAATTTTGGCAATTGTAGTTTGGTGAGATATTTAACCTTCTCTGTCAGAGTGCTTTGGTGCCACAAATCCCAGGATTATATAGCATTGAGTCATGGCAGTTAAAACTGCATTATTTGGCAGTGCAGATATAATCCTCGTTAACTGGCAATCACATCCCATGAGAATATTGTGATCCCAAAAGGAAGCCATGTATAAAATTAGTCCAGGATATAGGATGATAACATAAAGATAGTTCATATTGAGGACACAGTTTTAATCTCACTCTGAATGGATTCTGTGATAGCTGCATCAGGTAGCTGATAACAAGGGAGATAACTATGTGTTATTTAATACTGTTTTAAGGAGGGTGGGTCGGTTTGGGGATATGTTGTATGGGTTTTATTGTAAGCCGCTTAGATTGTTTGTCAATAAGCAGGATATAAATTATTATTATTATTATTATTATTATTATTATTATTATTATTAGATAGAGGAGGGCCATTTTCCGCAGCAACTTGAAGCTATAAACATGTGTTGTGGGCTAAGCCTGAAGTTTCTTTCTCTATCTTCCTGGTATTTTAATTATAAAAATGGGTGCATGGAATATTGCCACAGTGATGCAGTTTCTTCATGGATAGGTTCCAACCAGGCATTAGGTGAGAATTTGGTCAAGAGATGTGAATAACTGTGTAGCTCTAATTATTACTTTCATTGACTTGAGAATACAGACTGGGTATGGGGGCCCTATCTGTAACTGAAGAAGATCAGAGAAGGTAGATAGCTTTGATTTGTTTTTAGAATTGGTGTTATTAAATTGAATTATTATTTATTTATTTTTGAAAGCTGAATACTGGGATAAGATGGTGTGTATTGGAAGTTAGAGAAAGAGCAGTATGCTGCAGGCAGGTATATGTGGACATCCAGACAAAATGTGAAAAGGCAAGGCAGTGGCTGCATTACTATCATCTTGGGAGTACTGAGCAAAACATTTTTTTTCCTTTTAAAAAAAATTTATTAACAAAATTGTGATATTTACATATACACAAATTTATCTAATATCTACAAGTGTTTTAAATTCAGTTATATTTCTTAACAGTTATAATAAAACATTCCTCTCGACCATTTTGCTAACATACATCACACTATAATAACTCCATCTTTTATCTTCCCTTAATCATCTCTTCCCTTTACTTTCTCTCTCATACTCCACCCCTTTCTCTTGTATCATCTTTCCCTTTCTCTTCACATCCTCTAATACATTTTCTCTTACCCTTTCACATACCTCACCATTCATAAAGACTTCCTTTTTTGCCAGAACTGTCCATTTACTTCTTTTTCTTCCTTTGATTATCTTGGGACATTTACATTATTGAGATTCTATTGTTTTTCATTTCTTTTTAATTTTTAATTTTAGATCTTAATACAGATATATGAACAAAGTAAAACAAACACATAACAATAAAACAATCAGTATATATTTGAGTCCAAGATGTAATTAAAACCCACAAGTGTATATCAAGTGGTCCATTTCTTAGCTGCCAATTAGATTTGGAGGAGTCCACAACCATAGTTTGATCAGCTGGAATCAAGATGTCTGTACCCAAGCTTAAATGTGATTAGGGTGATTGTATATGATGTGATTCCATATTAATAATGTCAATGAATGGAAGCCATTTGTTTTCCATCAGTTTGTCCAGGAGCCGTAAATCCCATCTCCTTTTCTACCAGGTTTCTAGGGAAATGTTACCCATTTTCAAATATTTTGCAATTTCAATTTGTGTAGCTGTTATAGAGAAATCTGTTAAAGATTTTCAAGCCTGAGTTTGTTCCTAGATAGATCTTATACCTTCATAAATTAACATTGTGATTTCCTTTTCCCCCTTTTACAATCAATCTTTTCAAATCTGAGATATTTGTAACTACAAATGTATACTTCTTTAAATCCCAAAAATGCCAGTATTCCCCATCTTTCCTCTAGAAACATTAACACCAACCTTCATTCTTTATTTAAAATGTTCAATGGTCTGTTTTTTCCAAACTCTAGATGAGATGTGTACTTCTGATGATTGCAGAGACATGAAGGAAAAAGAAGAGGATGGACAAGATCTAAGAGTAAAATGGACAGGGTTGTTCAGTGATGGTGAAGCTGGCATTAATAGTCTGCTCATAAGCTTCTTGGATGGTTATGATAATTTTTAATTTGTTCTGTTATGTGTTATCTTTAAAACAGTTATTGAAATAATTGAATCTTTTGTAACCCCAGCCCTACGATTATTCTTAAGTTTCTATTATAGTTGTCATCATTAGTTAAACTAAAGATCAAATGGACACAGATTAATTTTCATATCCCCCTCCAAAGATGGAGAGACTGACCTTTGGAGAGGGATATCCAACTGTCATTATCCTACAGGAACCTCTAAGGCTCTTGCATCTTTGATTCTGGAGCTCTGACACCAGCAGAGGCAAAAAGGGGACAGCTCAGGTTTTGTGCTGTAGGCCCTTTCCAGGCCTTCTTGGTCCATAGACACATCCTTCAACAATTGGGATAAGGTGTGCTAGCCATGGATCAGATTTACATAATTTCCCTCTCATGAATCCAATGGGAATAAAATCAATCAACACAAACCAAAGGATTATTATTATTATTATTATTCAAACTACAGGAAAAGAGATTCCATTGAAACATTAGGAAGAACTCTTTTTTACTGTAAGAGCTATTCAACAGTTAAACAATTTGCTTCAAAGAGTAGGGGGATGTCCACCTTTGGAAATCTTTAAGCAGAGGTTGTATCTTTCAGGAGTGCTTTAGGTATGTATTCCTTGGGTGGCAGTGAGCTAAACTAGATGGTTCTTGTGATCCCTTTCAACTCTGAGATTCTATTATTCCAGAATCTCAGAATCATTAGATTGGAAGAGACCCAAGGGTCATCCAGTCTACCTCATGGCAGTGCAGAAGAGCACTACTAAAGTCTCCCTGATAAGTGCCAACCCAACCTCTGTTTAATAATCTGTAGCAAAGGAGAGACCACCACTTTCTGAGACAGTTCATTCCCATCAATAAGTTTTTAAAATATTTAGCCAGAATTTCTTTTAATTTGAATCTGTTGGTTCAGGTTCTGTTCTCTGGAGCAACAGAAGAGAAATTTACTGCATCTTCCCCATAGATAATTAAAGATGGCTGTCTTGTTATGTCTCAGTCTTCTCTTCTCCATGCTAGTAACACACAACCTCTTCAATCCATTCTCATAGAGTTTGGTTATTAATCAACAACAAATAATGTGGTAAGGGCAAGAAAACACAAATACTGATTATCTTTTTAGATCAGGCAGTTTTTCTGCTTTCAGATCTTTCCTATTGTTATGATTGTTCTGCCTGTATCTAAAAATTGATGTTGAATGTAAAGGATTTACTGCATATTTGTGATCTCTTTTGAAGATAATTTGGATAAGTAAATTCATTTCCATTTTACTTAGATACTGATAGAAGAAGACACAGAAAATAAATGTGTCTCATTAAAGCTGAAGTCTAGTCTTTGGTCTTTGTTGTGCATTTGTAATGCCAGGTGATCTTATGGAGTTTCTTACTGTAAAGATTCAATTGATGACATATACAAAAGTTTTGCAAGACAGCCAACTTTAAAGCTAGGGTTTTAATTAGGCAAAACAAAGGGTGCCTTAGTGAAGCATCCACTCCAAGCAGAAAAAATAAATGATACAGAGTAGGAAAATCTATGCACTGAAGTAATAATTCCTGAAACCCTTGTCAGTTTAAGAAATCCCACAGTGGCCTGAATGAATGTAAAATTGTTACAAGAGACTCCACTTTTTATTGTTCCTAATTGTAGAGCAAATGGGATGCTTGCCATTAAGTGTGGGTAATTTGTATCAGCTCTCTGCTTTTTGCAATTATTTCTTTATGGGTTCTCTCTAGGGAAAACAATGTTTTCCTCAACAGTTACAAACTAGAAAATCCACAAAAAAGCAATACCTTTATTGGTCAACCCAAATGCAAAAAGTACATCATGCAAGCTTTGAAAGCTTCACTGGCTTCTTCATCAGGCAAAAATGTTAAAAATCATATAGGAGGAAAAAACTGTGAAGTTTACATTTTGTTTTAGATGTTACTTCTGATGTCAGTTGAGGTGATCTGAAGGTATATCAATGCAGGCAGAGAACAGTCCCCTTCTTGGCCATGTGGGAACCAGGGACTAAGGGCAACTTTTTTGCCTGATGAAGAAGCCAGTGAAGCTTCAAAAGCTTTCATTTTGGTTGGCCAATTAAGACAGATCTTTTGTGTATTTTGTATTTTGTTGTATTTTGTAGGGATGACATGACTACCCCTGAATATTTTACCTAAATTGTTGTAGTTTAAATTGGAACCCATCTTTATGTGGATTGTGATGAGTGTACTAGTGACATGAAAGAGTTAGAAGTTAGGAAATGGACCATGAAACCTCATATATTAAGTCTTCAAGAGAATCTGCTCATTTCTTTTAATGTATGTGGGACATATTTTGTAATAAGTAATATGGGGAGCTACACATTTTAAGAAGCCACTTTCTTTCTTTCTTTCTTTTTTGCAGTGGGTGCTTAGGATTTATAAGGACCTATACAACCTGAGCCCAAGCTGTCTGAAGGGCCTTCCTTTTCCATATAAACCTGTCTGGGTTTTGAGATCTTTGAGAGGCTCTTACTTTGGCCCATTAGTCTAAGAGCAACTTTTGGTGGCAACACAAAAGATAGATGTGTTAAAAGCAGTATTCTAGAGGGGTTTTTTTTTGGGGGGGGGGAAGCTCTTCTAGGCACTAGTTCTCTACAAGATCTTATAGGCGGATGGCTTTAAAAATGGAAATTATCCAAAGTGGCTCCAAATAACAATAAGGTAGAAGGACAAGCTGTTTTTGCAGCAATAACAATTATTTCTTTATTTAAAAGACATAAAAAGATAGCAGCAGAAACCAACAAAATATTCTATAGTCAGTTCAATCTGTTTCTCAAAATAAAAGAAGGGAGGGAAAGAAGATGATAGCTAAAATGCTTCTTCTAACCAATTTAAGTGAGTAGAGCTAAGCTTACAGTGCTACAGCATAAATCACACATAGATTTTCTCACTCTTCTAAGTGAAGAAGATGACTGGAGATTGGGGAAGGTCGGGGGGGATTCTCTCTGTATGTCTCTGAATTTTAAAGGTCTTCCTAACTTGAGGAGAAATTTCCTAAGAATGAAAGGGATGCCTCTGGGTGGGGTGAACATGACCTCAACATGTGCTTGTAAAAGGGCAAAGGTGAGTTGCCCTTCAGGTTCTGATGATGGCTCTTAAGGGACAATGGAGTTTGTACACATGACAAAAAATCCAATCAAATTTATATACTTACTCTCTTTGAAATCCAGATGTGTTTTCTAGTTTCTCTGGAAACAGCACAATACCTCACTATGGAGCATATCCCAGTCTGAGCCAGTTTGGCAGAATCTCTATTCAGCAGAGTTAGACAAGATAGTTAAGCACTTATTTCTCTCCATCACTGAGATGATTTGCTTGTCAGGAACAGGGCAGAATGAGAGAATATGCAGTTCTGTCATTTAAAATAGAATAATAGAATCATAGAGTTGGAAGAGACCACAAGGGCCATCCAGTCCAACCCCCTGCCATGCAGGAACACAAAATCAAAGCATTCCCAACAGATGGCATCCAGCCTCTGTTTAAAGACCTCCAAAGAAGAAGACTCCACCACACTCTGAGGGAGTGTGTTCCATTATCGAACAGTTCTCACTGTTAGGAAGTCCCTCCTAATGTTGAGGTGGAATCTCTTTTCCTGTAGTTTGCATCCGTTGTTCCGAGTCCTATTCTCTGGAGCAGCAGAAAACAAGCTAGCACCCTCCTCAATATAACATCCCTTCAAATATTTAAACAGGGCTATCCTATCACCTCATAACTGTCTCTTCTCCAGGCTAAACATACCCAGTTCCCTAAGTCGTTCCTCATAGGGCATGGTTTCCAGACCCTTCACCATTTTAGTCACCTTCCTCTGGACATGCTCCAGTTTTTCAACATCCTTTTTCATTATTCTTGATTATTGTCCCATGATGCTATGGGGAATGCTATGGGGAATGCATAGTGGTTCTGCTACCCCAGTGAATAGTTGTTGAAAGGTGAGTTAACATGTAGGTAAGTCCAAATGATTCAATGGATCTATTATGGTTGTGAATAACAATATAATTTTGACCCATATGAAATGGTTATATTTCTGGACCTCTATATATGCAACTGTCAGCTGAATATGTCAATTGCAAAAAAAAGTACAACTACATGTATAAGGGAGCATTTATGTGTGCATGACAGTAATAGGAGTCTGGCTATAGCTAGTTATCAGTAGTTAATCAATTATGAGTAGTTAGTTACAAGTATAGCTACATTTTTAGACAACTGGTGCTTATTGGTACCATTTCTCAAAAGTCCTCATAAGAATCTAAATGTCGAAACTTGTAGTTTGTAATACAAACACATTTTCATATTCTAAGAGAGCATCCAAGAGAAATACATGCATGCACAGGATAGAATTTTAAATATTACCCATAGAATTAAGTAGAGAATGACAGAAAAATGTGTACAGTTATGTCCCCTCACTTCTCAGAAGTGATAACTGAGCATAATACAGTGTTTTTCATTTGAAAAATTGCATTTAAAATAGTTTTTAAAATATAAGTTTGTTCTACCACAAAGGTCCTAAGCACTCAAAGAGCAGGAATTCTCTTGCCATAACAATAATCATAAACATTTTTAAACTTGCTTTCAAAAACCTCTTTCCTTAGAGCTAGGCTTGAACATTTTGAGAGTAAAAACAATAGCAAAAGACAGAAGACCTTTCACTCTGTCCTCCTGTCATTGCTAGTGATTAAAGCAGCAATCCTCCTTGGGAGTAAATCCCACTGAATTCAACAATGATAACCTGATGAAAGTAATTAAACTGTGCCACAAAAGAAAAAATGCTTTCCCTTGCTATACAATGTTTGTAATATAAGTTAGTTATAACTGCATTTTTAGGAAAAATGAATTATAAGTAGCTCATTACTTGTAACTAGTCTTCTATAAGTTCTGGATGAGGATCCACTAAACTCTTTCACACTAGCAGGGACAAATCTGTTAAATTAGATCCCCAAATACAACTAGTGCCTGTAGAACTAATTTTCCATGGAATTCTCTTCTTGGTACTATGGATCCAAGTCCTTCCCACACTGTCTTGCTAATGGGACAGGAACACATTGAATTGGAGGCCATAGCATGAAGGACAAAAGCTATGTTGATGTGTAATTATTCAGTAATATTTTTTTCAATGGAAAGAATGAGTAAATAAGCAAGTTATTTCATGCTTTATCAACAAATGTAAGTCACAAATGATCATTGCAGTAGGTCCTCAGTATCCAGGGACTTGCCATCCATGGATTCAAGCTTCTGTGGATGGCAAGCCTGCATTGTCCCCAATGGTGGTGCATGTGGGAACTGTAGTGTGAGTGAAAGTGTGAAAGCTTGTTAGGTGGGAAAGTTTTTGCCTGCAGGTGGATTACACAAAAACAACACAGAGAACACAGCCAAAGTAATTGTTTCTGGGAACACAGAAGGCAAGAGGAAAACAAATTAGGTCATCTAGTTTCATGAGAAATAATGTTCACAAGACACAAGACACAGGAAGAAGGGTGTTTAGAGGCTGTTTAGCAAATGTCTATAAATGTATCAACCTGGGAGTGGAGTTTTTGGACTTGGCTTGGAGTTCTTTGTTTCTGTTCATGCTCTGCCTGCATGATGGATATTCTAAATGTAAATAGTTATTTTGTTCATTCTACAACTCAAGAATAAAATCCTTCTTTTGAAGAGAATCTAATCTCTGGTCTGGTTCATGGAAAGCTAGAAGCTACAGGCTGCATTCCTGAATAATTGGGCAACAGATCCAGAGATGGATGGAGCTGGTGAACAGAGGTACTACGCACACTCTGCTACTCTGGTCTATTTAACTAACAATAACAGTGCATGCACTGTTAGGATATGGATGGGATATGCAGTCAAAGGTGAAATGTAGAGATGTGTGTGTGTGGAAATTTCCTTATGAGAACAACATCTAGAGAAACAAAGTGAATCAACACCAGGTGGCTACACAGACGTCAACATATATTTTCCCAAGGGTAGAACTCATAGACACAGACTTTGTTATGGATAGTAAGAGATATCAAAAAGGTAAATAATTGTTAGGCTTGGGAAAATAGTCA
>CM034701.1:378414288-378426055 GCA_020142125.1 Phrynosoma platyrhinos | reverse complement strand
AATATTGTCTCCCTTCCCCACGGAACTCAGTTTAAAGCCCTCCTGATCTTTTAAAGGGGCGGAGCTTCTGTGAGTCACATCTGTGAGTCACAAGGGGGCTAGCAGTCTTTTAAAGGTACCAATATTTTTGTGCTATTTTATTTCTCTGAAATACAGTGCAAATATAGTAGTTTTCACAGAAGCAATTGTGTTAGTCTGTTGCAACACAAAAAGGAAAAGGGGAGAGGAGAGGAGAAAAATGCAGATTTTAACTTCCTGGACATAGGAATACAGGGTTTATATATCACAATCCTCAAACAAGGAAATTAAAAAGGAAGACTGAAAAGAGAAACAGCTAAACTGAATTATATTCACAAATTCCAATCAACTGGCAAAGGTAAGAATAAATGTAATGGTTTCATAGGGCACTACATGTATTAATACATGAGCCCTCTCTTGTTGTTAACTGCTATCAAATCAACCTTGACTTATGGCGACTGTATGGATGAAAGACCTCCAAGTCATCCTACCATCAACAGCCCTGCTCAAATCTTGCAGACTCAGGTCTGTGGTTTCCTTGATTTAATCTAGCCATCTGTAAAGCAGTCTTCCTCTTTTCCTCCTGCCTCTTACCTTACCAAACATTATTGTCTTTTCTAATGAGTCATACCTTCTCATATCCAGGGGTAGCAATGTTGGCCCTGTTGCAGAGTACACAATGTCCTCTGCCTAACAAAGGGGCTTGTATTTTCACAAAGGCAACTTGGATGTCAAGAGAAGTGTCTTTTTGTGTTGTTAATGGAATTTAAATTTTATTTCCTGAAGTGCCCGCCCACATGGTCAGAAGAAGGAGGTTTGTCTGCTTGCATGGCTATGCCTCCATGCCACCTAAACTGAGAATAGCTACAACATCTCGACACAATTCAAGCAGCATTTTGAGGCCACAGCAACCACATGCCATGGCCTTGATCCTCCTTTTTGCCGCCCCCAAAAGGGCAAGCAAATGACACTCCTTTTGCGTCCGCAGCTCTTTTGCGTCCCTTTGGCATGGCGTGTCTGCACACTGTGCCAAAGGGGTGCCCTGATTCCACACACCATGCAGTCAAGTGCATAGCATCTGGCTGGAGTCAGGGCAGCTGGCATGTGGTCACCCTGCCCCAACTCTACCCCCAGGCTGGCCTAAAGTGCTGGTCTGCATTCCCCCTAACATATCATATTTTTTTCCCTCCCATATAATTTTTTAACATCTTGGCCTGTTGAAGAAGCCAGTGGACCTTAGAAACCTTGCATCATATATTTGGTGCATTCTGGTCAGCCCACTAAAGGTATCACTGTTTTGTGGATTTTGAATGTTTGCTCATGACATGTCTAAGATACAACAGTCTCAGTTTAATCATTTGGTTTCTAGGGGAAGTTAAGACATGATTTGCTCTAGTACCTACTGATTTGTCTTTTTAGTAGTCCACAGTATCCATAGTCCTCTTCTCTAGTGCTGTTTTTCAACTGAGTTGATTTTCTTTATATCAGCTTTCTTCACTGACCAGCATATAAATTGGAAATATAATGACAAGAACAATCCTAAATTAAGTATTCAATTATTTATCTTCACACTCATGGAGCTTGTCTAGTTCCTTCATAGTTGCCCTGCTTTCTAGAATGCAGATTCAATCCTGATTAATGATTGAGGCTACGAAAGGCAAATCTTAATATTTGTTTTCCCCATACATTGGCTCAGAGACCCAAATGGCACTAATGGTGGCTACATTTCTGTGTCATGTGAAACCATATCTAATAATTTTATCCAGCTTTTGCATATAAATGATTTTAACTGTCTTCCCTCTCTAAATTTTATAGGTAGTTTCATAAGCTTTAGATTGTAGATATTTTTAAAATGTGTTTTTAATCCTTTTAAGTGTTTTAAATGAATTTTATTGTATGCCTCTCTGAGGTTTTGGAAATAAGCATTTCATTATGAGGACTACCTGAAAGAGTGAATGAAAACCTGTATACTGTATACTCAATTGATCTATCAAACATGCAGAAAGAGGTTGAGGAACTGAAAGGTAAGACATGGAAAAGACAATGAAAGAAGCAGATTTAAAACAAGAACAACAAAGATTAAAGGAATTAATAAATGGATTAAGATATAGGGAGAAGTGCATTAAAATTAGAGGACTGCCTGAGTCAACAAATGAGGATTTATATAGTATTATGACAACAGCAATGATGAAATATCTAGGATTCATGGAATATAGAATGGAAGCAGAAATTGACAAAATCTTTAGGGTCAACTTTTCATATGGAAGAGAAAGAAAAGCACCAAGAGATATAATTACTGGTATGTGTCTTACCAGAACTAAAATAAGGGATATGATAATCCAAAAAAGTTATGACTCAACACTAAGGATAGAAAATAAGGAAATGAAAATATTCAAGGATATACCATCATCTATAATGCTAGGAAGACAAAAATATAAAGCACTGACTCAACTATTAAAAAAAGAAGAATTGAATACAGATGGGAAAGGATCAAAGGATTAATGTTCATGTGGAGACAGAAAAGATACAAGATAGATACATTAGAAAAGACAAAGGAAATGGAAAAGAAATTAAGCAAGGGAGAAAAGGAATACTGAGAAGAACCTTAATTGATGACTCATTCTAGAAGCCAACAAAAGGAAAAAGAAAGGGTTGATGAGAAAACTACAAGAGTGGAAAAAGGATCCGAAGAAGATTATATATCAAAAAGAAGAGGAAAGAATGAAAGAAAAGAGGAAGAACGAGATCAAGATGTGGAGGAACTTGAGGAGGGAAATATAACCAGTAGTAAGGAGGAAGAAGAAGAGGTAGAGGAGGAAGAAGAAGAAGAGGAAAAGGAATCAGAAGAAGAAGAAATAAAGAATAAAAGAAGGAGTACAGAAGAGAAAATAAGAGAAGATTTATAAGAAAACCTGTATACTTATCTCTCTCCAATTTAGGCAAAATATATAGAAGAACCAGAACTACAATTCTCATGGGAAATTGACTGCATCAATAGGATTGATTCTTGAATAGCAAACAAAAAAAGTTGTGGTTTATTTTGTGTGCAAACAAACAAGAGACAAAATCCTTCAACAAAGCTACAAATCAAAATTAAAAATAGAAGATAAGACAATAATGATACTCAAAGACATACCAGGGAAGATCTTGGGGAAAAAAGGAGGGACTATCATTTTCTAACTGACCAATTGAAATTTCATGGGGTTCTGTTCAAATGGGAAGAAATTGAAGGTATAACATAACATGGAAACAAAAGAAAATGAGGTTGAACACAATTGAAAAAGCAAAAGATTTTTTTTTTTGTCAATTTGAAGAAAGACTTGGTGAAAAGAAAGAAAGAAGAGAATGAGGGGAGGAGAAGTAGGAGAGAGAAGAAACAAACTGACAAATCTGTTAGAAATAGAGTAGAAATTAAAAAGATTTATTAATAAACTGTTATTGATTGTTAACATAGAGATTTTCATAGTTATTTGAGTAGTTGTTCCTATCTTACTTTTCCTTTCAGCAATAAAGAGAATTGATTGTAAATATCTCAATTCCTTGTGAGTGCATGGGAAGGAGAAGATACAAAAGGCAAAGATGTAATAAAATCTAAAAGAGTGAGAAAGTACTAAAGTTAATATCATGGAAAGTAAAAGGGTTAAATTCACCACAAAAAAGGAAAATGATCTTTTTGTGTTTGGAAAAGAATAATTGTCATGTTGTATGTTTACAAGAATCACACATAAGAACAAAAGATGTAAGATTGATTAAAAACAAAAAGTTAGGGAAAGAATATGTTGCCTCCATTCATAAAAATAAGAGGGGGGTAATCATATATGTAAAAAGTCACATGAGAGTCATGAGAGATTTTCAAAGATAATGGAGGTTACTATTTAGGTGTAGAAGTTAATTGGAATGGAAAGAAAATAATAATAGTTGGTATATATAGCCCCCAAGAAAATAAAGGTGTATTTTGGGGGGGGGGGAATTACAAGGGAAGCTAATAGAATACAATTATGAAAATATAATAATAATGGGAGATTTCAATGGGGTAATAGAACTCAAAATAGATAGAGTCTTGAATAAGAAAATAAAATAAAGACAGGGAAAATTACGAAAAATGTTTTTTGAATTGATGAAAAGTCTATCCTTGATGGAAGATACAATGAAGAAAAGAGCTATACTTTTTACTATGAAAGACACAAATCTCTACCAAGGATAGATCTATTTTTAATTTCAAACTCAATGACTAAGGAATGCAGGTTTGAAATAAGATTTCAGATCACAATCTGATAATAATCAGATTAGATGAACCACAAAGAGTTTATAATTGTAGGTTAAATGAAGAATTTCTAAAAGATAAGAATATTATAGAGAAAGGGGGGGAATGATTTGACTATCCTTTGAAGAAAACATGAATCAAGAAATTGACTCAACAGTAGTTTGGCACGTAAGCAAGGCAGCTGTAAGAGGCTTGTTCATACAACAAAATATAATTTTACAAAGACAGAAGAAACAAAAAATGGCATTACTGAATAACCTGTTGAAAGAAAAAGAAGATAAACTAAAAGAATGCCCAAGAAATAAAGAGATACAAAAAGAGAGAAAAGTATTACAGAAAGAGATAGAAATAGAAGCAACAATAGAATTGGAGAAAAAGTTAAAATAAATTAAACAAAGGAACTTTGAGCATGTGAATAAAATGAGTAAATGCTTAGCATATGAAATAAGGAAAGAAAAAGAGAAGAAATGCATTACCAAAATAAGAAAGGGAGAAGTAACATATACACAACAAGAAGAAATAAAAGAAGTATTCATAAACTATTATACAGAATTATACTCAGAGCAACCAGTAGAAACTGACAAAATTAGGGACAATTTGAACAAGAGTGAAATTGAGAGGCTGACAGAAAAGCAACAACAAAAACTAAATGCACCAATAACTAAAATGGAAGTGTGGGAAGCAATAAAACAATGCAAAGAAGGAAAGGTATGAGGAACTGATGGATTAATTATATCATTTTATAAAACCTTTAACAAAGAATTAGGGACTCACGTACAACAGAAGATGAATGAGGCTTTAAAATGAAATATACCTGAATCTTGGAGAGAGGCAGAAATAGTTTTGATACCGAAAGAAGATAAAAACACACAAGACCAAGCAAATTTTAGACCAATATTGATTCTTAACAATGATTATAAAATATTTTCAATAATCTTGGCTAATCAGTTGAAAAAGTGTTTGGCTAAATGGTTGAAAAAGTGTTTGTAAAACTTAATAGACAAAGATCAAAGAGGCTTTTTATCAAATTACCAAATGAGAGAAAAATTGGGGGTTATAATAGATGTTATAGAATATTATGAACATAGTGACAAAAAATTGAATAGGATTTTTTTTTTAGACTTAGAAAAAGCTTTTGACTCAGTAAATTGGAGTACAATATTTGAAGTATTGAAAAAAAATGTGGGACATAATTTTATTAATTGGGTAGAGAAGTTCTACAACAACCAGAAAGCATAAATTAGAATTAATGAGGAAAGAATGAAAATGATAAAAATACAAAGAGAAATGCGTCAAGATTGTCCCTTGTCTCTGCTTTTGTTCTTGTTGATCATGGAATTGTTTATAAAGTATATAAAAACAAATGACAGCATAAGAGGGGTTAAAATTTAAAAAAATATAGTTGTAAGATCAGAGCATTTGTGGATGATGTAGTAGTTATTGTAGAAGACCCAATGGAAAATGTAGAACTATTGATGAAAACACTGGAAGAGTTTGGAGCAATAACAGGATGTAATATCAATAAGAAAAATCAATTATCCTAACAAAAAATGTGAAAAAAAGAAGAAGGATTGATAGAAAAAAATCAGGAATAAAAGTAGGAAAAAAGGAAAAATATTTGGGAATACGGATTACAAAAAAATCAATAGAATTATCTGAAAACAATTATAAAAAATTATAGAGAGGGATAAAAAAGTCATGATGAATTGGAATAGATTAAATTTAACACTGATGGGAAGGATATCAGTAGTGAAAATGACAACTACCAAAAATTATTTTTTTTATTTCAGATGTTGCCTATCATAACCTCAGATAAGATGTTTAAAGACTGGCAAAAAGATATTTCACAATCCATTTGGAGAGGGAAGAAAATTAGAATTAAATTAAAATTATTGCAAGATGCAAATGAAAGAGGGGGATTGGGACCTCCCAACCTAAAACTATATTTTGAAGCATGCTGCCTAAAGTGGGTATGGATAACATTAACAGATAGTAGACTACTAGAGATAGAGGGGGATGGAGCAAGATATGGATGGCAAGCATATTTGGCATATGAGATAAACAAAATAAATCTTCTCTAAATCATTGTACAAGAAAAGCATTAATTATGGTATGGAACAAATATAGAAGGAGAATAATATCTAAAATGGTATCTCCCCACAAAGCATTTTATAGAAAAGTAATGAATAGAGATGAAAATTGATACAAATATAGGGATATTTTGGAAAAGAGATGGTAAGTTTGAGATGAAATCAAAAGAAGAATTGCAAAAAAATAGTAATAATGATAAATTGGTTTACACACAGACAAATTTATGAGAGATATACAATGGATGTAAAAACATGGTTTTGAAAAGGAAGGACAAAAAACAGAGATAGAGAAAATACTAATTGAAGGGAAAGTCAAAACAATAGGGAAGCTACATGAAATATTATTAAAATTCAAAATGCAGGATGAAATTGTTAAGGAGAGATGGTTAAATGGGCTAAGAATATTGGTCATCCCATACAAATGGACCAATGGGGGAAAATTTGGATAAAAGGAGTCAAATACACAATCTCTCAGAACCTAAGTGAATTTTTTTATAAAATGTTCTTTCAATGATATCTCTCACCAGAGATACCATTGCAAAGATTTATAAACTAAAAAATAACAGTTGTTGGAAATGTGAAAAATAGGCACCTTTTATCATTGCTGGTGGTCTTGCAAATGTGCAAAAAATATTGGAAAATGATAAACAACTTATTAAGTGAAATGGTAAAGAAAAAAAATTACAGTTAATACCAGAATTTTATCTTCTGGGAATATTTGAAGAGGAAATAGAAAATATATATATATGTATGGTAAGATTGTATTTTATATTGTTACCACAGCCAGGGTGATTTATGCACAAAAAAAGAAAAGTAAAGATAGCTCAATGAAGGGAGAATGGTTATACAAACTATATGATATGATGCAAATTGATAATTAACTCACGCAATAAGACATACATTTGTCCCTCCCCATTTGTGAACTAGGAGTCCGCAGTCTCGCTCCTTCGCAGATGGCAAACGGGGAGGAACAACATGGTGCTCATGCCAAAGTGCATGCCCATTATAACCAATGGGCTTTGAATATTTGCAGTTTTTCTGATTTGTGGGTGGGGGGGTGCATAATGGATCCCCCAGGAACCAGGAGGGATGACTGTAGACCCAAAGAACAATTCCTCTTACCTTCTCATAGCTAATCTTCCCTACTAATGGGGAAAATAATAGATTTCTTAAAATTAAAATGGAGAGATATAGCAATATTGAATTTGCAGAACAAATAATTAGAGATGGTGTTCACAAGGAAACTAAAAGAGACAAAATGTGAGAAAGTCAAAGATAAAGTGGTTCTGAGACAGATATTGGTAGGAAGGAAGTCAGTATGAAAAGGAAAGTTTGTATGGAAAGAAGAAAATGGAGAAGAGTGTATAGAGAGAGAGAGGAAGAAAATGAATAAGAGTATGAAAAGGGTTAAAATAAGTGTAGAGGATGTATGTGAAAGAAGGTAAGAGGAAGTGTGTGAAAATATGGAGAAAGTAGGAGAGGATGTAAAATAAGAGGGAGGAGGAGATGGAAGGAAGGAGAGAGGGGAGAGGGGAGGGAGGGGAGGAAATGAGAGAAGGAAAAGCAAGGGACAGAAAGATTAGAAAGATGGTAAGAATTATGGGAGGAGGAAAAGAAGGAGAATGAAAGTAAAGAAAGTGAATGGAAGGTAAATAAGTAGAAAATAAAAGAATTAGTAGGGAAGATTAGATATGAGAATGGGAGAAATTAGATAAATTATAGGATATGATCAAGATAGTTAACAATCTAACTAGTATTATGGTGGGATATAGTTTGAAATGACATAGAAGATGTTTGAAACATGATTGTGAAAATTACTATATGTTCCTTTTCCACTGTTTAACTTATTAGATGTTGTTAGATGTATGTTTGATGTATGTTTGATGTATGATTGTTTGATATTTGTTTGTTTTAATAATAAACCTTTCATAAAAAAAGGAAATAAGCATTTCAATTAATTAATTAACATCTTAATTAGCTATATGCAGACTGGAGAAATACTTCCTTTCATCTGTCCTGTATTTCCTATTATCCAGAATCATTGGCATTCTGAAAGAAGAAGAAACATATTTCTCCATATGTGTAATTTTAGAAAATCTCAATCATCTCCCAAGCCACACTAGCCTCTAAGCTACAAAACCCCCAAATACTGCAACCTTTCCTGCTAGGAGAGGTGCTCTGGGCCCCTGATCATTTCAGCTGCCCTTTTCTTCACTACAGAAAATTGAAACATATGGATGAATGCAGCCTGTGAGCCCTGATGCGGGATATAGAAAGATGTTATGTCATGTCAAATGATATGTGGCCATCACAAATGTCAAGGTATTGCTGAAAGTAGTATAGTTCAAACAGCTGGTGGAAGTTAATGAATATTTTTTAAAGGGCAGTGGACATGCATTTCAAAAAATAGAATAAGTTTACAGAGAGGAAAGAAAATAAGAAACATAAAGACGTTTTAAAACCCCAGCCTTTGTATTGCAGTAACTTTGTATTGATCAACAGTGACTGACATATTTGTAGCTGAACTGTGTGTAATTTCACTACTTCACCTGTGCATTATTATATATTATATTATACTTATTATATTATAACAATTCTTTCCTTACCCAGTATGAATGAATCACATGCATTATTGTATGACTGCACACAGTTCACTTGTAGTGTTTTCTTTTCCCTCCCTCTTTTTTGAAAGAAATTCCTTGAAAGCTGTGTGGTTTTCAAGGATTTACCATTCAAGAATTGTTCAGTGCAGAAACTGTATGTTGGGGTGGGGTACAGATTGTTCAGAAAACATTATTCTTTGCATAGAAATGGCATGTTCTGTGCAGAAAATATGGTTACTGTACAGAAAATGGTGGCTGGAATTCAGGATTGCTGTTATGAATTTGTAACCTAAATGGATTTGTAACCTTTCTTTTGTAGCATTTTATTTCCTACAGAAACAGCTGAAACTTCTCTTATCCCCAAGAAAAGTTTAGCACACTGAATAGCTCCTTTTAAGCTATCCTAGAAATGGCATGTGGATTCACTATCCTACAGACATGGGATCCACCAGCTGCCATTAGGAGAGCAACTCAAATCAATGGGGCTTAAATTAATTCTTTCACTTTGACAGATACTCAAAAATTAAACATTTACTAGGCATTTACTGCCTTGGCTAGCAACTCATTCCAAGTTTTATGGTAATTGATTAAAGGTCATTCAGACTCAAAGTGATACAAATTTGCACTCTGTGGTAGAAGTGTAGGGGCGCCATTAGCTCATACCCATTCTTTGGAATCATTTCTCACTCTTGGTTGACATCTCTTTTTTAACATTTAAATCCAAAGAATCTTCTGGACAGTAAACTCTTCATTGGTTTTGACTGGAATCCTATTGTTTAATCCCAACTACAGTGACTCAATTGTTGCATAGAGAGTCAACACATAGGTAAATCCAATTGATTCAATAGCTCTATTCTAGTTAGGACTATCAAAGGTAATTAGAGCTTTACTTGTAAAATTCTCTGAAATGCCATATGCACTACAGGGACTGTATAACACCTTTTAAAAATGTGAATACCTCAATGTCCAAGGTAAATAACTGGTTTCAGTTTGATTTACATCTTTCCTTCTGCTTTTGAAAACAGGCATGGTGGTTCGGCTGGTTGTTTTAGTTTTTTTTACCTTGGCATGCTGAAATGTGTCCTAAAGAATGACCACTCCAAGTTTCATTTTGAAACTTCTCCCTCTTCATGAGAAAAGTCACATTTCAAGGATACAAGCTATCAAACAATCAATGCAAAAGAGAGTCTTCAAATCAATGGCCTCATTTCACCCATTCAATTCAAAGCAACAACAGTTGACTACAAAGTTATAATTGCAAATTGGAATTCCAAAATTATAATTACAAAAGAACAGAATCACTTGAGAGGGGATTGAAAAAATCACATGGGAAGCATCCATGTTAATGCTGCTAGACCCTAGGGTGGGATGGCTATGATGCCTGAATTCTCCATGTGCTATGCTATTCTATTGTCCAAATTATGTTTTGTAATTCTCTTCCCAAAGGACTGAGACCTAGTTATGGATGAAAAGCAGTCACACTGATCTAGTATCCAGTACTGAGTTTGTTGTGTAATTTTGCCATTTTTGATGCTAATGCAATGCTATTTTTAAAAAATGGGAAAAGCACATTTTGAATAAATACATATTAGGAAATTATATACAAGCCTATCTGATGTTATAACAATCAAAATGATTATCCAGAAAATGAACCCTAACATGCTTATAATTAGTTTTTTATGCCACAGCTGACAACACACCATAAGTAAACTAGGAGTCTAGTTGCTCTCTGTGGCAGAAGTGTAGGGGTGCCATTAGAAGTACAGAAGAAGGCCAACGTATTTCAAAAGCTAGCCAAAGTCTAGCAAACATATTTCATCACTATTCAGTGTGGCTATGACAACAAAAGAACAGGAAAAGTTAATTTTTTAGGACTACACCTCCCAGAATGTCTCAATGAGCATGCCTTCTTCCATATTCTGGGCATCCAGCACTGCAAATCAAATTTCGTCTGCTTTTCTCAATTCTTACTTTCACAGTTTGTAAAGTGGCACTGTTTTGGAACTAAAGTGACAGGCAAGGGGCTTACAGTTGCATTCCAATGCCATCACTCCAGATGGATGGAGTGTGATGATACATCTTCCAGCTAACAGGGACAAAATTTCTTCTCATCTCTTCACAACAGTTCTTTTTGTTGCTGCTGCTGTTGCTGTTATATTCATTTAAATCACACCTTTCCCCAATAATAGGACTCAAAGCAACTTACCAATTATTCAGATTTATATATATGAAAGATCACACAAAACACTCAGTTTGTGTGTGTGTTTAAAAAAATAATTAGGAGACCCTAAGGTGACTCTATTACAGGTTTTCTGGGGCTGAGAGTGTATGACTTGCTCAAGGTCAATTAGTGGGTTTCCACAGCTGAGCGGGGAATCAAACCCTGGTCTAGTGCTAAAACCAGAACACCTCACTGGCCCCATAATCCACATAGTCACACTCCAAAGGAGAGTCCAAAATGTAGAGAGCCACTATCCCATATCAACAAAAGTGTTCTTGTAATTTTCATCCTCATTGGGAGTAGGTCTTTGATAAACCTAATGTATCTTGATTCAAGATCAAGCCACACAAGAATATTTTGCATTACCACAAACTGTGCAATTAGCTTAGGAGCAATACGGAAAGGGATTTTTTTGAGCAACATTGTATTTTGCTGAGAAAATTCTTTTTTTCCCCTTCAATTAACATGCTGAGCAGCAGCTGGAGGCTTCCATGTTAGGCAGGTAGTGAATTATTTTCAGGCTTTAGGACATTATCACATGTGGGCCAGAAAGCAATAATAAAGTGGAAAT
>CM034701.1:378357526-378372491 GCA_020142125.1 Phrynosoma platyrhinos | reverse complement strand
TCGCTGGACACCTCGCCTATCGACTCAGTTTCAATGGTAGCATCTAAGAAGAATGTTCCACTTTGGTTTCCACACTTTCAACAATTATTCTTGTTGTTGGAAGTGTTTCAAGCAATATTGGGAATTAGAAATTAGGAAGACAACAAATATGGAAGTTTAAAGATCTAAGAAGTTAATAAGTTAAAAATATTAGTTTATTCAAGAGTGATCTATGTCTGAAGTTTAAATCAAACCAGAATATTATATTGATTATGTTTTGTAATAATAATGAACATTTATGATGGGAAACAAATTAAGTTATTTCTATATAGGAAAAAAGGAAAAGGTGAATACTCATTAAGGAAGCCATTATAGTTTTCATTTGAGCAAAAATTATGCACTAAATGTATGAAGAATTATGTGTGAAGATTTGTTGTTAATGTCATGATCTATGTAGTGTAGGTCATATATATATTGTATGTCATAGTAGATAGGTGTCTATGTCTTTGTAAGTTATTTGTGTATGTGTATGTGGAGTATATGTGGTAGGTGTATGTATGTTTTTTTGTAATATTTTATCAATAAAAATTTAATTTAAAAAAAGGAATCACACTTATGACCCTGGCATTCTTATAAAAAGGCTGTATTCCTGGTTAATAGCAAATACCTTGAAGAAGAGTCCCTTTTTTTCCTCTTCAGCATGAAAGAAACCATCACCACATTCTAGCCTCTGCCTCCTTCCTGTTTTTCTTTCTTCTTGTGCCTCTCCAGCTTTCTATGCAGCAACCTGTATCACTCCAGATGAAATCATCATTTATGATTGGTCCTTTTCCCTGACCTTCTTTGGCTTCTCTTGCAGCAGACATTTCTCTGTTCCCATTCCCACATTTGTTCAAAACATTTTATTAAATGAAAAATAAACTATAATTTATTTTATTTATAATTTATTTATAATTTATAATTTATAAAGAATAATTAACTGTTATATGCAAAAGGCCATAATCTCACTTCATTCCCATATTTGGTCTCCATTTCTCCCCTTCCATCTTCTTATATCTCCTCGTGCAGCTGTACTTCACTCAGTCTTTTCCATCTCCAATCTTCTTTATAATTGCCAGAATACATGTTGTGCCTATAAGCTAGATACAATTTTTGTTTTTCTGTGGGTTTTCTGGGCTATGTGGCCAGGTTCTGGAATAATTTATTCCTGAAATTTCATGTGCATCTATGGCTGGCATCTTCAGATTGCATGAAAGTGTATGGGGTAAATACACAAACACCTGGGCAACTTCAATAGGAAAGAGGAAATGCTGAAAGTAAACAAAGTTTGACTACCAGTCCTGAAATGAACATCACTCAGGGTCAGGAGGGTTCCCCGCAGACAATGGATTGCTAATTAAATAGCTACACATCCACCACACATATCCTCCCGCCCTGAAGCCTTGCCATTCAACAACAGACCAACATACAGATTAACATGTAAATCACTTCCTCTCAACCAAGGGTCACACAAGTATATATACCCCACACACTTCCATGTCACCACCCTCTGAAGATGCCAGCCACAGATGCAGGCAAAATGTCAGGAATAAATTTCCACAATCTGGAAAACCCACAGAAAAATATGGATGCCAGCTGTGAAAGCCTTTGACTTCACAATGTTTTGTTTTCTTGTTATTCACATCCCCTTCCATGCTGGGTTCCTGCCAAGAAAAGTTGATGTGAGTACATCAACTGGTTGCAGGGAATTCTTTTGTAAATCAATAAATGTAACCAGGGTTTGTCTCATTCTTGTGACAAAAGACTCATATACCAGCAAACTCTCAAAGTAAAGCACTTCTCCTAAGAGTCACTGCCTACTCCATTAAGTGGGTTCTAGTAGGTTATACAACATTCTTATGCAGTTAGCAACCACAGAGTCAGCTTCTGAGAACTCTTGACTTAATAAAAAAAAAAAAAGAAATAAAAATCTAACAATAGGGCATTGCTTGTGAGACAGGGGGAACTCTTATCTGGCCCACTGAAATCTTTTCAAATTGTGGAAAGCTTCCCAAGGCCAATTTATTTTCCCAACAAGCAGGTGTCCTAAATAGATCTGATGCTGGGTGCAGGAAATTGAAATAACCAGGAGTCAAGATGGGATCTCTGCCCCCAAAACACTTGTTCAGGTTGCTGAGAAACCTAGGGCTCATTCCCACTTGCATTTAATTCAGTTTGTGAGTTGCACTGACACCAGGTCACTTAATCTTTTCAGGCCAATGTGTAGTTCCAACTATGGAACTGAATTATTTCCTTATTCCATGCATTCCTGTCTTTTTTGACATTATTGTCATTCCCCCTTAGCTCTCCATCCTGGTCTTTTTTTAAAAAAAAAAAATGTCTACCATATGATGCACATCTACACATCATTGGTGATGCAAGGAAGAAGAGGGAAGGCCCTCTTCCCTGAGAGGACCAGCCCCTCCCTCCCAAAATGGAGGACCATCCAGTAATATATATATATGGAGGATGTCACCAAATCAAATCCAAAACACTGCTAGGAATGTCAATGCATGCCTCTTAGGGGGGTTGCAGACTGCCAGAAATAGTGCAAATTGAGTCCACTTTTAGAGTTAGGGTTGGGGCTAGGGGATCATGGGAACTGTATTTTATTGTGGCACCAGAACTCTCTGACAGAGAAGGTTCAATGTCTCAAAAAAAAAAAAAAAACAGTTCCCATGATTCCCTATCACTAAGCCTAACCCTAAAAGTGGACTCAATTTGCACTATTTCTGTCAGTCTGCAACCCCCCTTAGTCCTGCTCAAAATGGAGGACATTTCCAAACCAAAGCCCTAAGCTCCTCTGAATGTCCTCCATTCTCTAAGGACCTTATCACACGGGGTCTAAACCAGGCCTAATCCAAAGGGTATCCGTAGCTAATACATATTATTTCCCCGTGTTTACACACGACGTTACACCGAAACTCAACAGAACCCGGAGCTAATCTGTATTGTTTCTCTGTGTTTACACATGACGTTGCAACGAAACTCGACAGAACCCAGAGCTAATCCGTAACGAATTGAGATCTTTTGACATTCGGTTTTTCGGGGAAGTACAAGGGAGCTTTCGGAATTATTGCGCAATGGCCGCGCAGGCGAAATTCAGTTCATTTCGGTATAGGACTGAATTTATTCTTATTTTGGTTACTTTTCACTTCGTGGCCAGCGTGTGATAAGGTCCATAGTGATGCTCAGAATGGAGGACATTCAGGGGCGTAAGTAGGACATGACCAAAATAATAGCTGAAAGCCAAAAGGAGGACCTGCCAGCAAATGGGGGACATCACACACACACACACACACACACACACACACAAGCTAAAAACATGCATATAAATTCATGCTTCCTAGTTATGCTCAGAATGGAGGACATTTTGGAATTTCTCCTGGACAGAAGGAGGAATGTAGGATGGGTCCTGGGAAAGGAGAGTGCAGGAAATGGTGGATTTCTCAAAAACCTGGGAGGGGATGGGTCTGTTGTTCCCACTTGCTTGTTGTTGTTGTGTCTTCAAGTTGTTTCTGACTTATGACTTATTTTGCTAAACTTTCTCCTAGCAACAAGGCTTTGACAACTGTATTGCCACACAGTTAACTAAATATGTAGGGGTTCATTTGTATACTGGAACCAATCTTAATCTTAAAATCTCCACAAGCCTCCTTCTTCTCACAACCTCCGTGCCTCAGGACACCCCATCAGGGGAGAAATGAGCAACTATACAAACATTTTGCACATTTTGGGACTTTTTGCAAATCTAGTGTGTGCAAAACAATGAGGTCAGAATTGTGTTGGTATCTTACACACATTATCTTACACACATTTTCAAGATTTTCTTATGTGGAAAGGTTTGGACATTTTTGTCCAGATGCATTTCAGAGTTACAGAAGGGACATTGTATTTCTGGCACCACTGAGCAAGCAGATAAACAGGTGCACAGATTCACATGGATGCTCATGAAAATGTCAGTGGAATGTAAAGTCATGTACACTGATGTGCCTGGATGCAAATGTGCATTTAATTGTACATTTGGTCATGTGTTCAGTTGCAAAATGCAAAATGTTGCATTCAACACAAAGGATGAATAGCCCAAACATTGCCTGACTCTGCAAGCCAAGATTTGTACCTCAATGGAGGATCTCAGCCTAGGGTTTTGGAACAAAAAATAACATTTTTTTTTATATAGAGCAGAACATTTTGGGCACATCATGCAGTTTCATTACAGAAATCCTGAAATGTAAAAACGTAATTTTTAAAAATGCGTAAAAGCTCATTTAAAATATGATTTTTTAAAAAAAAATTAAAGGAAGAAAGCTCAACTAACACCACTTTATAAAATCCAAGTAAGGCTCAAAGCACTTTCAAAAAATTCACCAAATTTCACTCTGGTCTTTGGGTGCATCTTGTGCTCACACATGTTCCCCCTCCCCCCATTCTCCCCAGGAACTGAGGTTTGTAGAAAATATAGAGGGCATCTACATGATATAGTTATTGCAGTTTGATGTCACTTTAGTTGTCATGGCTTCATCTAATGGAATCTTGGGATTTGGTACTGGGTGAATGTGGCCCCACTTATTCCCATCTCTGGGGGAGGGACCTGCCTAGGCTGCTATTCCACTTCCATATGCCAGTGCTTAAGCTCCAAATGACAACCAGGAGGACTATAAATGAGAATGTAATGTCATCAGACTGTTATTATTGCCCATTGAGAGAGGGAGAGAAATGGAAAACAAAATTGGCCCCTTTACCTTCTTATTAAAAAAAGACAAAGAAATATGTTAAATTACAGAAAAGAGTTTTTGCCTTAAGTTTAGGAAGAATGTCCTGGCAGAAAGTGCTGTTTAACAGTGGAACACTCTGTCTTGGAGTGTGATGGATTTTCCTTCTTTAGAGGTTTTTAAGCAGAGGCTGGATGGCCATGTCTCGGGGGTGCTTTGATGGTGTTTTCCTTCATGGCAGGGGTAGACTGGATGGCCCTTCAGGTCTCTTCCAATTCTTTAATTCTATGATTTTCTGATTCTGTGTTTGAGACATAAGGGTACCTGGAACCAAACTGCCCTTTTATTTTCTTTGCCACAAACAAATTTAAACACTGGCTCAGAGGCTGACCTCCATGCCACTTTCAATTCAAACCCTTCATCTTCTCCTGCTTAGCTACTTTTCCATTCCTTCCAATTCATGTTTTTTCTCACCTGCAGTGTCCTCTACCACACATCCAGCATTTCACTCAAGTTGCTCCCTTTCCCCTGTCTTCCTACTTCTTCATCCCTCAACCTCTTAGAGCCCTTTTGACCCTGCCACCCTTTTCTGTCCTTCTCCCTGGCCACCATCTTCTCTCCAGCATCACCATCTTCTCTTGCCTTCATTTGGACTCTTCAAATGCCAACAAGTGACTGGAGAGGGATGTCGGGATGGTGGATACCATGCCCTGCCTGTTGGATGCTCAAAATGAGATACTTAGAATTCAGTAATAGAACGCTCTATCCCACTCTCTTGAACTGTAAGACCAGAAAATTTGAGTACCTCATCAAACTACACATCCGAGATGATTGTATGATGGATCCATGACAGTTAAACTGGTATCAAACTGCTATAACTATGTTGTGTATACTCTTGATTTTATCATATGATTTTTATCATATTTGTGTGGTTCATCCTTTTTAGCATTTGGGGGCATCATTTTCCTAACCAAATCCAACTGGAATATACATGTGTATAAATATCTGATCCATACTGAAGAAAGGGTTAGACCACCCTCGTCCAAATAATCAGAATTCCCATTCCATTGTTAGAAAAGGTCATTTTAACTGCTTTTGGATTACACAGAATAGCTGAATTTGGTTCACAAAGGGATGCAGAGTGAAAATCAGTTCAAAATCAGAGTCTTGCTGAGATTAAATCAGTGAGTTTATTAAGCTTTGCAATGCTTCATTTTTTTTTTGTCCCATTACATGGTGATTTTCTTTTAGTCCAGGGGAAAAAATTAAATGCAGTTTGTGTGTACAGGGTTTTAGTAATAATGGAATCAAGGCTTGTGACCAATAATTGACTTTAGTAGAATAAAGTTAGCACTCCAGGAAGAAATAATATGGTTACTTGGTATTTGATTGGTTGGTTGGTGAAAGGTTGGCTGGTTGTTAAATTTGACTCCTGGGTTAATTTAAAACCACTTAGCATTCCCCAGTTACTGTTCTTCATTCACCTTCATGCTTGAGGATGCATGCAGCTTTTGTGAAGGTGTTTTACTTCCCACATTATGAGATGTTTGGTATTATTTGGTATTTGCTGATTTACAAATGTGAAAAGTGGAACAATGGTGGACCAAAGCAACAGCTCCCTACCAGAAAAGAGAGGGGAGCAGCAAACAAATTCTGCCACTTCCAATGCTTTAATTCATGGGTGCGCAACAACATGAGAAACAAGGGCCAATTTTTACCAGAATCCTTGGTGAACAAAACTCCCCTGCACACACACACACATACAGCAAGCACAAATACTTCCATTTTCTTTTGCAATCCTTCTGAAAATAGAGGTGTCATGTTACTTCCTCTTGTCATTTTTAGAGGGACTACAAAGAAAAAATGAGGTATTACACAGTATTGGGGGCACTGGGGGTGGTATAGGTGAGGTGTTTCCACATGTTTTCACACATCTGGAGGATTTCCTGGCAACAATTTTCAGGCAACAATTGCTAGAAAATGGCATCTTTTTATAGACTGCTATATATATCTATATACACCATATATTTTTTTTAAAAAAAGATGTGTTAAAGGGACTTTAGGGACTACAAAAGGATGCATATAGGCAGGCTGTATCTTCCTGTATGAACTAGCCCAGGATCCAAGATCCTCAGGAGAGGCCCTTCTCTCAGACCTACCATCATCGCAAGCACGGTTGGTAGGAACACCAGAGTCTGTGGCTGCCTCTAGACTCTGGAACTCCCTTCCAAGGGAGACCAGAATGGTCCTCTCCTTGTTAGCCTTTCTCCAGCAGGCTAAGACTTTTTTGTTTAGACAGGCATTTAAAATTGAATTTTTTAAAAGAAAGTCCTGGAGGTGGTGTATTGTTTTAAAGTGTATGGTTTGCTAAGTAATTTTATCTTTTAAAAATTGTATTCTATTTTTAAATGAATGATCTTTTAAATCAGGGGTAGGCAACCTTTCCCCTTTAAGGGCCGAGGGACTTCAGCTCCCAGAATCCCAGGAGCTATTGGCCAATATGGCTGAGGCTTCTGGGAGCTGAAGTCCCTTGGCCCTTAAAGGGGAAAGGTTGCCTACCCCTGTTTTAAATATTGCAATGGTTTAATACCATTTTAGTTGTCAATTTTGTAATTTTTCAATTGTACTGTGTTTTTTAGACTGCAAGCCGCTTTGGGTCCCAATCTTGGGAGAAAGGCATAATAATAACAATAATCATAATAATAATAAGCTATGTGTAATCTCTGGGCTGCCCTCTTCATGCCTTTGCCTTGCTTCTTTCACACCTCCTGAACCTGTGACCTTTTCTTCCTCTCATCACTGCTACACTTATGCCAGTATTCCAGTCATGTTTTGCCACTCACTTCAGTTTTCTCCAGAGACTGACTCTTCATAGTCAAGATTGCCTTCTGCTAACATCTTTCTCTTTCTCTTTTTTTTTCCTCCCCTTCTCCTCAGATTACAAGAATACATGCACACAATCATAAACAGGTCTCCCAATCCATAGCTGCTTATACATCCCTCTGAGAGCACAGGAGTTCAGCTGGACTTAAATTATGTTAACCACAATGATCTGTTTCCTACTGTAGTCAAGTCAATTGTTAAAGGGCAACTCCTGTCATCAATAGCCAGCATAGGATGAATGGAGCTCCTGTCCGACAACTTCTGGAGGGTGACACATTTCTTGTCTCTGACAAGGAAGCCCACAAGCTGGGCATAAAGACAACATGGGTTTCTCCCCATTACCCTTGTTCGCCAGTAAATGGACAACATCTCCATCAGTTGAGGTTAACATATAGCCAACATGACTAGGGACTCTGCAGGACTAATCCCATTTGACATCATTTTAACTATCATGACTTAATGCCATGGAATTTGGAGAATTGTAGTTTTGTGAGACATTTAGCCTTCTGTGTCAGAGAGCTCTGGTACCACAATAAACTACAATTCCCAAAATTCAATAGCATTGAGTTAAACTGGTGTCAAACTGTATTATTTTTGCAGTGTGGATATGAACAATGCCTTGATGACATCCCAGTTGGATTACTGTAAGACACACTTCATAGGACTGTCTTTGCAAGCTGTCCAGAAACCTTTGTAGGTCAAGAAATGTTGACCGGGGCAAGTTACATAAAGATTATATAACTCCCTTGTTGAAACAGTTCCACTGGATGCCAATCTGTCTCTGGGCAGAATTTAAAATGCTGGATTTGCCCTTTAAAGCCCTATATGGCTTGGGTCCAGATGGTTTGAATCATCTCTCTATTTCAGCTTGCCTGAGCTATAAAATCTGCAAAACTTTTTTCTTGCCCTCATCACAGGCACCACTGATGAGGACACAGAGGAGAGCCTTCTTGGTTGCTGCTCCCAGTCTGTGGAGCTCTCTTCCTCAGAAGCGTCAGTTGGACCTTTCTCCTGTCTTTTCACCAAGAGGTATTTTGATTTAAGAATGCTTTACCTTTTGTATTAAAAACTTTTTAGTTGTGTTTTTAAAAGGTTGTACACCACCCCAGATCCCATGTTGGGAGAAAGGTGGGATATTAATTCTTCATGAAAATTTTGGTGACTTTGTCATTCAAACTACACAAAGGACCATCTCCACCATTAATCTGATTTGGTAAAGGGCAACTCACTCTAACCTTCTCAAGAACTTCTGAAGGCTTCAGCAAGGTTTTGGAAATGAAATGTCAACTACCTTGGCCCCAGCCCTATCTTACAATAAAAGTGAGACATGGATAACACTACATGGTTACTGATTCTCATACTGGAAAATGAGAAAGTCCCTAGATGCCTTGCATGGAGCATCCGTGCATGCAGCTCCATGCCATCCCCCCTCACAGATAGCCATCAAGTTTCATGGGCTGCTGTTAAAGGGAGGAGGAGGGAAGGAAGCAACTGAGCAAAGGTGAGCAACTCTTATTCCCCTGCAGTTTACTAGAGAGAGGGAAATGAATGGTATCATCATCAGTGATGACATCCTCTCTCCTCCCCTCCCCTCCATGAACTGCAGCAGGAATGAGAGGGTTTCTCTCTGCTCATTCACCTCCTTTCCTGTAGTAATGATCCCATGGATGTTGGCAGCTAACTGAAGGGTGTGTATCCTTTGGAATGGGTGCAACAGGCTAAAGAATAGCCCTTGTGCTCCATTCAAACCAGATATAAGTAGACATAAAGTGTGCATATGTGACTAACACTGCTACCACACTGCAGAAATAAAGCAGTTTAATACCACTTTAACTTCCATAGCTCAGTGCTATGGGATTCTGGGATTTGTAGTTTATTGTGGCACCAGAGCCCACTGACAAGGGAAGGATAAATATCTTACAAAACTACAAATCCCAGAATTCCATAGCATTTAGATAAAGTGGTGTCAAGCTGCTTTATTTCTGCAATTTGGATACACCTTAAAAGAATTTCACCCATTATAGCAGTACAGTGAATCTTCAGAACAATACTGAGTGTAATAGAAACAGCCCTTTTGCTTTAAGTTAATTCATTAGGTTCCATTTTAGGGTCTTTTTTTAGGCATACATGTTCTTACCAAAATTCCATCAGTGATACCTTTATTGGCTGACCAAAATGCACAATATCTTTGTTGCAAGCTTTCAAAGCTCCATGGGCTTCTTCATCAGGCAAGATGTTTTAAACCAAACAGGAGAAAAACAATTGGAGATGTTAGTCAGATGCCTATATATTGTTTCAGTCTTTAGTTAAAATGGTATATGGTGGGGAGGATATATTTTGTAGGCAGGCTCCTCTTCCTTCTGGCCCTGTGGCTATAGGGAGATTTTCCAAGTTCAGGAAATTTAAAATCCAAATGTTCTTACCATTTTTCTTTTTACAATTTTTGTAACAGAAAAATTGGAAAATGGTTCTTCTTTTCTTCCTTTATATCCCATGAAAAGCAAAAAGCATATTAGTCATAACTAATCATAATTAGTCATATTTGTGATCCAGCCCAATAGAAATAAGTGTCTGAAGCATCTCTTGTGAAAGATCTTTGAAAACACAGTAGTCTCCCAATGGGTTTTTTAAAAAAAACAAAAAAAATCAGTTACCATGCATATATCCAGGGACCAGGTTTTATTTAAGGAAGCCAATGGCAAGCATGCGAATGGCAAACATTTACCACAAATGGTTTCAGCAAAGTGATTTGCAGAGCAAGGATTATTTGCTAAAGTTATTTGCTCGTCATTGTGAATAATGCATAAATCCTGGCAAAAATTTACAGATTTGTTTGAAAGACCTTCCCAAATATCAGAGACAGAAGCCATGTCACAAATTATGGATAACAGACTCTTCACTCTGGTTCTTAAAAATTAACCTGGCCAGAAAAAAAAATAATATCCAGACATGTACATCTTTAAAGAGACAACTTGAAAGCATTGCCTTGAACACAGAAAATGTCAGGAAGATTAATGAAGTGCCTTATCACATTTTTTCATACAATAAGGCAGAGTGTGTCTTCATTTATTATCACCTTCCCTATCTTCTGCAAAGATTGCTGAGTAGGCAAGCAATCTTGCCAGCAAATGTGGAGAGCCCTGTACTATCACCTGATCTTCTTTATGGTGGATGGAGATGGAGCCTTGAAAAGACAATATACTGAACAGGATACTGCTCAAAGGGACTGTAACAATGGTGTCACACATTTGTCTCAAACTTGAGAGCTATTTCACCATGCACTCCTTCTCTTACACTAAGCAGTAGACCCTGGTCTAAACTGTATTGGTCTCATCTGACTTTAACCCATTGGATCAATTGTACTTATCTACATGTTCACTCACTATTCAACAATTTAAAGACATAGCCATGTTAGTCTGGATCACTATGCAAAGGGATCTTGTAGCACCTTTGAAATAAACTGAGAGAAAGAAGTTGGCAGCATAAGCTTTCATAGGCTTGAGTCTTGAAAATCTGATGGTTTACACTCCATGCCTCTGATGAAAGCTTATGCTACCAGCTTTTTTTCTTTCAGTTCATCTCAAAGGAGCTACAAGATCCCTTTCAATTAAACAATTGATTCAGTGGGCCTTCTCTTACTTTGATTAACCAACAGGATTCCATCTCATATTTTTAAAATATATTTTAAAAACTGGAAGTCCTCTCCTCCTATAGGAAGGCCCTCAACATTCTCTGGCCTACATATTGTACCATCTCTATTAGATCACCCTACAAAGGTTGAAATAGGAACATAAGAAGCTGCCTCATACTAAATCAGATCATTTGTCCATCTAGCTTAGTATTGTCAGCTTTGTTGTCATCAATTGTTCTCCAGGGTATTAGGCTTGATTCTTTCCTAGTCCCACCTGTTCATCCCTCATGGCCTCCTACCCATGAATTAAGTGAGCCCAACCTTGGCTAGCTTCCAAAATCAGATGAGTTCTAGTATGTTTCAGGCAATAGATGGCCTGTCTAAAGCACTAAGAATTCCCAGGTGGTATTTCGTGCCTGTGCTAACTCATACCCTCTGATACTTCGTAGATGAAAACTGGGACACATGTGACCAAGCAACATCAGTGTGGGGTCAAGATGGCAAAGGGATAGGTTTCCAGCCCTTCGTCTCCTCTTCCCATTGCTGGGTTAATTGAGTACAAACAACTTCTAAATTTTGACTTCAGTTTAAAGCAACTGAAGTAAGCTGAGCCTGAAGGGGGAAAGCTGGATGAGGAGAGAGAAACAGAGACATTTTAAAAGCATCTGAAAAAGTCAGATGACAGAAGATTAATTTGAAATTTCCCTGCCAAATTGGGACAGTTGGAAGTCATACCATCATTGACTGCTCTATCTTTGCTCTCCTTCCACAGGCAAGTAAAAATATATTTATGCCATCAGGCTTTTAGAAACTGATTGGGATGGGCTTTTAATGTTGTACGGTACTGTTTTTAAAGTTTGTCCATAGTCCATGAATACCTTTATCTTTATAAATGGTTTGTTTTAAAATTGCTTTCATAATAATACTTTTATTGACATCTTTGTTCTGTTAATAATCTGTATTATTTTTTTTAAAATGTTGTTAACCTCCTTGAGTCTCTTTTTTGGGAGAAAGATGTTAGGGCCATGAAGTTGGATAACATACTGGATCTCCTGTCAAACTGCACCCCCAGTTGTCGTTCAACCAGGTTCTGAATGTAACTCATGGGTGTTATTGCAGGTGTTCAGAGGGTCAATTCTCCCCATGCTGGACTTTGCACTCTTGTGGCTCATACTGGTGTGGCCAGAGTTATTGGGAACTGGTCCCACCACATAGTTCCATGGGTTGGGGTTTCTGCTGCAGTGTCCACCCACTGCGATGGCCCCTTGTGGGGATCCTCATCCCACCATCTCTGTCATCCTTGTCATTGCAATGAGCCCCTACTAGCCATCAGGGTTCGGAACCATTTGTGCTCTCCTGCTTCATCCAGCAGGTGCTCAGGGGGTGTCCTGCTACAGCCCATCCAAGGTTTCCTCAGGCCCTTCTTCTTCCGTGGAACAGTCCTCCTAGTCCAGGTAAGTCCACCAGGCCTTCTCTTGAATCTGGCTGCCACTCCCAGAGCCTTCCTCAGCTTCCTGGGGTCTCCTCTCTCCAGCCTTCTGGTTGGAGTTCACTCAGCCTTCCTGGCTGTGGCCACTGAGCTGCCACTTTGCTTTCCCTGGGAAGATTCCTCCAGGTCAGCTTTGCCTCAAGCCACAAGTGGTTGCCACAGATGAGGTGAAGTTGGAGGGAGAGTTGTTTCAGTGTCATGCTTGGTAGCAAGAGACTTGAAGAACCAGGAAAACATTTTTAAGTGTAAATTCACTATAGTTTTATTCCAGAATTAAAACACTTTGCCACAGCAATCCTTTGAGAAACAACTCTGAGTATTTCCCACCATACCAGTACTTTAAAGCCCTCTGACAAATAAATAATAATAATAATAATAATAATAGTAATCCCCCTTTCCCCCACCCCAGTCATCTGGTTGTCCATATCAAAGGATCTTTGAAGTTTAGAACTTCCAGGTCCATCTCTTTTCATCCCCTGGTACTGGAAGGCAAGCTCTCATCCCAGTCATAAATCTACCCCGATGCCCCATCCACTATTTGCAATGCCCATCTGCCATTCCCTTTGATTCTCCCTCCCCCCGCTGCCTGCATCACCCCTTGGTGGTCAGATTCCTATGAGAAGCACAGGCAATGCTGTTGTGAGTACATCTGCAATGTTTTCCTCAGGAACACAGTATTGCAGTTTTATGATTCCACCTTGTATTAACTTATGTACATTTTGATATCTCACCCCAATGTATTTCATCCTGCTTTTCAGATTTTCTGCTTTAACCATTGCAATGCATGCTTGTGAGTCTTCATTGATTATGATTGATGTAGGGCATGGTTCACCAAGATTCTCCAATAGCTGCCTGACCTGGTTAACTTCACTATCCATCTCTGAGAGTGCAGTGAGTTCAGTTTCTGTGGTGCTCAAAGCTACACAAAGATGATCAACATAGATTACTAGGATGACACTACCCTTGGTACACACACACGCATCAGCCACGCTGCGTTTGTATCCAAGTTTGACAAGCTCATCATTAATGCACCTGTTCCAGCATCTAGCACTCTGTTTCAATCCGTACAGGGCCTTCTTCATCCTGTATACCTTGTTGCTACTAGCACAGTCATATCCAGGAGCTTGCTCCATGAACACAGTCCCCTCCAAGCACACGTTTCAAAATAAAAATGTCTTACTTCAAGTTTCTTTTTTTTTGCTGCTAGTGCTAACACCAGCCTCAAGCTCTCAGGCTTGGTGTTGGAGAAAAAGTGCTGTTATAACTCTCAAACCTTTCTTGTGAGAAACCTTTGGCCACAAGCCTAGCTTTGTATTTTTGAGTATCATTTGGCATGTCCTTCATCTTGTACACCCATCTTCAGCCAACTACCTTGTGATCTACTGGCCTATCCACCACTTCATGCCAGACTAATCTGATCTCTCTTTTTTGATAAAATTGCAAGCTTGGTAGATGAAGGGAATGGGGTAGACATAGCGTATCTTGATTTCAGAAAGGCTTCTCTAGTGGTGCAGTGGTTAAATGCCTGTACTGCAGCCACTCACTCATAGACCACAAGGTTGCGAGTTCAATACCAGCCAGGGCTGAGGCTCGACTCAGGCCTGCATCCTTCTGAGGTCGCTAAAATGAGTACCCAGCTTGTTGGGGGGCAATCAGCTCACAGTTGTAAACTGCTTAGACATCCCATAGCGCGATATGAAGTGGTACATAAATGAAGCTGCTTTGCTCTTTTTTTAAATATTTTTTTTATTGTAAACCATTAAAAACAATCAACAAAAAAGAAATTAGACAAAGACATTACAAAAAAACCCATACAAAACAAACCTAACACCACCACATAAAAGATTCACATATATACTACTACATTACTAACATAACATAAATTTGACTTCCTTCTAATATTCACTAATGTTGCTTGATCATATCATTTCCCCCCTTGATTAGTGTATTACTGTCAACTATAACTTATTCAGTTTCCATTCAAAACAACGTTAACTGTTACTTCCAAATTCTCCATATTCTTTAATTTACATATTCTTTTTCATTTATATACATTGACTTTAACGTATCCTGTGTAGTCTAATTTGTAACCTTAACCTGGAATTTCATATACTAATGTATTTACTTCCTTTATGCTTATAGCTTTTCTAAACCTATTACCCAAAGGTCCCCCATTTCTAATGTATGTAATAAATGGATTCCAAACTTTGGCAAAATTCTCCTCTTTTTTTT
>CM034701.1:378303006-378329738 GCA_020142125.1 Phrynosoma platyrhinos | reverse complement strand
GTCGTCTTCCACTCCTAAAGCCAAGCAATCAAATCAAGATGATACTAACTTGAGGGTCCATTAAGGGAATCATGTGGATAGGTCCACCAGAAAAGCTCCATCTTAAGCGCCTTCTTAAAGGTATCCAAATTGGTAGTAAGATGTGTCCACCACAGGAACATTGAAAAGCCACTGAGGTGGCGGAACAGCCTGCTTTTTCCCAGCTTAAAATGGAGTAGTGGCATTTTACCATTTCTTTTTGAGCCAGCAAATAGCCAGATCAGGACCACATCATGCAGTTGCCATGGCCCAAATCTGGTGGTCAAAGGGGCAGCATCAAGCCATCCCTATATGGCCATTTGTTTCGGCCCTAAGTTTGTTTTCTTTGCTACACCTTATGTCCTGGTTGTTGTTCTGCCTTGTCAACTTGATTACTCTGCTTGAGAGATCCATGACATTTCTTTCACATTTCCCCACAACACAGATAAAACTTTATTCAGAGTAAACATTGGCACAGGAATCTGCTGGAAAATTATAACTGGTATCCTTAGTTGCATGTTGATATTCTCCTTCCTTTAAGCCCCAACACTGAAGTCTTTTGTTGAAGGTTTTATGTGGGAAGTGCTCTGTCATTTCTAATGAGTAAAAAAAAAAAAGTTAAAGAACAAAACAATTATAGCAATTTCCTTCTCCTATTGTTTTATTTGGTGAATGGTAATCCCCCCCCCCCTTTGCAGAAAAATAGGAGACCATATGAAAGGTGCAGGGGCAAAAATATTAATTGCATTCCCTCTTTTCTGACAGTTCTAACAGCTGCAGAAGTAATTGCCAAGGGGGAAGAAAATAACTTCAGCTGGAATAACAAAACAGTCAAATTTGTTCAGAGGGTGTTTCATCCCTTGTATAGCTTTACCTGTGTAAACTCAAGAAAATCAGCATACAGAATAATGATATTATTTATTTTAAGAGCAAGCAGACTTTTGGCTGTGGGATGGAATCTACTATTATCATCTTAGAATCATAGATTTGGAAGGGATCTCAGGGGCCATGTAGTTCAACCCCCTCTCAATTCAGGAGTTTATTTTTATTTGTTTGTTTGTTTCACTTCTATGCCAAGTTTCTCTGAAAGAGGGACCGAAGGTGGCTCACAAGATAAAAATATTATTAAAGTATCACAATATGTAAACACACATAGTAGAATGTAAAAACAATTAAAATCAATCAATCAATCAATCAGAATTTATTGAATAGCCCAGAGGCCGTTTCAAAGTACAATAGTATCAAAAAAATTAAAATCATCTTGTTAAGTTAGTATAAAATGAACACAAAAACATACAAAAGTTAAAAACATAACTAAAACATGCACCCCACATAAAAAACCACCTATGTTAAAAGGCTCGCTCTTGTGTCCTCACCAAGCAAGACTGTGATGGTAGCAGGACATAGAAAGCCTTCCTGGGAAGATCTTAGGGCTTTACCAGGTTCACATGGAGAGATTCAGTCTCTGATAGTCTGGACTAAGCTGTACAGCGCTTTTATAGGTCATGACCGGCACTTTGAATCTACCACTAAATGACTCAGGAGAAGTGGACAATAAATCTCAAATCAAGGAGAATCCACCACTATTGAAATGACTTTATTCCATTGTTGAACAGTTTTTACCATTAAGAAGTTCCTCTTAAAGTTATGACAGAAAGTGATAGTCTTTGCTATTGCCATTTTGAGAGGGATTGCAGAAGAAAATTGAGGAGTTTATCACATTGGTTAATAACGCAGCTTACCTCTCCTGGTTTAAATTGTAAATCAGGCAGCATCCTGATTTTATCGCAAGGATTTTGCCACCAAATTTGCCACCCAGGTCCATCCCAGGTCCATCCCTGCTCCCAGTGGTACTCAGTGCACCTCTTTTCGAAGCCAAGGGTTTTCTGATTTGAGAAAATGGCTGCTGGAGAGCCATTGGGAGTGGGAATGCAGCAAATCTGGTGTCAAAATCCTTGTGATCACATCAGGATGCTGCCCAAACTAAAATTTGAACTGGAAGAGCATTATTAACCAATGCGATAATCTCCTGAAATATCTGGAGGTAGTACAGGGTTTGGGGCTGCTTGTGGGGGAGGATGGGGTTATTTTTTGTTTTCATGCATTTGGAAGACTATGTGCCATTTGGGCAAAATTGCCTGAAAATCACAATTTCTTATTAATTGGGGGGAATTTAAGGAACCGATGAGAATCAGCATGGTTTGACAGCTGGACTGCAACTCTGGAGATCAGGGTTTGATTCCCTGCATGGCCATGAAACCCATTGCATGACCTTGGGCAAGTTACATGTTCTCAGCCTCAGGAAGGCAATGACAAGCCCCCTCTGGACAAATCTTGCCAAGAAAACCCATGATAGGGTCTCCTCAGGGTTGTCATAAGTCAGTAATGAGTTGAAAACAACAACAACAACAACAACAACAACAACGGAACTGATGAGAATCTTCAGGGGCCATAAAACAAAGTCCAGGGGTGTACTATGTCCACCCAGACACATCTGTAAAATCTCTCTTTAACAAACCGGATGATCTTTCATCACGGAGACATCATTTTGCCAGTCCTACATACTATTTCATATCAATAATGTTTACACTGTACAATTTGCAATAATAGAAAAAGCTTCTACACAGTTGGAGAGAAGATGTAGGCCCTGTATACACAGGCCAAATAAAATGTCCCCCCCCCATCCCCCAATCCCATGGCAAGTAGTTCTAATAGTGCAGAGCCTGATCCGTGGTTCTGATGTAACAAAATGATGTAACAAAATCCTCACCATTTCCTCCAGATCTTCCCAGAAGATCCAGAGCCCTCTATTGTGATGCCGGATGGCTGTTAATGTGTTCTACTGTTCTGCCAGTAGCAGCACCACTAGTGTGAGTTGTTTGCTCTGGAGTCAGAACAAGATGCTCAGCCATGTAACTAATGCTGGATACTTCGCTCTGATCTCAGAGCAAGCAACCTTTGCCAGTGGTGGCGGCGCCTGATGACACAATGGGATATGCATGTGAACAGCCACCTGGCATTGCAACAGAGTGCCCAAAGTAATGGTGGGAGGTTGAGGCAGCTCCAGGACCAGAATATTCCATACATCTCCTGCAGTATTCTGGCCTGTGCAGACCTTAAATTTGATGCTTTATTCTGGTCAAAAGTCACATTTTTATTTACCCCTTTTGGGGCACCATGGGTTGTTTGCTAGCATATAATCCTTTTTTTCTTCTTCTTTCTTTTTTACAAATCATTAGCCCTAAAAGTCCTAGCCTGATCTTATTCATGCTTTCACTTGGAGGAAACCTTTACACATTTCCACTGAAGTGACTTGGGTAAGATAATATTAACACCTCACATATAGCTAGGCTAATGGCTATTTTTCTTTCTCTCTTGGTTTTCTCATTGTGAAAAAAACCAAACCATAAAGACTTAAGTGCCGTGTGTACGTGTGTGTGTGTGTGTGTGTGTGTGTTTGCTAGCCTATCATCTCTGATGCAGGTGCTTTAGCAAGCATATTGGTAATATAACTGCACACCATGTACTTTCGCACAATCATAACAAGACACAGCAGGGGTATAATGGCTAAAGAGGGCATAACTCCAGGTTTTCTAATGGGCCTTCACTTCAATATTAAAAAAATAAAGGCTCCTCATCCCCATTAAATTATTGAAAAGTGGCACTTTACTTAGAAGTTATTACATTCCTGTGCATGATCTATGGTTTTAAACAATGTTGCATGCCCAGAATCTGAACTACCAAGGTAATAAAGGGGCAGTTCCTCAGAGACCCAATATGGCAGTGAAAGCTCCATTTTCATAACTCATCAGCTCTGGACTACAGCTTATCAAATTTATTTTTAAAGAAACTTAACAAATAAATAGGGAGGTGATGTAGCCGAGGGAAATAATATTTGAAGTATTAGCTCGAGAACGGCAGGAGTGCAAGCAATCATATATTTTTGGTTAATTGCTTCACACTCTTCCTTCCTTCATGCCGTGCTGGCAAATTGGACGAGACTCTTCAGTGTGTTCATTGAAGCTGTGTCAAGGATCAGACACTGAAATCCTTGTCCTTTATTCCACACAATAAATAAACATCCCAAAATAGAGAGGCAGCCAAAATGTTCTCTGCTGAGGCAGAAGAAACAAGAAGTTCCTGAAAACTGATGATTTGTGCTAGACAAATTATTTCCTGCTTTTTATTTTGCATTTAATCCAGGCAAATTAATTAATTACCTGAATGCCTGATTGATGCCTACAAATTTATTCCTATCTTTCTGATTAATTACAATATGGACCTCTTTGGTATAGAATCTTCTTGTGGTCCCAGGACTTTTTCATAATATTCTCAGGATGTAATTGGGCTGAAACTGCTAAAGTTGTCCTGGAGTGATCACTCAGGGCCTTTGCAGACTGCCAGAAATAGGGCAAATTGAGTCCACTTTAACTGCCCTGACTCAGTGCTGAGGAGTGGTGGTGGGCTTGAGGAGTCCTCCAAACAGCCCCAGACGTTGCCTCCACCTCCACAGGTCATCATTGTTGTTGTTGAGTGCCTTCAAGTCATTTCTAATTTATGGTGACCCTAAGGTCCATGACCCTATCATGGGGTCTTCTTGGAAAGTTTCTTCAGGTGGCATTTTCCATTACCATCCTTTGAGTCTGAAAGAATGTGACTTGCCCAAAGTCACCCAGTGGGTTTCTATGGCTGAACTGGGATTCAATCTCTGGTCTTCAGTGTCCTAGTCCAATGCTTAAACCACTACACCAAGCTAAGATACATCCCTGGATACACTTTGTCTGTTATTCCATCACAATTCTGGTATTGAGGAAACCATCAGGGCATGGTCCAACAAAAGCAGCAGCTTCATAGGTATCTAACCATTAGCCTTCTCTTGCTGATATATATTTGGGAGTGTTAATAGTAGTGGTGGCTGGTGACTCCCATGTCAGTAGGATGGTGAATCTGCTTTGCGTTTTAATCTGAACATCAAAGTAATGATCCAAGGTGCTTAATCTATTTGGGGGCTGATGTTTGGCTGCTTGGTTAGCAATTTAAAAGTTCTGACTAGCAGATTCACTGCCCAACTAATACCAGCTTCTAACAGACTAGGGGGGTTAGGAAGTGTGGTCCAAAAATGTAACTTGCCACAATTCTACCCATGATGAGTTATATACTGGGATGTGCTGCCTGTGCTAACACACAATTCATACCTGAATTACTGTAGATGAAAAATTTGTAACTATGGATCTCCTCCGTCCACCAAAAACTACCCTACTTTGGCTGCATCTACACTGCAGAATTAGTCTAGATTGACATCAGTTTAAGTGCCATGGCTCAATGCTATGGAATTCTGGGATCTGTAGTTTTGTGAGATATTTAGCCTTCTCTGTCAGAGAGCTCTGGTGAGTCACAACAAACTACAAATCCCAAGATTCTATAGGATGGAGCCAAGATAGTTACAGGAGTGTCAAACTGCATTAATTCTGCTGTGTGGCAGCAGCATGAGTCATAATTGTTGGCCGGCATTCAGTATGTCAGTTACAAATTTGTAACCTAGAGTTATGGATCTGCAACTGCTCTATATTCAATAATACTGTTTAGTTTTGTGGTTATTGTTAACTGACATGAAGTCAACTTCAACTTATGGTGACCCCATGAATAAGAGACTTTAAGGTCACCCTACATCAACAGCCCTGGTCAGGTCTTACAGACTCAGGATCATGGCTTACTTGATTCTAATTAATGATTGATCTAAGGTATGGGAAATCTTGAACTATTTCAGTATCTTCATAATCTGCTTTAAAGTTATTTATGTCATCTCTGGTCGTTATTTCTATTTTCCTAATATTCAAGTATAGGGCCTGCCTTTGCACTTTCTTCCTCAACTTTCTTAATAGAAATTGTTCTAAGTCTTTACTATTTTCTGCTAGTAGTATGGTGTCATCTGTATATCTTAAATTATTGATTTTCCTTCAGTTTTCATGATAAGGTGATAAAATGCAGACTTACCTGACCCCCTTGTTAATTGGATACTATTCTGCTTCTCTGTCTTCTGTCCTAACAGCAGCTTCTTGTCCTAAGTACAGGTTAACAACCTTGGAAAACAGGTTTTCTTCTCTACTCACCCCAACTTCCATTACAGCTTCCAGGCACTGATTTAACACAGAAGCAGCTTCCTTGGAATTAGGGGAAAAGGAGTAATAAAGCTGGCTGTCATCAACATACTGGTAACATTTGAGCCCAAAATTCCAGACAGCCTCTCCCAATGCCTTCATTAATATGTTAAATAGCGTGGGTGACAAAACAGAACCCTGTGGGACTTCACAGGCTGACAGCCAAGGAGTAAACTAGGAATCCCCCAGTACCACCTTCTGGGTTTGCCCCTCCAAGAAGGAATTATCCACTGCAAAACAGTGCCTCCAAGTCCCATCCCACCAAGGCAGTCCAGACAGATACCATGGCTGATGGTATCAAATACCATTGAGATGTCCAGGTTCACTAACAGGGACACACTTCCTCTGTCATAAGTCATTCCCCCAAGGCAACCAAAGCTTCCCCTGTCTGATTGTTAAATTGTTTAATATATATCATACCTTATTTAAATTTTAAATCTTGAATTGTTTGATATTTATATACTATTTTACTTGTATGCCACCTTGCAATCCCGCAATGTAGGGTGGGAAATAAACATGTTAATAGATTCATAGAATGAATAATCTACATCCAAATTCTGTAATTAGCTTGCTGTTTCAACTAGGATGACAAAAAGAACCTTATACTCTTTCCTCATTCCCTCTTTTCAGCTGCTGAACTGCTACTTGTCCCTTGGCAGTCCAGGATTCCCATAATGATTTATTATGTGAAACTAGTCTTGTTAGCATCTTCCTCTGTCAGCAATAGGCAAAACTGTTCCTGCTCAGGCTAGCAGGGAAATGGCAGAAAGCCTGTTCGTCAACCTTTGACAGGACTCTTCTGATCTTTGGGTGGAGTGGATGGAGCTTCTTTGCTTGCATAAACTGCTTTACATTCAGTAGTTCCCCTTCCCCTCCTTGCCTTTGTTCCCCAGGGTCCTTGAAGAACCTGAGAGGGTCTGTTATCTTTGCCACTTTCCATCAAGTCGCTTGTTGTGACAATTTTTTTCCTGACATGCGGGCAGAGTCCTTCGGTAACTACCTGTGCATACAGGTGGATAGGTCCCTTGTTCTTTGTGGGTAATTGTATTCTGACTGACAGAAAGAACAGATATGTGAGTAATAACGAAGCCCTGTGGGAGAATGAAATGCTGGGGATGGCAAGGTTAGGAGACTGCATATTTTGAACAAACATTTATATGGGGCTTGATCTAAAATGCTGGAAGGGCTGTCTTTGGTTAGAATTACTAAACTCTGGAACTGTATTTCTGGATTTAAAACCCATATATGTATCCAGCTAATTCAAATGCCTGTGGGTTTAGTGCCAGTGTGAATAATCTTCTCAATGAAAGCTGAAATTAGAGCAAGGCCTTGTCAATAAGAAGAACATTGTTGACTGAGCTCTGGGATCTGGATCTTGTCCCAAGTGAACATGTATGTAGCAGGATGGACATTGGAGCTTTCTCTACAGGAGCAGTGAATCTACTCTCAGTTTTACAGCAGCTTCTCCTATGGCTGAATTGTGTGGATTGTATACAGTGTATGGGAACTCTCCTGGTGCTGAACCCCTGCCAGGAATAGAGTGCAGCACCTTGATGCTCTCATACAACCCAGAGAAGCCGTGGGATGAATAGTGATGAAACCAGAGGTGGAGTCACTGCACCCACACCAACAGATCCACCTGCTGTCTGTTAGCATACCCAACACTCCTTGAACTGTATATGGGGTTTCAGATTTTCATATCTGGAGTCAGGCATGTTCTTTAGAAGTCACCATGACCTTTAAAACACCAGGAAGCTTTTCCATGGGAAAGTCACATTGACTTGGATAATACCAATGTGAAGGACCCAGGTAGTGCCAAGAAAAAAGCTACCCGTAAATGGGTTTGCTAATCATTCCATTCTCCCACCAAGCTTTCCACATATGCTCTCCCACTGGAGACCAAGGCAAAGATGATTAAGACCATGCTTCCCGTCTACCCCCTGCTATGTTCCCAGCCAATTTCCATCTATTTATTTCATAAACCCAATTGCTGATTTTGTTACTTTTGTTTGCCAGACACAGAGAAGGGGGTGGATTGTTTGCTATCCTAGCCAGACCTGAAGCTTTTGAGAAAGTCTGGATTCCTCCTAAGCAATCTGTAGTCCCAACTAAACAGGAAACCAGATGTGAGGATAAGGGAAGTCTTATTAAACAGATTTTTACTAAACAGGTGAGGTGATGATGGTGCTTTGCCTAGGTTACTGGAGGAGTTTCCAGTGGCTCTAATGGCCAGTGTCAGGAGCAGGTAGGTGGCAAAACAATGTGTTAGTAGTTCCTAAATCACTCCAAAGAAAAGTCACTGACACCACTCAAAAACACAATTGTAACTGCCCCTGAACCTTCTAATTCGTCAAAACAATAACTGCTCCTGAGTATGCCCATTCCCTACAAGCACCCCTGCCTTAAAACCACTCAGTCGTGCAGTCCAGTATCTGGCCGCCTGATCTGACCCTCACTCCATTCATTCCCTTTGAAAACTACTGTGGTGCTCTCCTCTCTGCCAATGCTGCCATCTCCTCTCCACTGCCACTCTGCTCTGCCTCAAAGCATTGTCCAAAGAGGAAGTAAAGTGGGGTGGATGGAGCTTATAAACTCTGTAGTTCCACCCCCACCCCCATGCCTGGCATCACTGCATGCTGCATCTGATGCCATCAACACTGGCCTCTCCTCCATTGGAGGCCAGCAAAAGTGGGCTAACTCCCACAGTGCCTCCTGTTGCTCAGATCTGAATTTGCATTTTCAGGCACTTTTCAATAAGTCTGAACTGGATATAGAAACTTGTGCCACTGCTGACACTGAAGAAATATGGCATTTAATCAGTATTACTAAAACATTTTTTAAGTTGTAAGGGTCACCTCATCACCCATGCTTTCTTTCTCCAGAGCTTTGCTCTAAGGATGGGGTTTGCATTTTAATATGAACTGGCCTAATTTGCATTCACTCTACTAATACATGGGCAAGAACAAACCTATCTTTTTTAGTACTTGTACCTCTCCAAATTTTACAATACACTTCTCAAATTAATAATACATACATTAAGGAATAAACTATATGGAGCAGTTACATTAGGGAAAATAGTAAATCAAACATAAATTAGCATATATAGATGCTAATGCTTTTGTATATTAGGAAGAAATACATACTGAAATGCATATGGAGTTTTATGCAAGCATTTTTTTAAAAAAATCAAAAACTGATGCAGAACGCAGATAGACTATACCTTTGCTGGGGGGGGGGGTGAACCTTATACAAAGCAAAATGGAAATTCATCCATCCCTATTTCAGTTCCACTCAGATAAACTCTGGTAGTTTGCAGCTAAACTACACTTGAGATGGTATCTTGTTTTGCAGAGCATGACCTATTTAAAAATTAGAGGAGGTTCACACAGCAGATAGCACCTTTACAATTGTAGTGAGTTTGGCATCTGCCTCCAACCATGTTAGCACCATGGCCAAACATTAACAGCTGTGCAATGGAATAGAAATGGTTAATTTCTATTAGTGACTTTGTTTTACACTTTTTTGCATTGGCATGGCTGTTTGGGAAGTTATATTTGCTTTTGTTATTAACCTGATTGCACAGTTCTCACAGCTATGTGTATTCGGGGGAGATGGGTCATTTCTGCACAGTGATTTTCTTTGTTTCCTTCTGTATTGGCAGGAGATGGGTCATGTTTGCGTACTTTGCTTGTCTGCATTATACAACCCTTGAGAGTCCAGCTCCCATCAGACTCATCTGGAGGTGTACACACAGCCTCCTGGCTTCATGTTTAACCAGCCACAGGGAATTGGGTTGCCAGCCAGAGATAGTCTGGGTATCCCTGGCCAGCAATCCAATAGTTTATGGGCCCAGTTCTAACATTGGCTTTGAGGGGATGCTGGACTCCATCAGTGAAAGGGGTGGATTTTTCTCTGGTTTATTGTCACATCATTTACCACCAATAAACATTATCTTATAGCATGGGAGATTATTGCATCACCAATCCCTAGCAGAAAGTTGGAGGTTATGACTGTAACAGACAGATCTTATCAGACAGCTCTGTGGCTGGACAGTAGGCAGGCCGTATCCAATCCAGGCTTTTCCTGCAGCTTTTCAAGAATGGGATTTTCCCATTCTTGAAAAGCTATGAGAGAAGTCTGGATTGGATATATGCTGCCTTCTGCCCAGCCATGAGGTTGTCTGATAAGATCTGTCTATTACAGTTTCAACCCGCATCTATCCCAGTAGTAATTGGTGGTGCAATAATCTCCCTTATTTGTGTCAGTGTTCTGCACCAAAATCCTGGGAAGTCCAGTTCCAGAACACAACAGCAATTATCAGGTGCTGGGAACTGTAGTATTATTCACATTGCCGTGGAAGTGGTTACCCAATTTATTGACCCTTTTCAGGTCAATAAAGAATATTTAAGTGTGCACACATCAGTACTAGTTCACATTAACATAAGATTACTCAACATTTTGGCTCTTTGCAGGTCAATAATGAATGAATAAATGTATGAGTATGCACATTTGTTATACAGAGTGTGATGTGCCCCCAACAGCAAAATTCAACTCCCATCATCATTATTTTGTTGGCTGAGCCTAATAGAAGTTGGAGTCTCACAATATCTGGAGATCTTCCATCCCTCTGCTAATGGAACATGCCTGGGTTGGGATGGAGTAGTCCAACCATATGTATTGGTGCCATAACTCTTTTCTTACATGCTTTCATATTTTTTTCCAGGTGAAATTCTTTGTTAGGGTTTTGATGTCTTGATTATAATACTGTGAACTTTCTTCATATAGCATGTAGGAAATGACTTGAATTCTGCTTGAGTCAATGGCTCATTCCACACTTAAAGCTTCTTCTCCAACTACACCTGTTCCTGGAGATGCCTGATGTGGCCATGGTGACAAATGCCTTGGTTACATCCCATTTAATTACTATAATGCACTCTTTATGTTGTTGCCTTTGAAGAATGTTTGGAAACTTCAGTTAGTACAAAGAGCTGCAGCCAGATTGCTAACAGGTGCTGGATACAGAAATCATGCAATTCTCCTGTTCTAACAGCTCCACTGAATGCTAGTCTGTTTCCAGACATAATTCATAGTGCTAGTTATGACCTATAAAGCTCTCTATAGATTAGGTGCAGGCTATCACTGCATGGACTCTGTATTTCCCTGCATGGACCATACATGCACCTTGAGATCCACAGGAGAGGCTCTTCTCTCAGTCCCACTACCTTCACAGGTACAGCTGTTGGGAAAATGAGAGAGGGCCTTCTCCGTGGCTCACTGTAGAGTCCAAAACTCCCTTCCTAAGTAAGCTGAAATGCCCCACTCCTTTCTGTCCTTCTTTTGGGAGGCAAAAGCCATTTTATTCAGACAGGCTTTCAAAATTGAAAGCTTTTTTTAAAAAGGGCTGTTAAGTACTGTGTTGCTTTAAATTGCATTACTTGTTATTTTAAAAATCTTCAGAGTGTATGCTTTTAATATTGTTCATAGTTTTGAGCCATAAATTGGTTTTATTGTTGCTTTCTATACGTTTTTATTTTTTTTTTATGTGAGAGCTTGAATCTCAGTCTTATGTATGTACAGTATATACATACATATCCATATAGAAGTTCTGACATCACGTTGTAGCCTTAAATGATTGTAGGGGATTTCAGGAAGAGTTGGTGAGGAGTAATAATTAGGTCTCACATTCATCCTATACATGGGTTTTACATGCCTAAGGAATGCATAACATAGTGGGTGGACATTTACTAGCTAATGAAGCAGGCCTGTAGCAAATAATAATAAAAGTTGCTTTCAGTAGTTGCAGTTTCTCTGTCAGATGGTGTGATAGATAAGAATGCTTCAGTCTTAGAAAGCCTGGGAAACTGTTCTTTTGTTAGGATAGGGTGATCTTCCCCCAGTTTATCTGGGATAGTATCAGCACTTTCCAGAATGGAATGGGGGGAAGGACATTTATGGGTCAAGAAAAATCAGTGTATTTAGTCTTGTGCTGCATGGGGAAGGGTTTTAAATTGGCCATACCCCAGCACATGAACTGATCTGTTGGGACAGTGTGTACTTCATCCTGGAGACTCCAGCGAACAACAGCTGTGACAAAGGATTGCTTTGATCAACTGGAGGGATGAGACCTAACTGCCTTTGAGTTTGATTTTATTGCTGCATGCCACTTAACACCTCCATATGATCAATAAACCATTGTTTTGGTGCACCTGTGACTCCCTTTCATTTTGACAGACCTTTGAGCTTTAGTTAGCCTGGCAACTGAGTAGATCAGGGCCCTGGGATCATGACTGATTAATGTGCTTCTGTGTTCCTGTCATGCTGCTTTAGAGTAGTTAAATAACACTTCCACCTTTGTTCCACAGATGCCTGCAGCTGCTGTAGGACATACAGGTAACATGAAGTTAACATACAGGTAACTGCACATGCACTCATCATCATGATACTCCAAGTATCATTCTGCCCATTAGGCAATGAAGGGACAGATCAGTGTGTGCAGCCTGTTCAGAAATATAAGATTCTTGGACTGTTGTTCCTAACATTGCCTATAACATGTTCCTCTTCACCCTGAAGTGAAGTGACAAGTGGGGTGCCACAGGGTTCTCTCCTCAGCCTACTGCTATTCAACATTTTTATCAATGACTTGCATGAAGGAATAGAGGGCATGCACATTACATTTGCAGATGACACCAAATTAGGAGGGGTAGCTAACACCACAGATGACAGAATCAGAATTCAAAATGACCTTAACAGATTACAGAACTGGGGCAAAGTTAACAAAATGAATTTCAACAGGGAGAAATGTAAGGTACTTTATTAAGGCAAGAAAAAAATTGAAATGCATAGATATAGGACGATCGACACCTGGCTTGGCAACAATACATGCAAAAGGGATCTAGGGGTCTTACCAAATCACAAGCTGAACATGAGCCAACAGTGTGATGTGGCAGCTAAAAATGCCAATGCACTTCTCAGCTACATCAATAGGAGTATTGTGTCCAGATCATGGGAAGTAACAGTATCATTCCATTCTACATTTGCCAAATCTCACATGGAATACTATATCAAGTTCTTGGCATTACAATTCAAGAAGGATATTGAAAAGCTGGATTGTGTCCAGAAGAGGACAAACAAAATGGTAAAAGGTCTGGAAACTATGCCCTATGAGAAGTAGCTTAGGGAGCTGGGTATGCTTAGCCTAGAAAAGAGAAGATTAAAAGGTGACATTATAGCCATCTTTGAATATCTGAAAATATGTCATATTGTGTATGGAGGAAACTTGCTCCAGAGAATTGGGGGCAAAGGAGATGGCCTTTTCTATTCCAGCTTAACTCCTTGTTCCCTATTCCTAGTGGAGGTGTGTGGGTGTGTGTGTATGTATGCATTTCTCTTTTAAATAAAACTTGTAACCTGAAGTTGCCTCTGGGCTTCTTCATACTTTTGGAACTGGTATACACAGGTAAAAGATTCTTGATTAACACAGCCAATACCATTTGAGCTACCGGTAATTATAATTCCCCATATATGCATTTTTTGGTTTGGTGATCCAATAGTGAAGCCTTAGCTGTGGTATCACATGAGCAAGAGTGTGATTGAATATTCTGAATGCAAGATAGTTCAGAAAGACAAGGCACAGATCCTTTAAGTCAAACCTGATACAAACAGAAATGCAGTGGACACTTGCTATCCACTGAAGTTTGTTTCCAGGAACCCCTGTGGATATCAAAATCCATAAATGCTCAACTCCCATTATATGCAATGGGATAGGAATTTGCTGCCCCTTATATAAAATGGCAATATCAAGGTTTGCTTTTTGGGATTCTTACTGTTATATTTTTAAAATATTTTGAGGCTACAGATGCTTGAATCCATAGATAAAGAATCTGTGAATATTAGTCCATATCAAGCATATCAAGTATACTAATAAATCTTTACTCAGCACAGATCTTCATGCTGAGGCAGTCCAGTAAGTTCTCTATAACTGCTATACAATCATATAGACCTGATTTGAGAACCTGTCTCTTAATTTTCATCTTCACAAAAGCCAGTTTTACACAGGCTTCTTCTCTTCCTCCTTTGATCAGAATGGTTCATTTTGAACCATTCTGACTGTCAAACATCATTTGTGTGCCAAGGATGGATTTTCAATAGGGCTGTTGGATGCACAGGAGTTCCACTGGGTGTACATTCATCTTCACAAACTACTACTAATCTTGCACACTCCACTGTCTTTACCTTTATGAGTCCCTCTATTAGTAATTGAGAGAATAAATCTTTCAAACACTTGCATAAATGCAAAAAAATAAAAAAGCATCAAGGTTTGCAGCAGTAAAGTATGCATTTTATATGGCACCATTTGAGTCCTTGGCCCAGGGGTAGGCAACCTTTTTGAGCCGGGGGCCGGGTTGCTGTCCCTCAGACAGCTGGGGGGCCGAAGTACCAAAAATAAATGAATAAATAAATAAATAAATAAATATTAAAAATTGAAAAAATATTAAAAATTTTTAAAAATATGCATGTACACTCTCTCAGCCCCAGAAAAGCCATGGCAAAACCCCTGCGGAGATTTTGCCAAGAAAACCCCAAGAACAAGTAATAACAACAATAATATCATCATGGTGGGCGGAGGCGGTTGCGGCGACGGCAGGACTGGCCTAGGGCCGGTCCAAAGGCCTCGGGGGGGCGCATCCGGCCCCCGGGCCTTAGGTTGCCTACCCCTGCCTTGGCCTATCCAATTCATTTTGCAGATTTTGTTTAAAAAAATCCAGGTCAGGTTATTCTACAAGTGTTTCTCCCACTCCCACTCCAAGCCCACTATACTGTCAGGTTTATATTTTCATTTTTAGTGCCTACTGAGAAAGTGCATTGCTTTAAGCATCAATGCGAGGTCTAAGATTTAAAGATATGGGGGTGTTGTCTTTTGAAGGGATGGGAAGCAGGGGAATGGAACTTCATCATCTATGGTTCCATTCAAGTCACACCACTAAAGTTCCCTGATTGGTAAATGTCTAGCCTCTGAGCTTCGAAAATAGAATTCCATTCAAAGTGTGTTATGGACTTGGTTGCTAATGACAAATCCAGTGAAAGGAGGTCTCTCTGGGTTCCCTGAGTTTCTTGAGGAAAAGAGGCATGAAAGAAAAGTCAGGGGAGAGGCCGTGAAACTGGATAATAAACCCAGTTTCCTTCAGAAATAAAGCCCCTAGGGAAAATATATGGTCATGTAGACAGCAAGTATATATAAACACCAACATCCTTGCAAGAGAAAAATAAGCAAATGAGAAAGGATGGAGAAGATGTTCTCACTTGCCCATTATTAGATCAGCTCAGGACTGATTTTTTCATTGCTCTACATTGTCACTTTCAGAGATTCTAATCAGTCAAGGATTTTTGTTTTGTTTTCTTTTATATTTTATATATTTGATATTTTTAACTGAACAGGATATAGACCTAACATATAAAGTACAGGGAGGTGTTGTATATTCATATTCAATGCTTATTGATTACAATACAAAAGAAATGTCTTGCATGTATAGAGGAACCATTGCAGATATTAAATGAAGCAACAAAGAGGAGCAAAGCATTTTAGAACAGCAACCCTAGCACACATGTACTCAGTAGTTGCAAGCTTGCATGACATGTGGACATGTCATTTTCTATATGTTGGTCTCAGCCTGAATGCTCCTGCATCAGTTAGTTTGCAGTTAGCCATCCATTTGCTTGAGACTACTTTAACTGTCCTGGCTCAGTGCTAGTGAACCACAAGAACTGTAATTTATTGTAGCACCAGAGCTCTCTAACAGAGAAGGCTCAATGTCTCAGAAAAACCTACAATTCCCATGGTTCTCTAGCATTAAGCCAGGACAGTTAAAGAGGTCTCAAGCTGGATTATTTCTGGCAGTCTTTAAAGGCCCCCAGACTCAAGTTACTTCAATGGCTCAAATTGGACTTGATTTGGCAATAAATGATGCATTGACTTGACTTGACTCATGACTTGCATATTTTTAATGACTGACCTGCTGGCATCATTCACTTTCAAGCAGCAGGCAAGACTTGCCCCCAAGAAAAATGGAAAGAAGAAGAGTGAGAGAGACCCTTCCTAATATGAGGAGCCTGTCTGTTTAAGTGTCCTGTCAGAGGAGGAGGCATGAATGCGACTATAGGAAGTGTCTCCTCCAGGAGCAGAGGAAGCGGCAAGGCTCCAAGATGGTGACAATGGTGGTAGCGGCCATAGTCTCTAAAAAAGAACAATGGACTCAGATTGAATCAGAATCATTTCTCCAAACTCTTACCTTTTCCCACTTGCAGTTTTCTGACTAGAGACAGGGGTTGAGGTCTGCTCAGCAGCCTGTCCGAAGCCTTCTCAAGCTCCTCTGATGTGCAATGGGGACAGGCTGCTGAGCAGACCTCAACCCTCACCTGAAGCCCATTGCCTAACATGCTTGCTATTCCTCTCTGAGAAATGCACCCTGCCTCCTTTTTTTCTGTTAAAGTTGGGTCTCAGATTTAAGACTAGATTTAAGACTTGACTTGAAAGTATTTTCCAAGACTTAAGACTTGACTTGAGACTTGTAGCAAAATACTTGAATATATCACTGACATAAGATGTTATGACATCTCTTTATATCTGTACATAATGCTAATTCATATATATTTTAACCAAAGAAAAGGAAGCTTGCATTTTTTTTAAATTTCTCTGCTAGGCCCTGCACATGGTGTATGTCAGGGGTCCCCAACCTATGGCCTGCGGGCCAGACCTGGCCCATCGAGACCTTCCTATCGCCCTGTGGTCAGTCCTGCCACTGCTGCCACCACTGGACACCATTTTGTCTTCCAAAATGGCATCTGGAGTCATGTGCATGCGCCTGGCATAGCGCATGCATGCTCACTACTTGAGCGCCATTTTGTGTTCCATGCGCACACGCATCCAGCGCCCCGGAAGATCTGGGGGCCAGCAAACCGGCCCCTGGATCAAAAAGTCCAGGGACCTCTAGTGTATGTGGTGTGGTGTGGTGTGGTGTGGTGTGGTGTGGTGTGGTGTGGTGTGGTGTGGTGTGGTGTGGGACTGGTTGTTGTTCATTCTTTGTTTGACAAATTTAACTACTCTATATAACCTACTACTATCTCTCACAATTCCTGACAAAGCAGAGCCCAGGCTGCTCCCTGTACACCACATTTTAACCTTCCCACATTAGAAAAAGAAAAATCTTGCACCTTGTGACTTTTGGGATCACACAAGTGACTTGTGGGGCACTTCTTGACCCCAAGAGAACTCCAGTGTATACCTTATATGACTGTGGGGAGAGGGATATATAGGCATATGCACAGAATCAATTGTGTTCTGCTGAAAAACCCAGAGCTGGGAAATTAATGCAAAATAAAATCAGATAACATAAAATAATGCTACCACCATGTAGTGTGGAGTATGTCCTAACTTCAGGGGATCCCACCTTCCTCCTGCTACTGAAGACATTTTTATTTCCTTTGAATGGGGACAAATTACTGAGAACCAGTTTGTGTCACTTCTATTTTACTTCATTGTGGTTTGCAGAAAAATTGCATGACACTTTTTTTTTATCCCACTGCAGAAACAAAAACAAGTCTTCCAAACCATGCTGAAATCAATCATTTGTGTTTTCCATTCTATCTGTGCTTTATTTTAGGAACAAAAAGTGTTCAGGGCAAGTGACTGAAATGTGGAGATGGTGTTTACAATTATGTGACAATGCTGTTGAAACAGGAGTGCAGGTTTACAATTATGTGACAGTGCTGTTGAAACAGGAGTGCACATCCTTGGGCATGAGAATTAAAGGTAACTGTGAGGGCTTCCACTTATTCCCACCTCTGCCACCAATGTCCTGTCCCACTACTATGACGTCAACTGTGGAGACCTTTTAGATGCCTTAATGGTTCCTATGCAAGACTTTATTCTTCTAATCTCCTCACTGGGCACTACCACCCTTGATTACTTGCTGCCACCACAGACATAGTGTGTCTGCGCTCAAGCTTTTGAATATCCCTTCTCAAAGACACAAGTACAAAGATGATTTATTAAGTAAAAATTGAACTTAACATCAAATATTACTTATTTAATACATATAAAGAGCTTAAATACTCTAAAGGCACCAGATCCCATCTATCTTGGAAGCTAAGGAAGATCAGCCCTGGTTAATACTTGGCTGGGAAACCAGAAACGATTACCAGGGGCTGTACCCTACAAGTATATTATATAGAGGAAGGAACTGGCAAAACCACCTTTGAGTAATCCTTGCCTAAGAAAGCCTTATGAAATTCATGGCCTCTCCATATGTCAACAGGCAAATTGAAGGCATGCACACAAGTAAGCACTTGCCTGCACACATGAACACACACACACACACACACACAAATACAGTGGCCCATTAACATCAGCTGGAGTTTGGTTCCAGGACCCCCAGTGAATACCAAAATCTATGGATGCTCAGTCCCATTAAATACAATGGTGCAGTGAAATGGTGTCCCTTATATAAAATGGCAAAATCAAGGTTCACTTTTGGGAATTTATTTATTTTTAAAATATTTTTAAGCTGTGACTGGTTGAATCTGTTGCAATAGAGAGCCAATTGTACATCTAAATCCTGACACTAACTTTAATGCCTCTCTCTCTCACACACACACACTCATATCCTAACTAATTCTGATCATGACTAGCTCTCCTACCATCTCTAACACCTAATCAGAACATTGACATACTCTCACTCTGACTGTCATACACACTCTATACATTCTATACTCACACTCGCTCCCATCAGAGCCTTATCTTATTACAGCTACTATACATGACCATAGTTTACCACAGTGATTCCAAAACATTTGTCCTCCAGATGTTCTGGACCTGAGGCCCCAAAATTCCTGACTGTTGACCAAGCTTGTTAGGGATTCTGGGAGCTGAAGTCTAAAAACACCTGGAGCACCAAAGTTTGGGAACCACTGCAATGTATCCAATAATCAGAATAGCATCCCCCCATCAAAAAAGTCCATAACATCATAATAACATGTAGCAATTTTTTCTGCCCCCAGGCTGACAAAATTCTGGAGGTATAGTGGCATATTTGGCATTGGCAGAAGGGGCAGTACCAGGTGTGCAAAAAGGAGTGCAAAAGAAAGTTTGAGAGCATACTGTCCACACCAGCATTATCTGAAGCACTGAAAGAGAGTGTAAACTGCATTTTAGTAATTTTTACAAAAATCTAATAGACACCCTGATACAAGGCAAAATATTTATTTATTTTTCCCCTGCAATCAGAGGCAAGACACCTCTGGGAGTTCTATGGGCAGTGCTGGAGTTTCCCACGGCACAGAAGAAGGTTTCATTGCTTTGTAATCAGGTCAGTTCATCTGAAACATTCAGAATCAATACAGCTGAAAAGAAGCGAGCATCCAAGTCTTCTATTCCACCCACAAAAAAAGTCTCTCTGAAATGCAGCGCTATCCCCATTGCACCTCTGCAAATCAATTCTCACAGTCTAGACTGACGTTTCCTGATAAGAAAGCAAGTGCAAGGTAGGAAGATGTTGGTGGAGCAAAAAGTTTCAGAACACTCAATGAAGTTGAGTCAAGCCTCATGCTAGTAGGGATGGCAAAAAAGAAAAACCTTAGAATCATTAGCCTACTGGAGTTCTGGGAGATTTTTTTTTTCTTAAAATACAAACAAGCAAGTCACTCCTAAGCAATTCTACAAGCTAAAGACTAAATCCTTTGAGTCAATCCTACAGTAGCCTTGCTTAGGTATGAATAAATTTATTAGTTCTTTCAATCAAGTCCCAAATCTGCAAATATCTACATTGTGGGTATTTGCAGATGATGGTATGTTCTTATTAGAAATGAGAAGGAAATTAAATTCTCAGCCACCTGCATTTAGCAAATGCAAAACAACAGCTTTTCAGAGAATGAAGAGAACCAGATTGTCAATGCCTTCCATGTAGCTGTTAACAATGAGTAGCCTATGATGGGGGGAGGTGGGGGGGAGAGGCAACCCTAACTCAAGTGGACCTTAGAAAAACTAGTTTGCAGGACTCCAAATGTAGTCTAAAATTATGGGTACAATTGGTACAAAATAAATGTCTGAAAGACCCTTAGAGTGGAATCCTATAACTGAGTAATCATTGATTTCAATGGAACTGACATCTAGATAGACATGCAGAGGATTAGATGATTCATTTTTTGAGCAAAGTGAAATTGCATGCAGAAGGCAGAAATTATCTGCATTTTGACACATTTAGCTCCCATTTTTCTCTTTTACATTGTTCTGCTTTATTAACTTTAATATCCTTCTTTTCTTAAAAAAATGTTTGGTCAAAATAACTATATGAAATAACTGGAGCAGTTACCTTCACATTTCTATAGCAGCCGTAGAACAGATTCTTGGCAACATGTTAACCTAGAAAGAATGAGATATCTCCATGTGGGGACAGGTTTTCAAAAAGGATCTTGTGGTATAAAATCAGAGCAAATTCTTTACAAGAGCTCAGTGCCCTATTTTCCTTTTTTGCCAGTCTCGGAATTGCCAAATCATGTTGCATCCATTAATTCTAAGGTTGAGGGTAAGGTTCAAAATTCTCTAATTGTGCTAGAATTAGGACAGGCTTTTCATACTTTGAGAGACAATGTGATATAATGGTTTGAATACCTGATTATTGGACTATAAGAATCAAAAACTAGGGTTCATATCCCCACTCAGCCATGGAAAACCACTGGGTGAATGAGTCACATTCTCTCATCCTCAGAGGACTCGCCACTGAACAAATCTTGCCAAGAAAACCCAGTGACCTTAGGGTCACTGAAAACCCACTTCAGTTAGGGTCATCATGAGTTAGAAATGAGTTGAAGGCACACAATGAGAGTATCAGGCTTGCAGAGTTGTGCCCCACTTATTTTCCAATTCTATGCATACATATTTCCTTGTCAGATAATAACAATGGTCCATCTAGGTCAGAAGTGGGCGAGTTTGGAGGCCTGGAAACTGATGATTCTTCATCACCAGTTAGACCTAACAAGAAGCACCCCCTGAAAAAAATCTCTGGAATTAGAAATGGTTAGAAGTCAACTTCTGGTTTTATAACAATGCTGTTTCAGGGCAAAACAAGGTGAACAGAAAAGATGTGTTGTGCCTGATTTTAAGGGGAAATCATCAACTCAGAGCCTTCCAAGCATGATGACTTTCCTTTTTCTACCATTTTGGGGTGTGTGTGTGTGGGGGGGGAGGATAGACATTATTCTAATAGAATCCAGACACATTTTGTACTGTACGAAAATAAAACAGGAAGTAGGAAATAGGTTTTGTGCAGCTGGCAATATGGACTTTCACCAAAAATAAAGTTATGTGTTAAAAATAAATAAATATATAATTTAAAAAGTCTTAGTTTTTTGTGAGTTTTTTGGGCTGCGTGGCTGTGTTCTGAAAGAATTTATCCCAGATGTTTTGCCTGCATCTGTGGCTGGTATCTTCAGAGGTCGGTGGCATGGAAATTAGTGGGGTATACATGCTGTATGACCCTTGGTTGGGAGGAGGTGATCTGCATTTTAATCTGTGCTTTGGTCTGTGTTTAGATTAACATATAAACCACTTCCCCCCCAACCAAGGGTCACACAGTATGTGTGCATGTATGGATAGATAGATGGATGGATGGATGGATAGATAGATAGATAGATAGATAGATAGATAGATAGATAGATAGATAGATAGATAGATAGATAGATAGATAGATAGACAGACAGATAGATAATCTCCCCTCATTACCACGCCACCAACCTCTGAAGATGCCAGCCTCAGATGCGAGAGAAACGTCAGGGATAAATTATTTCAGAACATGGCCTCATATCCAAAAAAACCCACAAAAAATATGGATGCCAGCTGTGAAAAGCCTTCAACTTCACATTAAAAAAGACATTAACGTTTTGGTCTTTTTGATCTTATATTAATTGCTTATTACAAAGAGGAGCTATTTGACTGTTCTATCTGTGACCAAGGGTGGTACACAGCATCAACTGCATGCAGCACATCACAGCAATAGAATTTGTACCCTTTGACAAGGTTAAAAAGTGGAATTTAAGCAGAGAGGACTCGTCTATGACCAAACTTTATCAGATGATGCCCAGGTGAGCTGTAGCTGGTCTCTCCCCCATCCATGACTATTGCACAACTTTTCTTTGATGGGCTTACCTTGTCAATTGCTGCCAATATCACTGCTGTAGCATTGATAGCTGATAAAATCTGGGCTTCAGATGCAGCAATGGGCAGTCACATAGTGTCAGTTTCCTCCACTCTCTCACTCTTTCAGCCTCAGTTTCACTAAATCCTGGATGTCAAGGCTTCAGTGGTGGCCAGGATCTGGGAAGTAACAGTTTGTTTATATTCAATCTTGAAGGAAGCACATGTAATTTTAGTAATTTTTTTCTCACTACAAACAAGAATATCTTCGAAAATTGCACCATTTTTGGAAGCTACTTGCAGTTCAGGACTTATTATTTACCAAATAGGCACATGGAGGAAGAGCACTTTTTCTGTGCGAATCCCCCCTCCCCCAAAAAACCTCTGGACAGAAATATTCTGTTCTGTGCATAAAATGTAGATGATGACTTATTCTGTGGAAAGTTCATACATTTTTGCACAGGACACAGCATTTTATGGGAAAAAATATTGTTCATCAGAAATGCTCTTTTTTTCTGTGGAGAAAATGCAGCCCACTGGTTCACCCACCCATCTGTCCAGCCACCCAGGTCTTTCCAGGTCTGGCTGAGTAGGTGGGCAAGGCTGAGGGAGGAGAGGAAGGGGAGAGCATCCACTGGCTTGCCCCCACCCATCCAGCCATCTGGGTCTTTCCAGGTCTATCTTAGTGAATGCATAAGTCAGAGGGAGAGAAGGAGGGTCTTTCTGGGACTGGCTGGGTGGACAAGTGAGGCAGAGGGAGAGAAGGGGGATAGGGCTATCTGCTTACTTGTTGGCCCATCTGCCCAGTTCTTTCTGTGGCTGGCCAAGTGAGGATGAGGATGGGAAGGGAGCTGTCTAATAATGCTGCTACTACTCCACACCAGGTGACACCAACCCTAGTGATGCCACTGTGCAGATGTCTGAGAGGAGCTGGTTACAGGGATCAAGTGCTAATGATGTCCTATAACATCAATCTGTACATGTTTTGGGGCATAGTAAATGCTGATGATGACTGGGCTTAGGCTATCTGAAGGATCATATCCTCCTATGTGAGCTTGCCAACATGGCTACTTCTTTGCTGGAAGTCTTTTATTCAGTCCTGCTGCTGCAGGAGGCCCATTTGAAGAAGATAATAGAGAGGGATTCCAGAGGATAGGCTAGCTCTTGATGCAAAGACTGAGATTGTGGTATGATTATTATTACTGGTAGAGATGCAAATTCCTAAGGAGCCAAACTCCATAACCCACCTTAAACTCAAGGGAGATGCTCTGTGGAATTGAGGTTTGCAGCACAGGCAAGTGGGGTAGTTCAGAATAATGTGGCCAGCCTCTTCCCAGCCCTGAACCTCAGTGCAATGAGATCCAGCTCACCCTCTGAATCTTCTGATTGTCACACCATGCCTCAGAGGCAGGAGAGAGTTAACCACATCATTCTGAAGTACTCCACATGAAATTTTACTTTCTGGACTACATCTCCCAGAATTCCCCAGTCTGTATGGCCACTACATTTGTTTTCAAGTTCTTGGAGAAGCAAATAATTCACAATTTGCTCACCCCTTCATGATACTCTAAATCTGTTGTCGAAGCAGCCACTTCATTCTGCCCAATAGTAGTAGGACTATCCCTGATTTCAAAATGCCCACCACAGACCAATTGACCTGGTGCTTTTGTTGCGAGGTCTTAGGATTCTGATTAAGTCCTTTTCATTCCATTTTCCCTTGGACTGAATCCAGTTTGTAAAGTTGTTGTGCTCTAGTACTACCCAGGGGTAGGCAACCTTTCCCCTTTAAGGGCCGAGGGGCTTCACCTCCCAGAAGCCTCAGCCATGTTGGCCATTAGTCCCATGTTGGCCAATAGCTCCTGGGATTCTGGGAGCTGAAGTCTCTCAGCCCTTAAAGGAGAAAGGTTACCTATCCCTGTTAACTAAACTCTTCTAGAGTTTGAGTTCTTTAAAAAAGAAAAAACACCTTCAGAATATTTAATTTTTACTCCAGACAGATTCATTTTTGACACATCTTTTAACATAAAGATAACAGCACTATAACTGGTGCTATCATGATTTTATGGAAGCTGTTTGAACTTTTTAAAAAAGGCTGAGGTATGAGAATAAATTTAGATAGATTTTTTCAATAACTCCTTTTTAAAAACAGCATCTGTATATACAGAATTGATGGGTGTTTCCACGTCTGAAAGAAATACACCTCTTTCTTGTCTCTCTGTTTCTCTCTAATACACACATTTATTTACTTAGGGGCAAACTAAAAAAAAAAGACAAACTTCATACAGTTAACAGTTCTGTGAACAGTTATTTTGACAAAATACTCTAGAAGAATACCTAAATCATGCCATTAGCACTGCTGTGGTTATAGAATCACAGAATCAGAGAGTTGGAAGCAATCCCAAGGGCCATCCAGTCCAACTCCCTGCTATGCAGGAATACACAACCAAAGCACCCATGACAGATTCCATTTAGCATCTCCCACAGGTACTCCAGATTGCAGGGGGACTTCTCTTGGGTCAAGCCTCTGTTGGATATAGGTCCCAGCACCTGGATGGCTCCTGGGCAACCCTTAGCAGATGCAGGAGGAGTAAAATGAGTGTGGATTTACCACCACCAGATCAAACTAGTGATAGAGGGGGCTGTGAGGGTACCATGCTTCCTTCCTCATATGTTGATACAACCTGTTTCCAACTGTCTGTATAGGCAATCTATTTGCTGGTATATTTTTATTTTTACTAAATATGTTGATTTTTTTTCTAGATCTATGCCATACCAAGGACACCCATTTCTGCAAGATTTGATATTGAATATTTGCATGAGAATCTGCTAATCACAGATCACTGCAGCATCCCTAACCTAATCTCCAGGACTGAAAATGTATTCATCTGGATAGACAGGATGCACATATTGGAGGACACACATATTTTAGTTCTGCTGTTTCCTATGTTGAGTCATTCCTGTCTCTGCAACTCATTGTCCATTTATAATACCCCAGACTGTGACCAGTCTCCAATCAAACCACACAAATATATGTTTGAGGTTATAATAAATATAATGAAACACATTTTAGGTAACAAAAGTCTTGGTCAGATGCCGTCACCCAAATTATTCCCTAGCACCCATTTTACCCCCTTGGAACACTTGTTAGATTTATATTGCTGTGAAAATTTTTATCATCATTGTGTTGCATTACTGTACAACACCAGGTTGAAAAGAGACCATTCTTAGCTCTAAGGAACTTGTCATCTATTGTCTAGCAATGTGGATAGAACTGAGGGAGACCTGATGGGAGAAAGATTAGTAATAAGGAATGAATAGAAGATAGAAAAAACATTATGGAAGCAGGTTTTGGAATGAATTCATCTGCAAATGATGATTTCTCAATTTTGAAGTCAGTCTTTCATTGAGGTAAAGCACTCCATACTGCCACATTAGTGCAAATATGTCCAAACACTAAAGCTGCACCCAAATTGCTTCTTTTATATTTATCTCAGTTGTGGTGGCCATGTGGAAGGAGAGAGAAATAATGCATTCAAAATGGTACTGGGTGCACTGTATACATCCACACATTCATCCAGGAAGTACATCTGCAGGCAAGACCACCACCTTGAAGGCACTAGTTCCTTTCTTATGGCCATAGGCACCACAACATTGTTACAAGAAAAATGAATTTTTGAGCTGGCAGTACTTGTAAGCATGTAGGAATGGGTTACCAGTAGAGTTGTGGAACTGCTTTGGCTGAATCCTGATGTGAATTGGGTTCAGTTGAATTAGCACTAGCTCCCAACCATATTACTTTGGACCAATTCAGTTTCACAGAAGAACATAACAGTCTGAAGTCCTTTGGACCAATATGGAAAACTGGACTTCAGAAATGAGGCAGGGGGAGCTAAACAGTGTGTCTCCAATATGTTCATGATCAGAATATAAGAAAGTGGTGTGATGAGCAGCTGAATAGGTGTTATTATACCCTGCACTCCTCTTGCTGACTATGGCTTTCATATGTTTATATTTGATATCAAGAATTTGACATGTTTTTTCTGCAGTTAGAACTGGTATACATAAGTGGAAAGATCACCAGAAGTTACCCAGCTCTCATAGGCCTCCTTTTGAGTTAATAATCCCCCCCCCCCAAAAAAATACCTAGGAGATGTTGCCACTGCTGGTGGGAACCCCATATCCACCATTACTACCTTTTTGGGTAACATAAGTACGCAGGACTGTGCTTATTTAAAGTTTTGATGTGCAAACTGGGGCATGCATCTCACCAGCACTCTCCAGTTACAATACTTATAGGGAAAGATTGTGTGAGGTTGTGGACAGTATATAGAATCATAGAATCATAGAATCATAAAGTTGAAAGAGACCACAAG
>CM034701.1:378276466-378296849 GCA_020142125.1 Phrynosoma platyrhinos | reverse complement strand
TGTGGTCTCTTCCAACTCTATGATTCTATGATTCTATGACATATCAATCTATTGCAGAAAAAGCAACAAAGTGTTATGGACTCATGGTAGGATTCCTTCAGTGAAAATGAATTGAATACCCAGAACCTAAAGATGGTGAAGAGCTGGCTACACCTGCAGATCCCAGACCAGAGCTTTCAGTCCTAGTAGAAGCAGCTTAACTCTGGACTCAGACTGTGAGAACAACAACTGAAAATATGGGCTGCATCTACACTGCAGAATTAATGCAGTTTGACAGTGCTTCAACTGCCATTGCTCAATGCTATGGAATTCTGGGATTTGTAGTTTTGGGAGGTATTTAGCTTTCTCTGTCAAAGAACTCTGATGTCACAACAAACTACAAATGCCAGTCTTCCATAGGATGGAGCCATGCCAGTTAAAGCAGTGTAAAACTGCATTAATTCTACAGTGTAACAACAGCCTCAGTCTCCAATTACAGCTATAAGGTGAAGTGCTTGGTTTTATGAGTGGCTTTTCAGGAGTAGGGCATCTTTTAAGAAGAAACCTTCTCCTCCTCCATCTCAGATCTGGGTAGAACCAGAGCAACTCAGCAATATAAGCTTCAGTTTTAGAACTATAAGGCTGTTGGAAGCAACATCTCTAGTGATCTCTATGTACTGCCAGCTGGCATTTGAAAACTGTGCTTCTATTTTGCAACTGCTTGTCTGTTGCCTGACTTTGGACAGTGTTATTTCTATTGAACTTTCCTGCTATTTAGTTATTTTGTTCTTTTTGTGCTTTGACTTTGACTGGCTTGTGCTTGCCTCTGAATCTCCTGCCTTTTGAACTGGCCTTTTCTGTGGTGAGTTGTGGCAATTTGACCTAGGAAGTAGCATTTGTTCTTTGGCTGTACTTCTGTTTACAGCTTGCTTAACACTTCTATTTGCAGTGGCAGGTGGAGTCAGTGGGGCAACAAATACACTTTGGGGTTTAATTGTAGAATCATAGAATCATAGAGTTCGAAGAGAACCCCAGAACCATCCAGTCCAGCCTCCTGCCATGCAGGAATACACAATCAAAGCACTCTGACAGATGGCTATTCAGCTGCTGTTTAAAATAGAAGGAGACTCCACCACATGCTAAAGCAACATATTCCACTATTGAACAGCTCTTACTATCAGGAAGTTCTTCCAAATGTCCAGGTGGAATATCCTTTCCTGTAGTTTGAATCTGTGTGTGGCTGGATTTATTCAACATGCTGAACTCTCTCCCCAATATAGGTTCAGCACCATGGATAGCTTCATTAAAAATTAAACTAAAACATGGTCTTGATTCACCCCTCCACTGACACAGTAGTGACCAGTCATCATTTGCTATTTGTCCTAGTGTCCTATGCCTATAAGCAGCAGTAGTCCAAAGGAACAGATTAATTTAAGGGAAGCAGGTACAAGAAAGTCAAACCAGTTCATGTCATGCACAGATAATCCAAGAAGATGAAGGGAGGTACAGGGAAAATAATACAGCAGTTCAGAGGTCTTTATCCAGTAACTGAGATATGCAAAGCCAGAAGGCTATGCGACAAGGAGCTGTTAAATGTAGTCAGTCCAAGGGTCAAGAATTCTATGAAAAACAGAAATACCAAAAGCATGGACAATCAGAGAGGCTGAAGAGCTGCAAACAATGAGGACTTCCAGCAGTCACTAGGAGGTTCTTAGTTGGCTGCCTCTGGATACCAAGTGTTTAATAGATAGTTCTTATGAAGGTTCTCCTCTCTTAGCTGGACCTTGGGGGAATGATATTTTCAGCATCTATCAAGTCCTACAGAGGAAGCCTCAGATGTTTCATCCACCAGTTTCTCAGATTCAGGGAAAGAGTTTTCTGGAGCCAGAAACTCCTCACAATCAAATGCCTCTGTACTGGATTCCTCCAATTCCAGTGGGTGTACAGAAACTTGCATTTGACCTAGGATCCTGCCAACCTAAGAAAAAGGATAAAATATTATATTATTATTACTTTGTTATCTCAAAAATATATTATAGCATAAGCTTTCATGAACTAGAGGCCATGTCTTCAGATTTATCTATGATGCACAAAAGGTTATGCTGTTGCAAATTTGCAAATGTTTCTTTTACTCCCCCCAAAATGGCACCTAATGTCTACTTCTCCCAAAGTAGCTGTGTCCCTTCATAGTTATGCAGCATGTCACCAACCCAATGCCCAATGCTATTGGTAGCCATGGGGCTCCATCAACACTGTTAACCCTTTCTATAGTCCAAGAAAGTTGGCAGGCTATTCCTACATGAAATGCAGCCACCATCTAGTGAGTGGCATGATAGCCAGATTTTTTTTTAAGGGCAGGATTTCTATACCTTTGGGAGTACTGTGGAAGAATGAATTGCAAGAAGTATAGCTTGATAGAGCATGCCTCTCATAGTCCCTCTTCTACTTAACTATTAAAGGTACAGGAGCCCTGTCTCCTTTATTCATATGGCTGCCTGAGAGCATTCTCTTTTGCTCCATGTCTGCTCAGCTTCCCTTATTCTTAAACAACTATGATCATCATCCCAGAGGTACATGGGATACAAGAGGAAATCCCCCTTCCTCATCTGATATTCTTCAGATTCATAACCAGGGAATTACTCATCCATGCCAGCTTTGATCCCATTATCACTGCTCTCCCAGCTGATTCAATTATTAAAAGGCAATTATGCATGTAGGCATAAAATAGCAGTTTGGTGATGGGACCAATTGCCTAGAGAGGTGGGGAGGTCTCCTTCTTTGTATGTCTTCAAAAAGTGACTGGAAAGCCACTTACTTACTGGAGAACCTGAATTGAGCAAGGGGTTGTATTCAAAGGCCCATGAGATCCCTTCCAGCTCTATGATTCCATGACATTTCATAGAATCATATGATCTTGCAGGGACCCCAGGAGCCACCTAGTCCAAACCCTGTCATGCAAGGATACACAACTACAGCACTCCTGAAAGATTCCCATATAACCACCATTTAAAGACATTCAATGCAGGAGAGTCCACCATCTTGCCCCCCCCACACACACACATACACACATTGAGGCAGTCTATTTCACTGGCAAGCATCACTTAGGAGTTTATCGCACTGCTAAAAAACCCGGCTTACCTCTCCTGAGTTGAATTCTAATTGAGGAGGCAGTTGAGTCCTTTTGCATGGATTTTGCCACTGAATCTGCCAGCTGAATCCAGCCCGCCTGCAGCCTAGGTCTGAGGAAAACTCCTGACTTTGAAAAGTGGCTTGCTGAGCATGCCTGGGACCCTGGAGGCAGCCAGGCTGTATTCAGCAAGTGGATTCAGCAGCAAAACTCATGCAGTAGAACCTGGCGCCTCCCAAATTAGAATTCAACTCAAGAGAAGTAAGCCGGGGGGGGTGTTAGTGGAACAATAAACTCCTTACAGAACTTTTGCTTAATGTTTAGGTAGAATCCCTTTTCATATTATTTTTATCACAGGCTGATACTCTAGCCTCCGGAAAAACATCAAACAAGTTCACTCCTTTTTCTACATGACATCCCTTCAGTTATTGAAAGATGGCTATCAGTTCAAATGTCACCTCTCACTCTTCTTTTTTCTAAGCTAAACATACACAGCTCCCTGAGTCATTCCTCACAAGGCTTGGTTTCCAGACCTTTGATATTTTTTTCCCCTTCTCTGGACACAATCCAGTTTGTCAGTATCTGGGGGTTTTTGGCCCTCAGTTTAAACCTACCCAGAAGCCAACAACTCTTTCTCTAGTGAGTATATTTAGAGTTACTTAATGAGAAGGTTAAGGGACTCTGCATGTTTCTTTTTTAACAACCATTCTCTTATTACCTGCTTCCTACCTTCTTTGACAATCCTGTTAAGAGACCCAACTTTTTAAATGTTAAAAGACATCAGTTGGTGGGACTTGCTGTATTTTGTACTCTGGCTTTGAGAGCTGTTACTATACAGTAATCTTCTCTTACTTTTTGTACTACAGCTTCCAGAATTTCCCATGCTGACTTGTTGGGGGAGGTCTAAGAGATGTCTTTTTTAAAAAAGAAATAACTTTTCTGAGCTCTTGTTCCTGTCTGCTCTTTGGTGTCTCATGGAAGTAGTGAAACTGACTAGAAAAGTAGCACTGCTTCTGACATGTGACTTCTGTGCAAGGAAAACTTCTGATGCCAGGAAATACATGGCCCTTGGGCTGTTTTGGAAGTTGGATCTACTCAGTTCCTTGCCATATGGTTGCTGTTCTGGGCTTCTGGGCATTCATTTTGTCTCTGTCTGACTTCCAGCCATCTGAGATGTTTGGAAGCTAGCTGTTACATAACACTGTGGCACCATGCCCTACCCATTCTAGCTCATGCCAAATGCCAGGGGGACCATCCTGAGTCTGGACTCCAGACTGAGACTAGCTTGTCCATTGCAGTTCACATACAGCATGGGAAGTTTACTTTGGAGCACTACAGTTCACAGAATTTCTAACCAGCATGGCCAGCGATTTGGGATATTGTCATCCCTCAAAGCAGCTTTTCCAAAATCTGGCACAGTCTAGGAAGTTTGGGTTTCAAGAAAGCCAGAGTGCTTTCAAGCTATTGTTGCTCAGAGTAAAGGTTGGTGAAGCTCAAACTTCCAGTTCCATTTCTGTGAGCAGCATTTGGAAGCAAAACATGATCAGATGCTTCTAAAAACAATCTCTGACCTAGTTCTTTCAACATGTAGAACCATGTCAAGGAATATCATTTCTTTCTGGCACCTCAGTACACTGAGCATCACAGTGCCATAGGGCAAAAAAGGGAGAGTCACGCACATGATGATAAATCCTGCTTTTCTGTCTAATAAAGGTTCTTCATGTGGATGGAGGGAAAGTGAAGTTAGGAGACAAGGATGCCTTCCTTCATCAGGGAGAAGAGAATAGTTAGCCATAAAGGACTCTGACCTGTCTGCCTGCTCTTTTTCTGTTTTCAGCATCATACGGCATAAAAAAATGTGTGGGAATTGTATGGCCCATGGGTCACAAATGGCTCTCACCACCTCATTTGTGGCCTCCTATGTTTCCCAGTCCTCAGTCAAGTTTGGTACTAAATAATAACAAAGTTCTATCTAAATAAAGAAAGAGAAGGAAATGCTAATATGTCTTTACTTGGGCTAATTTAGAAACATGCTTATGCTTTCTAGAATTGTACCCCTTGGTTTCTGGAAATTCTCCTCAGAAAAATGACCTATCATGGTTAGCGTCATACCCAGTGCATCTCTTCTTCTCTGGCACATAAAGCTGGTTGTTGTTGTTGTTGTTGCTGCTGCTGCTGCTTTTGTGTGCCTCCAAGTCATTTCTTACCAATGATGACCCTAAGGCAAACCTATCACAGGGTTTTCTTGGCAAGATTTGTTCAGAGGGAGTTTTGCATTGGTCTTCTTCTGAGGCTGAGAGAGTAGGACTTGTCCAAGTTCAACCAGTGGTTTTCCATGGCTGAGTGGGGATTCAAACCCTGATCAGCAGGGTCATAGTTCAGTGTCAAATCTCTACACCACATTGGCTCTCATAAGGCTTACAGGCCTTCTAATAGCAAAGAATCCAGAAGAAGTCCATGGGAGATCAGGTTCAATGTGTAACCTGAACATATTATGTTAATAAGTCGTCGGGAATGTTAGTTGGATAGAAAGTTACCCTGGCCTATGCTCAATATAAGGTCACCTGGCACTTTCTATATGACACTGTATGAATGTTGAGCTCAGGATCTCCGTTCTGTTCAGATTCTGGTCTGTTGGGAGTGTGAGATGGAAATGTGTTTCTTTCAATGCAGTTTGATTCCTCAACATAGCCTTCTAATTTTTCCTAGTGTTAACTGAAGAAAAGAATTCCTCTTCAGTATTTTATGAAGTTTCACTCAGTGTCTATCTCAAAACAAACTCTTCCTTCAAAATCCTTTGATGCTGGTTTTTCTCCCGACTTCTGTGTCTACCAGCCTCCAGTTCACAACTGGTCTGCCCACTGACTGCCAGTAGCCCTGTCACTGAGTCCTGTGCCCAAAAGGCTCCCTTATTTTTCAAAGCAAGAATCAGTAGCATTCTCTCTTATTGCTAATCCAAAGCCAAAATTCTCAGTGTGGGGATGAGAACCCTCAACTACTGGCTTATGTTTATTATAGCATGTTTATTATTATAGCAATGTCAAAATGGTACAAGTGTGCAAGAGGAAAGAGATCCAGAAAAAAGGAACTGCTCCAAACTCTGGAGGAAAGCAGCAGCAGGGCAATTCAAGCAAAACTGACATCAAGGCACTCCCCAGAAAGGGAAACAATGGTGTTAGACAAAACCCAGAAATATATGATAAATGTTTACATAAATTGTTTTTTTAAAATAAATATATGTGAATTCCATGACATCCGCTAGTTTCAGTACAATACTGAAACTAGTGGATATGTGGCACAGACCTTTCAAAAGATGAGTCATTTTTAGAGTGTCCCAAATAGACAAGCACCTGCCAGAACTAATTTGGAGTACACCAAAGCACTAAGAATTCCAATTTGGTCTGGAGTTTGATGGCTAATCAATCCAGGAGGGAGGAAAACATTGCCTTACAATTACTGACTTTGGATTATCTGAAACCTGTCATTTTGCATCATGCTGTTAGCTACTCAGACCACAATAAAATGCAGCAATAGGCTTGAATCACTGTCTGCCGACAGTCAGAGAGCTTTGGCTACAACACAGTGGCAAATCTCAGAAGACAAAGAATCTATTTGCAAAGGACATTTTAGTAATCCCCATCATATGAAGCTGGATATTAAAAATCTTTTTTCCTTGAGCTGCAGCAGTGTTACATCCATTGAATTTGGTCCCCAGGAAACAGATTGTTGGCATAACATGCTGGATGTTTTTATTGGTTTTGGCCAAGAGCACTGTAGCAATACGTCTGTATGGATAGCAGATTGAGATACTATCTTGTGAGACAAAAGAGTGGGCATATCTGTGGATGGCTAAAACAATGGAGGAGAGGTACTAAATTAGATAGAGATGGGGCATTACAGTTATCAGCACCCCATCCCTATCCAGCCCAAGATATTTTGCTGCCTGTGGGGGAGCAACAAATAATGCACCTCATCTTCACAAAGATTCCAAAGCTAGCCAAGTTATTTTGGAACCTGGGATATAAAATCCCATCTCTTGACATTTTGTTTCTCCCTGACTTCATTCTGGGGTGAAGATTCAATAATAATAAATATGGTTCCATCCCAGAAAATCCTGGAATTGTAATTCCCCTTTCCTAAACTACAGCACTACAGCACTTGCAAAGAATTCTAAATATCTCCCAAACTATAAATCTCAGGATTATACAGGACAGAGCCAGGACAGTCAAAAAGTGATATTGAACTAGTATAATGATGTAATGTCAACTATCTGCACATTTAGAGAATACTGTGTACCTTGTTAACTCAGCTAATAAAGGATACTGTAGAGCTGGAAAAGATGCAGTAAGAAACAATCAAAATGACTAAGAAACTGGAGCAAAGTTTACAATGTTTGGGGGCTGTTTAGCTTAGAAAAAAGATTAACAAGGGGAGATATGACAGATAAAATTATGCATGGTGTGGGGAAAGCAGATAGGGAAAAGCTCTTCTCCCTCTCAAAATACTAGAACCCACTGGCATCATCTACTGAAGTTGAATGGTGAGCAATTCAAGACAGATAAAATAAAGTACAGCTTCACAGACAACATAGTTAAATTTTGGAACTCACTGCCACAAGATATAGTGACAGCTGCCAACTTAGATGGCTTAGAAGAGGGTTTGGAAAAGTTCAGAATGGGGTCTTCAGTGGCTACTACTCAGGATGGCTATATGTCACCTCCAATGCCAGAAACAGTATGCATCTAGGTATCCATTGCTGGAAAGCACAAGATGGAGAATGCTGTCACATTCAGGTCCTGCTGGCAGGTTTCCTGTGGTCAGCTGGTTGATCACTGTATGAACAGATTGTTACACAAGACAGGCTTTTGGTCTGAACCGTTGCGAGATCTATTTCTACACAAATTGTGCACAAATGGATAAACTGCACAAATTGTGTAGATAATATATGCTACTTATTGCACTGTTGCATCTCCTTTTAAAAATTAGATGCATCAAATTGGTGCTTCATATCTTTTTAGCCGATTGGCCTGTCCTTCTCTGATGGCACTCTGTGTTTGTGTGTGTTTGTGTGTGTTTATTTGCCTGTGCACTTATTATCACAAAAGGAGAGGAAAACCTACTCTTTTTGTTATCCAGGCACATTTTTGCACAAATTGCAGAAACCTCAACCTCAAAGCCCTCATCTTGTTATTGTGCCTGAGTTAACATTCTTGCGAGTGTTAACAAACTCTTGACAAGTTGCCTCTGCTTCTCAGTGCAGCTTGAGCCCTTTCATGCTATATAATTATAGCATTATGATTCCACTTTAACTGGCATGGCTGCATCCTGTGGAATTCTGAGATTTGCATTTTGGCGAGCAATAATAGCTCTCTGGCTGAGAATATAAATGACCCTCCCTAAACTAGGATGGAACCATGGCAGATCGAGTGGAATCATCACCCTCAAATTTGTAATATGAAATGGCTTGGGCCAGACTATCTCAAAGATAGCCTGAGTGCTAAGATGAACAGGGGAGGGCTTTCTCTCAGTCCCACCACCTTCATAGGAGCAGATGGTGAGGACTTGGGAGAGAGTCTTGTCCATGGTTGTTCCCAGACTGTGAAAGTCCATTCCACAGGAGGCTGGCCCTCTCTCTTTTCACCAGCAACTGAAGATATTTTTATTTAGACTGGCTTTTGGTGGATGAATTTTACTTGTGCAGTGTGGTGTGCTGTCTTAATGTTTAAATGGTTTTCACTGGTTTTAACTATGCTGTTTTTTAACTTACGTTTTAATAGTAGTAATATTTATTTATTATTTTTAACTTTTGTAATCAATGTATTTAGTTCTGTCTTTTTAAATTATTGTAAGCCACCTTGAATTCCATTTTTGGAGAAAGGCAGGATATAAATCCCTAAAATAAAATTAAAATGACCCCTTTGTCTTCAAGAATAGTAAGATTTCTTCACAGCCCTACATCTCTATCTCTGTTGCCCTCTAGTGGCACATAGTCACTTGATCAAGCATAATTGCGCACATTTCTTGAGTTCCAGAAAAGGGAATGGCCATGTGCTTCTTCCCAGCAAGAAGTGATGGCTCCTCTTTATTCATCTTTGTTGTTGCTGCTTTGTACTTCCATGCATATGTCTCCCTCCACTTTTCTACATGCTTTCATGCTGGAGGAAATGGGGAGCTGTGACTGAAAACAATCAATGGCATTAGATGAAAAACTGCACTTAACCGTTGACCTGGCTGTTGGCCATTTGCACTCTTCAGCTTTTTTAATATATTTATAGAGCTTGTTCCAAAGATTGATGGCAGCTGACAGTCAGTAGTAAAACAAGTGATTATAAGAGGCCAAAGACATTTTGACAGCTGACAGAGTGACAAGAATGCATTGCTGGTATTTAAACTGCTTGGCTGGAATAAATCACCCCTGATGGGGGATTTCATCCTTACCATCCCCACTTCTCCCTGCTCAAAACAATTCACCCATGATGTTTTCTTCCTGAATAGTGTGTGACTTTCTTTAAGCACTAGCTGTTCATCCTCTAAAGGGTCTTTTCACAGACAGGCTTACTTAAGCTGTAAGTCTCAGGGAATTAAAGATTTAATGGACTGGTTGTCCTCAGCTTTGCTAGCCATTGAATACAAAAGAGGAACAGTTCCATTTTAAAACAACTCCTTAGCTGCTTTAAGAGCAATAAAACCTATCCAGAGGAACCTGTTAAATAAGCAGACAGAAAGGGAGGGGGAAAGAAGAGCTGTTCAACTGAGAACATTTCCTGGTATAGTTCTGTTTTACTGCCTCTCGGAGGAAAAAGCATTGATCATCTTGAATCAAGAGGAATTTCTAAATTTTGAACTTAAATTTGTTGGTTGCCTGTTTAAGAGTTCTCCAAAAAAAAAAGAAGAAGAAGGAGAGCCCTCCTCCACACATTGATAATTTAGCATGTCAGGGAAATGAGGACAGCTTATCTATCTCCCGGACATACTGTTTTTGGATTTAATAGAACAGAGGGCAGATTCATCATATTTCTGGATGACAATAAACTGGGAGGCATAACTAACACATCAGATGACAGAATCAAGATTCAAGATAACCTTAACAGTATGGAGGCTCATTGACTAACAAAATGAATTTGAACAAGGATACATGTAAGCTTCTACATTTGACTGGGAAAATGAGATGTGCAAATATAAGTTGGTGGATGCATGCCTGGAGAGTAGTACATGTGAAAAGGATCTAGGCATCTTGGTAGACAAGGTAAAAATGAGTCAGCAGTATGATGCAGTGGCACAAAAAAAATTAAGAAAAAAGACCAATGTAATTTTAGGCTGCAACAACTTAGAACTGTGTCCAGGTCAGGAAAAGTATTAGTACCACTCTACTCTGCCTTGGTGAAACCATTCCTGGAAAACTGTGTCCATTTTTTCTGGACACCATGGTTAAAGACACTGATAAGCTAGGGGGTTTGCAGACTACCAGAAATAGTGCAAATTGAGTCCACTTTTAGGGTTAGAGTTAGGGTTAGGGAATCATGGGATCTGTATTTTATTGTGGCACCAGAGTCCTCTGATAGAGAAGGCTCAATGTCTCAGGGGGAAAAAAACAATTCCCATTATTCCCTAGCACTAACCCTAACCCTAAAAGTGGACTCAGTTTGCACTATTTCTGGTAGTCTGCAATCTCCCCTAGAATGAGTCCAGGAGAGAGTATACAAAAAAAAACAAGATGTATGGTTAATAGTTTAAGGAGTTGGGTATGGTTAACCTCAGAAAAAGAAGCACAAAAAGAAGCACAGGGTGCAAAACCTGAAATTACATATTCATATTCCCTTTTTTTTTACAGTTGCCAAAGGAGGCATTTTCTATTTGCTTGCATGACACCGACCCCAAATTGAGACCCAGAGCATACTGTGGCAGCCATTAACTTATCAAAAGAGGTGTCCAGGCAAGAAGCCAAAGATCTGGAGGGATCCTCATTTCTCTCCTCACAACTGCAAACTACAGCCAGCTGCTACTCAGGCACCTCACTGATCCCTCCTCTTCCCAGGCAGTAAACAATCATAGAATTGTATTCCAGCTCTTCAAAGCTGCCTTCTAGGGGTGGGAAGGTAGCCAAACTGAGTAAGCAGAGTATAACATAATTCCTGCATTGTGTAGAATTGCAACCATTCAGTGCAGGAGAGTGCTATAGATGAATTTCTAGGACACAGTCTATCCAAACTCGTTTGGGGTACATTTAACAATACTTTTCTTCTTGTGCAAAGATGGATAAAAGCCATGTTGTGTAGACAATCCATATATCAAAAGTTCTTATAAGAAAGAAACTATTTACAATCTTTCTGGGCATTGCTCTATCTAATTCTGAACATAGGCTTTGCTGTGTTGCAACCAAAATGCAATGCCTTGAACCCCCAAATTTGCAGAAGTATATCAAATTGGAAATACTCTTCTCCAAATATCCCTCCAAACCAAGTTAAAAGGTTACTATTGAGGCCAGGAAGGGGAGGGGCAGCCTCACGCTGGGCGCCCCAACCCCTTACCCAAAAAGTCGTCGGAGCAGCCGGCCCTCCGCATGGTCGGCGCTCCGACAATGCACTTCCGCTGCAGCATCCGCACACACTGCAGCGGAAAAGGCGCTGAAGGTGCGCCAGAAGCCTTTTGTGGTGCACCTTCAGTATCTTGCAGAAGGAGCACTATTTTAGCACTCCTTCCTGGAGCAGGGATGCTGCGCCACAGGCCCGAGGAATGTGGATGCCTCGGCCCCGATCCTCAGCTTCCTGGGGTGACCCTGTGCCACCCGTCTGCTTCCCCATTATGTGTGCTACATGGTACTTTTGTGTATTCCAAAAAGATTTCATAAATATAAAAGGTTTTCCTATTAAAGATAGCTCTCAGGTGCTGCTAATGGATTCACAGTTTTCCTACCATAGTGGTATTTTTCAAAGAGATACCTATGTTAGTCTGTTTTAGCATAAAATGCCATAACGAAATCCAATAGCACCTTAGAAACTAAATGAGAAGAAGAAATTTCTAGCACAGTGGACTCAGACCACTTTATCAATTGCATTTGAGACTGAGAAGATGAGATTTTTAGCATCAGTTTTTGTGGACTCAGTCCACTTCCTCAGGCGCAGACTAACTGATGATAAAAATCTCATCTTCTCAGTCTCAAAGGTGCCCATCACTAGAGAGAGAGAAAGAGAACATGTTTCTGTTTCTGTTTCCCTCGGTTGACTGGCATGTTTGCAGAGCTTCAGAATAAATCCCCATCTGGTTCTTGTTGATTTAAACCTGGCTCTATTTATTGAAAATGGCTTGGCATTTCAGCTTATCCATTGGCACTAATATGTGCTGTGTCGGGTTGCATCAGACGATCATCTATGACATGATTCGATGCAACTTGACATGACCTGACATAGCACAATGCATGTCTTCTTCCATCAGAAACATACAGAAATGAAGTTTAATAAAGGGTAATTAGGCACAAAACAAGAGAACTTCTCTCCTGACTCTTGTTAGAAGCAGGTAGTATGCACTGAGCTCCTTGCACTTGGCTAATTTGTCTATTCTTAGACAACCTCTGCCACTTAGATCTTTGAGACATATGTAACTGGGTAACTTTGCCAGGCCAACTGCATTCTAATTCAGAGTCATTCTGCCTTGAATATAGGAGAGGCTTCCAATGGAAGTCATTATCTTTAGAACTGGAAGTTAAATAGGAGGGATTGACATCATGGGGGTGGGGGTGGGAAATACATGGATGTTTCTATGAAATTTCTGTTTCTAGGGTCACTGTTAGCTCTGCTTTGGGATTAATTAAGCCAATGGTTAAGTATCACATTTACTTTCTTTTTTAAACTTACTATTGTTGAAAGGGCTGATTTCAGCCATTCTATGAGACTGATGATTTGGGAACATGCCAAATATAATCAACACATTAAGGGCAAAGGAAGAAGTGGAAGCCAGCTAGCTAGCTAGCTCTCTCCACCTTCTCCTTCTCCTTAAATTATATTTAACAAGTGGAATCAACTACACTAACGAAGCAACATTATTTTCTTAATAAACAAAGTTAATACATTTATTTGAAACTATTCAGTGGTACCCCTTTTCTAACTTCCTAAATGTCATCATTTCAAAGGCATTCCTTCTGTATGAGCATGCTTGTGCATTTATAAAATGGCAGCTGCTTAGTAATTCAGTCACTCAGTAAAAAAATGAAATACCCCACATAGAAATGGAAAGAATGGCTTGCATCCAGTATTGTAGTTGCAGATTCTTAACCTAGGCTGCTTCTGCATGGCAGAAATAATCCATCTTGACACCATTTAAACTGCCATGGCTCATTGCTATGGAATTCTGGGAATTGTAGTTTGTTGCAGCACCAGAGTGGAGCCCCATCTGGTTTATGAGTAGAGACTCAACATGGCCTTCTGTGAGAATCCTGATCTTATATAGGGAAACAGAAACTAGGGAGCTTATTGCACACCCAAAAAAGGCATCTTAGCTCTTCCAGGTTCAATCCTTGATCCGGGATACACCCAGATGTTACCATATATAATTTGCGGCCAATTCTTCAGTGATGCTGCCAGCTGCATCCAGCCTCGATCCAAGGTGCACTCAGATGGCCAACTTTTAAACTCGGAAATTAGAAAAAGTGCTGGCTGAGCACAGCTTCAATCCGGGCTGGATGTTGCTGGCAGCTTCATGGCAAAATTGGTTGAATTATCTGTGATAACATCCAGGTGCATCCCGGATCAAGGATTAAACCCAGAAGAGGTAAAATGCCTCTTTCGGGTGTGTGATAAGCTCCTAGGAGTAGAGTCATGCTGATAAAAAGGGTTCAGGATTCACAGTGTCAAAAATCACAAATATAATGTTAGAGTCATCTCCAGGTGGGAGACAAGGGTGAAAATTCTCTAATTTTGCTGAAGTCAAAGTGATTATTTAATTGTGGGTTTTTTTATTTTAAAAAGTTTATAATATATATTGCTTTAACTGTACTTTGTCTTAATTTGTGAACCACCTTGGGTCCTATATTGGGAGAAATAAAATATAAGTAGGATATAAATTAAGAAAGGAAGAAAGAAAGGTATTCAAATTGACAAAGGAGAACTGAACAGCAAGCAGTTCTATGCCTACCCATATACAAACAAGGTATAACTTTTTGGGTTACTGCTCTCTTTTCTCTTGGGTGACAAACCAAGCAGCCCCCCAGTGCATATTTTTTTGATATTAGATCTACTGTCCTGCAAATTCAAAACAACCAAATTCAGTTGCTGCTCCCTTTGCACCAAGTCACCTTGGGAGAAGCAACTGAGCAGCTGGCTGAGCAGTGATCAAGAAGCCTCTCACCCATGCCATCCTTGCAGGAAAGGCCAAGAGAGGCCTCTTGGTTGTGGCTCAGGCAGCTGGTCAGTTGTTGCCCTCAGGGTGACCAGGTGCAAGGGAGAAGCTTCTTCCCAGAGAGGAGGGACTCTCAATCCTTCATCAGGGCAGAGAAAGGCGAAGCCAGTGTATGTGTCAGAGGTTTACAGAGGTGATATGCTCTGGACTGGAGACTAGTGTAGGCCAGAAAAGGAGAGAATTTAACTACAGGAGCCTCTCCAAGATAAAGGACTATTTCCAAAAATCAAACACAGGTACTCCTTCCCCAGAGATATGTCTACCCCACACAGTTTCAAGTGTCCACTCTCCCACAGAAACTTGTTTCTTCTGCTACCTCTTCTCTCAGCCTGTCTGATGAAAGAAAGCAGGAGCAGCAGTGCAACTCCACCCTGCTAACCAAGTCCTAACAAAGCTCACAAATCTTAAGCAGGGTCCCAAATTTAAAATATCCTTTTTGCCACCACATCTCCCCCACCACCATGTGCTCTAACTTTTTGCTGCGGTCTGTCCCAAAATGGTGTCACTCTGAGCCACAGAAGCGATGCCCTGTGCCCAAGCCTCATGAGAATTTCCCAATTGCTGCTACTAGCGAAAGACACTGGTAAGTGAGTGAGCTCACATGGGCAGGCAAAGAGTGGGAGACACCACCACAAAAAAAATATCAGCAAAGCTGTGTGATGGTTTTTTGGGGACCCTGAAAAGAAGTTTTATCTCCACCATGTTCCTAAAGGCTGCTGGTTCCCCTTGTGTTTCCTGCACACCAATACTTTGACCGAAAGCCCCTTTGCTGCCCCCTTTTCCCCTCACTGCCCCCCCACTGCCCCCTTTCCACCTCACCAACCCCCAGATCCTTCCACCGCCCTCATGGGGTGTGTGTACTGTCCAAACAGAGAAAGAAAAACTTTTCTTTGTAAAACATATAAAAGTAGTTTTATGTACAGTACTTGTCCATAATGAAATATATGATCTAATGTAGGAGGGAAAAAGAAGAAGAAAATGGGTGTGGTAAACAAACTGAGATTCACCACAATGAAAACCAGCAATTTCTGAGTAGAGGTATGTGTAGGTCAGAGTTATACAGCAGCTCTCTCAGAGTTGGACCCTAAACCATCAGAGGTTTTGTGCTGGCTGAATTCCCATACAACTTGGAGCAGCTGCAGAAGGGATGGTTATAAAAATCAAGAATTGATTCACTATCCTCATAGGAAGCTGAGATAACCTGACCTAAAAGACTTCCAACCAACTGGAAGTTCAGGCTGAGAGACTATGAACAACCAAGATTTTCTGTACCCAACAGAATAAGTTGTAAGGAGGGTGGGAACTCAACATGATACTAGATGCCCCAAATTTACCAAAGGGTGGAGACATTTGTCAGTGGACCAGAAGGCCAGCAGGTGTAGTTCTTCAAGCATTAGATGATGCAAAACAGCCCAGTAACTCAAATAACTTCTGTTGAAGAAGTTTTTGGCTGTTGTCACACTGCAGAAATAAAACAGTTTGCCATGACAATGCTACAGATTTAATAATGTTTACTTATAATGTTTATTTATAACATCCTTTCTACCAAAGGGTGGTATATCAGAACATGTACAATCAAAAGCCAGTGATAAAACATGATGCTATAAGATGCTAAAATACTAAAATAATATGCTGATATGCTAAAAACAAAAACAAAAACTGGTGTATCAAACTACATATCCCAGAAATCCACTGCACTGAGCCATGGATAATAAACTGGTGTCAAACTGCTTTATTTCTGCAATGTGGCAGCACCTTTTGTCACACCATTCAGAAGAACAGGTTGTGGGTTATTTATTTGTTTGCAGTTGTAGCCAAAAATCTTTCTGTCTCCTTCACACTGATGTCTTCTTTTGTGGGATTGCAGGAAAGGTGGGAGAGGGGAAGAGGGAGTCTAATTGTACTTAGCATGTCTTTCAACATTTATTTTCAAAGTCTTACTTTGCATTTCTAATGCATTCCTTTCATCTGTTATGCCATTTTTGTATAATCTGCCAAGTGCTCAATACTTAATTAGAAAAAGTTACTTTGGCATGGCGGAGTGACTACTTTTGAAACCTAATCAGATGAATTCTTTTTCAGATTTTTGTATTTTCCTTAATGAATACCTAGTCACCTGATGGTTGTGTGTGAGAGAGAAAGAGGGGGATTAAAAAAGAAAAAGAGAAGAAGTTACACGTTGATATCTAATGGGAAACTATGATTATATATATATATGGGAATAATTCCCCTGAGATATCTTCCCTCAAGAGAGAACTCCCACCCTGGTGTCTTTGTTTGTGACTGGCTTGCTTTTGTATAAGAGCTGTTTGCATTAAAATAGACTAGAATAAATCTCAAATTTATATACTTCTACAAAATGGAGGCTATTTATGGCCAAGATTTCTCCCCTCATTTCACTGCCAATCACCTGTCCATCCTATTTCAATGCAAATGTCTCAGCTACAACAATGTTTCCCTTTGACTATCCAAAATAGGTTATGGGTTTTTTTTTCCCCCAGTATAATTTTAAACCATATAAAATGTTTAGGAAATTCAGTGAAATTCTAATCCAATAAGAAAGTACCCTACACACACTCACACACACAAAACAGATGATACAACAGAACATTCTTTCCTTACATTTAAATGGTTTTCTGGCCTACCTGTTCTCAAAGTGAATGTAGTCTCAGTTCAGAAATTTAACAGAATGCATTACATTAAACTGTGACTCCATGTGACATCCTTTCGGACAGGAGATAATACAAACAAATATATACCTTTTTTAAAAAAATCCTAAAGTATTCTATGGCCTATTTAATGGTGTGTGTGTGATGTTTAAATCAAATTTTATTTACATTTTATTTAATTTTAATATTAAATATTTCTATTATTTATTTATTTTTGTTAATGTAACAAAAACAAAACAGGTTAAATTGCTGTTGTTACTCCCTCCAAGTTGACTTAACTCATGGCAAGCCTATGAATGACAGGTCTCCAAGTCATCCTATCATCAACAATTCTGCTGAGGTCTTGCAGACTCAGGCCCATGGCTTCCTTGAATGAATCTGTTGTTGTTGTTGTTGTTTTGTTGTTTTGTGCCTTCAAGTCATTTCTAACTCATGGCTATCCTAGGACAATCCTATCAAGGGGTTTTCTTGGCAAGATTTGTTCAGAGGATGTTTGCCATTGCCTTCCTCTGAGCCTGAGAGCATATGACTTCCTCAAGGTCATCCAGTGGCTGAGCAGGGATTCAAATCCTGGTCTCCAGTCTAATACTCAAACCACTACACTATAATGAATTAGTCTATCCAACTGTATTGCAGTGTTCCTCTTTTCCTCGTACCTTCTATCTTACCAAGCCTTATTGCCTTTTCTAAGTGAGTAATGTCTTCTCATAGTATGTCCAATGTGCAACAGTCTCAGTTTAGTCATCTTGACTTCTAGGGAGAGTTCAGGCTTGATTTACTCTATGGCTGATTCATTTGTCTTTTTAGTAGCCCATAGTATCCATAGAATTCTTCTTTGAAATCTACCTCAATGCAGATTACAGGTGGATTGATTCAGTAAGAGTAGCCATGGCCCTGCGTTTGCAAGACCTTAACTGGGCAGTTGATAACCTGGGTCTTGGAAGTCTCTCATTCATAGCTTTACCATTAACTGAAAGTTGAGTTGAGGGCAAATAACCACATCATTTACATGGCTTTCAAAAATATACAACTTCCAGGTTGATTCCAGGTATTATTGTTGTTGTTGTTGTTATTGTTATTGTTATTATCCCCACCTCACGTTTAAATATGGTATGACTTTCTTTTTCTCCTAATAGTAATCCTGTGAACTAATTTTCCAGGTCCACTCGCTGTCCTTTATGATGAAAGAAAGAGAGAGATGGGGGAGAGAAAGAGAGTAAAACTCCCAGGATTGCATCCAACACTCTACCCTTGGCAACTTCAGTTTGGGAAGATAGGGAAATCTAGGATATTTTAAAAAAAGATTTTGGATGCAAAACCATGAATATGCAGGTAAAATCCTAAAGAAAAGAATTGGAAAGTTTTGATACTTCCAGGTACTTTTCCCCTTTCTGGATAAGAGAAATCTCTAAGTGTATCATAGGATTATACAGTTGGAAAGTATCTCAAACCCATCTAGGCTTACCTTTTTACAAGGCAAGAATCAATGCAAAAAGTTGCAAATACATGTTAATTAGAAAAGGCTTGCGTTCGTGTCTCATGTTCCTTTCATGCCTTAAGAGAAGTCACAAACCTCAAGATACAAATGGAACAGGCTCGTTTATTGACCCCAAATAGTAGTAGCTTTCCTTAATAAAAGTAATGGCATTAGCCTCAGAATGGACAGAAGGTGAGGCATTTAAACAATGTAAAGTTAATTTATGAAAACCATAGGACATACTTCTAAGTGATGCGTTTGAGAGCAGGCATATGGTTTGATTTGTTGTTGTTTTTCTTCATCTAAGAAATGTTTATCTTTTCTGTTAAAATGAAAAGCATCCAAAAAAGAAGAAAAATGCACAATGCAATGCATAAATTCATCAGAGTAATACTACCACAATAAAATACAATGAAAACCGAAGAGAACTGCAGCACAGATTAAAACCAGCAAATCATAACAGGACATAAAGTCCAGGAGGGCTTTCCTTGGCCACTTTCTGTCAGACAGAATTATCTATCAAGGTGTTGAGAATGTTGACCAGGGCTTTAATCTCTATGGATTTTTTAATTAAAAAAACATGAAAATTACAGATGTCAATGAAGTTCTCCTGAATCTTCCTCAGACATATGTCATTTGGAGGCTCATAGAAGCCTTAAGAGAAGTCACAAAGTCTAACTTCTTTCAAAGTCTATCAAAAGAAGAGCTTTTCAAATGTTCAACTTATTCTCCACTTCAAATCAAAATCTAAGGTGGAATAAAATGTCTGTCCCCATCAGATTGTTGTTGTTGTTGTGAACAGCTGTCAAGTCAAGTTCAACTTATGGTGACCCTATGAATAAGAGATCTCAACACTCTGTTGAGGTCTTGCAGACACAGGGTCTTGGCCTCCTTGATTGGATCTATCCACTTGTAATATAGTCTTCCTCTTTTCCTACTGCCTTCTACATCACCAAGTGTTACTGTCTTTTCTAATGAGTCATGTCTTCTCATGATATGTTCAAAGTCTCAGCTTAGTTATCTTGGCTTCTAGGGAGAGTTCCAGATTGATTTGCTCTAGGACTCATTTCTTTGTCTTTTTGGCACTCCATAGTAATTGCAGTACTCTCCTCTAGCACCACATTTCAAATGACATCAGATCTTGTCATCTCTCAACGCCATCCTGTCAGCACATGCACTCCAAAACACAGCCCCTCTTTCTTTCCCTTACCACTTGCAACAAGTTCTGGTGAGAACAGAAAGAGAGGAGAGGAGTTTCTGTTTTTATTCAGGGTCCAACATAGTTGCCCAGATAAGCTGGTGATGACAACCTAGAAACTAGTTGTGCAGTAATGGTGAGGGAAGGCAAACAAATAACTGAATGCTATTGGAAGTCCCAAGTAATGTAGACCTATTGAATTAGTTGTTGAATGATGAGTCAAATTTATCTAAATCCCATTGATTTATATTGAGGGTCAGATCTCACATAGTATATTATGTTTGAGCATCACAATCCAAGAAGGATGTTGACAAGCTGGACTGTGTCCAGAGGAGGGCAACCAAAACGATGAACAGTCTGGAAACCATGCCCTATGAGGAATGACTTAGAGAGCTGGATATTATTTAGTCTGAAGAGGAGAGAAGGTTAAGAGATGGCATGATAGCCATGTTAGATATTTAAAAAGGTGTCATATTGAAGATAAAGCCTGCTGTTCCAGAGACTAGGGACGTTATCACACGGGGGAAATCTGCTGGTTAATC
>CM034701.1:378244921-378258315 GCA_020142125.1 Phrynosoma platyrhinos | reverse complement strand
CCTTTAAACATGATGGAACATGTCCTTCCCTGAAGGATGCATCGATGACAGTGAGAGAGCTGACAGTGAGAGCTGTTCAAGAGTGGAACACACTCCCTCGGAGTGTGGTGGAGTCTCCTTCTTTGGAGGTCTTTAAACAGAGGTTGGCTGGCCATCTGTCAGGGATTGTTTGATTTTGAGTTCTTCCATGGCAGGAGGTTGAACTGGATGGCCCTTGTGGTTTCCTCTATGATTCTATGATTCTAGGGTGGCATGGATGGCATTTTCAGCTGAAGAGCCAACATTCTCTAGGCAGTTCACAAGATAAGATTAGGAGAACAAAATACACAAATATTATAAAACATGGTGCATAATGTGCTGTAAGAGCCAGTGAGATGTAGTGGTTTGAGTGTTAGAATACAACTCTGGAGTCCAAGCTTTGAATCCCCACTTGGCCATGGAAACCACTGAGTGACTTCAGCAAGTCATACACCCTTAGCCTCAGAGGAAGACAAAAGCAAACCTGCTCTGATCAAATCTGGTCAAGAAAAGCATGTGGTAGGGTCACCTTAGAGTCCCCATAAGCCAGAAATGACTTGAAGGCAAATGACAACAACTACAGTGGCACTGGTCTTTTTTAGAGGAAAAATGAATATAATGTAATCTGAATACTGTGAAGCACTATGGAAAAGCACTACAGAGTTAACATAAATTACTGAGAACTTGTTGCTGAACAGGGAAAGCTCTAAAAACTGTAACATAACCCTGACTTTAAATTTGCAAACATTTGTTCTTTTGCTTGCAAATAGAATGTTAGGCTGGCAGACGGTCTCCCCCCACCACACCCCCATGTCCCTCCCAGCATAATTATGGCATATTAGAACTGGAAAATGTGGCATACTTAGCTTGATTCCTCATCTGCCATAGGGTAAAACAAAATCTGCCAAAGGAGATTCTTAATGTATGTAAACAAATCCACTTAGTTATTCTCACCCCCAAAGCTATGTTTGATTCATATTGTTGTGACACCACGCTGTCCCTGTGAGCAGAATTCATCTTTGGCATGCAAGTTGCAAATGAGAATTGTATTTTAATACATATTAATCTGGTGTCACGTCAAAACAGGGCAAAGGACCAGTTTATTGGCTGTGCACAAGTTGCCGTGGTAAAGAAATGCAAGTATTGTGCTCCAGGAGTCACAGATCCTTGACAAACAACTAGGAATAAACCTCCCGATCACAATCTGCTCCTCATAACACTTGGGTAGCCTCATCTGTTTGGCAATGACAGTTCTGTAGAAATAACAGAAGCCACATAGAAGGTTTTAAAGGCCCATTCCCAGCACATCCTAGCTTAGAAGTAGGGAAAGTACAGCCTGTAGACCAATGGTAGCATCCAACCCAATTTTTCTAGACTCTAAGCCACTCCCAAATACCTTGCCTCACCCCAATATTTTTCCCATGAAAAGGGCTTCCAACTACACACTCTCAGCTTCAGAGAAAGGTAATAGAAAACCTCCTCTGAACAAACCTTGCCAAGAAAACCCCATGAAACCCACTGGGAGATCTTAGGCAAGTCACACTCTCTCAACCTCAGAGGAAGACAATGGCAACCCTCCTCTGAACAAACCTTGCCAAGAAAACCCCATGAAACCCACTGGGAGATCTTGGGCAAGTCACACTCTCTCAACCTCAGAGGAAGAAAATGGCAAACCTCCTCTGAACAAACCTTGCCAAGAAAACAGCCTCAGAGGGAGACATGGCAAGCCCCCTTTGAAGAAACTTGCAAAAAAAAAAAAAAAACTTGTGCCAAGCTTCCCTAGGATTATCTTAAGTTGGAAACGGCTTGAAAGTGCACAACAACAACAATAGCAGTCACCCTGCTGCTGAGGGAGAGCTGGAGGGGGAGGAAGCTGGAGGGTTTGAATCCCTGCATGATCACAGAGACTCACTGAGTGATCTTAGGCAAGTCACACTCTCTCAGCCTCAAGAGGGAGACACTTGGCAAGCCCCCTTTGAAGAAACCTGCCAAGAAAACCTTATCCCAGGCTTCCCTAGGGTCGTCCTAAGTTAGAAACAGCTTGAAGGTGCACAACAACAACAACAGTAGTCACCCTGCCACCAAGGAAGAGCTGGAGGGGGAGGAGGACAGGAACTCAAGGATGGAGGAGAGAGTAAACATTACCATTGCAGAAGTAGGGGAGGAAAGCTTCTGTCTCTCTGAGCAGGCATGGAGGGAAGGAGGGGTTCCCTGCAAAAGTGCAGGGCTTCTGGGTGAAAGGGATGCACACTGCCCATCTGAGCCATGGCAAGGCACTGGGCTGGCTGCACATGCCTCCCCACCCCTCCAGCTCCTTGAGCTGTGCCTCCATGGCCGTGTGCCCACTCAGATGGCTTTGCATGCCAAATTGGGCACACGTGCAATGCATTTGCCAACATACATCTATTCTATTTGTTGTTCTTCAATTTCATCCAAGCCACCAGAATTATAGGCACAGAGCAACTGGCACAATTATTGTTCAAGATAAACCCATGAACATACATGGAGGAGTGACAATAACACACCAGTCACATCATGCCTTTAATTCAGCCCATGTGTCTTCCAGATATCTCTGGTGAATTGTTAAAACAGAACCATGCAAAATGAGCCAACATCACTATTTGTCTGTCTCCTCGGAAAATCTTGTTTTTAATTTATTGATTTAACTAATATTGTATTTTAATTATTCTTCGGTTTAATTCTATTTTAGGGGGATGGGGAGGGGGGAGGTAGGGGGTTATGGGGAGAGGGAATGTTTTAATGCTGTTCTGTTTTAACTATTGCTGTCCCCCGCCCCGATTGCCTAGCAGAGGGGCGGGCTACAAATAAAAATTTATTATTATTATTATTATTATTATTATTATTATTATTATTATTATTATTATTATTTCAATAATCACAAATTATAAAGCAGTGAGAGCATAGAGCTGAGAGCCAGAATGGTGTAGTGATTTGAATGTTGGGGACTCTGAAGAGCAGAGTTTGAATCCCTGCTTGGCCATGGAAACTCACTGGGTGGGCTCTCAGCCTCAGAGGATGGCAATGGCAACCCCCTTCTGAAGAAACTTGCTAAGAAAACCCCATGATAGGTCAACCATAGAGTCACCATACGTCAGAAATGACTTGAAGGTACATAACAACAACAACAACAACAACAACAATGAGAGCATAGAACACTTAAACTGTTGCCTAGTGGTCTGTTGGCTGAAATAAAGGTATAATTAGAATTAGAACACTTAAGCTTAGAATACAGCTCCCAGAATCCCCCAGACAGTGTGCTCATTGATAATGCTGGCTTGAGGATTCTGGGAGTGTAGCCCAAAAATAAGTTTCCCAAGCTCTGGTTATCATGATATTTCATTTTCCTAAATGTCCTTGAAATGAAAAAAAAAAAACTATTCCTCCTGCTTGGTCAATTTTCATGATGGAATCAATCAGTATTAAGCTTTACTTAAAAGTACTATGCAATAAATAAATAAATGGACAAACTAATGCAGCTCTCCCCCAACCACCATATCATGGCAAGTCTGGCTTGCTTAGCAGCCTTAATGAAACCAGGAGAGTGTAAGATACCACAGAGGGAGAAAGCACACATTAACAAACATTAGTTCACACCTGTTAGTAAATGGTGATAAACAGATCTGACAGCTTCTTATTGTACCAAACAGTTGGCAAAAATTGAATGTAAGCTGTTACCTTGAAGGGTTTTGCTTTTTAATAGCTCAGTGACCTACACATAGCAGAGTTGGAATTTTTTTTGTCACTTTTTTGTTATATATTATGGATTATGTTATGTCTTTTCTATTTTTCTGTAAAATGTCCTGGCATTGTTTCCCCTAGATTTGTTGGTGAACACAGGAAATTCTAAATGAAAATAGGAGCATCAGCCCAGGTGGTGGGGAAGATAACGCATACAGATGTTGGATTTGGAGCTTTTCTGAGTGTAATAAATCATGCAAGGAACATGACAAGTTTGGAATCACCTGGATGATGTTGCTTCAACAAGCACTCCCATTGTGTGGGACCTGCTGTTTACCAGTGTTCAAAGAGAGCTTTTAGAATGATTGCCATCCCAGTTTCTCTCCTAAATTTCTGAAACAATTTTTGAACATCTGTGGAACTCTATACTGGTGGCCAAGATTAGACCAGTTGTGGCACAGATCATGAATTACTCATAAACAAAATAAGAGTAAGACTCAAGAAGAAAACAAAACCGATGATTATACCAAAATATGATCTAAATAATATCTCAATAGAGTTTACTGATAATATAAGAAACAGATTCACACTACTAAGCATAATAGACCGAGAACTAGAGGAACTGCGGTCTGAAGCCAGGGACATAATAAAAGAAGAATGGAGACAGACACGTTCAATAAACAAAAAGAAAGAGAAAAAATGGATGACAGAAAAAATGCTACAAAGTATAAAGAAAAGAAGAGAAGAAAAATAAAAGGGAGATAGGAACAAACTAAGAATTATGAATGTAACAATAAAACAACTTGTGCAAAAAAACCCCAAAGAAAATTACTTCAATGACGAATGCAGAGAAATACAAGACAACAACAAAAAGGGAAGAACAAGAGATTTATTTCACAAGATCCAGGAAATAAAAGGAAAATTCAAACCAAGAACTGGGATGATTTATGATGATAAAAATAACATAATTCAAGACCAGAAAGAAATAAAAAGACATTAGATGCAATACACAGAAGAATTATACAAAAGTGATGACAAAATGAAGGACACATCAAATGAAGAGCCATATGAAGATGAACTCAAAATTCTAAAAAGTGAGTGGAAACTGCAATAAAAGAAATAGCTAAAAACAAATCACCAGAACTGCTGCAATCTACATTGACAGTCCACTTTAATGCTAACCAACATATGTCAACAGATATGGAAAACAAAATGATGGCCAACAGATTAGAAGTGATCAATATACATCCCCATCCACAAAAAGGGAGCACAAGAGACTGCAGCAACTATAGCAAGCAAAATTAGGCTCAAAATTCTGCAACATAGACTCCAGCCATACATAGAGAGAGAGTTCCCAGAGGTCCAAGCAGGGTTCAGGAAAGGAAGAGGCAGTATGGGTCACATTGCAAACATAAGATGGCTAATGAAGCACACCAGGGAATTCTAAAAGAAAATCAGCATGTGCTTTATAGACTATAGCAAAGCCTTTGACTGCATAGATCATGAAAGTTTATGGAACATGGGAGTGCCAACACATCTGATAGTCCTGATGAGGAAACTGTACTCAGGACAAGAGGCTACTGTCAGAACAGAACACAAAGAAACAGAATGGTTCCCAATTGGCAAAGGGGTCAGACAAGGCTGCATCCTTTCATCCTATCTGTTCAATTTGTATGCAGAGCATATTATAAGAAAAGCAGGCTTGGACACAGAAGAAGGAGGAGTGAAAATAGGAGGAAGGAATATCAACAATCTAAGATATGCAGATGACACCATGGTACTAGCAGAAGACCTCACAGACCTGGAACATCTACTAAGGAAGATCAAGGAAGAAAGTACAAAGGCAGGATTAATGCTGAACATAAAGAAAACAAAAATAATGACCACCAAGGGTACCTTCAGAACTTCAACCTAGACAATGAAGGAATTGAAATAGTAAAAGAATTCCCATACCTGAGATCAAACATTAATAGAAATGGAGACTGCAGTCAGGAAATCAGAAGATTAAGAATGGAAAGAGTGCCTATGAAAGAACTAGGAAAGATTCTAAAATTCAAAGAGATACAACTCAGAACAAAAGTTAGAATCATACAAGCCATTGTATTCCCTATTGCTATCTATGGATATGAGACCTGAACAGTAATAATAATAATAATAATAATAATAATAATAATAATAATAATTTACATCCCACCCCTCTGAAACCAATCGGGGTGGCTCACAATATTAAAATACAGTATATCCAAACCCTATTCCCTCCCACCCCTTAAATCACATAAGAATTAAAACCAACAGATTAAAACATACAATGTATGCCGATACGACCACGTGTATCTGCAATAATAAACTAGAAATACAACAGGGATTCTTTAAGCTAGGAGGAGTCTGGAGAACTCTCATAAGGGGTTCCTGAGGCTGGAGTGGTCTATTCTGGAAAGGCCTGGCGGAGGAGATCCGTCTTGACAGTCTTTTTAAAGCTGCCTAATGATGTCAATTGACGGATCTCATCCAGCAGGCCGGTCCACAGTCTGGGGGCGACAACCAAAAAAGCCCTCTGGGAGGTAGCTCTAAGCCTAGCTTTTTGCGGCTGCAGTAGATTCCTCCCAGAGGACCAAAGTCCGCGGGGAGGATTATAAGAGAGAAGGTGGTCCCTGAGATAGTTTGGACCCAAGCCATTTAGGGCTTTAAAGGTAATAACCAACACCTTGTACTAGGCCCAGAAACTTATGGGCAGCCAGTGGAGGGACCTTAAAACCAGAGTAATATGGTCCCTCCTAGATGTGCCAGACACTAATCTGGCTGCCATGTTCTGTACTAGCTGTAGTTTCAGAATCAAGCACAAGGGTAGCTCCATGTAGAGCGCATTGCAGAAATCAAAACGTGAGGTTACCAGTGCGTGCACAACAGTCTCGAGATCCTTTACTTCCAGAAAAGGGTGCAGCTGGCGTATCAGCCGGAGCTGATAACAGGCACTCCTGACTGTCGCATTTACCTGATTTGTCATCAGGAGCGATGAGTCAAGGAGCACCCCCAGACTGCAAACACAGTCACTGGAGGAGAGTGAGACCCCATCAAGGACTGGAGGTGGCAGCCCAATTCTTGGTTTTGGGGCTGCTACCGTCTTGTCCGGATTCAGCTTCAATCTGTTTTTCCTCATCTAGCCCATTACTGCCCAGACATTCATTGAGAGATGAGACACCACTGGAATTCAAGGCCAACAAACGAGACATGGAGAAATAGATGTGAGTGTCATCAGCGTACTGATAGCACCCAGCTCCATAACTCCATATAATCTCACCCAGCAGCTTCATATAGATGTTAAATAACATCGGAGACAGAATAGCACGCTGTGGGACCCCACAGGTGAGCTCCCTTTTACTGGAGCTACTGTCCCCAAGCAGCACCCTCTGAGACCTGCCCGAGAGGAAGGACCGGAACCACTGCAAAGCAGTGCCTCCGAAACCCAATCCCCTCAGGTGGTCTAAGAGGATGCTGTGATCTATCATGTCAAAAGCCGCTGAGAGGTCTGGGAGCACCCACAGGGTCGGTCATGGCAACCATGGCAGTCTCAACCCCAAAGCCTGTCCTGAAGCCAGTTTGAAATGGGTCTAGATAATCGGTTTCATCCAAGACAGCTTGGAGCTGAAGAGCAACCGCCCTCTCAATCACCTTGCTCAAGAATGTTAACAAAGAGACTGGCCTATAGTTCTTCATATCCAGAGGGTCCAGGGAAGGTTTTTTCAGAAGTGGCCTAACAGCTGCTTCCTTCAAATAGAGTGGAATATATCTCTCCCTGAAGGATGCATTGATGATGTCCACCAGAAACTTCCACAATGCACCCCCTCCCAGACGGCCAGCCATGATGGGCAAGGGTCAAGAGGGCAAGTTGTTTTCCTCACACTACCAAGGATCTTGTCCATGTCATTGGTACTCACAAATTGCAGCTGATCCAGAATAACTTCATCTACGGAGTCACTGGACACCTCGTCTACAATTTCCGTTGTAAGACTGGCATCTAAGTCGGCTCTTATCTGAGAGATTTTAACTGCAAAGAATTTGTTAAATGCATCGTAACAGGCCATCGTCGGGTTGAGAAAGGGATTTGGAACAGGGGGCACCTGTGTCAGTTCCCTTACCACTCTAAACAACTCTGCCGGACGGGACTCTACAGACACAATACGTGCAGAGGAGAATAATCTCTGCACTGCACGCATTGCCTCCCAGTAGGACAAACAAGTTAAGAAAGATGACAAGAAGAAAATCAATTCATTCGAGATGTGATGCTGGAGAAGAGTGCTGAGGATCCCATGAACAGACAAAAGGACAAACAAGTGGGTCCTAGAACAGATCAAACCGGAAACCTCCCTGGAAGCCAAGATGACCAAACTGAGACTGTTGTACCTCAGAAACATCGTGAGAAGAAAGGACTCTTTGGGGGAAAAAATAATGCTGGGAAAGGTGGAGGGAAATAGGAAAAGAAGAAGGCCACATGCTAGATGGATGGACTCCATTAAGGAGGTCACGGGTATGGGGTTGCAGGAATTAAGCAGAGCAGTGGAGGACAGAGGATCTTGAAGATGTTTCATCCATAGGGTTGCCATGAATTGAGATTGACTCGAGGGCAGTTAACAACAACAACAAACATTGAAAACATATATTAATGAGACTTCCACATGGACCAGCCCCACCTCACATTGTTAGCATGTTTGCTGGCAACAATGCATTCACCCCACCCTCCCAACCCTCCAGATAAAAGTGTGCACAGACATTCTAGGTACATGCTTTTGTAAGTGGAGAAGAGCACCTTATCTTGCTCAAGGAGCTATATGCCTGCAGGAGACTGTAAAGCAAGAAATAGATAAGTTAAATTTCAACGGCAGTCAGTGGTTCTGTTCTTTCTAACCAGTGGATCCATGCAAAATTTTACTGGAGCATTTTGCAACAGCTATCCATGTTGATGAGTCTATTTTTGAAATACAGTTCAGCGCCTTGGATAGTTTCCAGCAAACAGTCCTCTAAAAATCACTATGGATTTACCACCTCTGTGCCACTACTGTCCCTGATGTGTTCCCTCTTTATCTTTTCCAATCTATTACCTCCCTGTCTAAAACCTGACTATCTTCCACCCAGACTGAATGGAAGACACTGTCTCCAGCAGTGGCCGGTGCTGAGGGGAGTGGTGCTGCAGTCTCCAAAGGGCCTCTTCAAGGTCTGGCATTGCTGCTGGGTGAACAAGAAAAAGAGACAACTCCCTTTCTTACTTGCCCTGTAGCCATTTAAGTCCCTGGGATGTCACCTGGTGCAGACAACATCCTCTGCACCTCCCTTATGGCGCCTCTGGTCCTAAAACCAATTGCATTGTCCAATGGTTTGGGATACGAACTGGGAGATCTAAGTGTCAAGCACCATTTTCCTGCTGCTAAGCTAAAAGCCAAAAAGGAACTAAAACCCAATAAAGTAGGTATTGGTCCCAGATGATAATTTAAAAAACCAACAATCCAGGCACTTCAACCTGAGTGGACACTGTGATGCACCTGTGCATTGATACTGAGTGTAGATGTACCGGACTGAGATGATCCACTTTTGTTGATTCTATATCTACCCTGAAATACATAAGAGTAATTGCCAACCATGGGGAGGGGACCACCCAGGTTTAGCTCTCCACATTTGCACTTCTTCTTTTATTCTTACACACCTATGCCTCAGCGTGTTTTTGGCAAACATTACTGATGCTTCTTCTGTATTCTTGTTGCACATCTTCCTCACTTTCTTCTTTCCTTCTTTTTATTAATCCCCCAGTTACTGTGTTTCAACATCCTTGAATTCTAAACAAGAAGTTGGACAGTTAAAGATCCAAGAGAGGGAGACTAACCTGTATTTAGAATTTGGGGAAGCTATGAATCTACCTCAGAGCGAGTACAGCTCTTTCTTTGTATTCCAGTTCCTTTTTCTCTTTCTCTTTTCCTTGTTGGGATCATTTTTCCTTCCCTACCCCAATATTATTCAAAGCAAGCTATTAGGGGGGAAACCCAACTTGTTATGGAAACAGTGGTCCAAAACACACTGCAGAAATAACTTAATTTGAGATTGCTTTAACTGTCCTGGCACAGTGCTAGGGAATTCTGGAAATTGTAGTTTATTGTGGTACCAGAGATGTCAGACAGAGAAGGCTAAATGTCTCACAAAACTACAGTTCCCAGAATCCCCTAGCACTGAGCCAGGACAGTTAAAGCAGTCTCAAACTAGGTTATTTTTGCAGTGTATTTTGGACCAGTGATGCAGAAACTGAGTTATGTGCATTGCATTTTCTATCTGCATTGTGTGTGTAAAAGTATGGTATACTCACCTTTATTCCTCACATTAATGCTCTCAGCTATCTTCTGACAATTGTTGCTCTTGTTGTGTGCCTTCAAGTTATGGTGACCCTAACACAAAACCTATCCCGGGGTTTTCTTAGCAAAAATTTCTTCATTTGTTTGTTATTGCCTTCTTCTGGAACTGTGAGAGTGGGACTTGCCCAAGATCCTGCAGTTGGTTTCCAGGGCTAAGCAGGGATCTGAATCCTGCTCCCATAGATTCATAGAATAATATAGATGGAAAACACCTCAAGGGCCATCAAATCCAACCACCTGCCAGGTCTCCCAAAGTCTGACTCCAACACTCATGCCACTATACCACACTGGCTCTCAAGTTTGTCTATCAGGTTTCTCTCGTAACAAACCTGTGTTATATCCCCCCCCCACACACACACACATTTAATTATTTTTTCTTGCTTTCAGAGGTATGCCAAAGAATAATTTAGCAAGGAATATTGCATACTAAAGGAAATCGTAAGAATAAGGATAGAAGGATGGGGAACTCTATTCCTTTTTACCTAATAAACCACCCTCAATTGTTCTTCCTTTCTTCTCACACTTTTAAAAGAGAGATAAAAAGCTCTGAGAAGAGGCCTTTACACAGCACTGTTCTCACACATCAGACAGAACATAAGACTCTTAGAAGGTACCAAAAGGTGGCTGGAAGAAACTTTCACCTTGGGTCAGCCCTAGGTGACCTCTTTAGTCCTGTAAATATAGCTGCAGCTCAGCAACCCATCCCATGTCCTCCATAGTCACAGGATGGAGAGCAAATGAAGGTTGAGAATTGCCAAGTACAAAATCTCGCTCCCAAAGAGAGCCACCTGATTCAAAGATAGGGGGAAAAAAACATTCAGCTTCTCTTGAGAGAAGCCATTCTCTCTTTTTTAATGTCTCCTTCATCTTAACAGCCTTAACAGAAGGGAGGAATGAAAAGTGGGTCACTTCTCTGGAAACTTCATTTCAAACTGACAGCAGTGTTCATTTCAACCTCCCTCTTTTTTTAAAAAAAATGTAGAAACTGAGAAAACTTGATGCTGACATCTATTTACACAGTTTTCCTTTGACCACAAAGATAAATGTTTATGTTTTATGTCCTTCAGGTACCAGGAAGCTTGTAACAGCGGGTGTAACATATATGTTGGGATAAATCTATACTGACAACAACTGTCCCCTCTGAGCAAGTAGACTGAAATCTACGAAAGCCATGTTGCCAACTTCTTTATTTCAGTTTGTCTCAAAGGTGCTACAAGATCTCTACATATTGATGCTACAGACTAACACAACTATATCTTTGAATTCAACCATCCTCTCTGTGTTGCCAAGAACATGAACCCAGCCCAGATTAGTAATGGAATAGACTAAAGGGATCAACTAGGATCTCTTCCACTATTCTCAAACAACCTGCTTCCATTGTCATCCAAAATAAAGCTGAAGTCAAAATCAATAATAATAATAATAATAATAATAATAATAATAATAATAATAATAAAATTATCAGCTGCTGAACACTGATGTCTCTTTTGCACCACACAATTATGATGTTTATTTTATTTATTGATTCTCCCTGCTTGGGACCCAACCAAATTTTAAGATGAAAGTTTAGTTAAAAAACTTGTTTTACAAAAGGGCTTTTTTTTAATGACTCATGGGGGTTGCAGACTGTCAAAAATAGTGTGAATTCAGTCCACTTTTAGGGTTAGCGTTAGTGCTAGGGAATCATGGGAATTGTTATTTTTCTGAGACATTGAACCTTCTTTGTCAGAGAACTCTAGTGCCACAATAAAATACAGTCCCCATGATTCCCTAACCTTAACCCTAACCCTAAAAGTGGACTGAATTCACACTATTTCTGACAGTCTGCAACCCCCTTCAGTTACAATTTGTCATGGTCAGTCAGGAGCTGGACTCGGAGGATGAGCCTACTCCAGTGCAGGAGGAAAGGGAGGCTCTACCAGGTCCTAATCCTGCCCTGCTAGATCCCAGCCCTGTCCTCCCAGCCCCAGAGGAGGAAGAGCAGCCAGGTCCTAGCATTAGTAGGATCCCTAGGGAGGCACAGCAGCCTAGTGGTAAGGAGCAGGAAGAAACAAGTGTGGAAGTGCCTTCCTTCAGTCAATGCAGGGCAGAGAGTGCTTGCGTGCGTTGGTCCAGGAGGCTTGCAGAGAAGCAATTGACTAACAAGCCTCAGCTGGAACGGAGGAGGGAATCTCCTACTTAGTCACCTGGGAGAGGGCCACTCAGTGCTAGAGCTTATTGCAGCTCCCTTGTAGGATACTGTCAGCACTGATGCCTTTGCTTTTTGGAACTGTTGTGTGTTGTGAACCCTTGAATTCAGAATGAACTGGATGCTTGTTACCTTCTGGCTGTCCCGACCTTGGACTGAACTGGCTACTGTGAACTCTGGAATCCTGACCTGGGCTTTGGTACTGGTGTGCTTCTTGGGAACTAACAGAAAGGTCTGTAGCCTGCCTTTTAGCTCCTTCCTTGTTTAACCATCCTTACCACTAGACTGCTGTGCCTCCCTAGGGATCCTACTAGTGCTAGAACCTGGCTGCTCTTCCTCCTCTGGGGCTGGGAGGACAGGGCTGGGATCTAGCAGGGCAGGATTAGGACCTGGGAGAGCCTCCCTTTCCTCCTGCACTGGAGTAGGCTCCTCCTCCTCATCATCATCCTCTGAGTCCAGCTCCTGACTGACCATGACATCATTCTGTTTAAAAGCACATAGTTAGAATTGTTCAAAATGCATTTGAAACTTAATTTAAAAGATAAAAGGGGAAAGAAAGAGCATACCACTTTTTAAACATTGTATTACAATATGATTAAAAGTAAAAGATCTGCCTAAATGAAAAGGTCTTTGCCTGCTAGTGGTAAGAGAGCAAGAAGGAGACTAGTCAGACCTCCTGTGGAAGGGAGTTCCACAGACTGGAAGTAGCCACTGAGAAGAGTTTCTTGCAAACCCTCACTAGACAGGTCTGAGATGGCGGTAGGACTAAGTGAAAGCTTTCCTTCAAATATCTTTAAACTCTTGCTGGGTTGAATATCAAGATATGGTCTCTTAGGCTGCATACACACCACAGAAATAATCCAGTTTGACACCCCTTTAATTGCTATGGCTCAGTGCTATGAAATTCTGGGAATTGTAGTTTTGTGAGATATTTGGCCTTCTCTGTCAGACAGCTCTGGTGTGAAACAAATTACAATTCCCAGAATTCCATAGCATTGAGCCATGGCAATTAAAGGGGTGTCAAACTGGATTATTTCTACAGTGCAGATGTAGAATCATAGAATCATAGAGTTTGAAGAGACCACAAGGGCCATCCA
>CM034701.1:378220766-378243507 GCA_020142125.1 Phrynosoma platyrhinos | reverse complement strand
ATGGAAAAATAATACATATCAGGTCAGGATTTCGTTTGGGTTCTGACTCCTTTGGGCCCTGTGTGATAAGGTCCTTAGAAAGCTATAAGAAGCACACTAAATTCATCTATTTAAAATCTGCTCATTCTACCCTAAAAGACATGATCGATCTCTCTCTCTCTCTCTCTCTTTTCTATATGAAACCTATCATATTCCTGCAGGCAAAAATGCCTGATGCATATAGCTGCTAAGATAATTAGATGGGCCAGCAACAAGGGCTGAATCTGCACTGCAGAAATAATCCAGATTGACATCATTTTAATTGCCATGGCTCAATGCTATGGAATTCTGAGAAATGTAATTTGTTGTAGCACCAGAGCTCTCTGACAGAGAAGGCTAAATGTCTCACAAAACTGCAATCCCCAGAATTTCATAGCACTGTGCCATGGCAGTTAAAGTGGTATCAAACTGGATTATTTCTGCAGTGCGGATACAGCCATTGTAATAAGAGTGGACAAATTAACTATCATCTGAGAAATTACAGGCCACTTCAAAAATCTGTCCTGCCATTGAAGTGCCAGACCACCCTCCCCCCCAAAAAATTCTTTCCACCTAGCAGTGTCCCAAAGCAACACTTATGAACCAGAACAACCATGTGCCCAGTAAATTCACCCTGAGATTTATAACTTATTAAAACATTTCTTTGTTGCTGTTTGAAATAGTTTCCAACATATGGTGATCCTAAGGCAACTCTATCACAGGGTTTTCTTTGCAATATTTGTTCAGAGGAAGTTTGCCATTGCCTTCCCTTGAGGCTGAGAGCATATGACTTATCCATAGTCACCCAGTGGGTTTCATGGCCAAGCAGGAAATCGAACCCTGGTCTCCAGAATCATAGTCCAGCACTCAAGCCACTATGCCATTCTGGCTCTACCCTGCCTTATATCAAAAAGATCTTAAGGCAGCTTAGAAGTAAAATTAAAACATGTTAAAATACTAATAACATTTTAAACAGAAAAGCTTAAATATGTTAAAACTATGTATGTCTGCATTTGAGATTAATCAATCAGTGAGTCCTAAAGGCCTCAATGAACAACCAAGTTTTCACTTAATGAAATCAGTGTTGGTACCAATCAGGCCTCCAAGGGAAGGCTTTCCATCATTCTGATGTTTCAGCTAAGAAGGCTTTGTCCCATATCCCAACACGGTGTACTGATCTCCCTAGTAGAATACAGAGAGAGGTGTACCCCACAGGAGACTTCAGTACTTAGTTGGGCACAAATAAGTAGTGCAAACACTGATGAAGCTTCCTAATGCTCTGAACCCCACATACATTTAGCACCTTGAATAGCTCTTTTAAAAATCTTGGTAAGCCTTGGAATAGATTCACCATTCCAATGGCATGGAAGCCACCAAGCCACGTCCCTGATACTCCTTTGATGGAATCCTCCTTCTAGTTCAAGATGACTAAACTGAGAATGTCATACTGTGTACATATCATAAGAAGAAAAGACAATAATTATTGGTAAGGTACAAGGCAGTAAGAGAAGAGGAAGAAGGAATTGCATGTGGAGACCCACAAGATCCTGCCTGATGGAAGCTAAGCAGTGCCAGCCCTGGTTAGTACCTGGATGGGAGATCACCCAAGTATACCAGGTGCTGTATGCTCTATTTCAGAGGAAGGAACTGACAAAACCACCTCTGAGGATTCCTTGACTAAGAAAACCAAAGATTTCATGGGTCAAGAGGTGACCTGAAGGCACTTTCATAGCAAGAGATTCCACCAAGGAAGTCACAGTCCTGAGTCTGCAAGAACTGAGCCAGAGCTGTTGATAGAGTAACTTGGAGATCTCTTGTTCATAATGTTATCATAAGTCAGAGCTGACTTGATGGCAATTAGCAACAACATCTCTCCCCATTTCTTCCATCCAGAAATTTCTGCTGGATCTCAGTAGGTTCCCAAATGAAAAGAGGTCTTCTGTTCCCCAAAAGAAGTTTAAAAGAGAAGGTCCCCCATAATGCCTATTCAAACAATCTTTTAGTCTCCATTTTTTCACTTCCTTCCTGAGCTGATAAAAGGTTTGCTAAAATTAAGTTGATGACAAATTATTCTACTAACAGCCATCAGCTTCCAAGTCTAACAGCTGCATCCTTGAACATGCCTTGGGGATGCAGAAGCAACCCAGCCCAGCAACAACAACAACAACAACAACAACAATTACATTCTAAGCTTGAAACTGATGAACTACCATGAAATAATTGCACCTGCTTCTTTGGCAGCGGGTGTTGAGTTTTTTGTTATTGATTTTTTTCAGGTAAAAGGCAAAAGAAAAACAACACTTGGGTTTCAACTAGTGGAATTAAATGTAGCTCTAACAAGAAGACACAAATCCAAGGATTTTCAGGGCTTTTACAAATGGTTTTGGAAATGTCTTACGCCAGTGACTTTGCTTTGCATCAGCTATTCATTTGTTAACATCAAGCGCTGCGCTGTAACCAGTAGCTTTATAAAAGGACTCAAATGCTGGTAATTTATCGTCCTAGTTGGTAAGCAGATGACAGGAAGGGGAGAAAATTGGCTTCCTGTTCCTTTTGACTTCCCAGACTTTTGTTATGTTTGTTGCAAATGAGACCCTATGTGTTATGTTACAACAACATGAGATCTGGACTTAACTCTAAACAGACTGAAAGATTTGCTTAAACTTAAGAGAATGTTTGATACTTGGAAATGCAAGAGAATTCCAGTGTTGCTATCTGCAGGTAATTGTGCCCTTTCTGCTATCTTCCAAAGGTTCTGTTAAGAGTAGAGACTCAATATATTAGAAAAGGGGGCTAGAGTGACTCCCTTATCAGGATATACTACAAGGTTTGGAGTGTTAGTTTAGGGAGGAACAAGGAATAAAGGGACATGACACTGGAGTATAAATATTATGGATGGTGTGAAAATAGTGGATAGGGAGAAGTTTTCTTATTATCATAACATTAGATCCTGGGGTTATCCAGTTAAGCTGAAGGGCAGAGATTCAGGAAGATAAAAGGAACTGTATCTTCACAAAGCACAAAGTTAAACTAGCTATGATGCTCATATAATACCACACTTAACCAAAATTGATGGTGATGTCAGTGTTGGCTCTTAATAGATAAGTAATGGGTTTTTTAAATGTAATAACATGCAATTGATCATGTTTTTATGTATATACGTTTTATATGGGATTTGGTATGATGATTATGTTTTCAGAAACTTAATAAAAGTATTACCGCCATTATAATACCTGTTGTGCTAGGGGACATACGGAAAGATGAGAATCTCATGAGACTCTCCTGTGCAGTAGTTGTTTCAAGCAGAGTGTTTAGCAAGATGATACCATGAATAGCTTTCCCTCAAAAATACAACTCGTAATTTTCTGTGGATATTGAAATGTATCATTTTCCCTAGGTCATCTGCCCTGTCATCAGTTTTTGGTGTAAATGTTGTGTTGTCATGATTTTTTTTTTTTTGTTTATGTTTAAAAACTATTGTACGCTACTTTGATCTGTCCAGCTCTAAGTGGCTTATAGATATTTATAAATAAATGAATGAATGGGAATTTTGTGCAGTTTTTCTAAAAAGTCAAATCCAAAGGCTTCTGTAGCATTGGGACAGAATGCACCTAATGAGTGAATACATGTGCAACTGTCACAGGCTAGAAATAGACTATTTGTCCATCTCTCATTCCAGTGGCTGGAAAAGTTCCCTTTTTGGACCGTAAGTCCCAGAATCACCCAGCCAGTATGGTCATTTGCTGGCTCTTGGCTTCAAGAAGGTATAGTCCAGTAACATTTCTAAGCTCAGCCTTATCTCTGTGCTTATACCAAATCACTTGCACCTTCTCTCTGTGTGGTCAATGTATATTTGTCATACAAAAAGCACAGTCCTAGTCCAGCAGGAAAATCCTACTGAAATCAATGGGACTTCCACTTAGCAAAATGATTCTGCATAGTTTGGTCACCAGGTGGCATTATCAGTTGCTGAAGTCAAGGCTGTGCAGGAGTTTCCTTTTTTCTATGATTCCTATATCTTTAGGAGGGTATAAAACAGTGCTACCATCTTGATTAGTATTCTTAAGCCACTTTGTCTATTACAAAGATCAAAGCTCAGTGGCAGAGTGATGTGAGCAGAATGGGCCCTTGGTATCCACTGTGGTTTGGTTTCAAGGCTCCCCATGGATATCGAAATCCATGGATACTCAAGTCCCATTAAATGCAATTGCATAGTAAAATGATGTCTCTTATATAAAATTGCAAGATGAAGGTTTGCTTTTTGGAATTTATATATTTTTTAATATTTTCAAACTGTGGATAGTTGAACCCATGGATAAAGAATCTCTGGATAAAGAGGGCCAATTGTATTCAATATTTCCTCAGTCAATAAATAGGCTTGATTTTGAGAGAGAAGAAAATGAATTAGGTGAGAGCACATTGCAATTATTGGAACATCTTAAAGGAGGAAAAACATTTGATATGTTACACTTTTTTCATTTGTAAGATAATGTTCCCATTTTCCCAGTACTTCTACATCATGGAGTCATTTAATACAGCATGATTCCACTTTATTTTGAAGTGTGTTTGCAGTACTACACTCTTGCTTTGTAACTATCTAGATCCAATTGCAGCCGCATTAATGCTAACTATAACCTGTAACTGGCAATTCAGAGAGCTGTATAAGTTGTAGATCCTGGATGAGAGTGGATAATAGTATTTAGATAAATATATATATACTTATATTTTGCCTTTGTGCGTAGCAACAGCCTGCAAAGGCAGCTGATTAAGGCCTGAATCTTACTATTAATCCTAACTGAAATTGACTGACTGACTCGATGGAATTTACAAAAATGTTGATTCACTGTTGAACAATTGATTTAATATGTCTGTCTGTGTCAAGTCTCCTACTGACATGAAGAGATCCCATGAATTCAGGGGATTTTTTAGGCAAGGAATACTCAGAGATGACTCACCAATTCCTTCCTCTAAAATATAGCCTGCAGTACCTGTTATTCATCTACAGTAATTGAACTATCAATAGGATCCAGATCTGTAAAAGAAAAATGAATATATAATAAACATTATAGGATTTTAATTGGAGGGAATGGGGAGTGGGAAGTGATATCAACATTCAGTCCAGTTGAGCTAGAAAAATGTATCATCGTCATCATCCCATTTTTATCCCAGTTTGGGAATCAAAGGGGTTTACAGCAGCTAAAATAAACATAGCTTTTAAAAAATTATTGTTGTTAACTGCTTTAAAGTTAATCTGAATATATGGTGATCCTGTGGATGAGACATCTCCAAGACTCCCTGTCCTCTCCTACTCTGCTTAGTTCCTGCAGATTCATACCCATAATCTCCTTAATAGAGTCCATCCATCTAGCATTCAGTCTTCCTCTCTTCCCCCCTCCCCTTTCCTAACAGTATTGTCTTTTCTAATGAGTCGTGCCTCCCCATGATGTGGCCAAAGTATGACAACCAAAGTTTGATCATCTTGGCTTCCAGGAAGAATTCAGGCTTGATCTATTCTAGGACCCATTTGTTTGATGGGGGGAGGGGCTGTCCACAGTATCCTCAGCATTTTGCACCAGTACCACATCTCAAATGAATTTATTTTCTTCTGATCTGTTTTCTTAATTGTCCAGCTCTTGCATCCATACATGGTTATAGGGAATACAATTGTTTGTACAATTCTAATTTGCAAAAAGTTTAAAAAGTAGTTAAACTACCAATAAAATAAACTTTGCCACAAAAAAATAACAACTAGACAATACAGTATGTTGCTGCTGTTACTGCTGGTGGCGGTAGTGGTGTGTCTTCAAGCTGTTTCCAACTTATAGTGACCCTCAGACAAACCTGTTACAGGGCTTTCGTAGCAAGACCTGGTCAGATGTGTGTTTGCCTTTGCCTTCCTCTGAGGCTAACAGAAAGTGACTTGCCCAAGGTCACCCTGTGGGTTTCCATGGCTGAGTGGGGATTCAAACCCTGTTCTCCAGAGTTGTAGTCCAGCACTCAAACCAGGATGCCACACTTGCTCTCACAGCACATTGTGCACCAAGTTTTATAATATTTGTATATTTGATTCTCCTAATCTTGTGAACTGCCCAGAGAACTTTGGCTAATCAGCAGTACAGGAATGAATGAATGAATGAATGAATGAATGAATGAATGAAAATTTGAATGTGAAATGAGGAATTCAATACCACAGGTTGTGGCAATGCCCACATGAGAAGAGGATTTTGACTGATTCATGGTGGGTGAGGTTATTACTGGCTAAATACCTGCAGGGTCAGGGGCAATATGACTTTAAGGATTAGGTGTTGGAGGAAACTGCTGACTACTCCAGTGCCAGTGGGTGGGGAATCAATTTCAGATTTTAGTTGAAATATTAAAGGTGGTATCCCATGTGCTGAAATCCATACTTGAACTAGGTTCAGCACTATGGATGGTTCCTTTAAAGTTCCTCATTGACATTGGAGCCACCATCTGCCATACAGATAAACACTCATGGGGAAGATTGTCCTACTGTCTGCTTGTGGGCTTCCCAGTCTTTTAAATTACTAGAAAAACTGAGGAGTGAACCAAAGATCAGTTCACTAAAATCTTTATGCTGGCTGGTATCATGTTAGTGTCATATGCAATTTCTCCTATCTATGTACAAAGAGCCATCATGGTCTAGTGCAGGGGTAGGCAACCTTTCCCCTTTAAGGGCTGAGGGACTTCATCTCCCAGAATTCCAGGAGCTATTGGCCAACATGGGACTATTGGCCAACATGGCTGAGGCTTCTGGGAGCTGAAGTCCCTCACCCTTAAAGGGAAAAGGTTGCCTACCCCTGGTCTAGTGGTTTGAGTGGACTAGATACCTTTACATTTTGAGGGTTCATTATAATTTAAAAGAAATTCAACATTTTATGCTTATGATGTGAAATTACAAGGGGTTTACTCTTTTTGTTAAAAAAAATGCTCACCCTTTAGGACTGTTTTGTGGGGGTGGGGATTACTGGAGGTTTGCTTTTTATACACCCCCCCCCCATAAACATCACACCATTCCTTGTCCAAAAATACATATTTTCTTTACTATAGTTTGCTGTTGATGGGGAAAAGTGCTAGTCTTTTTGCTCTTGTTCACAGAGCTTGACAATTTTTTGGAGTGTCTTGATGAGGAAGGATGTCTTTTCTTGTCAAGGACAAGAACATTTGCAAATGCAGTTTTGTATCTCCAGACCACAGATTGGTCAGTCATAAAATTATATCTCCACTGTTTTCTTTCTCCCTCCACTCCCATTACATAAGTGAGAATTTCAGCAGGATGATGCTGTTACTGTCATGTGCTTTTAAGACATACGTGACTTACTGTGACCCTACCATGGACTTTTCTTGGCAAGATTTGTTCAGAGGAGTTTTGCCACTGCTTCCCTCTGAGGCTGACAGAGTGTGATTTGCCCAAAGTCACCCAGTGGGTTTCCATGGCTGAGTGAGGATTCATACCGTATTCTCCCAGAGTGCTAGCCTAATACACAAACCACTATATCACCTAGTTCTTGAAGCTATACATACTGAAATTTCTTTTACTACACAACTGCCAAAGGTACAAAAGCCTTTTGTTGTCTTTTGCAAAAGAGCTGAAAAAGCCTCAATTATTTTTCATCTGGCCACTCTACCTCTGCCTGGTATTTTTTCTTACATGGGAAATTTGTGGGCAGATGTAGCCATGGGATTAGATATCTGGAAACTACCCTCCAAGCTGGATCTGATTCTTGATCACTGGAATTATTTGGGAAGCAGTTTGGAAGCAATCTAAATTATTCATAGAAAGAATAGTCATAATAATTTATTTATGATTTTTAAAAAACACAGTTTTCCCAACAGTTAGGGAACAACATCGGGAACAACAATAGACTGATAAGAATTTTGGATAATTTTGGATAATTTTTCTCCTGGTATCTGAACAGCATTTGAATCTGTGGTAGAATTATTCTGTGAGAGAAAACATGGAGGAAAAATCTGTGGAGGAAGGAAACTGTTTTCTGAAGAGAAAATAAGTTTTATGTGCAGAAGACACTGTTCCCTGCACACAAAACCTATTTTTTTTTGTGCAGAAACCAGATTTTTGGACCAAAATAAGTGTTTTTCTTCACAGAATAATTCTTCCATAACAAATGTTCAATAAAGGGAGCTCAAATGCTCAAAGAATACTTTGGAGAAATATTCATTTAATCTCACAATGGGGAGAAAAATGTCATACTTGTTCATCCCTGAGTCAAGGATCTTAATACCATGGAAGCAGGCTGTTTCAGTTCACCACTGGAACTTTGTGCAAAAGGGAAACACACCTCTGTAACTGCAGCAGAAGTGTGGAATATGCATTTGAGGAACTGTGTCACTGACCTTCATGGAAAAATAGGTAACTTAACATCTGGGTTTGGATGTTCCTTTCAAGACAGGGGAGGCCAGGGCTTAGAAATCATAGAATTGGAAGAAACCACAAGGGCCATCCAGTCGAACCCCTTGCCATGCAGGAACTCACAGTCAAAGCACCCCTGACAGATGACTATCCACTCTGTTTAAAAACCTCCAAAAAAGGAGACTGCACCATACTCCAAAGGAGCATCTTCCACTGCCAAACAGCTCTTTCTGTCAGTAAGTTCCTTCTAATGTTTAGGTAGAATCTCTTTTCCTGTAGCTTCCATCCATTGTTCTGTTACTTCCTGTACTACCAAAATCAATCACTGTCTGTGATGAATGGCGGATTCTGGGAGTTGTAATCCAAAAGGTAACTTTTCTGAGGTCAAGGGACAAAGAAAGCTATGCCTCACCTCTTTCTAAATAAAGTGCTTAGAAATACCTGTTGACTGCTTCATGAATGCTATTGTAGTGTTGTGGGAAACGAAGATTGGTGGCTCTCTCCTGTCGGTGGAGAAGTGAATCTAAAATAGGTTTAATTTGAATGTTGCAGGAGCTATCCAAGGTGCTGAGCCTATTTAATGGATAGTGTTCACCACCTTGAGTAAGTCCTTTATAGTTCAGAGTAAAACCTGGATCAGGTTCACCACCCTACTGACATTGAAACCATCAGCTGCCACTGAAAATAGGAGTACCAGTGTATACATTTCTGTTCACAGGAAGTTTTCATGTTACAGTCCTTACAGTTGCTGTCACTTTGCCTCACAGCAAAGTCATCAGCAAGAGTTTTGACCTTTATACTTTCCTATCCTTCACTCTGCTGAGGCTTCTTCACAATGCCACAACTCAGTAAACACAACAGATGCTATGTGTTGGGCTTTGCACAACATGTGTCATTTCAGTGATTCTGCCAAGGCATAAAAGGTAATCTTTGACACTCGTGAATAAAAGAAAACTCTCACTCTAGGTTTCTTTTTTCTTTCTGTCTGTTTTTTATAGTTACTCAAAGGCAGGTGGTCAATTTGAATTAGGCTTGTGTCCTCAGGCAGCAAGACTCCAACTGTCAGCAAAGCTTTCCTGTCTTGACTCAACGTACATCTCTGTATACCTTTCTGCCTTGAAAGCATGACTCATATTTGCTAGATATATGAACAAGGATTTTTAGGGAGAGCAGGGTGGATGGCAAAAGAGATTCGCCCATGGAGAGTGTGGATGAAAGTCAGTATTTGCATCATGAGACTAAAATAATGAGTTTCTGAAACCTAATGCAACACATCGTCCATTGGAGAACTGCAGCCAAGGTATTCATCATGACATCCAGCCTGTGGTAGACGGGGAAGCAGTGACAACTGAGATGATCTTTCTTTTCCTCCCTGTTTCTCTTTGTACATTGGTGAATGACACCACCATAGATAGCTCTGTTTTCTTCAACTCATTAACATTTTTCCAATTAATATGGATCAAACGAATCTATTGTTCAGCTTCTGAGTGGCAGGCTCCAGCTGGTGGGTCTTTACTTTTGCGGGAGGGTACCTTAAAGGTTGCTCAAAGGGCTGTGAACTTCATTCATTTTCTGTGGTGCATGCATTAACCCAAGTTTCATTGACTGATCTATTTTAACTCCATATATTATAGTTTTAATGTGGTTAGGGAGCTCTGAGTTGAGAGCACATTATCTTGTTTTGGCCTGGGGAAAGTAAGATCCTAAAACCTCTGCTGGATCAGACCAGAGTCCTCTCAAGACTAGCTTTCAGATCCTAGCAATGCCAACCAGATGCCTTCACCTTCCCCTTCTCATGTTCCTTAACAAATTATGTTCAGAGGCATATTGCCTCTAATGCTGCAGCCAGTAATATCTAACTGAGATAAGAAATAGCCAATTATAGTCTTGTTTTCCATGAATTTGTCTAATCCTCTTTTAAAGCTAGCCAGTTGGTGGTTTTGACTCTGCTGTGTTACAGTAAGAAAGAAAGAAAGCATGCAGGATTTGGGCTTTCCTTCTCATAATGAAAGAAATGAGGTAAAGATTTACAACAGAAAGGGAGAGGGAGTCTTTTCCCTGGCTTTCGGATCATCACTGTTTGTTTTGCAATTGGCAGCAACAACACTTTGTTTAATTACTTTGGGCCTCTGCAGACTGGCCCCAACCCCACGCCAATGCCATCCTGACACCGCGGGCCATTACACATGGTGTGTGGTGTCAGGCCGCCCTTCTGACACAGCATTCAAACATGCTGCACCAAAAGGGCGCTGAAGAGCCACACGCTAGCTCTTAGGGCAGCCTTTTGCCACCCCTAAAAGGAGTGGCATTTTGCCGCTCTTTTTGGGACGGCAAAAGTGAGGATTGGGGCTCCCGTGTGGGGTTGCCGCAGCCTCAATCCGCCACTTCCCAGGGCGGCCCAGAGCTGCCTGTCTGCAGTCCCCCTTAAGAAGGTATTCAAAGTGCTGAATTTATTGGCAATGTAGGATTCATACTTTTGGATAGTTCCTTTAAAATGCAGGTTAAATCCTGGAGCAGATTTAGTGCCCCACTGATATGGAGGATGCCAGCCACCACTGTTTGTTTCAGAGATGAAACATTGACTTATTGATTTGCTATAACAAAGTATTACTCTGTTATTGTTACCCTGTTGTATGCCTTCAAGCCATTTCCAACTGTCTGGCAATCTAAGAGTATCGGGTTTTCTGGACCTCAGGGTTTCCATGACTGAGCAGGGAATCAAATCCTGGTCTCCAGATTTCTAGTCCAATGCTTAAAACACTATACTGGATCTGTACTCTTATATTGTTTCTTCACATCTGCTCAGTGAATGGTCAGAGTTAGGAAAGATTACTCTTTGAGATTACTCTTTGATCTTAGGCCCTTTACACACTGCCAGAAACAATGCAGCTTGAGGCCACTTTAACTGTCCTGTCTCAGTGCTAAGGAATCATGGGAACTGTAGTTCATTGTGGCACCAGGGCTCTCTGACAGAGAAGGCTCAATGTCCCAGAAAAAATACAATTCCCATGATTCCCTAGCACTGAGCCAGGACAGTTAAAGTGACCTCAAGCTGCATTATTTCTGGCAGGCCAAGACAAGAGCTTGAGAACTGTAGTCCAAAAAATACCGTAAGTTTTCCAATCTCTTGCATAGTGGACAAATTATATTTTGCTGGTGTGGGCTAAAATTTCTCTTCCACACATTCATGCCCACAAGATGCATATGTGTAGAATGCACTATGGAATAAAAAGACCAAGACATTAAAAATGGAATAAGGGAGGAAAGGAGGGAAAGGTAAGGGATGTGGCTGCACTATTTTTGAAGACTTCATTGCAACAGGGAAAAAAAACCTGGAAAAACTACTTAGTGCTTCCTTGGAAAATTAAACAAGCAAAGAATTACATCCCTACATTACAGTAAGATTAGTTTGGCCCAAAATATGAACTAGTGGTAACCTCTTACCAATTTTTTTCCATGCAGAAATGTAGCATCTGGGTTGTGGAGCCACTCCTCCCCTTGAAAATTCAGAGTGTGATATTTTGAGCACGCATAATGAAAGAAAGTATATGTGGCATCATTTCAAATACTTGGAATCGAGCATTTCAGCACTTCCTGTCCAGTCAAAATGACAGTGTAAAACTAGGGTGCATCTGCTATATAAACAAAAAGGATGTTCTAAAAGTTATGTGAAAAAATAGTCTTTAATCTGCTACATCTAGTCAGAAGGAAAAGGGTATGGTGAACAAGGTGGACCTAGAGCTTCAGAATGTAACTTTGGTTTTGATTGCACCTATTGCCTGGGTGATTCTGGAAATTGTAGTCTCTTTTCCACACTCTGCATAAACCTTTAGTCTGATCAATAAAGTCCTGTCTTGTATTTTTATGTTCTTAACTGAAAGATCCCTGTTTTTATTTTTCCTATTGGAAAGGAAATTTAAAGTATGCATCTCTTCTAAGTTCATATTCCAATCCCTCAGTCCAGCTAGCAGAAAGATAGGTTGTAAACTGAGTATTGCTTTACTCATTATATTCTGTTCCACTTATATTCAGTTTATTTTAATTGGAGTCTATGGCTGAGATCCAACATTTAAGAAGTGGAGCATAATGTTCTAACCATGATGTTTTGTGTCCTCCTCTGGGCCAAATCAGCTATGGCTACTGCTTACTGGTGTGGAAGGGAAGGGTGATTAGCAGCTGGTCTCAGTTCAAGGAGAGGAAGGAAGGTGCACTCATATATAGCATATAATCTCCTTTTCCTTCTCCACAGAGCCCAGACCAACTCCATTTTCATAAGCTAAATTGCCTTCTCTCTCTATTCCTTCTTCCTGCTCCCAGTATGCAGTGGCAGCAGCAGACTCCCGTAGGACTTCTGAAGGGAAAAACTGGACAAGGAAGGAAGCTGATAGGAAGAAAATAAACTCATTTGAGATGTGGTGTTGGAGAAGAGTTTGATGGATACTGTGGACTGCTAAAAAGACAAATAAATGAGTCCTGCAGCAATTAAAGTTGGTCCACGAACCCAAGATGACTAAACTGAGACTGTCACACTTTGGCCATATCATAAGAAAACATGACTCACTAGAAATGACAGTAATGCTTAGTAAGATCAAGGAAAGTAGGGAAAGACTGCATACCAGATGGATAATCTCAATCAGGAAAACCATAGCCCTGAATCTCTAAGACCTGAGCAAGCTGTGGTGGATAGGGTGACTTCAAGACTTCTAAGTCATAAGTGAAAGTTGACTTGAAAGTAGCTAACAATGACAAAGAGTTATAGAATCAGTCCCCATCCAAATAAAGCCATCTGTGCACATAAGCCATACATATATAGATATAGGTCACTAACAGGATGCTGCCACCAGTCTGATTGGGTGACTGCATATGTCTGCCTCAAAAGCCAAAAATCTTGTATCTCTTGATTGTGAAAGGATGCCAACCTTGGGAAAGTACACCTCTGAATCAGGAACTTTTACAACAAACTTTCATACCAAGTAACACAATCAAAAAATGGAAAGGTAGGCCTACAGTAAGTGGCAGCTGTTCAAGGAACCTGAAGTGGGAAATCAGGGGTGAGGCCATTATGGAGGATGATGGAGGCAAGTGAGTCCAGTGTCGGTAGGCTGATGCTCATCGTCCATGCAAAATGACTTGGATGATGGAACAGAGGGCATGCTTATCAAATTTGCAGATGATATCAAATTAGGAGGGATAGCTAATAGAGGACAGGATCAGAATTCAAAATGACCTTAACAGAATAGAAAGCTGGGTCAAAATGAACAAAATGAATTTCAACAGGGAGAAATATAGGACTTGGGCAGTAAAAGTGAAATGCACAGATACAGGATGGGTGACACCTGGCTTGATGGCAATACATGTGAAAGGGATTTCAGCATCTTAGGGGGGTTGCAGACTGCCAGAAATAGTGCAAATTGAGTCCACTTTTAGGGTTAGGGTTAGGGAATCACGGGAACTGTATTTTATTGTGGCACCAGAGCTCTCTGACAGAGAAGGCTCAATATCTCAGGGGGAAAAAACAGTTCCCATGATTCCCTAGCACTAACCCTAACCCTTAAAGTGGACTCAATTTGCACTATTTCTAGCAGTCTGCAAAGGCCTTTAGTGGACCACAGGCTGAACTTGAGTCAGCAATGTAATGCGGAAACTTAGAAAGTCAATGCAATTCTAGGCTCCATCAATAGAAGTATAATGGCTACATTGAGGAAAGTAATAATACCACTCTAGTCTGCTTGTCAGACCTCACCTGGAATATGGTGTTCAGCTCTGATCACCACAATTCAAGAAGGATATTGACAAGCTGGAGTGTGTCCAGCGAAGGGTGACCAAAATAGTGAAAGGTCTAGAAACTATGCTGCATGAGGAATGACATAGGGTATGTTTAACCTGGAAAAGAGAAGGTTAAGGGGTGACATGTTTAAATATTTGATGGGGTGTCATATTAAGATTGGAGCAAGTTTGTTTTCTGCTGCTCCAAAGACTAGAACACAGAACAATGGATGCAAGCTACAGGAAAAGAGATTCCACCTAAATATTAGGAGGAACGTCCTGACATATGAGCTGTTCAACAGTGGAACACACTCCCTTGGAGTGTGGTGGAGTCTCCTTCTTTGGAGGTTTTTAAACAGAGGCTGGATGGTCATCTGTCAGGGATGCCTTGATTGTATGTTCCTGCATGGCAGGGGGGTTGGACTCGATGTCCCTTTTGGTTTATTCCAACTCTCTGATTCTATGTCTATGATCCTGTGATTCTATGAATGTATATTGTACATTGTTCATGGATGAGCATTCTGCATGGAGGTGCACATGTAGTCAGTAGTGCATTTGGTTGCAATTTTTTATGTCAGTTTAGTTGTCCCTTGTTGCCATTCAGCACAATGGTTTTGTAATACAATGAATGCACAATTCTGCATGTGCAGATTTACACAACACATCAATGACATAGGAATTCAAGCACTTTTTAAAAAAAACACACACATTCAGCTTGTCACTCTGAGATTGAAACATAAAATTAATTGAGTGATCCAGCTGAAATTAAGCAATTAAGCAGTCTGAGGTTCCATCAGTTTCACTGAGAGACAAGGAAGATCATGTAGCTCAACACAATGGAAATGCACAGAACTGAATGGATCAGGCCCCTGGTTTCCCACTAAGGGATGTGTTTAACTATGTAGCATGCCATAAACCTCAAATGATTTATCACACACACACACCTCTATGTGATTCCAGGTTTCTCTACATCCAAAACCAGCCATTCTCATATGTAGCATTTATGGAAATGTGGCATTGTCTCTTGTCACTCCATTCTCTCAGCACATACTGTGGCCTTTAATAACATGAATTTGGAGGGAATGAGTCTTTCTTGCTGGTATGTGTAGGATTTATAGAGTAGGGAAAGAGAAAATTTTTACCATGCTCCTGCGATATTCAAGGACTGACTGAAAGCATTCCTTGAGGGAATTTTTGTTGTTATCATCTTTGAGAAGAATGCTGGGGGAAGGAATAGGGTAGAGAAGGCCATCCATACAAAAGCTGTGAAATTAGAAAACACATGCCCATGTTCAAGTCATAATAGCACCTGTGAACAAATATACATTTGAGGGCTTTCTTTCCCAGTCAATGTACATTAGGCTTTCAGGGCCCCATGCTGGTTTCTTTCAATGGTAACATCAACAGCAAAGATAAGAGATACCACTTTAAACCAAAGTAGAAAGCACTCCACATGAGAAGGTGTGCCCACTGAAATGCTGGCCTTTGTAAAAAAGTGTTCTCTGCGCCCTCAGCTGCTTCTCTCGATATATGAAACAGTTTTTGACAAGAAGAAAGAAAAAAGAGATGATGAAGACGATGAAGATGATATGAAGAAGAAACAGTTTCTCTCTCAGAAAGAAAGGAGGAGGAAAAGGAAAAATCTTTCTTTCAGGCTCCAGCCTACAAAAGTATTTTCCAGGGTTGAGATCCTACATTGTGCTGCCATAGTGTAAATTTACATTTATGTAGCTACACAGCAGTTATGTTACTTCACTCTTCTCCTGAACCTTATGCCACTGGCTGTGTATCTATCAAAGTACCTGCTTGTCATTTCACCATGCAATAGGAATGGACAGCAGCTATTTCTGCAATCCCAGTGATGAAAGTTGTACACCAAAGACACCAATGACACTCTAAGAATGCACAACTGCACGGATGAAATTCTGTTGGTTAGTCCCAACTAGAATCCTGTTGGTAGGTCCCAACATGTTAAATGGTGAGAAAACATGTAGGCCAATCTTACTGATCCATCAAGTAGTCTCAATATGAACAATATCAACTTATGTAGATTTGTCAAATAGCTCTTAAAGATGTTTGGGGGGAGAGCTGGAGGAAGGGGAAGAAAAAAAGGAAGTATAGTAGTAGTGGCAGCAGTGATGAACATTTAACTCAGGATCATAAACTCCATTAAGCAGTGGGATTGAAAGCTAGACTTTTAAGATCATAATTCATCATCATAAACTTCATTAAACAGTGGGATTCAAAGCCAGACATTTGAGACTAATTACCATGTATAATTTACTATAAATTGACCTCATGTACAAGTCAAGGGCACATTTGGGGGGCAAAATTATGGATTCAGTTCTTCCAAACCAGGTTACACCTCTTCCTATCACCAGGAGATGGTGCCTTTTTTTGATAAGAGTTAAAATACAGTACTTACAGTGACCCATGGATAAGTTGATTCATGTCGTTTGAGGTCAAAATTTTAATATTTCTAGACTTTTTCTATACTCATAGAATCATAGAATCATAGAGTTGGAAGAGAGCCATCCAATCCAACCCCATTGTTGTTGTTGTTGTTATTGTTGTTGTTAGCTGCCCTCGAGTTGATCTTGACTCATGGCAGCACTATGGATGAGACATCTCCAAGAACCCCTGTCCTCCACTGCTCTGCTTAATTCCTGCAACCCCATACCCATGACCTCCTTAATAGAGTCCATCCATCTAGCATTTGGCCTTCCTCTCTTCCTACCTCCACCCACCTTTCCCAGCATTACTGGGTTTTTTTTCCAAAGAGTCCTTCATGATGTGTACAAAGTACGATACCCTCAATTTTGTCACCTTGGCTTCCAGGGAGGTTTCCAGCTTGATCTGCTCTAGGACTCACTTGTTTGTCCTTTTGGCTGTCCATGGGATCCTCAGCACTCTTCTCCAGCACCACATCTCAAATGCATTGATTTTCTTCCTATCATCTTTCTTTAACTGTCCAGCTCTCACATCTATACATGGTAATAGGGAATACAATGGCTTATATGATTCTGACTTTTGTGCTAAGTTGTATCTCTTTGCATTTTGGAATATTTTCTAGTTCTTTCATAGCCACCCTCCCCATTCTTAATCTTCTTCTGATTTCCTGACAGCAGTCCCCATTTCTATCAATGTTTGATCCCAAGTATGATAATTCTTTTACTATTTCTGTTTCTTCATTGTCTAGGTTGAACTTCTGAAGGTTCTTGGTGGTCATTATTTTTGTTTTCTTTATGTTCAACATTAAGCCTACCTTAGCACTTTCCTCTTTGATCTTCCTTAGTAGGTGTTCCAGGTCTGTGAGGTTTTCTGCTAATACTATGGTGTTATCTGCATATCTTGTTGATTGTTGATATTCCTTCCTTCCTATTTTCACTCCTCCTTCTTCTGTGTCCAAGCCTGCTTTTCTTATAATATGCTCTGCATACAAATTGAACAGATAGGATGAAAGGATGCAGCCTTATCTGACTCCTTTGCCAATTGGGAACCATTCTGTTTCTCTGTGTTCTGTTCTGACAGTAGCCTCTTGTCCTGAGTACAGATTCCTCATCAGGAATATGAGATGTGTTGGCACTCCCATGTCTTTAAGGGCATTGCATAGCCCTTCATGATCTATACAGTCAAAGGCTTTGTTATAATCTGTTATCCAATTGCTATAATTGGAATTCCCTAGTGTGCTCCATTAGCCATCGTATGTTTGCAATGTTGTCTCTAGTGCCTTTCCCTTTCCTGAACCCCACTTGGACCTCTGGGATTTCTTTCTCCATATATAGTTGGAGTCTACGTTGCAGAATTTTTGGCATGATTTTTCTTGCATGCGAGATCAGTACTATGGTTCTACAGTTGCTGCAGTCTTTTGTGTCTCCCTTTTTGTGGATGGGGATGTATACTTATCGCTTCCAATCTGTTGACCATCATTTTGTTTTCCATATCTGTTGGCATATGTTGGTTAGCACTAGAGTTGACTCTATCAGTGTGGATTGCAGCAGTTCATCTGGAATATTATCTGTTCCTGGTGATTTGTTTTTCACTATTTCTCTTATTGCAGTTTCCACCTCACTTTTTAGTATTTGGGGTTCATCTTCATATGGCTCTTCATTCCATGTGTCCTTCATTTTGTCATCTCTTTTTATAATTCTTCTGTGTATTGCATCCAACATCTTTTGATTCCTTCTTGGTCTTGAATTATGTTATTTTTATTGTCATAGATCATCTGGTTCTTGGTTTGAATTTTTCTTTGATTTCCCAGATCTTGTGAAATAGATCTCTTGTTCATCCCTTTTTGTTGTTTTCTATTTCTCTGCATTGGTCATTGTAGTAATTTTCTTTGTATTTCCACACGAGCCTTTGTACTGTTGCATTCATAATTCTTTTTTTGTTCCTATCTCCCTTTTGTTTTCTTCTCTTCTTTTTTTAATTTCTTGTGTTGTTTTTTCTGTCATCCATTTTTTCTCTTTCTTTTTGTTTATTGAAAGTGTCTGTCTGCATTCTTCTTTTATAATGTCCTTGGCTTCAGACCACAGTTCCTCTGGTTCTCGGTCTATTATGCTTAGTAATGCAAATCTGTTTCTTATGTTGTCAGTAAACTCTGTTGAGATATTTATTTAGATCACATTTTGGTATAATCACTAGTTTTGTTTTCTTCTTGAGTCTTACTCTTATTTTTGATATGAGTAGCTCATGATCTGTGCCACAGTGGGCACCTGGTCTAATCTTGGCCACCAGTATAGCGTTTCACCATCTTTTGCTTCCAATTATATAGTCTATTTGATTTTTGTGTTGGCCATTTGGTGATGTCCATGTGTATAGCTTTCTTTTTGGTTGCATGAAGAATGTGTTTGCAATGAATATGTTATTGGCTTCACAAAAATCTATCAGCCACTCACCTGCTTCATTTCTTTTGCCTAATCCAAATCTGTCTACTGTTTTTTTTTTATCTTGCTCTGCTTCCAACTTTTGTGTTCCACTCTCCAATGATCAGCTTGGCATCTTGTTTTGGTGAGCTGTCAATTTCTTCCTGTGCTCCTTCATAGAATTTCTTCCTGTTCTGCCTCTGTGGTTAGTGCATATGTTTGAACTATAGTGATGTTCATAGGTTTACCATGGAGCCTTACTGAAATGATTTGGTCTGATTTTGCACTGTATCCACTGACTGCTTTTGCCACATCTTTTCTTAGTATGAAAGCCACCCCATTTCTTCTTGTCTTTTCATTCGCTGAGTAGGACACTATATGTTCTCTGATTCAAAGTGGCCCATTCCATTTTAACTCACTCATCCTTAGTACTGCTATGTTCATGCCTTGCATTTCCATTTTTACTATGTCTAGCTTCCCTTGGATCATTCTCCCCCATTCCACATCCCTATCTTATGTGTAATACTGTATTGAATGCTATTTGTCTTTCTAAGGGTGTCTGCTATTTGTCTTGTCATATTTCTTATGCCCTTGGCTAGTCTTGCAAATGTGATATCCCTTTACCTCTCCCTCCTTCCCTTTCTGTTAATGCTCTGATCCTGTCTGTGTCTCACTTGGGGTGTCTCATCATAGGGTTTACTACGTGATAGGGTTACACAAGGAGGACTACCTACAACCCCTGCCATGCAGGGACTCCCAATCAAAACATACCATACCATCCAGCCTCTGTTTAAAGACCTTCCAAGAAGGAGACACTACCACTTTCCAAGGAAATGTGTTCCACTGTCAAACAGCCCTTACTGTCAAGAAGTTCCTCCTAATGTTGAGGTGGAATCTCTTTTGCTGTAGCTTGCATCCATTATTCTGGGTCCTCTTCTCTGAAGCAGCAGAAAACAAACTTGCTCCTTCCTCAATTTGACATCCACTGCATGTATTTGACATCCCTTCAAATACTTAAACAGGGCTATCATATCACCTCTTAACCTTCTCTTCTCCAGGTTAAACATACCCAGTTCCCCATGTCGTTCCTTATAGGGCATGGTTTCCAGACCCTTCACCATTTTAGTTGCCCTCCTTTGGACACACTCCAGTTTGTCAACATCCTTTTTGAATTGTGATGCCCAGAATTGGGCACAGTATTCCAGGTGAGGTCTGAGCAAAGCAGAATAGAGTGGCACTATTACTTCCCTTGATCTAGACACTATAATTGCATTGGCCTTTTTAGCTGCTGCCTCACACTGTTGATTCATGTTCAATTTGTGGTCTACTAGGACTTGTAGATCCCTTTTATACTTAGTCTCTTTAAGCCAGATGTCCTATATCTGCAAATTTCATTTTTTGCCTGAAATGCAATACCTTGTTAGCTTTGGCCCAGCTTTCTAATCTATTGAGGTAATTTTGAATTTTCAACCTGTCCTATGGGGTATTGGCTACTCCTTCTAATTTGGTGTCATCTGCAAATTTGATAAGTATACTCCTCTTTCAACCGTCATTGATAAAGATGTTGAATAGCACTAGGCCCAGGACAGAACCCTGTGGCATCCCACTGGTCACTTCTCTTCAGGATGAAAAGAAGCCATTGTTCAGTACCCTTTGAGTTTGGTCAGTTAACCAATTACAAATCCATGTAACAGTTACCTTGTCTAGCCCACATTTTACTAGCTTGTTAGCCAGAATGTCATGGGGAACCTTGACAAAGGCCTTACTGAAATCAAGATATGCTATATCTACAGCATTCCCTTTGTCTACCAATCTGGTAATTTTATCAAAAAAGTAGATCACATTAGAATGACTACTTTCTTGGAAACCCATGTTGACTTTTTGTGATTTTTGTGATTCCCTTCTAAATGTTCACAGACCCTCTGTTTAATGATCTGCTCTAGAATCTTTCCTAGTATTGATGTCAGACTAACTGGATGATAGTTGTTGGGATCGCCTTTCTTTCCCTTTTTGAAGATGGGGACAACATTTCCCCTCCTCCAGTCTGCTGGGACTTCTCCTGTTCTCCAGGAGTTCTCAAAGATTATTGCCAATGGCTCTGATATTACATTTGCCAATGCTTTTAATACCTTTGGATGCAGTTTATCTGGTCCTGGAGAATTATATTCATTTAGATTAACCAGGTATTCCTGTACTACCTCTTTACTTATCCTGTCGTGCATTTCCCCTATTGTGTCCTCTGCTCCATTTTCTTCAGGTTGAGCACCCTTTTCCTTTTGTGAGAAGACTGAGGCAAAGAAGTAGTTGAGTAGTTCTGCATTTTCTCTTTCCCTTGTTAGCATTTTGCCATCTTCTTTACATGGTGGCCCTCCCAGTTCCCTCCTCTTTCTTTTGCTATGGACATACCCCCAAAAATCCCTTTTTGTTGTTCTCAACCTCTCTAGCAAGCCTGAGCTCATTCTGTGCTTTAGCTTTTCTGACTACCCCTACATGTCCTTGCTATTTGTTTGAATTCTTCCTTGGTGATTTCCCCTTTTTCCCATTTCTTATACATGTTCTGTTTAAAACTTAGCTCAGTTGTAACTTCCTTACTCATCCATCCTGGATTCTTGAGACACCTTCCATTCTTTCTTCTCATTGGAACTCCCATCCATCCTGAACTCCCTTCTCTTTTAGTATTCCTGACCACAGGATCACCCCCTGTATTTCCCTAAGTTTACTGAAATCAGCTCTCCTAAAGTTTAGAATGTGTGTCTATGTCTGGTTTCTCCTTTCCACTGTATAAGAAACTCCAGAAGAACATGATCACTCCCACCTAAGGATCTCACCACTTGGACCCCATTAACCAGGTCATCCCTGTTGGTTAGGATCAGATCTAAAATAATGGGTTCTCTTGTTGCTTCTTCCAACTTTTGCACAATGAAATTCTCTTTGAGTCAAGTGAGGAATTTGCTAGACTTTAAGGTTTTGGCTGAGTTTGACTTCTAGTAAATATCAGGATAGTTGAATTCACCCATCACTACTACATCCCTCCTTTCTTAGTGTGTGGTCATATGTCCTAAAAAGGCATCATTCAATTCCTTCATCTGGCTTGGGGGTCTGTAGTAGATGCCTACAGTAACACCCCCGTTGTTTCCCTCCCCTTTAATTTTTATCCTGCTGCTCTCCACCTGGCTTCCAGGATTGAAGCCTTGGATTCTTCGGTGGTGTAAATATCCCTGACATAGTACTATTCCTCCTCCTTTCCTGTTTAGCCTATTTCTCTTCAAAATGTTATACTCCTCTATTACTACATTCTAATCATGAGATTCATCCCACCAGGTTTCAGTGATGCCTATTATATCATATTTGCTTTGTCATGCTAGGAGTACAAGTTCATCTTGTTTATTTCCCATGCTCTGGGCATTAGTGTAGAAACATCTAAGGCCATGCCCCCCCACTTGCTGTCTGTGTTAGTTGTTGTTGTTGTTGTTGTTGTTGTTGTTGTTTTGCCTCCCACTGTTGGGTCCTTGCATTGTTTGCCTTGTTCCCTCTATGACAGTTTGACAATTTTCTCCAGCCCTTTGCCTTCCAGAATACTGTCTGCCTCCCCCACATAACTCAGATTAAAGCTCTCTGGATCAAATTTTTAAGACTATTGGCAAAATTGTTTCTGTCAACTGGCATGAGATGCAACCCATCTCTTGCCAGAAGTCCACCCTCA
>CM034701.1:378210445-378220666 GCA_020142125.1 Phrynosoma platyrhinos | reverse complement strand
CTCCTCCAAGGCTTAGCAGCAGCTGTTCCCTGCAGTGGTACTCTCAGGCTCCCCTGCACTGTCCCTGATGGTCTTCCTCATCATCTCTGATAAGGGAGAAAGCTTCAAATCAATTCTGTAGTTGCAAGCTCTCAGAATGATCCCTGGTTTCCCTACTTTGTGTGTGACATTCCTGCAACCATCTACCTCCTGTGTATGTGAAGTGACCTCCTCCCCAGCAGCTTCCTCTTGGTATTCCCCATCCAAGACCATCCGATCCATTCTGTCCAGGAAAACTTCTTGCTCCCTAAGATGCTGAAGTGTAGATACTTGGCTCTCCAGCTGCTTGACCTTCTCTTCTAAGAAGGCCACCAAAGTTCCCATCCATAGGCATGTTCCCCACATCCCTAGGCAAGAATACAAACATCCCAAAAGTGTTGCATGTGACTGCAGCAGGTCCCTCAGTGTCATGCTGAGAAGTCTTAACGAGGCACTGAAACAAGACTGTGGACTTCCCCTATTAAACACCAATGTAAAGGACCCCTGTTGGCTTGGCCTTTGTCCCCAAACTCTGTGGGCGAACTCAATCAACTGGGCCTATAGTTATCTAGATTGCTCCTAGCTAGCTCCTTATGGAGGCAAGTCTCTGACTCACTTCCTCCAAGCAAAAGTCCCCATGAGCCCCTTAAGGAAAAATGTGTATAAGAAAAAGTGAAAAATTAAAGGAGAACCCTTCAAACACTGTTTCCAGGTCAACATCTCCTCTGTACTCTAAATCCTCCTTGACTGTAAAAATTTGTGCGCCGTTAGGCACACACCTCTTCCAGCAGTTATATAGAATTAGGCTTCTAGCTCCACACATACCCCAGTGACCCACAGAAATGACTCACAGTTTTAAAAGTTTAAGAACTCACCTAGCCAAAATGGCCACAGAGAACCAGCCTTTCCTCTTGCAAGGAATGATGTATGAACATATACAGTACTCAGTTCTTGCTTTCTGTAACATACATATTTTTTTTAAAAAAATCTCAAGTTCTTTCCATTGCATTTATGCATTTATTTGAGAGTTTTGGAAAGTTCTTGTCAAGCATCACCCAAACAACATTTTTACCCACTAGAGAACTTTAAACAGTAATTTTAAAAGTTATTTTAGCAGAACTTTAAAAGGTTATTTTTGGACTACAATTCCTAGAATCCCTCAGCTTAATCCCTCCTTAAAGTAACATTGTCAAAGTCTAGCAAATTAGCATGCCTGTCTTTGTTCCTCTCCCTTCTGTGTTTATTCAGAACCAGAACACTAGAATAGGATTGTAGTAACATAACCCAGACAGCAAGCATGATATGATAGTTTAAGCATTGGAATACAACTCTGGAGACCAAGCTTTGAATCCTACAGAAATCCACTGGATGACCTTGAGCAGGTCGCACTCTCTCAGCCTCAAGGGATGGCAATGGCAAGCCCCCTCTGAAGAAATTCTGCCAATAAAACCCCATAATAGGGTCACATTAGGGCCACCATAAGTTGAAAACGACTTAGGGGCCATTCCCACTTACATTTTAATCAGTTCGTGAATTGTATTGACACCGGGTGGCTGAAGCAATTGAGGCTGAGGTGCAATTCCCACTATGGAACTGAATTGCAGCAATGGCACTAGTAGTTCCCACTAGTGCCATTTGCGCCACTTCTCGAGGGGGCAGCTCTGGGGTGGGAGGGACCTGATCCAGGCTCTCTGAGTGGCAGGGGCAATGGAGGCTGAGCAGCTGGGCTTTCCTACCCAGTGACAGTCCTGCTCGCACTCTCGCTCGCTCACCCAGTCTCTCACCCTCTCACTCACCCACTTGCTCTCTCACCGGCAATAAAGAGCCCCCAGAGCTCTTCTCTCTGGGGGAGGAGGAGCCGAGTGGCCCCTCCAGTAAAATGTAAAATGTAAAAATGTGATTCAGATCCATCATTCACACTTGTTAAACAGGGTTCTGAATCAATTTATTCCAAAAAGACCGCCAAAAAACTACTTTTCAAAAAGTGCAGGTTTTTTTGGATTTGTGGTGGTTCAAAGCACCTCTGAACGATCAGGGTCACTTCTGAAACCATTCATAGTGACAACAAGGCACATATACAGTAAATCACAATTCACTGTAAATTGTAGTGGGAATGGCCCCTTGAAGGCACACAACAAACTAAGGAACTACCTGAAACCTCAGATTGATCACATTATGGCCAAGATTCTACCTCATGCTCTACAATCACATAGTTGTTGTACTGTACCATCTCTTCTGAGGCTTAGGGAGTGTCATTTGCCCAGTATCACCCAGTGGGTTTCCATGGGATTAAACCTTGTTCTCCAGAGTCTTATTCCAATGCTCAAAATGCCACATCACATGTAGATCTCTTGGTTATGTTACTACAATCCTATTTTGATGTTCTGGTTCTGAATAAATGCACAAGGGAGAGGAGCAAAAACAGGCATGCTAACTTGCTAGACTTTAAAAATGTTACTTTAAGGAGTGAAATGCCATGCTAGCTGAGGGATTCTGGGAATTGTAGCCCAAAAATAATTTTTTGAAGTTCTGCTAAAATAACTTGATGTTATACAACTGTTTGTAAATTTGCCAATGTGATCTTGAGTTTCTTGTTTCTAGGCAAGGTGGAATGCACAGTAACTGTTTTCACAATCATCACTGAATTGAACGGTACGTTGCAAGCACTGGTGGCTAGTGATCCACCATCCAAAACAGAGCAACTGCATGTGGAATGGTTCCACTTCTGGAATTTCACTTCTGCTACCATGAACTGATAGTATCCATTGTGCAGTGGCCAAAAAAGTATGACTTCAAGTGTAAGTAAACTGACACATGACACCTACAATATTCCAGCCAATGTTTCCACATATGGGTGCTATATAGGAAGCCCCTTTCAAAAGGCCAGTCTGTGACTGGAGGACTTTATGCCATAATGGTCTGCTTTCCCAGTTGCCCCAGGCTTGCAAGAAGGAAATACGGATTCCTCTGGCACGTAATCTTTTAAAGACGGGTGGATTTAGACATACTATTAACACTTCCCTGGTGCATAAAGTCTTGTAGCAAAGACAGGGGTCAAATGTTTTCATTTCTGGGAGCTAATCTTATTATCACTCTCGTGGCACATCTAAGCTGTGTGAAAAGCAATGAGACCCTTTTTGCCTGTGGCTAAGTACTTTACCACAAGAGAAGCTTTGTAGCCTCTGCAATCATGCTGTCAGAAAAACAAAGGAACAGGAGATTATCTTTACTGCTTCACTACCCATCCTCGAGGGGTGGGAGGGTGGAACTCTTGGAATGAAGAAGCTCTATCCATATTGTGACATCTGGACAGTTTCCCCTATGCAGAATCTTTTTTTTCAAATCCCCCAAAAGTACATTTTCCAGAGTTTTGCAAGTTTTGTGCAAGGAGATCAATGCCATTTGCTCCAAGAGACAGTTTATGTGGTCAGAAGAAGGGAATAGTAGCATCCTCCTGGGGGTATTACCACTTGGTAATGGAGGTAGAATTGTGAACATAGGGAACAGCCAATTGCCTTAGACTGAGTCAGATCATCCATCAATCTAGTTTAGTACTGTCAGCACTAACCGGCAGCAGCTTTCTGGGGTTTCAGTGTTTTTTCTTAGGGCCTTTACAGACTGCCAGAAATAGTGCACATTAAATTGAGGCACTGCCCTGGCTCAGTGCTAGGGAGTCATGGGAATTGTATTTTTTTCTGAGACATTGAGCCTTCTCTGTCAGAGAGCTCTGGTGCCACAATAAATTACAGTTCCCATGATTCCCTAGCACTGAACCAGGGCAGTGCCTCAATTTAATGTGCACTATTTCTGGCAGTCTGCAAAGGCCCTTAGTCTTTTAACTGGAGAAAGATTGAACCTGGTTCCCTCCATGTGCAAAACATATGCTCTACTACTGAGCTACACAAATACTTTGTGTAAAATGAGTGTAAATGTGAGTGATTTGGGATAAATGAGGGGTGAGTAAAGAGCAGACTGTGGGCCCTGCGCAGCCTATTAATCCTCTCAGAACCTTCCCCTCAGGCCCCCCTCCCAAATTTCATATTTTTGCCACAAATGGCTTCTAAATATCTACATGAATTTAATAAAGATATAGAATGGGTCACTATTCTATAAAAGGTAACACCTCCTGTTCACTCTGACATACATCTGTTATTACAGAATGGTACCCCAATCCAAACCCATACATGCAATACATATTTATAGCTAAAACAACAGAAAATCTTGTGGAATCTTATCAACTCATAACCTTATGTGGATTTCAGCCCAGTTCATCAGATGCAGTGGACTGCAATCTATGAAAGCTCATGTTTAATAAATTTTGTTGATCCACAAGACTTTGCTGTTAGTCTGTTGCTCAACTGGCCTATACCAAATTAATAGAGTAGACCCATGGAATCAAGGAAAACTTAGAAGTTGAACCAGCATGGTACAATCGGCTGAGGGTTGGACTATGACTCTGGGAACCAGGGTTCGAATCCCAGCTCCACCACGTAAACTCACTGGTGACCTTGGGCAAGTCACACTCTCTCAAGCTCAGAGGATGACAATGGCAAATGCTCTCTGAAGAATCTTTTCAGGAAAACTCCATTATAAGTTCATCTTAGGTATGTCATAAGTTGGAAAGAACTTTAATACGTGTTCCAGATTAATATCCTTCACCTTAGGGTTGCCATAAGTTGGACATAACTTGAACACACACAATAGCAACAATACTTATCGAATCTTTGTGATTCTATGTGTTTACTCTATTTGGGACTTAGACCTTTTATTAGATTTGGCATTTCAATGTTTCTGATCTTTGCAAATGACATTCTTAGAATGTGTCTACCTAGAAAATCCAAACTTTGATCATTTAAATAAATAAATAAATGATTAAAATTTAGTGTGGTGCAGAATCAAAGTTCAACTAGAACACCTATTGGTGTTCAATTTCAGTTCCTAAGAGCTCCAGCCTGCCTGACCAATGGCAGGAACTAATAGAGAAGTGCATTGACACCATCCAGAGGAGACTGACCAAGATGGTAAAAGGTCTGAAAATTGATTCCTATGAGGATTGGTTTATGGTTCTGGATATGTTTAGCTTGGATTAGAGAATGTGGAGAGGTTATATGATAGCCATCTTTAAACATCTCAACCTTGTTTTCTGCTGCTCCAAGGACAAGGACATGAAACAGTGGATTCCAATAGCAAGAAATGAAATTTTGTCTAAATGCTAGGAACAAGGGCCTTTGCAGACTGCCAGAAATAAGGGTTAGGGTTAGTGCTAGGGAATCATGGGAATTGGGTTTTTTTTCCCCTGAGACATTGAGCCTTCTCTGTCAGAGAGCTCTGGTGCCACAATAAAATAAAGTTCCCATGATTCCCTAACCCCTAACCCTCAAAGTGGATTCAATTTGAACTATTTATAGCTGTCTGCAAAGGCCTTTCCACACAGTGGGAGCTCTCCAATTGTGGAATGGACTACCTTGGAGGAATGAACTCTCTTTCATTAGAAGTCTTTAAGCAGGGGTAGAACAGCCACCTTCAGGAGTACTTTGGCTGGTTAAAAAAAGCATAGATCTGTAAATGTGGCAACCAAAATGGAAATCATAAGAAAAGTGAAGGCTAGTGAAAGAAGTTATCATTGGATGCATTTGGGAAGAAGTCTTAAGTGATCTCTGGAACATTCATACATTTTTATTTATTCAAGGCTTACCTGACCTGGTTGTTTCATTTCATATACTTATATTGTTAGTTTTTGATAAAAGTGTGATGAAATATGCTGAACTGCTCTTCTTTTTTGTGGTGCAAGAAGCTATCCCTATTCTTTCCATGTTATTTCTGCCTTTTATACCAAATTCTGTTAAAGAGATAATGCCCCAGAACATATCTGCTTCATTAACAGCAGTATATATGTGAAATAAAGGAGGTGCAAATTTTAAGTTGAAGGGAGAACAATCGTAACTAAAAATAAGCACTTCTGTTGGTGTTTTTGACCAAATAGATGGCTAGGGATATAAAGAAAATTCACCTGTTTTCCAATCCTTGACCCCCAAAATAATTAATTAATTAAAAGTAAGTTATTTACGGGGATGGTCCTGACTGTCAGGGCTTCCCTGTTGAGAAAATTTAATATGGAGAAATTATTTAATCTTTTGGACTTTTTCTATACAAAATTAATCTGTGGTCAAACTTGGAGAGAATTTTCATGAAAAACAGTGTTCTTTGCACAAGAAATTTGGTTTTCTGCAGAGAATGGGGATCTCATATCAGGAAATACGTTTCATGCATAGAAAAAAAAATCTGCAACACCTCCCCCCAAACTTTCCTGTTCATAGGATCCTGTTTTCTACACACACACACACACATCTATGTTGCTGGATGCTCCCCCTCCTCCAGGTTTGGGAATTGTAAAGCTTAAGTCCCATTCAGTTTCAATATGACTTTCCATATGTTTTCAATTGTAATCTTTTTAATGTGCAAACTGAATTGAGTCACAGTCTTGGGAAAAGATGGCAACAACAACCACTTTACTGTGTAATTTTTCAGTACTGCCTAAAGTGGGGGAGAAAATTGTTTAAATTATTAGGTCTTACAAGCAATGGTTTGCATGGGGGAGACTTTAGCACCGTTCTGAGCTCTTGTTAGAGGAAATTTGAAAGTTGGCTCTACCATCTGACCTTCTTATGCCTCCATCCATCTCCCTCTATGAACACATTAGGAGGCAGAATAGGAAAATCCTTGATTTGCTCCCTCAAGCCAGATGCTTCTTTCCTGGGTAAATAAATTTTAAGGAAATGATTAAAAGGATAGTTAAATATTAAATAGCTGCCTCCAGCCCCTCAAGGGCAAGCCTCGTAATGCTGCAATGAAACTACAGGGGTGAGTTTTGCTACTTAGTATGTAAGCTTTAGTGTTTATCAATTGCCATTCACTCAGATACCTGTATTCCATGAAAAGTATCCTGACAAATCTTAAATGAAGCACTCAGCTGAAATGAATGCTAACATGACATCATAGGATAACTTTCATCAGGGTTCTTTTTCACCAAAAGGAGACAAAGAAAGATTGCCAGAAGGCCAGCTAATGGAATAAAAGGGATGGAATAAGATTAACAATAGCAGAAATCAGGCACAGAGGGATGTTATGATAAATTCTGTGATTCATCACTGCTAAATAAGAGAACTCAGATAGAAAAAAAAAAAAAAGGAGGAGGAGGAGGAGGAGGAATCATCCCAGTTGCAGGATAGGTGCGAATATTTATCCATTCACAAAGTGACCTTGTGATCTATCCATCATTAATTTGGTAGCAAAGAACATGATTGCCACCATGTGGCTGGTGCAGGAAATTATAGTCAATGTAAGATCATTTTTCATAATTAAAATGTAATTAACATTCTCCCATTCTCTCCCTCCCCCACCCTATCTCTTGTAGCTTTTGGTGTGCACCCATTCTGGTACTCAGAGGAATACTTACATGCAAAATAATCATTGCTCTGTTCCTAACAGAAATACTGGAGAACAGAAATCAGTTGGAATCAGACAAACTTAATTTTAATTGTAACTAATAAACAGATATGCAGGTTAAAAAGCCATCTACCCCCTTCCTGCCCCCCATAAACCACTTAATGATATTTTGATGCCTAAAATTGGGTTTGATTTGGGTTGGAAGCACTAATGAGTTAATCAGTAGGTTGCCTAACAAATAGATTACTCAGAGAGCTAACAAGCTAAATGAAAAAAAAGCTTGGCAGACGCACTGTTTTCTTAAAAACATAAGAAAGGGATCATCCACTGCAGGTTCAAGAGTCAAATCTTGCCTTCTATGTATAACTAGAATTTTCCACTCCCATTTCATTGTTGGCTGAGAGGACACAGACATGAGTGGAGCAAGTGACTATGGAAATGGAACATTCTTATTCTCAGTTCTTCATCATGGAGGTGATCATAGTCTGAATTTCTACTGTTAATCCCAACTAGACATATTGAATCAAGGGAATGCACCTGTTTGTTGGCTTATCATTCTTCCATTGATTCAATGGGTCTAGTTGGGACTGATCAATAAGATTCAACCTTTGTCTTACTATCCTCCTTCCCATGGTACCCATCTATTATTTATACTAGGTGGTGATCACAGGCATGAGTGCATCCCTGCATGAAACCTAGGGGTCACCTAGCATTTGAATTCCATCATATTCTGGCCAGATGCTCTTGGGATGTCCATCATCAGGGAATCAAAGAGCTTTCCTCTATTACAGTTGGCCTTCCACATTTGTGGCTTTGACTTTTGTGGATTTGATTATTTGTGGTTTTGATTAATATGTTCTCTCAAGGAATCTCTAGGTTTCAGTGCAATTCTGCCAGAAGTTGACTGTAAAGTTGTACTGGAGAACCTAGAAGTTCCTAGAGAAAGCACTTCACTAGGCATTTGTAGATCATCCAGCATGGTTATATAATCAGCCTCTGGCAAATGGTGACCATAGAATTGACTGGAGGAAATGGAGATTCCTAGAGAGGTGTTCTCTTAGGTAAAAAGAATAGTGTTTTGTATTTGTGGGTTTTTCCACATTCATGGGAGTCCTTCACTCCTAACCACAGCAAATGTGGAGGGACCATTATATTTGTACAGAGTGCATAGTAACCAGGACTATACTGTCTCTGTAAATAGAAGATTCATCTCAACTTGTGCAGAAAGCTTTTTAAAGATATAATGACACCAGTGCCAAGATCCTCTTTCCAACACTAGAGATTAATACAGTGCAAATTAATGGGACCATATGTCCTTCCTCCCTTGAAAGAGGTGTAATAAACTGGTTCCTGGAACTTTGTATGGGCCAGCTTAATTGGTCACATTTGGGCCAGCATAGGACCTCTCAACCTCTGTGACTATTCTTTTGTAGTAGAGGAAATTTATAAAATATCCTTGTTTCAAAAGTACAGTAAGACTGGACAGAAACTTCTTGGAGGCAAACAACCTTACTGTGAGCCCCATTCTGCCCCAGGACCAGGAGAAGCACATGTATTCTTGCTGATAAACAACTACTAATTGAGATAATTGGAGCCAGTGTTGTGTAGTGGTTTGAGTGTTGGACTAGGACTGTGGGAGGCCAGGTTACATATCCCTACTTAGCAACAGAAACTCACTAGGTGACCTTGGACAAGTTACACCATTTTAGCTTTAAAAGAAGGCAATTGCAAAACCTCTTTTAACAAATCTTCACAAGAAAGCCCTATGATAGGTTTGCCTGATTGTCACCATAAGTCAGAAATGACTTGAAGGCACACAAGAACAACACTGAGGAGAAGCATCCTCCAGGGCATTTGTAGAATCAGGGAGTCTAAAGCACCTATATGATCAGAGATATACTACTACAGACCCTTCAAAATCACCCTCTCAAAATTAAGTCACAGGAACAGAGATGGCAATGGTCACATACCAGCAGGAAGAGTGTATAACTGGTAACACCTTTCGATATTGTACTTTGGTGCCTTAATTAGAAGGAAGAAGGAAAGGATAGATAGGGTAGCAGTGGATACTATAAAATGTTTGACACTCAGTATCATTGACACAACTCTGCCTTCTGCCTACCTATCAGTCTAGTGCTCTCTTTGGCTGCACAGCTAAGGATGGAAAGAATATTAGAAAACTGAGAAGAATCTTTATTTGTGCAAAATTTTCAGTGGTTGTCATGTGCAGAAATCATCATTTTCTGCATAGAGAACAGCCTTTTCTGTGTGGAAAATAATATTGCAATGAAGAAATATTAATTCCTTCACAGAAAATGCTGCTTTCTATACAAATCAACCACATGCAAATTTTATGCAAAATAAATCCCCAATTACAGAAAAATAGTGTTTGTGAAGAAAAACAGCATTTTCTGTGCAGGAATTAATATTTTTGCATTGAAATATTATTTTCAACATGGAAAAGGCTATGTCCTATGCAACAAAATAAATAAATGCTGATTTCTGCTCAGAACAACCACATGGGATTTTTCTCAAAATATGTCCTGAATTGTGAATAGCCTTTGAAAGCTGTGTCTGTTGCAAAGACTTTCTCACAGCAGGTAGAAAATTGCTGAAATTACACATTGCTACCTTTGAGAAGAAACATAGTGATGAATTACATCTTTATACACTACTCCCCACTCCCATTGCTTCTCCAACTGCACAAACCCTATTATAGCTTGTACTTAAAATTCCTAACAAAACAGTTCATTTTTT
>CM034701.1:378184049-378202680 GCA_020142125.1 Phrynosoma platyrhinos | reverse complement strand
CTTTACCAGTGACTTGGACAATGGAGTAGAGGAATAGAGAATAATGGAATACAGGGCATTTGCAGGTAATACCAAATTAGGAGGGGGGAATCAATACCCCAGAGGGCAGGATCAGAATTCAAAATGACTTTAACAGATTAGAAAGAAACTTCTTAAACTAACAACATGAATTTCTACAGAGAGAAATGTAAAGCAGAAAAAAATTAAATGCACAAATATAGGATGGGGACACTTGGCTTGACAACAGTACATGCATAGGGCATATAGGTGTCTTGGGCCTTTGCAGACTGCCAGAAATAGTGCAAACTGAGTCCACTTTAACTGCCCTGACTCAGTGCTAGGGAAGCATGGGAACTGTAGTTTATTGTGGCACCAGAGCTCTCTGACAGAGAAGTCTCAATGTCTCAGAAAAAAATACAATTCCCATGATTCCCTAGCACTTTGTAGACCACAAGTTGAACTTGAGTCATCAGTATGATGTGGCAGCTAAGAGAGCCAATGCAATTCTATTCTGCATCAATAGGTATATAGCAGGGGTAGGCAACCTTTCCCCTTTAAGGGCAGAGGGACTTCAGCTCCCAGAAGCCTCAGCCATGTTGGCCAATAGTCCCATGTTGGCCAATAGCTCCTGGGATTCTGGGAGCTGAAGTCCCTCGGACCTTAAAGGGGAAAGGTTGCCTACCCCTGGGTGTATAGTGTCTAGATTGAGGGAAGTAATAATACCACTCTATTCTGCTTTGGACAGGCCTTACCATATGTCCCATTCTGGGCACCGTAATTCAAGAAGGATATTGACAAGCTGAAGAGTGTCCAGAGGAGAATAGCCAAAATGGTGAAAGTTCTGGAAACATGCCCTATGAGGAATGGCTCAGGGAGCTGGGTATGTTTAACTTGGGGAAGAGGTGACATGATAGTCATGTTTGATTATTTGAAATGATGTCATATTGAGGACTGAGCGAGTATGTTTTCTGCTGCTCTAGGAACTGGGACGCAGGGCGATGGATTCTAACTAAGGAAAATAGATTCCACCAAATCATTAGGAAGATTTCCTGATGTTAAGAGCTGTTCTACAGTGGAATATGCTGTTTTGGAATATGGTGACACCTCCTCTCTTTTTTTTTTTCCTTTTTTTTTTTTTTTTTTTTTTTGAGATTTTTAAGTAGAGGCTGGAGGACATCTGTCAGGAGTGTTTTGATTGTGTATTCCTTCATGGCAGGGAGTTGGACTGGATGGCCTTTGGGTTCTCTTCCTAATCAATTATTCTATTATTCCAATACCTGTCTAATTGTAAGCATTGTGAAGCAGTGTAATACATTAACTCGGAAGGTAGACTCTCTCCTAAATAGGGTCAACACCTTTAAAACTCAGAGCAGATTCACTACCCTACTAGTGGCCTTTGGCACCTGACAGGAACAAGGTATACTTAATTTTAGACAGGCATATTTGAGTAATTCATTCTTTGTACACTTTGAACTGAGCACACCTCCTGGAAAAATATATGGATTTTTCTTGGTTTTACCAGGCAGTTATTAGCTCAGGAGAAAATGCAAAACATTTTTATTATATATGCTGTTTTAGCATTAAATATATTTAGAAATTGAGTGTCTTGAGTTAATATATTTAGAAGAATATTTTGTGAGAAAATATATTCAGGAATAAGTATTTAAATACAAATTTACATGATATATTTTTTAAAAAAGACAATGAGATGTGAAAATGGAATGGAATGGCCTTATAAATGAGCACCTGTGAAAATAATGCAGATCCACTCTTAATTTTATTTGCTATGAGATACTTTGGGGGACAATTTTGCATTGTAAACATAGGAGATGAATAAATCACTTCTAGAAACACATCACTGCATCTCTTTGTTTTCTTTGTTGATACAGCATAGCTATCTTATGGAGCCTGCTGAGAAAATTATTAGGATTTTTTAAAATAAAAGGTCTTCCTTTCAGTCCCTTATGACCTTCCATATCCTTCTCAAATGTTCATTTGAACTGTAAACTGCTACTTAGACATATGTCTGCTCTTCCTGCCCCCAATGTAGAGTACATGCATGCATTAGTCTAGTCAGCCCTTTCAACTTCCTTCAAAATTTCTCAGAGGTAGGCTGCATCTACCTTGCAAAATTAGTGCAGTTTGACACCGCTTTAACTGTTATGGCTCAATTGTATGAAATTCTGGAATTTGCAGTTTTGTAGGCTATTTAGAGCTATCAGAGAGCTCTGGTGCCACAGCAAACTACAAATCCCAGGATTTCATAGCATTGAGCCATGGCAGTTTAACTGGTGTCAAAAGGCATCAATTTTCCAGCATGGCAACAGCCGTAAAGGCCAGAACCCTGTTCGATTAACCCAACTAGAGTAGACCTATTGAAATAATTGTTGGATGGGGAGTCAACACATAGGTACATCCAACTGATTCAGGAGTAACAATAGGATTTAGCTAAAGAACGTACCTGGAATCATCTATCAAACTTGTGCTGATTTTGAGTTAGTGTAAAAAAATTTCAAATATTGTCAAAGATGGTTTCCACAACTTCCTTGTGAAGCTGTTTTCCTCTAGGCTAGTCAATGACAGTTGGATGGAACCAGGTGCATTTCTGCCCCTGATCCAAATGCCCATTGATAGTCATTAAGGTAGAACTGGGAGAGCACCACTGTGCCCATCATCCTCCCTCAGAACGCTCCTGTGTCATGATGTCTGACATTCTGCATAATGCTGCTGGCAGTTCTTCATGCTGTGTCAGCATTCAGCTGGATCTCACTACACAGTTATAGTAGTTTCATACCATTTTAATGACCATGTTTCCAAACTATAGAATCCTGTGTTTGGTAAGGTACTTAGAATTCTCTGCTGCAGTGTTCTAATGATGATGCTGTGAAGCTACTGCTCCATTTTGCATGTATCCAATTAGCAAACAATACCATCTACATAATTTGAAATTTGCTAGTTACAGGAGTATGTGCTACATGAGGATGTGTTTCCTTTTGAATTTGAATCTGGAGAGAGCACAAAGGGTAGTGAATACCGCATTGCACCTTTTGAATTTGGTGCAATGGGGTATTCACTAGCCCCTTGTGCTCTCTCCAGCCTCTCCCTTGCAACTGACAAGCTCTTTGTGGCCACCACTGCTATTATTTGCCAGGAGGTGGAGGGAAGCAACATAATGCCTTATCACATTATAAAACATACATTACAACAATAACAGTAATACAATACCCCCCCCCTTAAAAGACTAAATACAATATTTTTCAGGCTAGGCCCAATGGAAGATATTCCACACCCGGAATATAAACCAGCTTACCTGAGCAGGCTGCTCCCGGGCAGTGATTTTGGCAGCTAAATGCACCTGATAATATCAGGATGCCACCCGCTTCTAATTTTAAGCCAGCTCATGTAAACCAGTTCATATCCTAATGCGATAATCTCCATAGTTGATTAAAATGCCACTGGGCTAGGTTAGCCAGCAAGGGGAAGAAAAATGAGAGCATGCTCCATTTGGGATAATACTTTTGTTTCTTTCCACATATGGCCAAGACCACTGCTTCATTGTCTGGATTGCCACCTCCTCTCCTACCCCAGCCCCCCCCCCACATCTTGGCAACTCCCATGTTGTGAGGAGAGTATGAAATTGTGTCAGCAGAACATTATGCTCTGCCTGCTTGATCTAGGATCTTAGCCATAGAATGATAAGTGTTGGAAGGCCATTAGAGGCCAGCATTGTTATTTCTAACTATCCTCCAGTTTAAATCTTACCCTCCTACAGTACTAAAAAAGGGGTTAATATAATGAATGGATCAACTAAAATAATGGATTGACATTTAATATTTATAAAAGCGCTTGCCCTGTACTGGGTGCTCATTATAAATGGAATAAAAATAAAAATAAGGATTCATGCCTTTAGGCCCAGGAACTAATTTCCATTACTTAATTTTGAGCTTTGGGTATTCTGGCTGCACCTAGTTCAGATTTCATCTGCATCAGATTGCAAAACAGTTTACTTGTATTCGTTTTTTCATTTGTGGAGTACATTTATAAGAACTGATAAATATGGAATAAGTAGCAGTATTAGTAGTAGTTATTGTTATATATGTTCCTTGATTATGATCTTTCCCTATTAAAAGAATAGTGCAAACTCACAATAGGTATGATCAGCCATTTGCCATCATGCTATTAACAATTATGTAAAGGAGAAGATGGAGTTGCACCCAATGGCCTCATTCCTAAATCCCTGTTGGTCTTGTCCATGGATTGTGGGGAATATATCTAGAACAGTGGTATTCAAACTCTGATCCCAGATGTTTTGGACTTCAGCTCCCACAGTCCCTGACCACTGGCAAAGCTGGCAGGAGAACCAAATATTGAGAACCAAAGCTAAAGAAGAAGATCTGCTCTACAAGCACAGACACTGACTCTCATGTGGATACAATGAGGTGCCACCTCATGGATGATCTCTACAGATGTATCACTGGTATATAGATGTTAACCTAAGATCCTATATCATGCTTGTGTTGTACAAAGTTACACTCACACAGTGATGTGATGGCTGCACTACATCATCCTTCTGCTGAATACCAGCATTGTGGAATTAACTGCATATCTGCCATGTAGCTGCTTATTATCCCACTGTGCAATGGATAATGCACTGGGGCCATTTCCTAATGATTAAAGTTGTGTCTTGAAGGCACAACTGGCAAGCAGTTCTGCACCATCCAAGAAGGCACAGCTGCATGGCTCAAACCCTGTTCCTTAGTCCTAGCTAGAGTAAAGCCATTCAATCAATTGTTGAAACATAGATCCAATTAATTGGATGCCTCTACTCTAACTGGGTCTGACAGTAGGTTTTAGGCTCATGTGAAATTGTTACAGTTGTAGAACTCTACTTACACAACCACCCACTGCACAATGGACAGAAAAGGACAACTGCAGGTGTAAGGGAACATGGGCATATATATGACACTAACACGATGCTGGCCCATGTGTGTATTGATGCCTGCATTATGTAAGAATATTCATACACTTTCTCATCATGATAGGAAAGAATGTCTTGACACGCTGAAACACCCCATAGAAAAACATCCCAATCTACCAGGTAGGAAGTAGGCATTGCAGAAAAAGTTCATGATATACAATCTAATGTTTTTCTGCAAAATGTCATACTGTGTAGAATGTTTATTTATTTATTCATTTAGAGCATTTATACCCCACCCTTCAGCCAAAAAAGCATACGGAATAACTAACACATAGAAATATACAATCAAGGCACTCTAGACAGGAGGCCATCCAGGCTCTGTTTAAAAACCTCCAAAGAAGGAGACTTCACCACATTCCAAGGGAGCATGTTCAAACAGCTTTTAATGGAGATTTTCACATGGGCAAAAGTGATGGGAGCATAGCGGGATGCTCCCGTCACAATTGTGCAATTGCATGAAAATTATCAGACATCTGATTCTAGTGCCAATTTTTATTCATGGGAAAGTCCCATGAATAAAAAGTAACAGGAGAATTCCTCTTCATTCACATGATAATGACATGATTATTGTGGAGGCATCTGATCATCTTTGCACAATCGCTCAATATTGATTCCCCCCACACACTCTCAGCCTTAGAGGGAGGCATAGGCAAATCCCATCTGACCAAATCTTGCCAAGAAACCCCTGTGATAGGTTTGCTGTAGGGTCGCTATAAGTCTCAAACAAATTGAAAGCACACAACAGCACTGTTTTAATTTACATTCCTCACCTTTTTGTACTTTTCTGTTGGTTTTTTTATATTCTACGCCTATAGCAGAAGCTGTCCTGTTCATTACTGATCCTGTGTAAGCCACTCTGTGAGTCATCTCAGCTGAAGAAACAAGAGTAAAATGCACTAAAGGAATGAATGGATGTTGATAGTTTGTATTTGTGAATTGGTTCAATGGCCTCTGTCAAAATTACCCCCAAGAAGCATGCTTATTGTTAATACTGAAATAGATAAACACTGGGGAAAAGGGAAATTACAACCACAAAACAGCAGTGGTGGTAGTTGTAGAGAAGGAGAATAGAAAACATTTTGACTAAATTACTAAAAAGATAATTATTATTATAATGAAATTAGTTGCGGATGACTTCCATACCAATCCTTAATGGTGTCGATGTTTAAGAATAATTCAATATACACATTTGGTAATTCACTGTCATGAAAAATGAAAATGTATTGTTTTATTTCTACTATGGATTGATTTAGTGATGTGATTTATGGTCATTGGACAGGGAGCCCAGAAATCATTTTACTGACACCCTCTGCTGCCTTAACTACGTTGTCAGGTCCCAACACTAAGAGGTAATGGATGGTGATTATTTTACTGTAATGGGTTTAATCAGCACTTTGAATGGCTGAGCCATTGTGTCATAGAGAAACAGTCCATCATTCATCAAGGTGGTGTTTTGTTTACCAACATCATCTATAATTCATTCAATTGTTGACAGCCATTGGCAAATACTTTTCAAGCTAAGGTTTATCAGACCTGAAAATCAGTCTAGGAGGCAGCATGCTAACTACAATTCTCCCCTGCAGAGTAAGAGGCAACACTTAGAAGTGTGACTTTCTGATTAGAACTCTCATAATCGTCCAGCCAGCAAGTGGTCATGATAACTGAGGGATTCTGATACTGTAGTCCAAAAAAGTAACCTTTTCAAGCTTTTTTCAAGTGTCACCTCTTGGAAATGTTATTCTGACTAGAGCTCCCATAATCCTCCAGCCTTCAAGTAGTCATGCTAACTAAGGGATTCATTTATTGTAGTCAAGAAAAGTAAACTTTCAAAGCTCTTTCCAAGTGTTGCCTCTTGGAAATGTTACTTTTTCTGACTAGAACTCCCATAATCCTCCATCAAGTATCCCTGCTAACTGAGGGATTCATATATCGTATTCCAGGAAAGTAACCTTTCCAAGCTCTCATGAGGAATATCATTGTACCTTTCTGGGTTCTGTGGTACCAACTATAAATGAATATTGCAAACACAATCACAATTTAAGTTAAGACTGTATATAATTTGATTTCCTTAGGGAAAGAAGGCTTAAGGATATTGGGCAAAGCAATAAATAAACATGGAGAGATAAATAGGAAATTGAGATTGAGAAAGTAGAAGAAAAAAAAGTGCATAAAGATGTAAAATAATTAATTAATGATATATTCAATTTCTCCGAGCATGATACTCCTTTGTACGGCTGTTTGTGAGAGGGGGAAAGGGAGCAAAACATGTATTTTATGAAATATGGAACATATATTATGTACTATGTACCATTCAAAGTTAATAAAAATATTTTAAAACAATTTAAGTTCCAAATATATATTATATATTAAATTTGTCACATATGCACTGTCCCAAAAGTGCGAAGCATCCAATGAAGTGCCGGTGCAGGACATGATTTTAGAACTCTTCTACCTGTGCTGTTTGGTTGTATTGCAACAGTTGGATGGAAATCTTGAAGACCTATTTTTTTTTAGAAAAAAATACAATATAGAAGCAAATGCAATATAGAAATTATGCTACAAATAATGTATCCTTTTTTCCCCTCCTAAACACGCAATTAAAAATACCACTACCAAATACAAGGTGAAGAAGGCCTTTTCTTTATCCCTGGCAGTTGCCACTCCTCTTCAGCTTCCGCTCTTCCTCTTTGTCTGAACTCAGTCAGAGGTACAGCCCTTTCCTTAGAGTCTCCTCACTCAGCCAAAATACGTAGTGTCCAGTCTGACACTACGTAAAGTGTCATGGCTCAATGCTGTGGAATTCTGGGAATTGTAGTCTGTTGTGACACCAGAACTCTGGCCAATAGAACTCATAACCAATAAGGAAAAACCAAAAACTCATAGACACCACCACTTGTACATCCCTTTCCAAACATGGAATGTGACCTTTCTTTGTTTTACATTTAGACATTCTTATAGGTAATCTGTGCAAACAGTCCATCACATGATTTTAAAAAAGCCAGTTTGACTCATACCATGTCAGGCTGAAGATGTACATAGTGGAAGAATGAGAGGAGACACATGCTATGCAATGCTCAAAAAGTTTTGTTTTTTAAAGCCCAATGTCTTTCAGCCTTATCACCAAGCTTAGTCCTTACAAACTAGTAAAATTGCTTCTTGGGTGAATGATTTCAAACAGCTGCTGGGGAATATTTTTATTTGTGGTTGTTTATAACTCCTTAGAATCAAGGTTTTCAAAATGGTATACAACAATAATAAAACATACATTAAATATGTCATACAATATAGGCAGTACACAGAATTAAAGTAAATGGCCTAAATCCAGTTGTTGGACACCAGCTAAAATACAACAAATGAATCAATCGAACTTACTTAAGTGTTGAATAAGTGTTGACTTACCATTTTCCCATTGATTTAGTGAGTATCCTTGAGTTGGGACTAAGAACTGGATTCTATGACAATAGACTAAATTATACAATAAATTCTGCTCTATGTCAATATCTATGTTGTCATAGAATCACACAGTTGGAAGGTACACCAAGGGCCATCTAGTATTATCCCCCTGCTATACAAGAATACACACTAAAGCACTCCTGAGAGATGTCCATCTAACCTCTGGTTAAAGATATTCAATAATGGAAAGTCCACCACCCACTGAGGCAATCCATTATACAGTCAAACAGCTGTCACCATCAGCAGGTTTAGGTGGTATATCTTTTATTGCAATTCAAACCCATTGCCTCATCTACATGGGTCATACAAAGCAGTTCCCCCATCCTGCAACCTCATCGCGATCTGTCTATATGACACAGGGCCAAATCCCCCATTCAAGTATCTTCAATATCTTTATGATGTAAGGCCAGTTCCACACTGAATCTTCACCATACAATTCTCAGATCAATTTAAAATAGCTCACCTTTTATTCTGGATTTTGCAGGAAAATCCAGAACACTCCATAGTGATGATGGGCAGCTGTCTACACATGCATCCTGGCATGTCGTCTGGTGGTGCTACCACTGATGCATGTATTTCCCTTTGAGGTCACAATGAAGTGCCCAGACATGTGTTTGATGCTGGGCCTCTTGTTTCTGACCTCAAAGGGAGCAACTTGTACCAGTGGTGGTGGTGCCAGGCAATAAAATGAGATGCATATGTAGACAGCCATCTGGCACAGCTACAGAGTGTAAAAGTAACTGGAGGAATCTGGAACAGCTCCAGGGCCAGAATACTCAAGGAGTAGTCTGAAATATTCTGGCCAGTGTAAACAAGCCCTCTCTTTCTGGAGTAGCTGAAAACAAAGATTGTTCCATCTCCTCTACATGAAGATTTTCTACATATTTAAAGATGGCTGTCATATCATCTATCAGCCTTCTCTTTTCTAGGCTAAACATATACAGCTCCCTAAGTCTCTCCTGATAGGGCTTGGTTTCCAGACAATTTATCATCGTGGTCAACTGCCTCTGAACATGTTCCAGTTTGTCAGTAACCTTCCTGAACTGTGACGCCCAGAGAACTGTGTGTGGTATTCCAGGTATCTCACCTAGGTAAAATAATAGAACATGCTGTCTAGTGTAAAAAAAATAATATGTGTACACACACTGATAGGGATTTGTAAATTGACAAATTAGTATATGATGACATTATATCTTAGCATCATGTTCTGTTTGCTGCTTGTAAGTTCATTTGAATTCTCTTAATCAAAGTCAGAAGTGTTACATATTTACTAAGTGTTGTTATTGTTGTTGTCATTATTGTCATTATTCCCTCTATTTCCAGAGTCCAGGCTGTGAGTGAGTTGTTACTCATGGAGTGAAAACAGCAGTTGATTCCACATGAGAGGGAGATATCAACAGGCTGGAGAAAATTCTGAAGTGCACAAAATGACCAAGAAAAAAAGAAGAGAAGAGAAGAGAAGTAAAACAAAAAGTAAGGAGGAGGATACCCAAAACAGCATAGTGAAGAGTGAGCATGCCCAAGAACCACAAAAAGCTTACTGATTGCGGTGGTGGAATGGAAAATAAGAAAGAGAGAAAGAATAGAACAGAGCAGCTGTAACTATGTTCCTTGTTTGGGGTCTAAAGCCATGATCTTGTTGGTGATGTAATGCCTGTCTAGCCCTCAGTTATGCTGACAGGTAATGCCTGTCTAGCCCTCAGTTATGCTTTAATAGACATTACAAAAGGAGGTATCCAATACCTCTTTGTGCAATACAGCCCCTCTCCCTGCTCCAGCTACAATTTAATGGTGCTGGAGTATATCTACACAACCAGTTACTGACTGGGAGGATGAGGAGGTGTTCAGGAAGCCAGGAAAAGGGTACCTTTGTCACACTTTCAGACCATCAGTGTAATGCATACACTGTAGTACTAGAAGTCCAGAGAGCAATGGGTCTCTTTCTTTCTCTTGGCTGCCCAATGGCACCTCTTCATCCCTAGCAGGGATGAACATCCTTAACTATTTCCTCCTTGAATGCAAATATTCCTCCATATGACTCTTTCCATATTCAAACATTCCAAAATGTTATGGAGAAAATATTCTGCAAAGAAAACACATGGTATTTTTGTATTAAAAACCCACACATTCCTTTGACTACTGGGAGAAACTGCACAAAAAAAGTTTCACTGGTGTATGCTTTTTCTCAATGGAGTTTCCAAACAGTCAGGGAACCCATTTTTTTCACACAGGAAGGAATAATTATGAATATTCTTTCCATTCCTACCCCTCAGTCCCAAACTGGCGGTGGGATGAGACCCACTTCTTTCAAGCAGCATTGCACAGCTGCAGAACAGGGAGGCCCAACATAGTAACAGTCGTAGAACTTTTGTTCAGCTATATTCCTTACTGCAACATTTTATAGCATTTCCATGCATTTGTACCTATTTCAATTCTATGTTTGTTTTCTATCCTCTAGGTCAGGATTGGGAATAATGGAACCCTCCAAATGCTTCACCTCTCTGCAGCCTTGGCCAGCATAGCTCATAATGGTTAAGTCTCCCTTATCTGAAATGCTTGGGACCAGAAGTACTTTGGCTTTCAGATTTTTTCAGATTTTGAAATATTTGCATATACATAATGAGATATCTTAGAGCTGAGTTGTAATTGTAGTTGTTGTTGTTGTTGCTGTTGTTGGTATGTGCCTTTAAGCCATTTCCAACTTATGCTGACCCTAAGGTGACCTATCATACAGTTTTCTTGGCAAGATCTGTTTAGAAGAGGTTTGCCATTGCTTTCCCCTGAGGCTGAGAGCATATGATTTGTCCAAAGTCACCCAGTGGATTTCCATGGCCAAGCCATCATAAGTCTCCAGAGTCATAGTCCAATGCTCAAACCACTATGCCATGCCAGGAGAAGGCTGCACAGCTGAGAAAACAGCTGCACCAGCAAGGAAAACAACCACACCAGTCAGAAAAAACAGCCACCTGCCCAGACAGGAGGCCCCTCAAGGTCCAGAGATACCCCCAAGGCTCAGAGTAGCACCTGCACAGCCTCAAGGATCACCTGTGCAGACCCAAGGAGCACCTGAGGGGGGTGGGGGGCCGATCGGGTGTCACCCTCCCTTCTGGGGGTATCTTTCTGAGGTGTCACCCAGTGCAGCCCACTTTCCCCATCACTCCCCCACCAGTGATGCCATTGCTCATTTCTATGCCCATTCTCTCTCTCTCTCTCTCTCTCTCTCTCTCTCTCTCTCTCTCTCTCTCTCACACACACACACACACACACACACACACAGAGAGAGAGAAACAGAAATAGATTTCTGGCTTTGTAATTCCCTACCCTGAGTTAGGAGTAAATTTATTCCAGGTCCCAATGAGCTTGTTACTCCCACTCCTAATTAAACTAAAAATAATAAGATTTTAGAGTTGTGAGGGACTGCAGAGATCATTTAGTCCTACCCATCAGACCAAAGCAGGAGATTTGCTATTGCTTTTGCCTTAGGGTCGCCATTAGTCAGAAATGACTTTAAGGCATACAACACACACACAAACATAAAGTAACAAAAAAGTCCTCTTTGGGAGCATCTTGTAATATATTATACATAACATGAAGAACAAATAGTGGATTAGGATAAGAACAAGAGAATATCAAGAAAGTTAAAAGTATTGGGAGGGGTGACTAAAAAAGGAGACATTTCTGAATCACAGGGTTTTCTTGGCAAGATTTGGCCAAAGTGTGCTTGCCCAAGGCCACCCAGTGGGTTTCCATGGCCACATGGTGATTCAAACCCTAGTCTGCAGAGTCATAATCCAACCCTTAAACCACTACACCATGCTGAGTCTAATTTTCTTTCTCTTCCTACTGCATAACCATGGCCTGTCTCCACAAATTTCAGATCGAAGTAAAGGAATGCCTGGACATATAAAAATGTTTTCAGTATCATAATAAATGAATCAAAATCCAATACAGAATAACACTCAATTGAACACACACCAGTGTATCATCATAAATACAAATTACAAATTCTAAAACCATCCTAGGGCATCCCAGCTTTATTGAAGAAAAACCTTTGAAGACTTAAATAGTAAACCCTGAATTGCCCCAAATCCTAAAGTCCATAATATGCTTAATACACTTGAACATTTACAATGCCTGAAAGAATACAATCTGGATCAAAAAAAAACAAAACAAAACAGCCATATGGGTGTCAAGTGAGCTTCCAAGGAGAGCATTCCATAACTAGGAACTACAATTTCAAGAGTCCTACCTATCATTCCCAGATCTTAGGGCCTGAGTCTGAGTCTCCAACCCACCAGGTAAGGAGAAATAATTTCAAATAAAGAGCGCTACTTTGAAAGGGGGTTTTGTGTGTGTATGTGTGTGTGTACATACACATTTTCCATTCCATGGAGTCATAGAATGTTAGAGTTGGAAGGAGCAATAAGAGCCATTTAGCCATGCAGAAATATGCACCTAAAACATTCCCCAATGTTGTCCATCCAACCTCTGTTTAAAGACCTCCATAGAGAGAGAATCCAGAAGGCTCCAAGAGTATTCTTTTCCACATTGAACAGCTCTTCCTATTGTTTAGGGGAGAATTGTCTTCTTGTAATTGGAATCAGTTGGTTCTCATTCTCTGGAGCAGCAGAAAACAAGCTCACCCCTTCAGATATTTAAAGATATTTTAATGTTGTTATATGTTTTTACTGTTATGTTCTTTTTTTATCCTATTGCTATTTTAACTATGAATCATTTAATACTGTTTTAAGGGGGTGGGTTGGTTTCTTTTTTGAAATATGTTATACAGGTTTTATTGTAAGCCGCTTGGATTGTTTGCCAATAAGTGGGATATAAATTATTATTATTATTATTATTATTATTATTATTATTATTATTATTATTATTATTATGGCTATCACATCATCTCCCAATCTTCTATTCTCCCAGCTGAAATTGGGTATGGTTATCAAATTTGCAGATTACACTAAATTAGTAGGAGTAGCTAATATCTCAGAGGACAGGATCAGAATTCAAAATGGCCTTAACAGATTAGGAAGCTGGCTCAAAACTAACAAAATGAATTTCAACAGGGAGAAATGTAGGATACTACACTTGGGCAGTAATAATTAAATGCACAGATATAGATGGGGGACATCTGGCTTGAGGGCAGTACATGTGAAAGAGATCTAGGGGTCTTAGTGGGCCACAAGCAGAACATGAGTCAGCAGCATGATGTGGCAGCTAAGAAAGCCAATGCAATTCTGGGATACATCAATAGGAATATAGTATCTAGATTGAGGGAAGTAATAGTACTCTGTTCTGCTTTGGCTTTGATCAGACCTCATCTGAAATTATTGTCTCCAATTCTGGGCAGCACAACTCAAGAGAAGCATGTCCAGAGGATAGCAACCAAAATGGTGAAAGTTCTGGAAATCATGCCCTATGAGAAGCTGAGTATGTTTAGTCTGGAGAAGAGAAGGTTATGTTAGCCACACTGAACATCTTCCCAAATTTTGGTGTGTGAGTATGCCTTTCATGGACCTCAGCAGACCTTGAAGCTCTGAACCACCATGAGCCCAAAAGCCTGAGACCACATATGCATGACAAGCAGATAGAGATCAAAAGGGAGATTTAGGAGTCGCATTTAGAAAAGGAATTCACACTTCCAGAAGACAGGAAAGCTAAGGTGATTTACAACCAGGATGTTCTGCCACCAAGCCAGAATCCTAATTTACAACATACTCCCACCTTGAAATAGCTATCTCATGTGATCTCTCTTCTATGTAGATTTGGCCATCTTTGAAGTATCTTTGCCTGGAATAGTTTCATCCTATATTAAGTCACCAAAATCCTTTGTTTCCTTGAGCTACATAGAATTCATGGTGAATCCACATCCCTTTGAATTCTGCCTAGTGTCTGACTGGCTGTCATTCAATTCAGTGCTCTCAAGCAACACAGTTTAGCACCTACCATCCAATCGGACCCTTTGAAGTCAAACCAAGCTTGTGTAAGTATCACCATTACTTCAGCCTGTGGGTCTATTCCAATGGGATATATTAGGAAAGACAGATACAGAATTCTCACAATGAATTGAATGTTTATTGAGGGGACCACACATCAAAATATGCACTCACTCTCACACTCACTCAAGGGACTCAGGAATTCCTTTATTCCTGAGCCCCTTGAGTGAGTGTGAGAGTGAGTGCATATTTTGATGTGTGGTCCCCTCAATAAACATTCAATTCATTGTGAGAATTCTGTCTCTGTCTTTCCTAATATATCCCAGCATCTCCGTAAGCTGCGGGGTGTATCCCAGGGCTGTTTTGTAGTGCAGCCTAATCAACTGAGCTAATTAAAATTCCCCTAACGAGATTTGGCTACAGTTAAGGTGTAACATGATAGTCATGTTTAAATCTTTGAAAGGATGTCATATGGAAGAAAGAGCAAGCTTGTTTTCTGCTGTTCCAGTGACTAGGACATGGAGCAATAGATTCAAATTACAGGAAAAGAGATTCCACCTCACCATTAGGAAGAACTTCCAGACAACAAGAGCTGTTTGACAGTGGAATATGCTGCTTCACAGTATGGTGGAGTCTCCTTCTTGGGAGATTTTTAAATAGAGACTTGAGGGCCATCTGTCAGGAATGATTTGATTGTGTATTCCTGCATGGCAGGGGGTTAGACTAGGTGGCCCTTGTGGTTTCTTCCAACTCTATGATTCTGATTCTAAGATGTTCTTCATAAGGCTTTGTTTCCAAACTTGTTTTGTTTTTTGAATGGGAAACTCTGTGCAGCTCTCACTGATGGTTAATGTTTCGTACTCAGTGGGCTCTACCTTGTAACATCATCTTGTTAATATCGTCCAGGGCCCACTCCTTATGACATCACAAAGAATCATCCATAGGTCTCAAGATTAGGACCCTGAAATACAAAGGTTTGGGATTGTCCTCACATGGTAAACCTCACCCTGTCTCTTGTTACCAGCCCCAAACCTCATGGATAAAGGCACTTGAGCATCCCCAGCTCTTAAGATCAACAGGAAAACAATTCTTACAATCTGCTCCACCCTAAGAAAATTCTGAAGTCTTACTTTAAGTCACTTTTTAAATAAATATTTTTCTTTACTTTTTTTTTAAAGCCTTTCTACAATTCTGCACTATGAAATTTCTGTTATTCATGTGTCAACATTCTGGGCTATCTCTTTCCTAATACCTGTTAACTTGTCAGTATTTCCTTGTATCTGGTTGCCCATCTGAATCTATTTACACAAATCCAGTATTTATAGACTCAGAGTCTGATGTTCCCGTACTCTGTTTTGACATACAGGTAACTCGCACAGGGTGGAATTCAGTCTTCAGATGAATGTTGCTATAGACTGAAATTTTTTGAGATCAGGACCAGTCTCACTGCAAAAGCTTTTGGAAGATATCTCTCCAATCATTTTTTTTACATCTTTTAAAATTCTGCTGTGCATCACATTGCAAACTCCACTCCAGTGGCCAAAAGAAACAACATTGCAGAGAAAATTGGGACACTTTGGAATGGGATCTTTTTCTCCACAATAAAATTTACATTAATTACACTGGGGAGTTATTTAGAGCGAAGACAAAGTTTATAGTACAGACAAGGTTATGGTTGTCTGGGATGAGAAGCCTCAAAGTGCCTGGTGAAGAAAGTGTTGTTGGCACAATCTGCACTGCAAAATAATGCAGTTTGACACTGCTTTAACTGCCATAGTTCAATGCTATGGAATTCTAGGACTGGTAATTCTGTGAGATATTTAGCATCGTCTCTCAGAGAGCTCTGGTGCCACAACAAACTACAAATCCCAGGATTCCATAAAATGGAGCCATGACAGTTAAAACAGTGTCAAGCTGCATTAGTTCTTCAGTGCAGATCCAGCTGTTGTTGACTGCAGTCACTGGCTTCCATGTGAGTGAGATGGTGAATCAACTCTGGGGTTTGAACTGAATTTCAAAGGAGCTATGCAAGATGCTTGCTCCTGTCCTCCAATCAGGTCAAGCACCATAGATAATTCCTTTAAATTTTATACTACAACCAGACTACAAACTCGTTGCCCCACTAACATGGAAGCCATTAACCAAAATATCTGGGTTGCTGCTGTACTTTCGGTTGTCCATTAGTCTCTGTAGCACCACTCATTTGTGGTAGTCATTACAGCCACCTATGAAGAGTCCCCTTCACCTCATCCTTCAACGTCATTAAGACTCACCCTTTGGCAATGTCTGGCTTCCTGTAGCAGCAGAGAGAAATGCTTTATAAAGTAGTGGGATGGAAATAATTGAAAGAAAATTCTCATTTATTGAAGAGTTTTCCCCATCAATGAAATGATGCACCCTACCAATGCTTCAGAGGTCCAGAAGCAATGAGTGAGAGGGGACATCATGTGATAAGTATTGCCAAAGATGCTATTCTGTTGCTAATATTGTGGTTTAAAACCCATGTGTGATAAAGTCCTAAGGATCCATTCTACACTTCTATCATTTACACAGAATTCCTATAATCTTTTTAAGTGATTGTCCAACATTTTCACTGGTCATCTGGGCTACTCTGATAGCTTCGAGCAAAAATACTGGGACTTGCTTCCAGAATTATTTGTAATTACCTAACCCTTATTTTATTTTATTTCCAGGATTTATCCCCAGCTGCAACTGAATCTATTCTTTTTCTGTTACCTCCCCTTCTCTTTGAAAATTGTATCTTCCACTATTGGTGGCTGGTGGCCTCCATATTAATGGGGCATCAAATCACTCTGAGTTTTAACCTGATCATTAAAGATCAGTAAGGTTCAGCACTTTGGACAGCTCTTTTACAAGTTGGGCTGAAACTCAGAGCTGATGAGGTGGAAAGCATCAGGAATTACTGCACTCATTCCTCTAGCCCAGGGGTAGGCAACATTTTTGAGCCGGGGCCGGGTTGCTGTCTCTCAGACAATTGGGGGGGCTGAAGCACCAAAAATAAATAAATAAATATAAAAAATTAAAACAATTTAAAAAATATGCATGCTGACTCTCTCAGCCCCAGAAAAGCCATGGCAAAACCCCTGTGGAGATTTTGCTAAGAAAACCCCAAGAACAAGTAATAACAACAATAATCAATATCATCATGGTGGGTGGCAGCAGCGGAGGGCGGTAGTGGCAGCGGCGGCAGCAGGACCAGCCTGGGGCCGGTCAAAAGGCCTCGGGGGGGCACATCTGACCCCCGGGCCATAGGTTGCCTACCCCTGCTCTAGCCCCAATGTCTATCTTGTAAGGCTGTTTGTGATAGGAATTAGATTGTTATTTTATGTTATTCTGTTCACCTACAGCAATACATAGAAAATAATCACAGCTCTTTGGAAGGAAGTAATGAATTAACTGAATAGGAGATTTTTTTTTCACAAGTTAATCATTTCCAGTCTAGGATAGATGAGAATGGATTTCCCACTGCTTATGTAGCAGATTTGTAAAAAGCCATCTAAATGTTACTAAATCTTGCTGGTAATTATTTTTCTGTAAACCAAACAGTTTCTCCTCTGAAAAGATGTAGGGAAGCCATACATGTTATGAAAAACTTCTCAGCCTACATTAAACCTCTGGGCTGAAAGAAGAAAACAAGTCAAGAATTATTTGTTTGCAGACTGAGATTATTACTAGAAAGATAACCCCGTAATAGTAAAATAAATTGAGGATATGGTTTCCAACAAAGCCAAAAAAGGGGGTCAGGAAGAGGAAGGGGGTAGTTTATTGATGACATGTAAATTTGTATTTGCAGGAAGTCATAGATAAAATGTTTTTAATAAAACTTTCTTCTTGGGGAGGAAGAAGAAGGGGTGGAAGGATCCAAATACAACATGCTGAGCTGACAAAATAGAAGAGAGAGTGTAATCCTGGTTGATAAACAGTGCAAGGACACTGAGCACATTTTTCACAAAAAGAAATGGGCTGGCATTCTGTACTGCAGTTATGGATTTGTAATCAAGAGTTATCTGTAACTGGTCCATATTCTATATGTGCTCCATGTATCTGAGGAAGTAGGTTCAAGTCTATGAAAGCTCATGGTACCAACATCTATCTTTCAGTTAGTCTCAAAAATGCTGCAAGATCCCTTTGCATACTGATTTTCCAGACTAGCATGGGTATGTCTTTGAATTTTCTGCCATATTCAGTAAGACTATGGACGTTATCACACAGGGGCAAATCTGCTGGTTAATCCACA
>CM034701.1:378138031-378161225 GCA_020142125.1 Phrynosoma platyrhinos | reverse complement strand
CCAGTGTTTCAGTCTGCTGATGTCTTGGAGGACACTTTTGGCAAACTAGCTATTAATAAATCTTGCCTAGAAAACCAGCATGGCACAATGGTTTGAGAGTGAAACTATGACTCTGGAGACCTGGGCTGGATTCCCAGCTTGGCCATGAAACCCACTGACGGACTTTGGGCAAGTCACACTCTCTCAGCCTCAGGGGAAGGCAATGACAAAACTGCCTCTGAAAAAATCTGGCCAAGAAACCCCCATGATAGGGTTGCCTTAGAGACACCATAAGTCGGAAACAACTTGAAGGCACACAACAAAAACAACAAACAGTCCCCTTAAGTTGGAGTTGATTTGAAGTCACATAACAACAACTTATTCATCTGATGAAGCGGATTCAGTCCACACAAACTTACACAAGAAATTTCTTCTTCCCAACTGGTCTCAAAATGTACTCATGGATTCTTTTATGTCTTTTTATTCTTAAAAAAAATCACACATCAATCTCGTTGAAGAAATGTACACTCATTTCAAATAAGCAACTAGCTAGGCCAGAGCATTCAACTGATACAGAATGCTGCTGTTGTTGACTGAGAGCCTCTGGGATTTTGTTCTGTTTTTAAAGTACATCCTAAAAGTTATGAGTGAAATCATACAGCTGACCAGGAGAGACAAGAAAGCGAAAATCAACAAACATCCACCTCTCTTTTCCTTTCCTCTTCTATTTCCAGCAATGCACCAATCAGAGCTTGGAAAAGTTCGCTTTTTAACTACAAATCTCAGACTGCAACTACATATCAAAGGCTTTAACTATCAAGGTTCAATGATATGGATTTTTAGGATTTGAAGTTTTGTGAGATATTTAACCTTCTCTGTCAAAGAGCCCTTTTGCCACAACAAACTACAAATCCCAGGATTCCATAGGATGGAGCCATAACAGTTAAAAAGGTGTCGAATTGCATTTATTCTGTAGAGTGGCAGCGGCCTTGGAATCCCAGCTGATCATGTTATCTGAGGATTCTGGGAACTGTTGTCCAACACAGTAACATTTTCAACATCTGGCACCAAGTGTACATTAAATGGGAAGAAGAATAGTAGAAGAAACAGTAAATATCAGTCAGTCATAATTTATTATGGTCCGTAAACCCAAAATTTAAGCATTCAATCAAAATATACATGTTACCAAATCCCCCAAAGTGAAATCCCCCACACTAATACAAGAATCACAGAAGAACTGTAAATATCAATGAATCAGATATGAAAAAGAGACTGGGTATCAGGATGTATCTCTCCAAATTAGCTCAATGCATTTTGAATGGGAAATATTTTTATGGTCTTCTTTAGGGAAAAGCAATTTGAAAGTGTAGCTGCATGGATTTCCAAACAGTGTATCTCCAACTGATTTATGTTTCTTTATGCTTAATAAAGTCTGCATGACCAGGTGAAATGGTTTAGAAATACAAACACTGCAAGCAGCACAGCTTGCTTTCTGAACAGCTGGGGTACCTCATCCCACAATTTTAAAGTGAGGCTTCTTCCTACTCCAGTATCTCTGGCTACAAGACTTTGTCCAGAGTGAACAAATGAGAGGTAAATGGTCTTTATTTTCTCTCCTGGATATTTCAAACACACCTTTTCATAGATACCAAGCCATAGTTTTTATAAGAGGTAGCATGGCAAAGTGGACTGTGACTCTGGAGACCAGAATTCAAATCTCCATTCTACCATGGAAACTCATTGGGTGACCATGGGCATGTCACCCTCTCTTAGCCTCAAAGGGAGGCAAAGGCAAATCCCCCTCTGAACAAATCTTGCCAAGAAAACCCTTCAACAGGCTTGCCTTAGGGTCACTGTCAGTTGGAAATGACTTGAAGGCACACAACAATAAATGAACAGAATAAAATAGAATAGAATAAGTTGTGTTCAGTTTGAATTACAAATTTGTTCAGGTTATCTCTCCCTAAATTCAGAAGGTAAGCATGCATCCTCCAGGTTTTCCCAATTCTTACTATATGTAGGAAATTTATGTTGGACAAAATGTAAGCTGGACCATGCCAACATATTGTAATACTAAACTGGAAATCAAGAATATCCCTAATATTAACTGGTATGTAAAGGGATCTTATAGCATCTTTGAGACTGGCTGAAAGAAAGAAGCTGGTAGCATGTGCTTTCATGGACTTGAGTCTGCTTCCTCAGATGCATGAATGAATCTGAGGAAGTAGACCATTATCTGGTGACACATGTGGGAAAACCTCATTAAAGTGTAATCAAGATGGAAAAGGTTATTAATAAGCAAGAAAACACAAGCTAGGAGAGGCTGCAGCAGTTTGCTTTTGCCTGAGCCTACTGAAAAGGGCAAGATTCCACCCCTTCTCTCCTCTTCCCCTTCTGAGTTGAGTGCAAATTCCTTTTGTACTTTGAACTCAGTTTGCAGCAATGAATGTAAGCTGTAGACAAAAGGGGGAAATGGGATAAAGTAGAATGACAGAGGATTAATAAGGACCATTCCTGACAAATTGGGAGAGTTGGAGAATATGGTTTCCTGTCTGTCAGGAAACTCTGCCAAGAATGACAGTGCATCAAGATTTTTGAAGTTTTCTCCCAGTATTCAAATGTCCCAAACTAATAAGCTTATTGCATGGCACTTACAAGAATGGGAACGGAACAGAACGGAATGGAACGGGGCAAAAACACATTTTACTGCATGGGAGAATGCCACTAATGCCGCCGAGAGTCCCCAAGATGTTCCCCAGCCGTTCCTGGCAGCCAATTTTTGAAGGATGGTTCAAAATCATTCTGCAAAATCTGCTGCCAGGAATGGCTGGGGAATGCCTTGGGGACTCCCGGCAGCATCAGTGGTGTTCTCCCGTGTAGTAAAATTCGTTTTTGCCCCGTTCCGTTCCCATCTATTCCCATTTCTTAAGTGCCATGTGATAAACTTATACATTTCTTGCACAGAAAATAATATTTCCTACACTGGGCAGGAGGCAGTACTTTCTATACCAGGGGTAGGCCAGTCCTGCCGCCGCCGCCCACCATGATGATATTGATTATTGTTGTTATTACTTGTTCTTGGGGTTTTCTTGGCAAAATCTCCACAGGGGTTTTGCCATGGCTTTTCTGGGCTGAGAAAGTGTGCATGCATATTTTTTTATTTTTTATTTTAATAAATTTTTATTATTTATTTATTTATGGTGCTTCGGCCCCCCAATTGTCTGAGGGACAGCAACCCAGCCCCCGGCCCAAAAAGGTTGCCTACCCCTGTTCTATACAATAAGCCCCTGTGTGTTTTTCCTCTTCCTCTGCAGCACTTTTGGACATTCAGATATGAGAGAATACTATGGAAAAATGTTGGTTTTCTTCCACAGCAGGAAGAAACCTATAGCAATTATTCATCCTTGCATATAATGATGAAATAATCAAGGATTTACATCCCTAGTAACACTTGGATTCAGTGTCCGATTGATAGTTCTAATTAGAGTACACCCATTAAATCAATTGTCAAGACTTCAAACAGCACTCAATACTTATCCAAATGACTCAATGGGTTTGTTCTAGCTGGAATTACCAATATGCTAAGATTCCCTATTAGCAGTTAATAAAAAAACACTTTATACTAGACATAAAAGCATGACATCAAAACAATTGATGTTTTATCAACTTACGTATGGACTAAAGACCTGCATTTATGTATTGATAGTTGACTGTGATGATTTTGTACAGACTGTATGGAATTAGTAAGAAGCAAAGATCCTATATTGTGCTCATGAGTGTCCTTCAGAAGAGGTGGAGGGGTGGCCCCAGCTGACTTTGGAGAAGGTTGGCTGCTGCATCTGCTTGTGTCCCCTCACAAAGTACATTCACACAGTAGCTCCATGCTTTGGGGGAACTGAGAGGACAAGCCATCCCAGCTGCTAACACCTTCCTGAGTCTGGTTGCTCTGTGAATATGTTTCAGGAGGGAATGGGACAAATGGTTGTGGCAGCCAACTACTTTCCAAAGCTGGCCAGGGCTGCTTTTGCTCCCTGTTCGAAGCTTATTCATACAACAGCCAACTTCAGGAAAGTACTGACAGCTGCAATCACTGCAAGGGTGAGGAGAGGAGGAGAGGAGCAGAATCATGCCTGCTCACACAACGTTGACTGCCTGGGAAGTGGGATTACTGCAGAAGAGACCTACCACACCAAGGCAGCCATGGAATAGTGGCAAGATCAAAACTCTATTGCCCATCAACAAGTTATCCAAATTGCTAGGTTACCAAAATGACACCAACAAATTAAAATATAAAATATATTTTATATTTTATATTAAAATATAATAGCGGAATTTTAGTAGCTCAGATTAATAGCAGCGAGAAGACTCCAGGTAACTTCAAAGAGTCAAGATCTTATCTATGTTTAACAGGTCCAAGAACTAGAACTCTCAGAGTGCAAAATGCAATTTAGTTTTACTGATTAACAGCAAAGAGGGAAATCACCATTCCCACAATAGTATTTGCACACACGCACACAAGAACTAATAAAATTAAAGGTAGTAGCTTGTAGCAAGGTTGAGAGAAAGCAATACCTTACCAGTCCAGAAGCCAGGCTTCCATCTGGGAGAAAGCTGGGAGTTGAATGTGACTCAGTCTACTTATTGTGTAGCACAGACAGCAGTACTGGGGGGAGGGGGTAATCTGACAAAGTTTCTGCCTTATTGCAAACTGGACCAAATTGCTATTGTTCTGGCACATGTATTTATACCCAGAAATGGGTCCTAAGGGCAGTATTTCAAGAGTTGATAGGTGTAAGCAGCTTTCTCAGGGGAGAAGAATGGGGTGTGATATGCCATAATGACCAGACAATTGTCATGAATGTTAATAAGCAATAGCAATAGCAAGTACATTTCTATACCACTTATAGTGCACTTAAGCACTCCCTAAGTGGTTCACAATGTGTAAGTTAATTGCCCTCAACAAGCTGGGTACTCATTTTAGTGACCTTGGAAGAATGCTATGCTGAGTCTACCCTGAGCCTCTGGCTGGTATTGAATTCACAACTTTGTGGTTTGTGAGTGAGTGGCTGCAGTATAGGCATTTATCCACTCTTTCACCAGGGCTCCTGTTCCCAGACAAAAAGAGTTTCATTCCCAGGAGGAAACTCCTTTTGTCTGCCATATGCAAACAATCTCCCAGTCCAGCTCACTGCCACCTTTCCATAGTCTAGGGATTATACTGATCTCAGTCTTGAGAGATCCCATCATGGCTAAGTGCCTTGGACTTCTCCCATGCTGAGCCATCCAGATCAATGTGGTAGCTGGTTTCCTGCACTGAGAAGCCCCCTTTTTGGCTACCTGTCTAAAACATCCCTTTTTGATATATAATTGATATCAAGGTTCACAGAGGGTTGACTGAGGGCTGGATTTGCAAACGAAAAGGTGCACAACAGTAACAAACTGAATGCAAGGCAGCACCAAGACAGATATGAGATCTTATGATAAGTACCAGCCCAAAACACATTTATTCTGTTAAAATTCCACTTTTTATCCTCGTATGATAAAGTCCTTAGTCCAGACTATTCAATCAGTTATTAAATGGTGAATCAACAGTCCATTTATTTATTTATTATTGAATTTATACCCCTTCTTTCTCCTGGGAAAACAAGCAAGATGGCTTACATTGGTAAATTCAGTCATGAAGATCTGTTCATGGCCAAAAATGTACAACTGCATGTGTAAGGAACACTCTCAGTATTTCAGCAAAATTATTTGTGAGGCTGATAGATGGGGGGGGGGGGGGTTGAGCTCTTCTGGCTATATGACTAGACCAAAGGGCTGTACAGATGGTCCTTAAGGGGTGGCAGGATACCTCCCTTTTCTTGCCAGATCAGGGCCGCAAAAACCATACGCTGCAGCCCCAATCTGGGTTTTCCACAGCGCAAAAAGAAGGTGCAAAAAGCAGCTCCTTTTTGCGCCACAGAAAGGGCACCCTACCTGCAGTGCCAGCGGCTTTTCTCTACTTCTTTAGCGCAGCATATGTAAATGCTGCACCAAAGACATTCCCTTTTGCCACCTGCTATGCTGGGGGCAGAGTTGGGGTGGCTGCCGTGCGGTTGCCACACCCTCACTCTGCCCCCAGGCTGGCCCTTTTGGCTGGTCTGTACTGGCCCTAAGTGGACCAAGTGGAAGTGCCAGGATCATGGTCCACACATGGTCCTGCCATGCTAATATAATTCCATAAACAAGAGAGCAGTATATAAAATGAAACTAGAAGGAGTCTTGAGAGCCAGCATGGCACATTAGACTACAACTCTGGAGACCAGGGTTCAAATTCTGGCTCAGCCATATAAACCAACTGGGTGACCTTGGGAAAATCAACTCTCATCTTCAGAAGATGGAATAGCAAACCCCATATTTAGAAACTTGCCAAGAAAACCCCATACCTTAGGGTCATCGTAAGTCAAAAATGACTTGAAGACACACAAATACAACAACTCTATATTTACTGCCTAGTAGATGTATCTGGTCCTTGCTAGTGTGGTTGCACATTTGTCTACTTAGAATATGGTGGAAAGGGTTCATAACATTAATTTAGAAACAAAATAAATTGTCCATTTAAAAAAAAAAAGATTGGATTGGACTGGACTGGACTACATTTCCCCTGCATCACTTACTTGGTTTTCTCACAATTCTTTATTTATAACAGTGACCTGATTCATCTTAATATCTTTGTGACTCTCTTTAGAACATCACCGGAACTTTGCATGGCATTTGGAGATTTCTGTAGATGTTACATTTCTTTCCCACCCATCCACCCACCCCCTTATGCACTCTGTTTTAATGAACCATCCAGCTAGGCTGCATTTCCCAGAAGGATTCTCTGAATATTTTATGTCTCTGTTCATTTGGAGCTTTCTTTTTCACATGCAGATCTGGTTTGTCTTAAGCAGTACGAGGTCAAGTAAAAAGGAGATGCATTTTATTTTTAGATTTTACAGGCAAGCAAGTGTTGGGAGGAGGAAATGTACAGCATGCATTCTTAGCAAATAATAAACTATTAAGAGCAAACATGTGTTATTCTTCAGATTGTTAGAAACACTTTTTTCTACTCTACCATTTTTCCTATTTTCCCCTGGACCCAGCTGAAATTTAATAGGTTTTAATCAGAGGTCAGCATGTCTGGGATTTCCATCCTAGGATTATTCAATGGAGGTTGGAAAAAATTGGCTTGATTCTTACTTGATGTATTCATTGTTATTTAAAAAAACCAGCTGTAATTGGATCTTTCTGGGCTTGAGAGATCCCCCCTTTTCTCCACCCTGAAGTGTTTTGCTAAGGGAGGAAAAGTCATCAAGATTAAACCAAAGGCAACTGTCAAAGGGTTGATCATACAAACTGGGGTAGAGATCATAGTTCAGGAGTCAAGCATGTGCTCTGCATGCAAACGTTCCTTGGTTCAGTCCCTGGCATCTTCAGTGTGAAGGGGTTCACATAGCAGCCAGGAAACAGCAAATACTTCTGCTTGAAAAAACTTATGGAAAAATTGTGGTGGTGGTGGTGGCTTCTGTGTCAGTGAAGCAGTGTATCCACACCAGATTTTAATCAGAAATTTAAATGAGCATTGTAAGGCACTGAGCTCTATCCCCTTGAGCTGATTGTTATGTACCTTCACATTGACTTAGGGGGGTTGCAGACTGTCAAAAATAGTGTGAATTCAGTCCACTTTTAGGGTTAGGGTTAAGGTTAGGGAATCATGGGAACTGAATTTTATTGTGGCACTAGAGTTCTCTGACAAAGAAGGTTCAATGTCTCAGAAAAATAACAATTCCCATGATTCCCTAGCACTAACCCTAACCCTAAAAGAGGACTGAATTCACACTATTTTTCACAGTCTGCAACCCCCCTTACACCGATCCTATCCTAGGGATTTCTTAGCAAGATTTCTTAAGAGGTTTGCTGTTGCCTTCCTCTGAGACTGATAGAGTGTGACTTCCCCAAGGTCACCAAGTGGGTTTCCGTGGCTGAGAAGATATTTAAACAGTGGTCTCTTGGAGTCATAACCTAATAGTAGAACCACTGCACCTTGCTGGCTCCCCAAATCATACCTGACGGCACAATGTTAAATGCCAGTGCTGCAGCCGCAATGTTGTGAGTTTGATCCCAGGGCTCCAAGATCAACTCAGCCTTCCATCTTTTCATATATTGGTAAAATGAGTACCCAGCTTGTTGGGAGCAAGTGGCTTACAGATTGTAAACTGCTTAGAGAGTGCTGAGTTCACCACTAAGCAGTATAGAAATGTAAATGCTATTGCTAAATGCTACCTTTGATAACTCCATTAAAATTCAGAATATAAAACTCAGAGGCTGTCTGCACTGGCCAAAAGGCCTGTGTCCCCACCTCCAAGCCTCATGCTGTCCTATATGAACAATACAGGCCATTAGCCCCATGCCAGGATTGGGCCCAGATCTAGCATATCAGAAGCAGATCCAGAGGATCTGGCCTGATCCCAGGATAAAGTGGCCTTAATGTGGGTCTAAATCAGGGGTCCCCAAACTTTTTGATCTGGGGGCTGGTTCGCTGGCCCCCAGATTTCCGGGGGGGCAGAAGCGCGTGCGTGCATGCACATGACTCAGGTGCCATTGTGTTTTCCTGGAGTCTTGTGCATGTGGCCAACGTCGTGCACACATGTGCACGACAAAATGACGCCGGAGTCATGCGCATGCACATGCGATGTGGGGCACCATTTTGTTTTCCAAAATGGCACCTGGAGTTGTGCGCATGTGTGTGCAACGCCAAACATATGCACATGATTCCGGACACCATTTTGGAAAACAAAATGGTGCCCTGCATCATGCGCACGACTCCAGGTGCCATTTTGTCTTCCAAAATGGCGCCTGGAGTCGTGCGCATGTGTGCGTGATGCCAAGCACATGCGCATTACTCCCGATGCCATTTTGGAAGACAAAATGGCACCTGGCAGTGTGTGCGAGCGGCGGCGGTGCAGCAGTGGCGGCGGTGGCAGTGGCGGTGGTAGGACCGGCCGTGGACCAGTAGGAAGGCCTCGACGGGCCGGATCCGGCCCACGGGCTGTAGTTTAGGGACCTCTTGTCTAAATGATCCACCATTTGCTGCAGAGTTTCATGGAAACTCCACAGCAAAGCCCAAGCAGAACAGACAGTCCCACACACCCCTTACCTTATTCCTCCATTGCCACTAGTGAGATGCCTCCCGTTGCCACATCTGACTGCACCTGGCTGCAACCATATGGTCAGGTGTCCCATTTCCCCATCAGATGCAGTGAGCAAGGGGCTTCTCAATAATGGCAACAGAGGAATAAGGTAAGGGCATGTGGTGGTAGCTCTCTCTCTCTTTAGAGCAAATAGATAAGTAAATAATGTAAATAATACTAACAGTATGCATTCTGTACAAGAAAGTGTGTATGCATTCTGTACAAGAAAGTGTGTCTTAACAGCTCATAACTTGCAGCTATGCATCTATAACTGATTCATATTCACAATCCTTATGTATTCACAATTGTGGCACTACTGCCATAATTGTAACTAGCCTCCTTGGGGACCAACTGTGGTGGCTTCTCAATTCCAGGGGTTTCTGGATAAGGCAGATTATCTAGATCCATTTTTGTCATCTTGGTGGATGAGCTATGCTGAGAACTGGGCAGGGGGAGTGTGACCCTGTTGGTTCTGCTGGACCTCTCAACAATTTGAATACCACCAGCCATGGTATCCTTCAGAGTCATCTCTTAGAGGTACTGTTGTACAGTGGCTCTGTTCTTTCCTGTAGGTGTTCTCTCAGAGGGTGGTGCTGGGGATTCCTAGTTGACCTCTTGGCCATTGGCCTGCAGTGTCCCTCAGAGTTATGACTTGTCCCCTATGCAAGTCAATGAAGGCATACAACAAAAGTAACAACAGCAACGAGGTTTTAAATATGTTGTTAGCCTACTTGAGTCCCACTATTGGGAGAATGGTGGGATATAAATGATGACAATAACAATGACAATGACAACACTTTACTAAGCAGCATCTGGAAGGTGAGCAAAAGATCCATTCAGTTGCCAGTAAGAGCACAGGTAGATGATGCTTCCACCCTCCTGCTGCCAGTGAGCAAGTCTGTGACAATCAAAAACACAACTCTTGTTGAACTTCTGTTTTACAGCCTTGCTTCCTAGTGGGAGGGGGCTGGAAATGTCATCCATCTATGCCCCAAACACCAGCAGAATGGACCTACATCTCTTGGTGTAGGTTTAGGGCAGTTCAGGTTCAGGAGATGCTACTTAGTTATGCCTTCAGGTTGTTTACAATTTATGGCAACCCTAAGGTGACTCTATCAGGGGTTTTCTTGGTGAGATTTGTTCAGAGAAAGTACGCCATTGCCTTCCCTTAAATCTGAGAATATGTGTCTTGCCCAAGGTCAGCCAGTGGGTTTCATGAAATCAAATCCTGGTCCCCAAAGGCTTAGTACAACACTCAAACCACTACACCACATTGGTGAAACACACAATAATAAATCCAAAAATGCAGCCATTTATGTCTTCTTCTTTTTTTTTTTTCTTGTTGCAGAGATTGCCATTCTCTTCCTCCCTTTGGAGGAAGGGCCCTTCACTGTTTCACTGCAATAGTTCTCCCTTCCTCCATGGCCATTCAGTATCTGGTGGAAAGTGGGGAGGATCAGAGAAGTGCCTGGCTATTCCCCCATAGTCAGACACTGAATTAGTATATCACCCAATGAAACATCTGAAGTAATCTAGCAGATCTCAGCTGATCATGTAATTGGTCTGCATCTGGCTACAGGTTTCTCTAACTTCCCCCCCCCACTCCTGACCACAGAGGGGTGGTATCAGCTAAACAGTGAGTCTGGTGAGGGTTGAAAGGACAAATGAAGCATAGTTTTGCTGCAGAAAATGTACAATACATTGTACATTAGAGAATCTCAACTTAAGTGTCACAACTCCATACAAAACAAGGACCAGAGGAAAAGACAGGTGAGATTTGGAAAAATATAATGAAACAAAAATTTTCATATCCCTTACCCCAGCTAACCTCTCATAGTGGGGGTGTTAGGGAACAGTGTACTGTGCCTCTGAGCTTGGGCTTTCATTTTCTCTATTAAGACTACATTCTGCTCATCACCAGCATCTTTCAATACTTGCCAAGTAATTAGGCTATTTTTACAGTCTTCTATCACTAGTAATAACCTTCAGTAATTGCACCATGCTTTTATATTTTTCTTCTTTTTCATCAGTCCACTACAGGGAGTAGTTCCTAATTTGCATCTTTGGGGGTGTGGGGGGGGGTATGGACAATTTAACAAATGTTAATTTGTCATTTTTACCTCTCTATTTATTTCATTAAGCGTCAGGATAAAACAGAGTTCCCGGAAGGCTCTTCTTTGCCTTTCATGTCTTCATCATTGCTGAGCTTTTTCTTTCTTTCATGCAGTGTTGGTCCCCCCCACCAGCTGTGAAGGGGTAGGGGTCAATAAATGAAGAGGTGTGGGGGAGGATTGCACACTGCAGGGTACTTTTGAAAATTATGATGTAAACCAGGGGAGGAGAGATTCACATTGAGGTTGTGCAGGAATCCAATATGAGGGAAAATTCTAGATTCATGGAGTGAGAATCCAGAGCAGAATCAAGGTTACAACACTGGTGGTTGAGTTGCACTCCCAAAAGGAACACTTCGAAGCTCTTGAGTGGTTATAGAATACAACAATATAGGCATGTCTGGAACAGTGGTCCTCCAGATGTTTTGGACTTCAGCTCTCATAATGCCTGACTGTTGGCCATGTTGGCTGGGGCTTCTGGGATTTGAAGTCCAAACCAAATGGCCAGCCAAAGTTGGGAATTATTTGTCTGGGATATCAGTATGCAAATAGATCTTGTAGCACCTTGGAGACTAATTGTGTGAAAGAAGTGGTAGCATGAGCTTTCATAACTTGGTCTACTTCCTCAGATGCATGGAGTGAAGTGTTGCTCAGGAAGGTCCTTTATAAGTAGACTATAGGCTTTTGCAGACTGCCAGAAATAGTGCAAATTGAATCAACTTTAACTGCCCTGACTCAATGCTAGGGAATCATGGAAACTGTAGTTTATTGTGGCACCAGAGCTCTCTGACAGAGAAGGCTCAGTGTCTCAGAAAAAAATACAATTCCCATGATTCCCTAACACTGAGCCAGGATGCTCACCCATTCATCTCAGGCCCTGAGATTTCTGGGTCCTTGAGACCTAGGAATGGCCATGTCACACTAGGGTTAGGTAACATCAACCTATGGGCAGCATCCATCCTAGCACTGAGCCAGGGCAGTTAAAGTGGACTCAATTTGCACTATTTCTAGCAGTCTGCAAAGGCCCTATATGAATAACCATCAAAATGTTGTGGGTTATGGTGACAAATTGGCAAGTTTAGTTTTAACTATGGTTGTTGATGGACAAAGGCAGGTGGAAAGATGTTGCCTAAGGCCAGGGTGGGAGGATGACCTTGTGAATCATATAGTTAAAGCTGAACTTGTCATCTCATCCCCTTACCCACATGTTTTACATTTCTATGGCTATTCATACGATTTACTTAATCAAGGTCTTTCCTGGGCACCAGTAAACTCCATGCATCTGAAGCAGTAGACCAGGGGTAGGCAACCTTTCCCCTTTAAGGGCCGAGGGACTTCAGCTCCCAGAAGCCTCAGCCATGTTGGCCAATAGTCCCATGTTGGCCAATAGCTCCTGGGATTCTGGGAGCTGAAGTCCCTTGGCCCTTAAAGGGGAAAGGTTGCCTACCCCTGCAGTAGACCAAGTTTATGAAAGCTTAGGCTACAAATTCTTTCACAAAGTCAGGGCTGTGGGAGGTATACGATTGTTTTGCAAGACTCTATCTGTGCTATAAGATCCTTTTGCATACTGGGATTGTCATGGTTAGAAACAGTGAAAGTAATTGAAATTATTCCCTTTGTCGATCAGAAATTATCCCCTTGGTATAGGGGATTCGGACAACCTCATCGTGAGTCCAGATCCTGTCTGGCAGCCTTAAAAACCCTGTGAATTCATCCCAGGAGTAGTTGGGGTAGAGACAGGAGGACTAAGAGAGACGCATCCGCTCTGCCAGGATATTCACTTGAGAAGACGGAGACGCTACCAACTTTTTTACAGATCTATTTCGTTGGCAGTTAAACATGGGGAACTTGAGGAATGAAAAAATAATTGAGGAAGCAAAGCAAGAATTGCAACTATTTTTCCAGCAAAATTTGAATAATGATACAGGTATTAACGTAGTATGGGATACCTCAAAAGCATACATGAGAGGTTTCTTGACGAGAGAAAAACAGATCAAAAATCTGGAGATCAAAATAAGAAAGACAGAGGATGAACTGAAAATTAAACCAAATTGTAAGAAATTAAAATCTGAATTGGAAATATTAAAGAGTCAAATTTCCATTTTAACAGCTGAGGAAATACGGAAGAAAATTAGATATATAAAACAAAGAGACTTTGAATTTTCTAATAAAGTGGGAAAATTATTAGCTTATAAGTTAAGAAGAAAACAGGGCGAGAGAACAATTTTGGAATTAAAAATTGGAGATAAAAGCTTTACATCTCAATAGTAAATTAAAAAAATATTTTTGGAATATTTTACCAACTTGTATAGGAAAGATGACCACGATGGGGATAATAAAAAGAAAATAGATGAATATTTGCAACAATTGGATTTGCCGACATTATCAGAAGAATTCAAAGTAGAACTGGAAAAAAAGATTACACTACAAGAATTATTGGATACAATAAAAGATGCAAAAAGTTGGAAATCCCCTGGCCCCGATGGGTTTATCATGGAATACTACAAAATATTTTCTGAACAATTAGCTCCACCCTTGCTAGAAGTTATGAATGCTGTATTGGATGACAAAATGCCAGCTTCCTGGGCTGAAGCCAACATAACATTGATTCCTAAAGAAGGAAAGGATTCCACTAATCCTAAAAATTACCGACCCATTTCGCTTCTAAATTGTGACTATAAAATTTTTACTAATATAATGGCAAATAGATTTTAAAAAATGGTTAAGTAATTGGATAAATACCGATCAGACAGGTTTTTTACCAGGTAGGAGAATCAAAGACAACACAAGGAACTTATTGAACTTAATTGAGTATTTTAATAAAAATATCGATAAAAAAAGGTGTAATCCTTTTCTATGATATGGAAAAGGCTTTTGACAGTCTTAATGGTTTTTTTTATAAAAGCTACGATAGAGAAATTAGGGATCGGGTCCAACTTTAAAAAATGGATTGATATGATTTATTATTCCCAAAAGGCTAAAATTCTTGTAAACAGTGAAACCACTAAACCTTTTAGAATCAAGAAAGGGGTTCGACAGGGGTGCCCGCTTTCTCCGTTATTATTCATTATTTGCTTTGAAACGTTATTGGGGAAAATCAGAGAAGACAAACAGATACAAGGGATAAGGATCAAAAATAGTGAATTCAAACTCAAGGCCTTTGCTGATGATTTAATGGTATCACTAACAAATCCGATTCAGGGCATTATAAAATTGAATGAAATAATGGATGAATTTGGGCAACTAACAGGCCTAAAAGTAAATAGAGATAAAACAGCCATGTTAATGATGAATTTGATGAAGGCAGAAAAGGAGAAAATTAAAGAATCGACAGGGTTTAAAGAAACTAAAATGGTAAAGTATTTGGGTATAAATTTTACAGCAAAGAATTCGGATTTATTTAAAAATAATTTTGAGGTGAAATGGAAAGAAATCAAGGTGGATATGATCAGATGGAGTAAACTAAACTTATCATTACTAGGCAAAATAGCAATGGTAAAAATGAATATTCTTCCAAAAATGTTGTATTTATTTCAAAATATTCCAGTATTGATTAGTGACATACCGTTTAAAGAATGGCAAACTGATTTATCCAAATTTGTATGGCGGGGGGGTAAAAAACCAAGGATTAGGATGAAACTGCTCCAAGACGCAACAGAAAGAGGCAGTATGAGTATGCCCAATCTCAGACTTTATTATTATGCGTGTTCCATATATTGGTTGATGGATTGGATCAAATTGGACAAAGAAAAAAATTTGAAATTAGAAGGATTTGACAAAGTATATCCGTGGCATGGTTATTTATTATATAACAAAATTAAAATACATAGGAATTTTAATGATCATTACTTAAGGCGAGCCTTGTTAAGAGTTTGGGATAAAGTGAAAGAAAAATGGGAGGATAAAATACCCTTATGGACTGCAGTAGAAGCAGTAGCAACTAGAGAAAATAGATTAAGAAAAGATTCATGGTTAACATATCGAGAGTTGCTAAACATGGATAAAGAAGGATTAAAAATTAAATCTCAAGAACAATTACATCAGGAGGGATACAAATGTAATTGGTTTACTTATCGTCAATTAAAAGAGAGGTTTATAATAGATACAAAGACCAAAACAATAGGCCCTATGAATATAGAATTCAAAGAAATAATTAAAGCTGAAGACAAACATAAAATTTCTAAAATTTATAAATTATTATTAAGTTTTGATATGGAAGAAGAACTCATTAAACCGCAGATGGTAAAATGGGCACAAGATGTTGGACACATTATTGAACTACAACAGTGGGAAAAAAATTGGAAAACAAGACTTAAATATACAATAAATTCGGATATTAAAGAAAATTATTACAAAATGCAATTCCGATGGTATCTCACCCCATACAAATTGGCTAAAATGAGTAGTAGTCACACAAATAAGTGCTGGAAGTGCGATAAGAAAATTGGTACCTTTTTCCATCTATGGTGGGAGTGTAAATATGCAAGGGCTTATTGGAAAATGATCCATAGGGAAATGGAAAAAAATATTTCAAAGAAAATTGAAATTTAGTCCACTGATATACCTCCTTGGGATAATAGAGGAAGAAAACCTGGAGAAACTACATGGAAAATTATTATTTTATTTAATATCAGTGGCAAGGATAATATACGCCTCGAAGTGGAAATCTAAAGTGGTACCAGATGTCTGCGAATGGGTAAAAAAAATCTTAGATATCATGGAGATTGAAAAATGAACCTCGGTCATGAAAAAAAGAGACATGATGATGGTTAAAAATGATTGGAAACTACTGGCTCAATATTGGAATGCTGAGAAAGATTCTTTTTTCTTAGTTGAGATGGATTAAATTCGGGTAACAAGGGGTTAGATGTGTAAATACGGTTCGAGTATAAGGTAATAGCATAAAATTGCACAAATGATGTAGGCAAGATTAGGAGTATCACATTATAAGTGTGACATTATACTATAATTACTCTAATAATAGAAGTATTAATTGTAGATGTGATAACAAACAGATCTTTTCCAGCTAGGAAGTAATTTTATATATGTGTTGAGTCGTAAGTGTTGTTTTGTTGTGATGTATTGTTTTGTTTGATGTAGGAATGTTTGTAGATGTGTGTTTTTCTTTTGTGTTTTAATTTCAATAAATTTAAAAAAAAAAAAATTATTCCCCCCAAATGCTTAGAAACATGGGGTTTTTTGAATGTTAGGAAACCATGATGAGAAAAATCCTGGACCTACAAGAATCTTTGGAAATCAGGAGTTATTCCACACAAAATGCAGACATGATTGTTTTGTGCTGAAAACAGCATTTTATTTCCTGCACAGAAAATGCTGTCATTGGAGACTTATCCTGCATAAAATTCACATATGGGTGATTTGCATAGAAAACAGCATTTTCTGTGCAGAAAACAGAATTTTCTGTGTTGAAAATAATTTTTGTTTCTGCTCATAAAAATGTTTTCTGTGAATTTTATGCAGCATATGTCCAACACTGAAAATAGGCTTCAAAAACTGCATGGTTCGCATAAACTTTCTTGCAGTATGAAGGAAATTGCTAATTGCTTGGTGCTTCCTTCAAGAAGAAACTTATCAAAGAATTGCAACCCTTGTCATGAGCAGGACCCAGAAAATTCCCCTTTCTCTACTAATACGAATCCAGCCTTATTTACATCAAAGGATAATGGGCCCTCTGTATCCATGGATTCAAGCTTCCACAGTTTGAAAAGAATTAAAAAAAATATAAATTCTGAAAAGCAAACCTTGATTTTACCATTTTATATAAGATACACCATTTCACTATATTTAATGGGACTTTGAGTTCCAGGAGATTCCCACCATTGGAAATCCCCTCAAATAACCTAACTCATAAGTGGGAATATGCTCTGAGTCAATTCTGAAATAACCGTAAAGTATAAAACATGCAGTAAGAGTTCAGAGGAAGCAATTAAATCAAGCCATGATGGTGTGGAGTGGGGAGTAATTTTTAGATAGGATAGATAGATAGGGGGGGATAAGTTCTTTAAAGTTCAAATTAGTTGAGCCAGAGTTGATTCAACTCCAGAATGACTTAGAAGTTGCCTCTGATTTTTGGTTGCTGAGACAGAGCAACCAATTTTCATTATCACCTGACCCTAACTTAGCAAATGGTACTTGTTATCTTGGCATCAAGTTCAAAAACTCTGTTGAGCATCTCTCTCCTTCCCTGACAGTAAAATGCAATTGTAGCTAACAGATTGCAGCCCCATCATCATCATCATCACCATCATCATCATTTTTATTTATATTTCCCGCCTCTCCCTATGGATCGAGGCGGGATTACACAGTAGAGTGTACAAAGAGTACAAAGTACAAACAATACAATAATAAAATCAGAACATCAGAAAAAAATTCTATAAAATAGAAGACAACATGATAAAATTAAATTTAAACAAAATAAAATAAAATAAAATAATAAAATAAAATAAAATACCTGAGGTGGCTGCTTCACTCTGACTAATGCAAAGCCGGCTCTGTGTCTCAATGGGAGGTAAGGTCAGAGCAAGATATGATGGAGATATACAGTAGAATCATAGTATCATAGAGCTGAAAGAGGCCACAAGGGCTATCCAGTGCAACCTTCTGCCATGCAGAACTCACAATCAAAGCACCCCAATAGATGGCCACCCAGCCTCTGTTTAAAAGCCTCTAAAGAAGGAGACTCTACCAATCTCTAAGGGAGTGTGTTCCATTGTCATATAGCTCTTATTGTCTGGAAGGTCTTCCTAAGGTTGAAGTGAAATCTCTTTTCCTCTAGTTTGTATCCATTGCTCCATGTCCTATTCTCTGGAGCAGCAGAAAACAAGCTTGCTCCATCCTTAATATGAAACCCCTTTAAATACTTCAACAGGGCTATCATATCACTTTTTAACCATCTCCTCTCAAGGCTAAAGTAAGTAGTCTTCTCTATGACTGGGCATTTTGGACTCATGGGAGCCATTTATTTAATTAATCCATGGAAGCCACTTGCCACCACACATTAGCAGCACTAATGAATGTGTGTGTGTTCAATTGTACATATGTTTGGATATGTCATTGTGTATTTTCAAGCAACACTGAAGATAAATATTTTCAATCTTAACATGATTTACCCCCCCCAAAAAAAAAAAAAAAATCCACAAGATCTCAGCCAGTCCCTGGCTGGGCTAAAAAAAAACAGGGAGAAGACGATTATCAAGATAAAATAACCTTCTAAGAACCATGGTCCAGCAACTCCATTACAATCTTGGTGAATTATTACATACAGGTTGATCTCCCTTATCCAAATTTCTGAAAAATGAAATATTCAAAAATCAAAGCTTTTTTCCTGAGTGGTTAAGATTGTGACACCTTTGCTTTCTGATGATTCAGTGTGCAAAAAATTTAAATAACACAAAATTATTAAAAATATTGTATAAAATTCCCTTCAAGCTATGGGTTCTGTAATATGAAACATAAATGAATCTTGTGTTTAGACTTGGGTCCCATCTCCAAGATATCTCATTTTGTACATATATGCAAATTCTGAAATGCTCCCCAAATTTCTGAAATCCAAAACACTTCTGGTACCAAGTATTTCAGATAAGGGAGACTCAACCTGTATTGATTTAAAGTCCATTGCATCACAAACTCTTTGGAGTTTCCCTATTCTGTTGACTCATCCAGAGGTTTCTTTCAAACTTTGTTCCAGATCAAGTCTCAACTACAAAGCCATTCTTAGCCTCTAAGCAACACCAAAAGCCTGGAGTGATCTTTCTTTGTCTGGGGGCAATTAGACTACTTTCAGGTCAGAGGGATAGAGGCTGGCAGTCCGCTGCGTAGTTGTTTGTTTATACACACTATTGAATGGCTTGACAAGTTTTGAAATGAATGGCAAGCAGCAGTCCCACAAAGGTTATTTATGGAGACCTTTCAGCATATCTGATCTGGAAGTGCTCAATGAGCAACAAAAGATTTCTCACAATTACAGATTGCGAAATGTGCTCTCTTCCACATTGCAAGTAGTTCTCACTCTGGAAAGTTGCAAAGGCACGTCTCTTCCAACTGACCTGGTTTTAATGGTTTTATAGCTAAATTTGTTTTCACTGATTTTAGGGCTATCCTCAACTGCCTCAAGTGTTGTTGTTTTTTTGGTGTTTTGCTTTTTTGAAAATTGGGATAAAAATGCAGTTTAGTAACTAAATAAAAACATACATGAGGTGATGATCTCACATACATAAATGTGCCTCCAAATAACATGTATACATTCACTGCAAAATTAAATCAAGATGACGAGGAGAAGAGGTCACCCAAGCTCTCTCATTCAGATGAATACAAATATGTAAAACCCTTTTTATTCTGGTAGGCCTTTGAGAATGGAAACAAGCCTTGTATAATGTGCTGAACATTTATTTGTTGTTGTGTTTGATTCAGTTTGTTTTAACTGGTTTCAAATTTGAGGATGGTTTAGTCATTTTTTTTATCTATTATATGCTGTGAACTTTTTTCTTTTTTAATTTTAATTTTTACCTTATGTTACAATACACAAAATAGCATCATACAAAATAATCATAAAACATAATTTTAAATATACATACTTACAGTTTGACTTCCAATAGTTAATCCAGTTTGTATAAACTTTTATCACTTAAATCTTGTCTTCAATACAACTGTAATATTTTTTCAGTTTCTCTGTGTGTTAAACCATTACACTTAATTTATTTTGATCACTCTATCTTAATCCTTACAGTTTAGTGTCTCTAAAGTTTACATTTTTCTTCTTACAATACAGCACTATTGAGGCCCAGTCCTCTTCTACTTTTTTAATATTTTGTCTTCTTAATCTAGCAGTAAATATGTCCATACCCATCATATCTAATAGTTTCCAAATCCATTCTTTCACTGAGGGTACCTCTGTGGTTTTCCAATTTTTTGCTAATGTCAGTCTCATGGCTGTAATCATATATAACAGCAGTCTGCCATAATTCTTTTCTATCTCTTTTGGTGCCTTATTCATCATATTTAATAAGTATATTTCTGGTAACAAATTAAAATTTATTTTTAAAATCTCACATATTGCTGTATGAATATTTCTTCAATAGGACTTAACCAAGGTACAATTCTACTACATGTGATACAACCCTCCAAAGACATGATTACATCTCCAGCACTTGTTACTACATCCTTTATAATTTCTGCTAACTTTACTGGGGTTAGGTACAAATGATGTTCCATTCTGAAGTAATTTTCTTTTAAGTCTTGGCACATGGTAAATTGTTGAGTCTTCTCCTGGCTAATTCCCAACTTTCCAGGTTGATATCTTTCCTAATGTCTATCACTCTCTTGATCATTGTCTCTTTCACAATGTTCTGTTCTAGTTCTCTTTTTAACATTTTAATTTTTAAAATTTTGATATCAATTTTGTGCCATTACTTCTTATCATTTGTCCAACTCATTTTCATTTTCTTCAAATCCTTCTGTTTTAAACCTATCTGTCAATTGTTTGTATGGCAACTAATGGATTTTTAGGTCTCGTTCTCTCAATTCCTCTAATGTCCTCTACTTTGCTTATTCAAAATACCTTGGTTTAAACCATTCCGCACCTCTTGCCATCTTCCAAAGAAAGCTTCCTCTATGTACATCGTGGTAATCTCCTATAGAAATTTTCTTTTTGCTGTATCCAAATTCTCAGTAGTGACCTTCTAACATAGAGATTTTCAAAATCTTTGTGTATGTTTGCTTTCCTATACCACATATAGGCATGCCATTCATATCTTAAATTGAAACTTTCTAAGGCTAAAGTTCTTTCCTTGTCCAAATTTATCAGTTCCATTATCCATGTTAATGTATTTACCTGGTAATATATTTTCAAGTCCGGGAGGTCACATCCACTGTTTTTTGTTTGTTTGTTTGTTTGTTTTTGTTTTTTCTTATCTATTAAAGTCTTCTATTTGATTCTAAGTTTCCTTCCTGACCAAATAAACTTTGTCAAATCCTTCTGCCAGATTAGAAATGGTTTTTCATTCATAATTATTGGTATGTTTTGGAACAAAAAAAAAAAATCATCATGGGGAGCGCCATCATTTTAATTGCTTCTATTCTTCCAAATAGGGACAAATTTACTTTTGTCCATTTGAACTTTTAAGTAGTTTGTTTTAACTATTGTAAGCTGGAATCCCAAACTGAAAAAAAGGTGAGATGTAAATAAATACAACAACATTTTAATCTATGGATGTGTTGTTTGTTTGGAAAAGCATTTTATCACATTCCCTATTTATTTATTTATTCATATTCCATCTTTCTCATTGCTCAAGGTAGATTACAATCATTTAAAACAAAGTACATCTAAAAACTATGAATACAATAGTTAAAAGACAATTCAACCACAACTGTTTTAAAAAACACAAGTAAAAAAAATATTAAAACAATAAAATATAGACACAACACACTCCATTAAAAGCTCCATTTGCTGTAATGAGTTTTTAGAAAACTGAATAAATAAATAAATAGGTGGAAAGATAACAGGGAGGGAGCCAACTGAACCTCTCATGAAAGGGGGTTCCACAACTTGAGAGCAGCCTCATGCCTGCAAAGTGAGATTCAGAGAAAGCCTTCATGCAGACAAGCAGGTTCATATGTTCAAACTAAAAACAGTCAACACTGGCCAACATACTTCCCAAAAGGCTCCTGCAGTAGCTGGTGGGCTCCATGTCAGCAGGGGTTGAAACTATTCAGTAGTTTTGTATGAACTTTCAAAGAGCTATCCAAGGTGCTGAATTTATTTTTAGAATGTGGTCAGTCCCACTGGCATGCAAGCCACCAGTTTCACTACCCACCATCTTCTTTTTCTTGCTTCAACCTCTTAAATTCATCATCTCTATATACTCCATAGCCCTTTTCTCTAGCTCGATTCCATCACTAGGATTGGTGTTACCTCCAGGCTCAGAGCTGCCAGGCTAATGGTGCCTCAGGAGAAGATCAGGTTGCTATGGAAGAGAAAGGCTCTGGTTTACTTGACACTAATGGCTGGTGGACTGTCCGTCCCTTCAACTGACCCAGTCCACCAGCCATCAGTGTCAAGTAAACCAGAGCCTTCTCTTCCATAACAGCCATCAGTGTCCGTGTCCTGGGTTGTTTTGGTCTACCTGCTTTGTTTGCAAGTTCCAAAGAGATCCAGACACCATTTGGTTTTAGGAGAGGCCTCAAAGAGTTCACAGTGGCATGCTGACAGCATCCTGTCTGGCCTCCTTGCCACCTCCAGTCAAGTGGACCAGGTGCTTTCTAAGACCTTCCTTTTCCAGGAATCCCAATCTACCCATGGAGAAGTGCAGCAGTACATGTCACTCTGAGGTGCCTCCTGGTGTGGGCTGCATTCTCTCTTCCATCCTGATTCTTGTTCACTTGTTAGTTCTAAGTATGTGAAAATATGGACCAGTGCCAATTCACAGGACTAAATGACCCCAGTACAGGACAAGAGTGAGGCCTAGATCAAGAGTGGGAAGATTCTAGGTTAGGTGAGTCTACATTATGTGTTTGCGGTTATTGTTATTAGAATCCCAAGATCCTACCAGAACCAGTTGCAAAATCCATGCATTTAGAATTAAAGAACAACATGCCCAATAATCACATGCTGAACCTCAGATTTTGTTTTCAGGGCTAAACTGTAATAACAGTATTTTCCCATGAAAATCCAATCCTATGGTTATTTCAGGCTTTCTTCATTTCAGCAGTCTTATTTAATTAGAATAAGTCACCATGTTGATATTTTTAAAGAAATGTGAATCAGAAACTGTACTGCACGTCACTTATAGGTTTAACAGTAGAGCCCACTCTAATTTCTGTGACCCATAGTGAAGACTCAGTGATCCTATAAAAGTGACACTTAATTCGATAAAG
>CM034701.1:378120308-378133688 GCA_020142125.1 Phrynosoma platyrhinos | reverse complement strand
CAAAGGGGGTGAATTGCCCTTCCTGGAGCCTCAAGGAGTGACAATTCACCTTTTAAATAGATTGTAGGAATGTACTGTTTAACCGTTAAAAAAATTCAAACCAAGAAGTGGACTTCTGGCCATTTCTGGGTTTTAGTTTTTCTTTGGGGACATTTTTGGAAGTCTGTCTGGCCTCTGGAGGATTCCAGAGGCAAAATAACAACAACATAGCTTCTGGATCTGACAGAGGGTGCATCTGCACTGCAAAAATAATGCAGTTTGACACCACTGTATGGCTCAGTGCTATGGAATTCTTGGCTTTGTAGTTTTGTGAGCTATTAAGCCTTCTTTGTCAGACACCTCTGGTGCCACAAAAAGCTACAAATCCCAGGTTTTCATAGGATGAAGCCATGGTAGTTAAAGCAGTGTCAAACTGCATTATTCCTGCAGTGCAGACAGAGTCACAGTTGCCCATCCACTGCATTAGAAAAAGCAATGCAAACCTCAAGCAGAAAACTCTCCTGCTTTTCATATATCACTTTTGTTATTAAATAAGGTTTCAAGAATCGAGCGTTACCTTCTACATTGGATTGATAGTCATAATGGAAGTCAGAATGTGTGTGAAACAAACAGCATAAATAAATGAACTGGTTCAGTGCAATGACTTTGACCAAAGACTATGAAAAGAAGGATTAGGTTTTAAACAACCATAGAATGAGCCTGAGAGGAGGAAATAGACTTTTACAATTTGGGGAAATTATTTTAGAGGTTGTGATCACTCTTGATACTGTCTTGTTCTTTCCGTGATCATATCTTTGAACAAGTTCACCCATTCATGGATTTGTACCATGAATACTGATACAATGCAATAAAAATCCAGTATCCTGTAAAGAATGGAAAAAAGAAATGGGTTCCTAGGATCACCTATTAAGCTTTGATAGTGCCATTAAATCTGTTGGAGTTATCTTGGGTGGGTGGGTGATGCATGTAATCCTATTCAGGGGTTTAGATATGGGGGGGATGAATACATTGTGCCCCCCATAAGCATTATACCCCCATGAATTTTTTTTCTTCATTCTCCAAATTTCAGTGAGACCTGAAAATCATTCACACCTAGAACTTTTACATTTGATGGGTATATATTATCTTGATTATACTGCCTTCCCATTTTCTTTGGATCCCTACACTGTATTTCTGAAGGCTCAACTGAAAGCATTTTAAGTTACTGCAATGCTCGAAATCTGGGGTCTGAAGGAAAATTTTGTTGGGGGGCAGATTTTTTACAGGGGACAATGCTCGTATTTTGCCATTCCCCATAGCTACTATCTGGATCTTATACCTTTTAAAAACCTTGTTGGATTTCAGCTGGTGAATTAAGTGTGTGCCGTCCATTGAATAGTACACTCCAGTCTCGTGGACACAAGAATAAGAACAGTTTTGTGACTTGCATTGGGAAGTTAAAGTGACTTTATGAAAGCTTTATTGTCTGTGAGCACATCACATGTTTGTAGGAAACTGAATACACCTGACAGAAATAATGTTAATGTATCTACAAATATATGGGGTGAGATGTGGAAGAAAGATTGAGTGAGAGAGAATGTGCATTACATAATTTTGCATACTAAATTTTGTATACTAAACAAAATTCTCAGAAAATCTGTACTCAAAACTTGTATCAGCCATAAAGCAGTTGCTATCTCTCAGCCTAACCAACCTCACACTGTCACTAGGACAAAATGGAGGATCAGTTAGTATCAGCAAGAGTAGCTCCACTGAATCATTTGTTGAATGGTGAGTCAATGTTGAGGTAAAGCTAATAGATTCAGTGGCTCTACTCTACTCAAAACTGATAATGAACTTGGACCAGAAGAGGATATTCTATAAGTATAATAGAGATATGACACCATGAGCTAAGTTACCAGGTGAGATAAAGCACAGGGCTCCTATGCCTCTAATGGTTATATTGAAGAGGAAATTTCAGCAGTTGCTGCTTATCATACAAATAATGTCTGATCTTTGTTCCATCCAATCATTAAAGTAACAGGACTATCCTTTATTTCCCCCAGCAACCATACCCTACACTCTTAAGAGGAAGGGTATTGCAAATGCTAAAATAATTTATTACTAGCCTGTTGTTACATGCAGGGTGTGAGATCTAATTTTCTACATAGATAAGGAATAAATATATAAGACAATCAACAGACCACATAGTCAAACATTCCATTCCCAGAGTGACCAATCAGAAACCAATCAGGACATGAGCACAACAATGCCCCTTCATTCATATTTCCTAGCAAATGGTATTGAGAGACATATGGCTTCTCATAACTTTATCCCTGAAGAGGTTATCTATCTTCTTGTTAAAGAGGGAGATGGAAACATCCAAGGCCAGCCCCCCCCTAAATTGGCAACTTGTGCCCCCCAGAGGGGGCACAATTGGGTGTTTTTGGCATTTTTAGGGGTATGTGGTCCACATTATCCCAATCCCTGTCTTATAGCCATCTTTGATGGTGGCCAGGGCTACATTTTGTGGAAGAAACATCTCATAGTTTAACTATGCACCATGTTAAGAATTTCCCTTTTTTGTCTAGGCTGAATCTCCTGCATGGTTCACAGAAGTGGTCTCCAGGTAGGGAATTTGACTAAGAGTGTACAGGGCCTATTTGATGGCCCTGTTTCTCCATGGACTCCATTTCCTTCCAAAACCAGAGATGTCTGGAAACCCACTTCAGTTTTCCTAGAAACACTGAGCAGGGGAGGGTGTCAAAACTAAGTGTAGGTTAAGATTTTACAGGAGATTTGACTTCTTTGAGGCTCCTAAGAGTGAAATTTTCCTCTTTTTAAAAAAATGAAGAAACAGCTGGGGGATTTCAAGGGGATTTGGGGACATAAAACTGGGTGTGGGACTGGATGCTTCCCATAGGTTGATGTTACCTAACCCTAGTGTGAAGCAACTTCTAGCCTCCATTGGACAATCAAAACTATATGAGTATTCTTGAGCCAATAAGCAAGATGCTCACCCATTCATCTCAGGCTCTGAGATTTCTGGGTCAAAACTTGAGACCTAGGAATGGCCCATGTCAAGGGATAGAGCACAATGAGATCATTACACATTATATATCAAGCAGGAGCCACCATGGCTCACAGCTTGTCATGCAAACACACAGAGTGAGTCAGAGCCTATTTTCCTGGTTGAAAATTAAGTGTCTTTGCAAACTGAAACACTGGACTTAAAACAATTAACCTTTCCAAAGTGGAGCAAGCTGCACAGTCAGCTAGAAGGCACTCTGCCTGAGCAGAGATTTGCAGGCAGCCTTGTCTCTTGGCTGGAACTGACTCCATGAAAACTGGAAAATTTAAACCCCTCACATACTGCTTGTGAACAATTCACAAAAACTGGGCACTCCAGCCACTACCCTGAAATCCAGCAACCCTAACATACACCCATCTGTTATAGCTGCTGCCTATAACCTCTATTCCATTCTTTGGTTTTGATTGGCAGCTGAGACAGAAACAAATATTGACCCTCTGTCATGTGTTCAGATTTTTCAATAGGCCGAATGGACTCAGGACTCAATTTTTCTGGCATCCTAGAGTTTGAAAAAGATACTGATAGTGGTTAGAGGAATTCCTTACCCTTGTTAATTTGAAATTTTCTTATGAGCGTCACAAATAATCAAGGTTGCAAGAGATAAATAGTCAGCATCTCCAGCATGGTAACTATTGAGTCTAGACAGAGATGCTGAGAAGCCTAAACAAAAAAAATCTCAATAGATGACCTCCAGTGTTGACTGTCTTACCCCATTTTACCTCCAAGAAACAATTCTTAAAAATTCACTGTCTCCTTGACAGCACATCCTTTAAAGTGAGTTATACCCTAAAAGAACTAAATTTATCATCTAGACATTTTTACAACCAGTTTTGTTCAGTCATGTCTGCCTCGTCCTCTTTGAAACATTAAAGATAGGAAGAGCAAAGTTTTGTTTAATCAAAGTCTGCCCTGGTCTGATTCACAAACACATAGTTTCTTACTGAGCAAGGTCTTATTAAAACATTACAAACATTCATAGAAAAATGGCAAAATCAACAAATGCATGGTGTGGGATTTTCTGTGACCTCCTCAGTGCAAAAACTGCTGTTCCTGGAGGACTCTATGAGCAGAAAGAACACTTCATGATTATTATTTTTCTCATTCAAAATAATAATCACAAAGTGTTCTTTCTGTTCATAGAGTCTTCCGTCATCAGTGTCTGTGGGCCACAAGAGCAGCTTTGAGGCCACAGGTGAAGCTATTAGTCTGACCTAAATCTATTCAGCTGAGTGAAAATTTCACATAATTTTTTTCCCAGAGAGAATTTCTGATTTTTCCCCTTTTTGTTATCCACCTCATCCGGGGGTGGGGGTGGGGGGAGGGCATTTGGCAGAATTTTTCCAGGTTATTTTAGATGGTTGAAAATGGTGACCTGGTTGCCAAAGCAATTGCTCTTGCTACCACTTGCAAAAAGCAAACCCTGGGAGGAGGAAGAGAAAGATATTGTGCTAGTGCTACTATGAATGGTAAACAATATGGCCCAGAGCAATTTTTCCCCACCTACCCTAAGAGAGGGCAGAACATTTTGAACATCTTTTTGCTTCCAGCTCTAAGGAAGCCATCTGTATTAGCAGACATTGCCACATCTTGTGACAGTCAACCCTAGACATTAAGTATCTGTTGTGGGAAGAGGTTTGAGCTTTTATGTGTCCTGAACCCATGAGTCTATTGGCAACCAGTTCTAAAAATAAAATCTCCTACCAAAGCAATATGGATGCATCAAGTGGCTGACCTGGAAATAACACCATTCAACTCCAGAAGACTGAAGGCACAATAGAAATCTCACAGAGTTTCTTGAGTTCATGACTCCACCAGATTAGGAAATAAGGACTTGGTGTACTTCTGGGAGCTCCTTGAAACATATGCTCAAGAGTCAAGACAAATGAGGAAAAGGGGGAAAAAATAGAAAGCACAAACAACAAATGTCTTTGCAAAGCAAATGTGCTGCCTTTATCTCATGGGTGAAGGGCAATATGTATTTATTTATTTATTTATTTTTCCCCTTTAAAAAGTATGTACACACAAATTACCTGCTGATTTATGGCAACCTCATGAATTTTATAGGGTTTTCTTGGGCAAGGAGTTCACAAAGCTGGTTTGTCATTGCTTTCTTCTGAATACAGCCTACAGTATATGGTATTCCATGGCAGTCTCCTTTCCAAGTACAGATCCAGTGTGTAGTTAATTTTAGGCAAGAGAAGTAAAAAGCACAATAGGTGGCACATGGCTTGATATATTAAAAGATCTAGGGAGTGTTAAAACACAAGGTCAACATGAGCCAGCAGTGTGGTGTAGTGGCAAAAAAAAATTCAATGTAATTCTAGGTTTCATCAACAGGAATATAACGTCCAGATCAAGGGGATATTGTCCAGTTGATTAAGACACTACTAGAACATTGTGTTTTCTGGACATCAGAGTTCAAGAATTATATTGACATGCTGGAACATGTCCAGAGAAAGATGAACAAGATGGTAAAGGGCCTGGAGACAATGCACTATGAGGAATGTTTAATGTATCTGGAAGAGCTGAGTATGTTTTGTTGTTATTGTGTGCCTTCAAATCATTTCTGACTTATGGCAACACTAAGGTGACCCTATCAAGGGATTTTATTGGCAAGATTTGTTCATAGGGGTAATATAATAGAAGTAAGATGATAGCTATCATGTGGAAAATCTGAAGGGCTGACATGTGACAGATGGGGTGACCTTGTTTTTCTGCTGCTTCAGATGATAGGACCCAACTCAATAAATTCAAATTAGAGGAAAGGAGATGTTGACTAAATTTTGGGAAGAACTCCCTGATAATAACATATTTTTTACAGTGTTACAGACTACCACAGAAGGTGGTAGGCTCTCCTTCATTGGATGTTTTACACAGATGTTGAATGTCTATCTCGCAGGGATGCTTTAGCTGTGGACTCCTACACTGAGAAAGTGCTGGACAAGATAGCCTTTAGTGTCCTTTCCAATACTATGATCCTATTACTCCTTATATAACCAGTACTATTTCTCTCTCTAGCTTTGATTTTCTACCCTTTCTGCCCTTCATCTAAAGCATCTGACACCTCTCATTTTCCATTCTCCATCTCCATATGTCTTTCTTCCACCAGGCAGATGAAAACAAAAGTATTTCACAGTCATGTTACAGTCAGTAAATTTAAAGACAGCTAAGGCAGGTCTTCCCCCCACCCCTTCCTTCTTTTACATTTTTGCATTTCAATTACAGATAAATGTTAGATCAGTTATAATCCCTGGAGGCTACACTGGCATACTAATTTGAAAGCTCTAAAAAGAGAAAGCTTCTGTGCTGAATTTCCTACTCGTTCCCTAGGTCTCTTGCAGGGAGACGCTGCGTACAAATTTATTTCCAGAGCAAGAATAGACAACCTGTGTCATCGCCTGGGGCTTAGGTATAGCACCCAGGTATGTCTTGCCGCCTCCACACACACCCATGCATTACTTCAGGCCATCCGATTCACCACAAATAGCTGCCACACTTACATACAGATTGTGCTTTCCCTACTGCTACTGTTGATGCTCTTATGTAGCCTTCGATTGTCCCAGTTTGGCAGGGATAGTACTGATTAATTGTTTGTTGCCTCACTTTTTCAGCTGCTTTTAAAATGCCCCATTTTCTCTCTCCTCATCCCATTTTTTCTCTTCGCTCTCACCTTACTGTGGCTGCGTCTACACTGCGGAATTAATGCAGTTTGACACCGCTTTAATGCAATGCTCAATGCTATGAAATCCTGGGATGTGTAGTTTTGTGGATATTTTGCCTTCACTGTCAGATAGCTCTGGGGCCACAACATACTACAAATCTCAGGATTCCATAGGATAGAGCCATGGCAATCAAAGCAGTGTCAAACTGCATTAATTCTGCAGTGTAGATGCAGCCAAGTGAATGAGCGCTGTACTATTTTAAACTTTTAAATAACACGCTTTCTTTAATTGAAATTGTAACTTTACTTTGAATCTAAATTCTTAATAGAAATTAAAATATGATACCTTGAATCCTGCTTAGACCTAACTAGAGTAGACCCCTTGAATCAATGGGATTTACCTATGTGTTGACTCACCATTCAGCAATTTATTCAGTGGCTCTGCTCTAACTGAGGTTAACACCAGAGAAACACTATAACCTTTCGTGTTTTAATCTTTATCTGTTCTTAAATCTTCTTCTGAGTTATCTTGAATCCTACTTTGGGGAGAAAGGTAGGATATAAATCAAATCAAATAAATTATGAAGAGCTCTGAATAATAAAGTATGAAAAATACAGCAGATTACTCAATTTTATATAATGCTACAGGCCCTCTTAAATTTTACAAAGCTTTGAATTTTAAGCAGCACTTCGGAAAGTGTTGTGTTTTTTTTAAAAACTCCTAGGGCACATGAGCAGTAGCCACTCTAAGTAGGGGATTCTGGGTGTTGTAGCCCCAAAAGTAACTATTCAAAGTTTTGTATAAAGCCTCAGTATGTCATAACCCAGTCCTGAATGCAGCTGTCTGGACTGTAAAGGTGTGGAGACTGGTTCCAGGTTATAGTCTTAGAAGGGAAGGGGACAGCTTTAATACTTCTTCTATCATTATCATTATCATTATCATTATCATTCCACCTTTCTCCCAAAATTGGAACTGAAAGCAACTAGCAAATTAAAAAAGAACAAAACAGCTAAAATATACAAAAAAATGAACATTTGGAATTAAACATTTGATTGTGTCTTCCTGCATGACAGAGGGTTGGACTGGATGACCCTTGTACTCTCTTCCAACTCTATCATAATCATTTTACGATTCCATGAAACACAACATTTTTTGAGAACTGTTTAACACAACACAGAATTAAACTGTTCACAATATTAAAATGGTTCAAAACTACAAAGAGATGAACTGCAATTAAAAGATGAAATGCAATTAAAAGAGTTCAGCTGAAAACCCTCCTCCCATTCCTTTTTAAAAAAGCTTTTGTTTTAAAAGGCTATCAGAATAGAAAGGTCTTTGCCTGCTGACAGAAGAACAGCAAAGAAGAGGCCATTCTACCTTCCCTGGGATGGGAGAACCACAGTCTTTTTGTCTATGTATTTATTTATTTTTAAAATAAATTAATAAATTCTGGGAGCAGCCACTGAGAAGGCCCTGTCTTTGCGTTCCTACCAATGATGATTGTGATGGTGGTGAGTGACCGAAGTGCCTCTCCTGATGATCCTAGAGCCCAGGCTGGCACATGCCAGGAGATATTTCTTCCAGATAGCTTGGACCTGAGCTGTAATAATACTAACATCAACAACATTTTTACAATAATCGTTTTGAGGATGTAGGACATGATACTAAAAAGTGTTGTGTTCACTTGTTTTTGCCTTGAAGAACCCAGAACAGAGGTTATTTACAACATAAAGAGGAATATAAGTAAAACCACATGCTGTTGTTGTGTGCCTTCAAGTTGTTTCCAACTTGTGGAGACCCTAAAGTGAACCTATCATGGGGTTTTCTTGGCAAGATTTGTTCAGAGGAGGTTTGTCAACCCCATCCTCTGAGGCTGAGAGAATGTGACTTGCCCAAGGTCACCCAGTGGGTTTTATGGCTGAGCAGGAATTTGGGCCCTGTTTTCCAGAATCATAGTCCATCACTGAAATTACTAAGCAACATATAGTTTTTAAAAAATGGCAAGATTAAAATAATATTAAACTTTTTTTCCCAAGACCTGCTGGACTAGAGAGGTCTTTGTTCATAAGATTACCATATGGCAAATCTGACTTGACAGCAAATAATAACAACTCATGCAAAAATCAGTTTCTGCACACATGGGTGCTGGGATTGGGGCCCAAAAGATATTTTACTTTGATCAACTTTCATTAAAATAGTTTAGGGCTCTGAAGTGGTGCCAGGCAGATAATGTAGCATCTCTTGGGAGGTAGCTGAAGGAAGGGAGAAAGAAGGTTGAAGTTATAGGTAATGTGTAGGAGGTTGTCACATTTGCAATAAACTAGGCTTTTGGGGGGTGTTTTTGTTTTTCCTTTGCAAAGTTTGTGAATTCTTGGTATTTGCAACTGGTAGACTTCCCAGTTTTATTATCCTTCTGCATTTAAACTGGTCTTAAATATTAACCGGAGATGTATATAGATTCTGTTTCTTTCAAAAGAAAGAGTGATTTGTCTCTTCATCATTTTGGAGCAAAGTTCAATCCCAGGTCCCTCCAGTTAAATTGGTCAGGCAGCAGGTAGTAGGTAACCCTGGAAAGATCCTGCCAATTAGAGTAAACCAGGGCAGGCAAAGGTTAGGCAAATCTCTAGGTGGTCTGCAGTAGACTGGCATTGCTTTAAAACAGCAGCAACAATATTATATACATACCCAGAGATGCTAAATCATATCACTGAAAGCTTAGGGTACTTATGCATGGATTTTTGTGTGGAAGAATTTGAACAATTCTGGAACACAGAAGATGCACAGTTCCTTCATTATAGGGCCAAGATCCTACATCAAGGTGCTTGCTGTTGTTGTTGTGTGCTTTCGAGTCACTTCCAACTTTTGGTGATCCTTCTTGCTACCTACCTTTGCGTCGACTTCAACTCATGGCGAACCCCTAGATGAGATCTCTCCAAGACCTCCTATCCTCCACTGCTCTGCTCAGGTCTTGCAGGTTCAGTCCTATGACCACTCTGATTGAGTCCATCCATCTGTCATGTGGTCTTCCTCTCTTTCTACTGCCCTCTACCTTTTTTAGCATTATTGTCCTTTCTAAAGACTCGTGCCTTCTTATGATGTGGTCAAATTACGACAGCCTCGATTTAGGCATCTTGGCTTCCAGGCAACGTGTGGGCTTGAACTGTTCTAGAACCCATTTGTTTGTCTTTTTGGTAGTCCATGGTATGAATGAATGAATAAATGTATTACAGTCAGTGACCAGCATACACAATATAAAAACAATACAATGCAATATAAAGTAGAACAGTATTATACAATACAATAGAAAAAATACAAGAAGTATAGTGCAAAGACATTGTATAATGTTGTACAGTGGAGAAAAAAATTAAGTAAATTAAATTACTTGGTAGTCCATGGTATCCTCAGCACTCTTCTCCATCACCACACCTCAAATTAGTTGATTTTCTTTCTGTCTGCTTTCTTCCTTGTCCAGCTCTCACATCCATACATGGTGATGGCCTGGACAATCCTCATATTAGTGTTCAGAGTTTTATCTTTACACTTTAGGATCTTACTCTGTTCTTTCATAGCTGCCCTTCCCCATCATAGCCTCTTTTAATTCCTTGTCTGCAGTCTCTGTTTGATCCAAGGTATGGGAGCTCTTTGACTACCTCAGTTTTCCTGTGTCTAGGATGAATTCTTTTAGATATAATTCTTCACTAAGCTTCTTCTTGAAGGTACCAATGAGTGATTTCAGCAATTTCCTTCCCATTGTGAGAATGTCTTTGAAAAATCAGTTTTTGCTATTTGGGACTTCTGCCCCCCCCCCAAAAAAATCCACATTTTTGGATTGGTTTTGCACAGAAATCAGCATTTTCTGTGTAGGAAACAGCTTTTTCTGCATAGTAAAAAATATAGCAGCACAGGAATATTAACTTCTACACAGAAAATGCTGTTTTCTGCACAGAACATGTTGTAAGTAGGGATTTGTTCTGCATAAACTTTACACATTGTTGATTTGAATGGAAAACAGCATTTTTGCATAGGAAACAGCATTTTCTGTGCAGGAATTAATATGTCTGTGTTGAAATATTACTTTCCGTTCAGTAAAGTCTGTTTCCTACACAGAAATGATTGATTTCTGTGTAAAAGTGACCATGTGAAATTTTTTCACAGAACAAGTCCCAAACTGCAAAGATTTTCATCAGTTCAGAAGTCCTCTCATCACAGTTTCTCAACACTCAAAAAACATCATTTTTGATCATTAAAAAAAATCAATATTGTTTTCATCTCTGTTGTCAACTTCTGTTATCTTGACCATGCTCCAATGTTGCTTAGTCACAGATGTCTTGATTTTCATCTGTGAAGTGATGGAAATTATGCCACTGAAGGACACAGGACTACCCTAGTAAGTCTCATCTGTAGTTGAGAATAACTAGGGAATGTTTAGTTTAGCCACATCAGGCCTTACTTTTCTTTTGTGATCTTGGCTGAACATGATCTAGACTATTTTGTAACTTGTAACTTCTTCTATATGTTCCTGAATGGGGAGAGGGTGCCCTTCACATGGGAGATACTCCTTTGCAATGTAGATTCTTGTTTAGCATAAAGCTTCCTTTAAAAATTCCCTTTCCTCTCACACTCTATCACATCCCTTTGCTTGATGTACATGTTTGCCTGCCTGCAGAGTCAGGTGGGAACCACGAGAGTCCCCTCAGTAATTTCCCACTAAATTACAAGGGTAGAATCACTGGGTGGTAGTTCATCTTCATGCCCTCATGGGATCCTAACCTACTCAGGCTGAAGCGGGAGGGGACTCAAGAGGCTTACAACACAACACTATACCTAAAGGAGACAATATTAGTCTAGCAAGATAAATGGTCTGAAGCAGTACAAGACAGTTGCATAAGTGTAATGAATTAGGCTGCATCTGTACAGCAGAAATCATGCAGCTTGATATTGCTTTAACTGTTGTGGCTCAGTGCTATGGAATTCTGGGATTTATAGTTTTGTGAAATAATCTTCTCTGTCAGACAACAAATTACAAATCTCAGGATTCAATAGGATGGAGCCATGACAGTTAAAGCATTGTTGAACTGTATTATTTCATCAATGCAGATGCAGCCTTAGATAGACCTACTAAGGAGAGTTTCTGCCAAAAAAGAAGGGCAATCTGGGTTCTCTGTTGGGAAAATAGCAGGGCTCTCAGGAAAAAACCCTTGCAGGTGCTGCAGCCATCCCCTGGCCTCGTTACTTCTTTCCACTGATAAGTTGTGCCTGCATTCCTTCAGCCCGAAGGACATCAAGCAGCCAAATCTCTCCCCAAAGCCAAGGCTGTGATTTGGCCACAAGTCACTGGAGGATGGAAGATAGGAAGATGTGGAGCTAAGACAACTCTCAAAGCCTTGAACAAAGAGCAGAGGCTGGAGAGATACAGTAATCCAAGCAAAACAATTTAGGTATTGTCAAGGAGGAGCAATTTCATAAAAACGGCTGCTCCTCCACCATTGTTTATTTTACTGAACTCACCAGGCATTGTGCCTACACATGCTTAGGACCAGTGCCAATGTGAGAATTAGCAGAGTGAGAAAGCTGCCTCAGGTGCCATATGCCAAAGGGTGGGTAATGGCCAGAAAATGTTGGGAGGACATTGCTATGCTGGTTCAGCAGTCTGAAGATTCAGCAGACGATGGTGGGCCATTAAGATTAAGGTGTTAGTCTGGTTAGTTTTTCAACCAGCAAACCTTAAAATCTCACATTTATGAAAGTGTCGTGGCTTTCATGATCAGATGCTTTATGGAGACAAATCATAAAACACACCCCACTCTCCTCCAGAGTCAATCCCAAAAGTATGCAGCTGGTTTATCAGGAGAAGTAGAAGGGTAGATCTCCATTTACAACTTGAAGGCCTCCTTTAGCAGAAATGCTTTAAGTGTTTTGGATTTCAGAGGTTTTTTGGATGTTGGAATATTTGCATATACGTAATGAGCTATCTTGGAGATGGTACCTAAGTTTAACCATGAAATCCATTTGTGTTTCATATGTACCTTCACATTTTCTCAGCCTTAGAGGATGTCAATGGCAAATGCCCTCTGAACAAACATACCAAGAAAACCTTACAATGGGTTTGCCTTAGGGTCACCATAAGTCAAAAATGAGTTGGAGGCACACAACAACAAATATACCTTATACATAAGGTGATTTTGTGCATAATGTTTTTAATAATTTTGTGCACAAATCAAAGTTTGTAGATACTGAACCCATCAAAAAGCAAAAGTGTCACTATCTTTGCCAAAATGGACAATATTGGATTTTGGAATATTCTGGATTTCAGAATTCCAGATAATGGAGATTCAACCTGCATTTCATTCTGACATGCAAGAATGAATAAAAGAGCACTTTTTTGTGTCGCCAATTTTTTTTACAAACTGTGAAAATGGTTTTACAAATTTTCAAATTTGTAATGTTAACCATCTTCGCAAAAGGGTGTCTCAGTGTGCTGAAATTCTCTTTTTCTGAGGGAAAAAATTGAGCATTTTCTTTGCATCCTTAGGAAGGTGTTAATTACAGGAGATATCACCAAAGCATGATAATGCTGACAGGCATGCTTTACAATTTACAGAAAGCCACTGGAGACCTTCTAATTAGAAAAATGTCTGCAGCAGGAGT
>CM034701.1:378093215-378104953 GCA_020142125.1 Phrynosoma platyrhinos | reverse complement strand
TGATTAAAAAGAAAACAAAAAACCAAACATACAATCATGAATTAGTACATTAGATAGTAAAGTCACTATCTTATAGTCAGAGTATTGAACTCTTTATTTTCTCATTATTCAAAAATAACTTAATTATTTTTAACACTACATAACTATTTTTAGTACTTTTATACAGGTCAGCAGTACAAAACACAATGGAACCATGAGGCCATACATGCATTGTAACTATCAAATTAACTTTCTAAAAGGTTGCATCATAACAGGAATGCAGCAGGTGTGGGCTAGTGAATCTGCTCCAGCTTTGCAGATTTAACTTTAAAGGAGCTCTTTAAACTGGTGAACCTGCACCTTGCATAACCCCTTTACAGTTTGGACTAAAATCCAGAGGGGATTAATTGATCCACTGACTTGGAAGCCACTAGCCACCACATCTCATTAGTTACCATTGTATTTTGACACTGCTTTAACTGCCATGGCTCCATCTTATGTCCTGGGATCTGTAGTTTGTTGTGGCACCAGAGCTCTAGCAGAAAAGGCTAAATAGCTCACAAAACTACAAATCTCAGAATCCCATAGCACTGAGCCATGGCAGTTAAAGAAGTGTCCAACTTCATTATTTCTGCAATGCAGATTAGACCTTAGTTACTACCAAAAAAAAGGGGGGGGGATACATGGCAATTAACTACTTCTTTCTCTGTAGTTACTTTCAAACTCTGAAATTAGGATGTATGACCTAGCAGAAAAAGGAAATGCAAAATAGTTGAAGTGTGTGTATGTCTCTATGTGTGCAAGCACACACATACATGCAGGGATAGTAGGAATGAACTGCTTAAGTTCCTGCTGGCTCAAAGAAGCAGCTGAGCATCATTCCCTCCAGGGAACACTTAATCTTTGTGAAACATCAAGCAGAAATTCTGTTTGGTAGCAAATATCTTCACAGAAATGAATACTTAGAAGATTTCTCAGAGTCTAGACCTGCACACCTGTCCTCTTTCTGCCATGCATTCATAGCTTCTGTGCTCAGGAGCTAATAATGCATAGGCATTAAAATGCATATTGACTATACACAGAATTGGTTTCCTTGAAAAATGAGGGATACTGTTCATGCACAGGGATTCTTTGTTGTTGTTGTTGTTGTTGTTGTTGTTGTTGTTGTTATTGTGTGCTTTCTGACTTATGGTGACACTAAGGGCCTTTGCAGACTGCCAGAAATAATGCAAATTGAGTCCACTTTAACTGCCCTGACTCAGTGCTAGGGAATCATGGGAACTGTAGTTTATTGTGGCACCAGAGCTCTCTCACAGAGAAGGCTCAATGTCTCAGAAAAAAAATGCACTTCCCATTATTCCTTAGCACTAAACCAGGGCAGTTAAAGTGGACTCAATTTGCAGTACTTCTGGCAGTCTGCAAAGGCCCTAAGGCAAATCTATCATAAGGTTTTCTTGGCAAGACTTGTTCAGACTTGCCTTTGTTATCCTCTGAGGCTGAGAGAGTGTGACTGCTCAAGGTCACCCAATGGGTTTCCATGGCTGAGTGGGGATTCAAACCCTCATCTACAGAGTCATAGTCCAGCATTCAAATCACTACACCATGCTGGTTTGTTGTTCCCATTTATCATCAAGCCAACTTCAATTTATGGCAACCCACTGAATGTGGAGATCTCCAAGATTCCTGGTCATCAGCTACCCTACTCAGAGTCCTGGCTTCCTCGACTATATCAATACACCTGTAGTGTGTTTTCCTACTTTTCCTCTTGCCTCCCCCTTTACCAAGCATTAGCCTCTCATGAAACATCCAAAATACAACAATCTCAGTTCAGTCTTGTATTTATTTATTTGCTTAATATCCTGCCTTTCTCCCTACACAGGATTCAAGCGTCTCCAACTTAACTTCTAATAAGAGTTCAGGCCTTATTTCCAGGTCTTATTTTCCCTAAGACCCATGCATTTGTCTTTTTAACATTCCACAGTATTCATATAATTTTTCTCCAACACCACCATTTGATGATTTGCACAGAGATCCTAGTAGATATACTCAAGAGAGGAATGTAAATTTCATTTCTATTCATTTTTTATAAGATTTCATCAAAATTCATAAATTCCTTCATAATCAGGCCAGAAACATCTTTAATCCCCCCCCCATGAACAAGGGAGAAACAAACAATGGACAGATTTTTTTTTCATCCAGAACCAGGGCTTTGAAATGTGGAGCAAATGAAGCCTGAGCTCTCACTAGATGCCAAAATGACTAAACAGAAGTTAACATTCTTTAGACTCATCATGAGACAACATGGCTCATTGGAAAGTGTGTGTGTGTGCTGCCTTTTCTCCCAGCCAATGTGGCTGGAAGATAAAATCGTTTCAAAGATTTCACAATAAAAAAAATTAAAACAATTAAAATAAATTAGCTAAAAACAGTATAAAATGCCATAAAAACATACAAAAGCTTTTAAAAATATACCTAAAACACACACCCCGTATAAAAGCCTCCCTGACATGATTATATACTAAAAGCTTACTTGAATAAAAATGTCTTTGCCTGCTAGTGAAAGGAAAGCAGGGAGGGAGCCAGTCTAGCCTCCCATGGAAGAGAACTCCAGGGAGTGGGAGCAGCCACTAAGAAGGCTCTCTCTTGTGTCCTCACCAAGTGAGCCTGTGATGGTGATGGGCCCAAGAGAAAGCCTTCCACTATAGATCTTCAGACCCTTGCAGGTTTGTATGTATGGGGAGATACCATCTTACAGACAGTCTGGACCAAGGCTGTATAGTGTTTTATAGGTTATGACCAGCTCTTTGAATTGTGTATGGAAATGAACTGGTAGCTAGTGATGATGTTTCATCAAGGGAGTTTTATGCTTCCTGTAACTGACCCCAGTCAGCATTCTGGCTGCTACATTTTGAACCTGTTGAAGTTTCCGAACAGTTTCCAAAAGGCAGCCCCATGTAGAGTGCTTTACAGTAGTCCAAACAGAATATAAGCAAGGCACATGGACCATAGCCAGATCTGACACTTCAAGGAACAGGCACAGCTGGCACACTAGTTTTCGCTGTACAAATACACTCCTAGCCATTGCTGAAACCTTGGCATCCAGGGTTGAGTCCAGGAGAGCACCCAAACTGCGACCTCAAAATTTCAGGGGGACTGTAACCCCATCTAGCACAGGTGGACTTTCTATTCCCTGATCTGCCTTATGACTAACCAGGAGCACCTCTGTCTTGTCTGGATTAAGTTTCAATTTGTTTGCCCTCATCCAGTCCATTACTGACAGTAGACATTGTTTCAATATAGAGACAGCTTCCATGGAGTCAAACAGAAAGGAGAAATAGAGTTAAGTGTCATCTGCATGCTAGTGACACTGCACCCCAAACTCAGATGACCTCTCCCAACAATTTCATGTAAAGGTTAAATAACATGGGGGACAAAACTGAACCCTGCAGGACTCCATAGCCCAACAGCCAAGGAGGTGAAAAGGAGTCCCCCAACACCACCTTCTGAGTTTGCCCTGCAAGAATGCGTGGAACTACTGCAAACAGTGCATCCAAGTCCCACCTCAGAGGTGGCCTAGAAAGATACCATGGTTAATGGTATTGAAAGCCACCGAGATGTCCAGCAGGACCAACAGGGACACACATAATGTTTGGTAAAGTGGAAGGCAGTGGGAAAAGAGAAAGACAACAACCTAAATCATATTATTACTCTGATTACCATAGTGCTATTCAGTCAATTGGATTTACTTATGTGTTTACTCACTCATTCAGCAATTCACAGAATCATAGAATCATAGAATCATAGAGTTGGAAGAGACCACAAGGGCCATCCAGTCCAACCCCCTGCCATGCAGGAACTCCCACTCAAAGCATCCCCAAGAGATGGCCATCAAGCCTCTGCTAAAAGACCTCCAAGGAAGAAGACTCCACCACACTCCGATTCAATTGATTCAATTGATTCAATGGGTCTACTGTAGTTGTGACCAGCCAATAGATCCTGGCTTAAATTACAGATGGATTGATTCAATAAAGAAATCCAGAGCCCTGAGTTTGAAAAACCTAGCAGAACGGTTGATGACCATGGCCCTTGGAGGTCTCTCATTCACAGGACTGCCATCCATCAGAGCCAAACTGATGAAAAATAATTCATACCAGGGCTTAGAGTACTTAACTCTTCAAAATGTGAGCTACAGTCCCTATGTCTTCAAGCATATTGGTGCTAATTTAGGGGGGATGCAGACAGGCAACCCTGGGCCGCCCCAGGAAGCGTAGGATCGAGGCCAAGGATGCCGGACACCTTGGCCCCGATCCTCTTTTTTGCTGCCTCGGAAAGGAGCGGCAAAATGCTGCTCCTTTCAGAGCCAGCAAAAAGGGCACCCTAAGAGCCAGCACGTGGTTCTTTAATACCCCTTCCGGTGCAGCACATCAAAAGGCTGTGCTGGAAGGACATCCTGATGCTGTGCGCCGTGCATAACGGTGCGTGGTGTCAGGATGTCTTCAGGAAGGGGTTGAAGCAGCCGGCGTGCAGCTGCCGTCCTCATCCCTGCCTCCAGGATGGCCCAAAGAGCCTGTCTGTAGAGGCCCTTTGAATTGTCACCTCTTTTCTTCTCAGAGGCTCCTCAGCACCTGTATTGCAGGCAGGTACATGCTGGAATAGCTGTACCTATTGCATTCAGCCTGTCAAAATGTGGAGAATGGCATTTTGGTTCTTTTTTGAAAAGTCTATCAGATTTTTGTTCACATTTTTTTACTGGATGTGAAGAACTTGAAATTTGAGCCATTTCAATGTGGGAGAAATGGTCATATTTTCCATTCCTTACTATCCATAGGAAAGATCATGGGCTATTGAGTAAAGCAGACCTGGCACACACAGCCATTAATTTCTTCTGTCCCAAAATAAATGACCAATCAGGCTATCTTTGATGTCTTTGAAACTGAGAAACCAGTGTTATGTCTTAGCCAATGTCTAAAGATCCCATGTTTTGAAAACATCAGTTTTCAGGTTTTGACTTATATTACTTTTGGCTTTAAATAGGGAGCAGAGGGAGGGGCTAAAATGTAACCATCTAGTTGCATCCAGTCTTCCAGAAGTTTCTTCTTGAACTGTGAACCCTAAAGGTCCCACAGCTAAAAGTATAGCCCAAATGATAAATTTCCAGTCATGGAATCCTTGAGGAGTAGTGATTTTGTTTTAAACCCACCCACCCCCCAGTCCCTGCAAGCTGCAAATTGGGCATGGATGACTAGTCACTTTCTATGTCAAAAATCTTGTAGTTTTTAGAGCTGGTGGATCCTGCAGTGAGTCCTGAGAGGGGTCTGACCCCCAGATTCCAGAAAATCCATCTACCCCTGGTTTCATTTTAAAAGCTATTGAGGGATCATAGAGTTATAAACCACACCACCCAAAACCTGGAGCCATATGAAAATATGGAAGCATAAAGATTGGGCAGATGCAGAGGGCTGAGTGGTCAGGTATTCAGATGCAATCATTAAAATGTTGTAAACACTTTAAAGCTCTTTCACAACAAGGAAAAGCTTGGTCTTGCTCAGTTGTTTTAATGCATTAAATCAGAACAAAATTCTTTACTCCAACTGTTCTCTCACCTCCATTCTAGTCCACATCCACTTCCCTTGGGGACCTAATTTAAGTGCTAGATGGTGCCAAAAATCAGTACAGAACCAAGTTAAAGCTTTTCCTAATTGGCTCAACTTTTTAACATGAAGTCTACTGGGTATTTTAAGCCTCTTTCATGATGTGAACCAGGAGAACTCCACAGTTTGCTTGAATTAATTTCCCATGTTTTGGGGAGGGGAAGACTTTACAAATTACCTAATACAGGTCAAAGCCTTAGAGTGAGCTCCACTCTTTGGAAAATGGTTAAACAGCATGGCTATTTGTGATAAATATGGTATGTCTGCACTTTCAACCTTGCAAGGTAGGACAAAGCTAAAAGATATCCCTCCTCTGTTCCTCAGAGGCAGCACCACTCATGGGTTTTTAAGAACTCTTGTGACCTGTATATGCAAAGTCCCAGGCTTTCACATCTAGATGAGTGGTTAATCTCCTCTGTGTTTAGTCTGAACTTTAAAAAACTATACCCTCCCTCCAAAATGGGTTTAACACCTTGGATTGCTCCTTTTAAGCCACCACCATGGAGATCGATAAGGCTCCTTTTCAGAGGTTCCTTTGAACTCCTTAGCAACTAGATTAAAATGACCAGCACAAAAGGAAGCCAACCCTCAGACTAGATAAGAGAGTCAAAAATAAAAAACTATTAACCAACTATGGATCTAGTAACCAATTCACTGAAGCAAGCTTCAGCAGAAGGAGACCACTAGGCCTTCCTGATATAGCCAGTCTTTTCTTTAGGACAATGTCACACTACATTATTATAGTGCTATTCTATGTTAACTGTTATGGCTGCCTTCAGTGAAATTCTGGGGTTTGTAGTTTAGAGCCCTCTGGCTGAGAATTCTAAATGCCCTTGCCTAAACAGCAAATTCCAGGATTCCACAGAAGACAAATATAGTGATTGAAGTAGAATAATAGCAGTGTAATAGAAAAATTACACATATGTCAGTGTTAAGCAAAGTTCTATCCTAATCTGTCCTCTTTTTCTTCGTTATGCATTTCTTATTCTTTTCCACCCTTCAACACCACCACACACACACACACACACACACACACACACACACACTGGGTTTGGCAATGAATAAGTGGCCACCCTATCAAGAAGCTCTGGAACCCATGAAGCTTCAGAGAAATGCTGCTTTGAAAGAGCTGGATATTATTAAAAGCAGGGAGATGGAAGTCAGGAATGTGTAGCAGCATTTGTTCTGACTCCAGCAATGACATTTTTCAGTCTGTAAAGCCTCAAATTGAATGTGGGTCAGTGAAAATGGTTCAAATCAAGATTAATTTCTCATGCAACAGTCCCAAATTAATGTTGCCAGAATAGTAGAAGAGACTGCCTGCCACTATAGGAAGCCCACAAAGATGCAGGAATTGCGGAGTGGGGGGGGGAGGTGTCAAATATGTTCGGTATTTATTGCTCATCAGTAAAACTGTAACCATTAAAAGCTAATGAACAAAGAATGAAAGGGGATAGGTGATACAGTCGCAGATTGCAAAGACCAAGAGGGGAAGCAAGGCACTGGCCACCTCAGGGATCAGAACACAGGATCACAGAACACATTGTATTGCACCTGCTTCTACCTGCCTTCATCACTGTGTTCCTAACTTCCCCTACCCTCTATTACCCAAAATGCCAAGTCTCCCAGAGGGCACCTACAATCAATATTTAATAGGGGAATTTTATTATCTCACTTAAAGCAGTTGAGAAGACTTCTGTAATTTAAAGCAGGGATCAAGCCTGTGTATATAAGATCTGAGAAACAGAAGTCCAGAATGCAAGGTCCAAATGTACAGTGGGCCCTCCACGTTTGCTGGTGTTAGGGGTGCAAGACCTTAGTGAAAGTGGGGAAAATGCAAATTAAAAAAAACCCACTTTTTTTACCTGAGAGAACACCTCCCTAGGAATTTGTAGGTCCTTCAGCATAATTTTATGGTCAACTTCTGGCAGAAATTGACCATAGAATAGTTCTGGAAGAATAGAGAATAGAATAGTGTTGGAGACCTAGGCCCTAAGCAGACGGGCAGCCACGGGCTGCCCCAAGAAGCTGCAGATTGGGGCTGAGGTAGCCGCACTCCTCGGCTCCGATCCACTTCTTTTCGGGCCCTGGAAGGACCGCTAAAATAGAGCTCCTTCCGCAAGGCGCTGAAGGTGCACCACAAGAGGTGTTGGGCACTCTTCGGCATCTCTTCTGTTGCAGCATGTCCGGACGCTGCAGCGGAAGGACGTCATCGGAGTGCCCATCGTGTGGAGCGACGGGTGCTCCGATGACATGTTTGGGAAGGGGTTGGGGCGCCCAGCGTGAGGCTGCCCCTCCCCTTCCTTACCTGCAAGACAGTGCAAAGCACCATCTGCAAAGGGGGCTAGAGTGTCCTAAAGAGCACATAGTCATCAGATCCACAAAACTGCAAAAGTCAAAGCTGCAAATATGGATGGCCAACTCTAGTTTTCTTTCTAAAACCATTTACACAGAACCATGCTCACACAAAAAACAAACACATTCAAGAACTACATAAAATGTAATAGCAGATAGTGACTTTAGGGATTGCAGACGGTAATACTGTACCTGGTTCCAGAAGCAGAGGTTCCAATTGGGAGATTCTGTGAGAAGAATGTTGCTCAGCAAGCTACCTGTGGATCTGGGGTGACCAGTGGTTGCTGTGGAGTCAAGTGAGATATAGACAAGATCAAATTGGGGCTGCCTTGGCAGGCATATTTATAAGGCAAAACATATCCCAGGACATATTTGGGGATTAAACAAGACTGGACAATCAGTGCAAACATCTTTGGATAATGGAGTATTTCCACCAGAGGGAAGTTTACTTGGGTTCCTGCTCATTTGTAAGCCCAAGATCTATCATCCACCATCCCTCCTACCAATGAAGGGATTATGAAGATTCCAGTCTTGATTAATCTGTCCAGTCTATGTGCTTTAGCTTTCCCCCGGGCTGAGCCAGTTGGATCTCCTTATTTGGTCACAGGTGTCCTTATATGGTGTGGCTAGTTTCCTGCACTGGGGGTGCTTTCTCGACTACATGCCTGAAACATTCCTTGTAACATCAGCTTGATATTGAAAAAGAGGAGGGCTGTAGAGGACCAGACCTTGGGGAGCACCTCATTCTTCCTTTCCTTGGACTCTGCCATGCCCCCTTATCTTGCACTGTTCCCTGCCCCTTGTACTACAGCTCTCACCCTTCTTTCCTCTCCCTCCCTTGTCTCCCTACCCCATCCCTCCTACTCTTTCCCTCACCTCACACCCTCACAATGAACCCCTCATTTGTTTCTTGCACCACTCTCTCTCCTTTCCCTGGCCTCATCTTATGAACTTGCATTGTGCCCTTCCCTTGCTCTTGCACTCTTCTGTTCACACCATTCATTCTCCCATATCTCCTTCCTCCCCTTCCCTCACACCAGGGATAGGCAACCTTTCCCCTTTAAGGGCCGAGGGACTTCAGCTCCCAGAATCCCAGGAGCTATTGGCCAACATAGGACTATTGGCCAACATGGCTGAGGCTTCTGGGAGTTGAAGTCCCTCAGCCCTTAAAGGGGAAAGGTTGCCTACCCCTGCCTCACACCCTCACAGTGTGCCCCTCCCTTGCAGTCCACCACTTTCACCTCTCCTTCTTCCATCTCTCCTATCCCTCTCTTGCCTTACCACATGCCCTTACTGGGCACCCCTCTCTTGTTTCTTGTACTGCCCCACTTGTCTGGCCATTCCTTTTCCCATCTCTCTTACTCCCTCCCTTGACAAGCCTCATGTCTTCACAGTGTGCCCTTCCCTTATATCTTGCACTTTATTGCTCACGTCACTTGCTCTCCCTTCCTTCCTGCCTGAAATGCCCAGGTGCACTTGTTTCTTGCACAGCAATTTGAGGTTGGAGTGCCTGAATGTTTTGCTCAATGCTTTGTCTCCAAAAGAGCTAGAGGCATACTTTAAAAGCTTGGAATCTGGGCCAGATGAGGACCCAAAAACACACTGGGTGGTCTGCCCAGAATTCAGATAAAACCTGGCCAATTTGCTCAAATGAAAACCCTGCACTTTATTGACATGGGAGCTATCAGTGACCACTGTCCTAGAATTTTCCTCCTGGATTTCTCTTCTCCCCACTATTACCAAAGCTACTGTTTTTTTCTTGGCTGGTGTTGCAGACAAGCATTTGTCATGTTGCAGGAGGAAAAGTTGGGAGAGGGCAGCTGATAGGGAAAGGATTAAACACACCAGTGATTCTTAGAAGCATCCCAGGTCCTCAAGTCTATGCTCTGCTTCCTGTGGATGTTACATAATACTCGATCAAGGTAAAATTATGAACTAAAAAGTGAAATTGATTACCAAGGAATTCAGAAAGGATGATAATGTTTCAACATTACAACTTGGGTCCAGGCTATTTGAAGAACCGTATCTCCTTGTATGAACCCGCCAAAGTATTGAGATCTTCCGGAGAGGGCCTTCTCTCTGTCCCGCCACCATCTCAGGTCCGTTTAGTGGAAACAAGAGGTCCCAAGCTCCCAAGCTTTGGAATGCCCTCCCTAGGGAGGCCAGGATGGCATTCTTATGCCAGCAGGACTTTGCAAACTGGTAAGGACTGGGAATGTTATCCTAATGAAATTTTGAGGTTTGTATTTTTAACATATTCTATTTTAACTCATAACTGTTTTAACATTTTTAATGGTTTATTTTTAAAATTTTATATTTATACATTTTAATGTTATATTGTTTTAAATCTGCTGTTCACCACCTTGAGTCCCTATATTAGGAGAAAGGTGGGATATAAGAAAATAATGATAATAATAATTTCAACATGACAGCACATTCACTGTGTAATCATTCAAGTCTGAGTAGACAGGATCCTGGCAGTGTTGTTGCTATGGGACATTGAACATTAAGATAACATCTTTTACTTGGAATTATATTGTATCAATGTCCTGTGACCCTCCACCATAGTATTTATGTTTTGCTGATATACGAATTGCTAATGGCAGCCCAATGGTTCCTGCTCCCTAAGGGAGGAGAAACCACCACACCACCCACATACACTGTCTCCATCTTTGCCCCCCCCCCCATTGTTGACACCTTGGCACCCTTCCATCTCCCCCTGCTTTAAATACTGCTGCTACTGCCTAATCTCTGAGAGTGAAACTGAGACTGGAAGGCTCATTAGCTTGGTGGACAATACACCAGCCTAGAAGGTGGTTGGTCATGTTCTCCATAGAGCTGGACAGGCAAAAATGCCTGGATTACAACTCTGGAGACCAGGGTTTGATTCCCCGCTTGGCCATGGGAACCCACTAGGTGATCTTGTGCAAATCACATACTCCCAGCCTGAGAAAAAATTATGATTGATTCATCTTAGGGTCACCATAGGTCAGAAACAACTTGAAGGCATCCAACAACAACAAGACAGACACTAAGGGTGTCATGTCCACAGTACTTTGGTTTATGTATCCCTCCAAAGCATGCATTTGGGGCTTGAGTAGTTTGAGAGTGAAAAACCTTTTTCCAAACAAAAGCAGCCTCTCCCCCAACAGAGAGAGCACTGAAATTTATTGCTCCTACAATTTGCTTGAGGCAGACACAGCTTCACCTAATAGTAAGGCTGACCCTGCAAACTACAACTCTCAATATATATTGTCCCAATGGAATCATATTGGGAATTTACATTTCTGGAGCTGGTCAATTATGCAACAGATTAAACTTCTTACTGGCTTGCATGTGGAGGTCTAGGAGACCTCCTTACTAAAATATTATCTTGCATTTAAAAGTCAACCCTCACTTCACTCATAAACCTATAGAGTTACACTATGCTAGCTCTCAGCAAACTCTTAACCTAGTTTTACTGTTGCCATAGGACTCTTTTTAGGCCTCATTCCCACTATGATATAAAGCAAATTGCAGATCAGGTTATATGACTGTCGTTCCCAGTTGAAAACAGTTCTGATCCTATTGAGCTCGATTGCAATCGCGATGAAGCGAGGCAAACGCAAAAAAACCTGCTGTTTCCTGACACTAGTTCTTTAGTGGTTCTTGTGAAAAGAATTGATTCTGAAGTGTGTTCAACAAGTGGGAACGACAGAACTGAATCAGAGGGGTGTTTACCATCCTGACTCAGTTTTTGGGAGATCCGCCATC
>CM034701.1:378018905-378046681 GCA_020142125.1 Phrynosoma platyrhinos | reverse complement strand
TTTTGTGCTGCATTTCCCCTATTGTGTCCTCTGCTCCATTTTCCTCGGATTAAATACCCTTTTCTTCTTGTGAGAAGACTGAGGCAAAGGAGAAATTGAGTAGTTCTGCCTTTTCTCTGTCCCCTGTTAGAATTTCTCCTACCATTTCCTTCTTCTTTCTTTCGCTACAGACATACCCAAAGAAGCCCTTTTTATTGTGCTTAACTGCTCTAGCAAGCCTGAGATCATTCTGTGCTTTGGCTTTCCTGACTTTAACCCTACATGTGCTAGCTATTTGTTTGAATTCCTCTTTAGTGATTTCACCCCTTTTCCATTTCTTATACATCTCGCGTTTAAAACTTAATTCAGTTGAAAGTTCTTTTGTCATCCAACACGGTTTCTTGAGACATCTCCTATTTTTCTTTCTCATTGGAACAGTTTGAGATTGTGCCTTCAGATATTACATATGGTTCAGAAGTAATTTTGTAGAATTCAGTGGGATTTATTCCCTCTGTAGACATTAGATATGAAATAAATCCCATGGAATTCCATGGAATTACTTCTGAGAAAACATATACAGGATCAAGCTCTGTGACTGGTGATTCTTCTGTTAACATCTGTTTAAACTGGGGAGGAACAGCTACACATGTTCATTTTCAAACCTTCCGCTAAACTTTAAAAGCCTAATTAATATAGCTTCCATGCTGATTAATTAAGCATTCAGACTGAAAAGCTGGCCAGTAACCACATTCTGCATCCATTGCTGGGTTATAAAAATAAATAAACATGATTAAAGTCTGATTAGGTTTGTTAGTTTGTTTTTTTTAAAAAAATGAAAGAATGCCCTTGACTTACTTCCAAAGATTTTTCAAACCAGGACAAAATTGTTAATTGCGACTCTTGAGTGCATGTCAAATAGGCAATCTGATAATTTGTTGCCCTTTTCAGCAGATACAAGTCCTATTAGTGAGAAAAAGTAAACAGCGGCATTGTTTTGCTCTTTTTTCAAAGCATACCAAGGGAATCTTTTTGACTGGGGACTTCACAAATGTTAAGTCCCAAAAAATAACTTTTCCAAGTTCTTCTCTGGAATTCTACCATACATGTTATCCCAACCATTCTGAAGTGCACAGACATAATCCAGAGACCACAGAGGACTACAGCAGGGAAGCCATCTACAAATAGCCTCCCATCTTAGTTTTAAGGGTTACAGGAAGATAATGCCAACTTAAATTGTGTGGGATCCATGTGTTTTATTTCTTTGGCATGCTGAGGTTCATTCCAAGTCAGAGACAAAATGGTGGTTCAGTGTCCAGTGTCAACTATTTGCTTTACCCCCTAGAATAATAGAATTATAGAATCAAAGAGTTGTAAAGAACTGCAAGAACAATCTTGTCCAGTCCTCTTGTTACCCCCAGGTCTAGTCCTCCTTCAACCCTAGTCGACATTTGATATCAATTTATTATTTAAAAGGGATGCTTTAGACAGATAGTCCAGAAGAAACCCCAGTGCAGGAAAACTAGCCATGCCTTATAAGGACCATACTTGGAGATCCTGCTGGCTTATTATGGGGGAAAGCTTAACCAGGATAGATCAATTAAGATCAGAATATGCATAATCCCTTCACGTAGGAGTGTGATGGTGGGTGATACACCAAGTGTTTGCCAGAAAGCTGTGAATCAAAAAGCACTTTCCTCTGGAGATTACACTTCCTTGTGTAAAACATTTCCATTGATTGCCCTGCCATTTCCACACATCTCTGACCATTCCTCCTCCTGGAAAGTCCACTCCTGAAAAATTGCCTTAGGATACATTTTGTGCTATAAATATGCCTACTTGGGCAATTCCAATTTGGTCCTGTTGAAGCCAAGCAGAAACTCTGGGGGGATGCAGACCAACACTTTAGGCTGGCCTGGAGGTGTAGTTAGGGTGGGGCAGCCACACACCAGCCACCCTGACTCCACCCCGATGCTGCGCTCCCATCCACACACCATGTGGCATCAGGGCACTCTGCTGGCACAGCGTTCATACACACTGTGCCAAAGGGGTGCAAAAGAGCCGCAGCAGCAGCTCTAAAGGTAGCTTTTTGCCACCACCAAAAGGAGCAGCATTTGCCCACTCTTTTGGAAGTGGCAAAAAGGAGAAGCAGTACCACGGCATGTGGCTGCTGTGGCCACAATCCATTGCTCCAAGGGGCAGCACAGAGCTGCCCCTTTCAGGCCGTCTGCATCAGCACTCTTTCAGATTCAAATTTGACCCCCTCAATACTACTGGCTGTGCCACAAAGTAGAGTACTGAGCCCCATTCAACTCACAGTCTTCCCCCAGTTTGGAGCCACGCTTCTGGATCCAGTAAAGTATCATCTGTTAGGATGGAACCCCAGGGGTAAAATGTACAATGTGGGGATTAGCAGCAGCCATGATGACACAGCATTTAATCACTGCTGAGTCATGCTGACTCATGCTGTGTCATAGGATGTGACATCATGGGGATTGTCACCTGGTGCTGGAAAACACACAAAACTGCTGCAAAACTGCAGAGTCACTAAACCAGATTGAACTCTACTTCCCATAGATCATTCACAGCCACAGCCCCCAGATTATGGAACAGCCTGCTGGAGGAGATCTGTTTTATCACTATGCTAGATGCCTTTAAGAAGGCACTTAAGATGGAGCTCTTCCAGCAGGCCTATCTATCTGATCTTATGGATTTCTAGACTCTGATGACAATTGACTATTTTATTTTATTTATATTATATTATATTATATTATATTATAATTTATTATTGTTGTTTTGACTTTGCTATTTTATTGCTTGTATTTTATACACTGCATTCATTTTTATTCTGTAATCCCGCCTTGACCCATAGGGAGAGGTGGGAAATATAAATAAATTATTATTATTATTATTATTATTATTATTATTATTATTATTATTATATAGAGGAACTAAGATTAAAGCCTCATCTGCGAGATGTCTGTCTGTAGAGTCTCTTTACTCTATCTAGAAGGGGAGAGGTGCGTCTCCAGTTGACAAGCTACCTGCTTCATCTGAGAAGCTCGTGATCCCGGTGCTGCACGTCTACATGGATCTTCACATGCTGTGTAACCACGCTAACATCATTACCCACTCTAATCCTTTAATATGCTGTCTGCTACCATCTTTTATATCTTAGTTCTTGTGTGTGTGAGAGAGAGAGTATTTTGTATGCATTTTGATTCCCCTTTTAATCACTAAACTAATTTGGAACCTGCCTCTGGACTTCTTGCTTTTGGAACCATTATACATAAGCTTGTGTCCCAGCTTTAGAGTTGCCCGAAGACCTCTTGCTGCTTCCTATTGAGAATAATAATAATAATAATAATAATTAATAACAACAACAACCCAACCAGGGCAGCTTACATGCTAAAACATACATTCCTGTCTCCCAATAATCCACCTGCCCTAAAATACAATTAAACAGTCATAGTTTAAAACATACTTTAAAACAACAATACACAACAAGTAACAAATAAATTTAAAATAACTGTGAGAGATATTGGGGTGTAACAGACACAACTTTTTCAGTGTTTGCTTGTCTACTCAGGAAAGGCCTGCTGGAAGAGATTCATCTTAATAGCTTTTTTAAAGCTGTTTAAGGAGGTAATGTGATGGATCACTTGTCTCATTGAATGCAGTTGTGGGTACCCTCCCAGGACTCTAGCATTTTGGATAGCACTCTATCATGCAAGAATACACAACTAAAGCACACACGGAAGATGGCCATCCAACTTCTATTTAAAGACTTCCAAAGAACAGAGAGCCCAAAGTCATCTATTCTACTTTCAGACAGTTCTTAGAGTCAAGCGTTTCTTCATGATGTCATGGAATATCTTCTCTTTAATTTGATTCAATTGGTTTATATTCTAATCTCTGGAGCAGCAGAAAGCAAGCTCAGTCCATCATCTACATGTCACCTTTTTATATTACCTCTCAGCATTCTCTTCTCCAAGCTAAACATACCCAGATCTGTTAGCCATTTCTCATAGGGCTTGGTTTCCAGACATTTTACAATCTTGGTCACCCTCCTCTAAACACATTCCAGACTGTCTTGAACTGTGGTGTCTATAAATGGACACAGTATTCCAGATGAGATCTGACTAAAGCAGAAAAGAGTAATACAATTACTTCCTGCAGTCTGGACTTTTTTTTTTCTGTTGATGCAGCCTAGAATTGTGTTGCAGTTTCCACACTACTGACCCCATCACACTATTGACCCCATAACTGTTCATTCACACTACATCCGCTCTGCAGAAATAATGCATTTTATTCTTTTAATGTGTGATGTGTTTTAATACTGTAACAGTTTAATTCTCTTTTAATGCTTACTTTTTGTATGTTTTAAAGTGTATTGTTCTTTTTTAAACTGTGAGCCACCATGGGAAAATTCGAGGGGGGGAAGCAGGATATAAATATTTTGGGAGAAAAGTGGGATATAAATAAATATAATCAGCATCGTCATTTGTTTAGATCTAATGCAAAGTTCTGCCTGTTCCTACAATGTATGTGCAACTTGTTAGAGAGCCAACATGGTCTAGTGGTTTGAGCACTGGACTGTGAATCTAGAGACCAGAGTTCAGTTTCCCACTGGGTGACCTTAAGTGAGTCTCACACACACCAGCCCAGAAAACCCCATAATAAATTTGTCTTAGGGTTTTTGTAAGTCAGAAATTACTTGAAGGCACACAACAACAACAACAACCCAAATCTTTGACACTGCAAGCATCTCTAACATGTGAGCATATACTAACAAAAAATATTTTTTTATATAAAGTACTGTTGGCAATTGGTGCCTCGATGGGGTGATTTTGCTCTTGATTTGAATTTTACAGAAGTTTTGTCAGCTGAGGAGAGTTGCCCCTCCAATCTGTACGCCAAGCCAGATCTCACTATCACAAATGAGACAGGAGTTTTGTCACTCTTCCTTTTGGGATATAATAATTCTGGGAACTCATCAACTTTCATATCTCTCTGCCATGGCAATTTTAAAGACCTCCTTCGCATACTCTTTTGCTGTAAAGCAAATGTATAGAGGCTACAAAATGAGACAGATAATGAACCCTAATTAGAATGTGAACAGCTAAACTGAAACTGTGCAGAACATTTTGATACTTATATTTTAGCTGCCTTAGTTGAGGGCTCAGTTTGGAATGGAAATGACTGTTCCATTCATGCTCATGTCAGTTACAATGCCCAGATGAATGGTTGATGGATTACTTTGGTGCTAATAATCTATACATGAATACCTGATGCTTCTGCCACATCTCTTTCTGCCCTAGTACAACTGTGAAGGTGTTGCTTGTTTTGCCATACCTCTACTGTAGCTGACATCTGTTTGGCTAACCAGTACTAAAAAGCCCATTAAAAGTAGAGGGCAATAAACTGAATGGGATTGATAATGGAGACTCCTGGATAAATGGATATGTGGCATTTATTGGCACACAAAAATGGCCCATAGATAATTTATCAGATCATTGAAGGCAGGTGTCATTCTTCTGTATGCAAGGCAAAACTACAGGTTTTTTTCTCAAAAATTTTTTATTAGGCCTTTCAGTTCTTTTTTTAAAAAATGGACTATTGGCCATAGTTCATGCCGACTGGGAAGTCTGGTTTTAGGAGTTATCCAAGCTCTGATTTTCTTTGTAAAGGACACATGCACGCACAGACACATGTACATAGACACAATCATTATTAAACAGTTTAAAAGTCAAAATATGTGTAATACAAGTTGAGTCTCCCTTATCCAGAATTCCAAAATCTTAAATACTCCCAAATTGAGAATTGTCTACATGGGTGGCTGAAATAGTGACACTTTGCTTTCTGATGGTTCAGCATACACAAAATTTGTTTCATGAACAAAAATAATGAAAATATTGCTATAAAATTACCTTCAGGCTATGTGTATAAGGTGTATACAAAACATAAATGAATTTCATGTTTAGACTTGGGTCCTACCTCCAAGATATCTCCTTATGTGTATGCAAACATTCAAAAGTAAAAAAAATAATAATCCAAAATCCAAAACACTTCTGGTCCCAAGCATTGGATAAGGCAGACTCAACCTGTAGCCAGTTTCTACCTTTAGTCTTAAACTGGTCTTACCTATGTGGTTTTATTAGGATCAAACTAGAAAACATGTGTAGCATGTTTTTTGGAAAAGTGCTACTTCAGATGGTGAAAGACATCTGTTTCTCATGCCACCTGATTTATCTCACCTATACATCTTGCATTTACTAGGCTTTATTCTGAGATTGGTTATTGGAAAGTAAACATGGGTTTAATTTGCAAATCTGATTGCTGAGGCACATATTTTTAGGAACATCCATTAGTGGAAGGGAAAATAGGTGGGTTACAGGAAATATCCTTTCCCCTTATCATATAATTGGATCTTTAGATATTCCTGTAACCAATCATTCCATATCTCCTTGAGTGAGGTGTATCTACACTGCACAATTTAACACTGTTTAACTGCCATGGTTCAATGCTATGGAACTATGAGATTTATCATTTCATAAGATAAATAGTGTTCTCTGTTAGAGAGCTCTGGTGCCACAGCAAACTACAAATCCCAGGATTCCACAGGATGGGACTATGACAATTAAAGCAGTGTCAAACAGTGTGGCAGCAGCCTTTAATACTGAAATGCTCACTATTTTTAACCAAGGGAGAAGACACACAGTCTGGAAGACTATTGGGGCTGATTTTCTAAAGAAGGGTTGGGCATCTGGTTTTGGCACTGAGGACTATATGTGGTGTTAGATGGTAGATCAGGGGATGAACAAGTGCATGTTCAACACTTACAACTAGGCATACAAAATCTCTCTTCCTGGGGATGTAGAGATTTAATTATCCAAATCAGATAAGATAAATTAGAATTTCCCAAGGTCATGCTTCTGAAATTTGCCCTCAGTTGTTTTTTGTTTTTTTCTTCAAATTGATGTCAGAGTTCGTTTCATTCCAAATGCAATGAATTTGTCTATTCCTAGTGGGAAAAAGAGACTCTAGTTTCTGGCCTTCATGGAAAATCAAACCAAGTATGGGCATGAAGAAAATAAGGACCCATCACATAATTTATTCTATGTAATTTATTTATCATTTACCATTTACCATTTATCAATTATTCTAGCTATAATAACAGACAGTATTGCTCAGTTGTTTCACACAGTAATTTACGGAAAGATTCACTTACTAATTATTAAATACTGTAATTAATCTGGGTGACACTGAAGGATGATCTGATTCTTGCTGTGCTAATTTTATGCCTCTTGTAGTTCTTTTTACTTTCAATATGATGATGATGACAGTGATAATGATAATAATAGTAATAATACACTACATTCTTGTAAAAAATTCAGAGTTCTTCTGTTCTGGCATTTCATATTCATATTCATTGCATGTTTCTCTGAACCATAGCTAATAATTATATTTATTTTCTTTCTCTTTTCAAGGTTGATATCCAACACTGCTATCAGGTTTTTTCCTTCTGTTAACCAGGTACACTCTTTGCAGAAAGTTGTGCTGTAAGTTGTTATTGGATTCTTCTAATCTTATGGGGTTTGAACACATTTCCTCTGTTTTGGACATATTTGTAATGGAGAGAAAGAGAAAGACGGGAAGAAGAAATTATTTAAAATCAAACTCATCCATGTTAGAGCTGGAATAAATATAGGATTTTGTGAGGGAGGAGGCAGGATCTTATTCCAATCTAAAATGTGCATTTAAATACTGGCATACATAAAATGGATGCTAATGGATAAATTTCTAGTTGGTGGGAGTCTCAGTTGAATTTTAGATTTGGTGGTGTGGAAATAATCACAAAAATGTGAAGAATAATTATGGCTTTGAAACCCAAAGGCAAAGGAGGTTTTTAAAACTGGTGTCTTAAAATTCTTTCTGAAAATGTAAAATACTCTTGAGTTAAAATCAGTAAAATGATTTTGAGCCAGAGGAAGTGCAGCTTCGGAATCTGGGGCTCGGTTCGTTCCTTAGAAACAAATAGGGTTTATGCTTAGGAACCAGGATACTTGAGTATTTCAATGCTTCTCGAATCACATTAGCTCTGAAGGCATTTGCCACTACTCAGGAGCAAACTTTGTGGACTTTCTGCTTTTGCTAGCATCTATTGGCAGGTGGTCACTGATAACAAAGGTTTCTGTGTGGTGTTTCCAGGTTATGGAAGCAGACATCTGAATTTTGTTAGATTTAGGAACTTGATGACACAGGCTTTCATCTCGACCTCCAGCATCTAACGTGTTTTAGTCATATCCAAGGCTAGCCTTCTTGGCCCTACAACAAAGTACAATGACATCCAACTTCCACAAAACATTGATATCTATATGGGTCCAACCAAAAATGCACAAAAAGGACAGGTAGCCTCACCCAAGAAACAAAGTCTGGATCACAAGAGAAGTAGCACTTTCTATGGCTAATGGAGCTTATGTTTTGTTGCCTAGATTTTACAACTCTTTGTCTTCCAGAGCCCACATGACAGAAGAGAATATCTATATGGCTATCTTAACTGACCACAACAGAAAACAACTTGCCAAAATGTGGGCATTTTTTTTTCCCCTGTATGATTTTAAACACCTTTGCCTGATGAAGAAGTCAATGGTGCTTTGAAAGCTTATTATGCATTATATGTTATGCATTTTTGGTTGGTCCGATAAAAGTGTCACTATTTGCGGATTTTGAATGTTACTATGTTTTAATCAATTAGTGACTGCATGTGCTGCTAATTCTTTGACTGAGTGCATTGATATTGCATTAACACTTTTTATTATTTTTACTTTAATATTTTGTATGCCAAAATGCACTACAAAATGCATTTTTAAAATGTCATTTTTTTAAAAAATTCTCAGAGATATCCAAGACAACATAAATATACGAAAAATTGAAAGAAATTCTTTCCTGGGCCTAAGTTCTGATCGTGTCTATATGTAAGTAACATCTAATAAACTTGGGTTTGTGATGTTTGGATATTTTGTATGTTTGTACATGAATACGCATGATGGCCTACCTTTAACTTTTAAAGGAGGCCTAAATCCACTGGCTAATCCTAACCAAGGTAAATCCACTGAACAATGGAACAAGTTCCTTTTGATTCATTGGGACTACTGTAGGTAGGGCTAACAACTAAACCTAGGCCAGAGTTTATCAGAGAACTCATATCTGATATTAGTATATATTATTTATGAAGTGTCTACAGGTACATCTACACTGTAGAAAGAATTTAGTTTGACATCACTTTAACCATGGCTTCATCCTACAAAATCCTCAGTTCTGTAGTTTTGTGAGACACCAGCATGCTTTGGCAGAGAAAGCATAAGGTCTTGTAAAACTACAAATCCTAGGATTCCATAGGATGGAGCTACAGCATTAATGTGATGTCAAACTGTATTATTTCTACATTGCACCATAAGAAAAGTGTTTTACCAAAGGCAGATACCAGAAAATGACTGTCCCTAGGAAACAGGGGAAAATAAGTGTGCCTGCCAAAAACCTTTTTATCAGCCATCTATCTTTCAGTTCAGCCTTTCCCCCCAAGGGCTGACCTAACAGTAGGGAAGCAAAAGTGCCTGTTTTGGGCAGCAGATTTTGGAGTGTTACACTTCTGCTCCTGGCTGTTCCCTTCTGTTGGAAGATGGGGTGGTGTATAATGGCTTCTAAGGCTGCATCTGCACTGCAGAAATAATGCAGTTTGACACCGCTTTTACTGCTGTGGCTCAGAGCTATGGAATTCTGGAATTTGTATTTTTGTGAGATGATTAGCCTTCTCTGTCAGGGTGCTCTGGTGCCACAACAAACCGCAAATCCAATTGTTGAGCCACTGCAGTTAACATTGTTTCTACAGTGCAGATGAGGCCCAGGTCAGTGGGGCAGTGAGTTCACTCCAGGATTAACACTGAAGAGCTAGTATAGTGCAAACCCTACCCCATTTGGTTTTGGGTCTTCAATAGAATCTTTAAAATTCAAATTAAAACTCTGAACACATCAGCCACCTCAAGGACATGGAATCCAACAACCACCACTGCCTCATGGTCTGACCCATAGCTCCTGATCTAGCCTGCTGCCTCACATGCAGTGAAGACCACTAGACATTCAAAAGTCTAAAAGCAAGAATCTATTGCCAGCCAGTTCAGTGGCTTTCTGTGCATTGAAGTGAGAAAGGGTGCCATCTTGTCTTTCACTTCCAGCACCGAAACGTCTTAAGCCAGCTTTGCTTATGTTGGTTCGTATTTAGCATTCTCCTTATCCCCAAGCTAAGCTGTTTATCCTGCAGTGTTCTTATTTTTTTTAAAAAAAATGTTTCTTTGGTGGGAGCCTGATCCAAAACATCTTTCAGGCTGTTTTCACAAACATGAAAACAAGCCTTGGTTCCAGATAAACAGAATGACTACTCTATTATCACTTTCAGCAACTTTTCCTTCTCTACCTCATTCTCTCTCCCATGCATCACAACATGGAGCAAATTTTAAAATTAATGATGCCCAGGATAGTCTTTCCTTACATTTGCCAAGACAGACTCACATCATTCAAGTGGTGATCTAAAGGACAGCAGGAATGCTTCATCTTTCCAGTCAGCTGCAGACATTTCATTACTCAGAGACACAACAGGGAAAGAAACTGATAATCCTGTTTGCTTGTGCATAATGCTAATATATTGTTACAGGCTACTTAGCAAGGTACTGTCATGCAGTGTGGTTAAAGGCCTTCTCATTGTGTGTGACCATGTTTCTTAGTGAACCTGCTTGCCCCTTTCATTATTCCACTCTATGGCTGTGTGTATATGTATGTGTGAGAGAGGGAGAGAAGAGAGAAACCATATCTGAAAACGTACAAATGCTTGATCTCCATTGTTATTATCATGGTGATGGTTATCATTTCCTTAGTTCATGGAGGATGTTCTCATCATCATTCTTTCTAACCTGCCTTTCCCCTAGGACTCAAGTTGGCTTCCACATGAAAATGAGTGCTAGATAGATTTTTAAAAACTTGCAAGGAGTTTACTACATGTGGCTTTTAAACAATTATTAGACCTAGAAAAAATGGCTTTGGTGACACTAGTTGCACAACATTGCCTCCAACCTGTAGCTGCTGTTTCCCCCAAGCATGGTTCGGGTGTCCCTTTTCATTGACAGGGAAACCCATCAATGAGCTTGCAATCATGTTACTCCCCAGGTGCAAAATGTTGTTTGTGGGGCAGTTGCATTATTGATAGTCACATGGTGTCATTGTCCCCTCCTCTCCTCATCTATCACTATTCCCCAGCAGCCAGATTACCTTTGTTTTTTTTCTATTTCTTTTCTTTTCTTTCTTTCTTTCTTTCTTTCTTTCTTTCTTTCTTTCTTTCAAAAAAATTAAACCACAGTAGCAGAGCTCTACAAATACATGAAAAAGTGAAAATTTAAATAAATTAAAATATTTTTTTAAAAAAAAAGAAGGCATAGGGCAGGGAGGAGAGGTTAAGGGGGAATCAGAAAGAGAGCACAATGGCGGCAGTTGAATGATTGCAGAGATGTGCAGTGATACAGTGAATACAAATAGGCATAATTCCATTTTCACTAACAAGCATAATTGCAGCAAGAACAGGGCTCATGTAGTAAAGCCCCAAGAGATTCACATTAAAATAGAATGAAAATACTAACAATATTTTAAAAATGTAAACCCCATAATTAAAAATGGCAAAACCCAGTTTTTTTTTAATACACACGCGCACACATGCACAATTAAATGCATTTATGAGCTCCATTCCCAGACAGCAGGTCTGTTCAGGGATGCAGCATTCTATCTTAAACTTTGCCATTTCAATCTGCTTGAGTTGCCTTGTTCTGCCAAAATATCATGTATTCTTAGCACCAAGTTATATGTTATCTACATCCTATGGCTCAGTCCCAAGATTATTAAATGACAATACATTAGTACATAGCTAGTGGCCTCCATGACAATGGGATGCTATTCAAGGTGTTGAACCTATTAGGAAGCCACCAGCCACCCTTGTGCAGTAGGGGCATATTATAAAGCAGGTGTAGATCAAATGCAGCCCCCAAATCATTCCTCACCCTTCTTTATGCTGACTGATGGGAGCTGTAGTCTAAAAAAATGTGAAAAGTCACACTTTGCCCTTCTCTTTTATAGAGGTTTTAAAATTATGGGTTGGGCATGAAAAACAAAGCAAAATAAAGAATGGATATAATGGGTCATCCACCACCAAGAAAGTCCTTTAAAATGTGGTGAATGGGGAGGAATAAATATATACCTTAGGCAAAAGAGAGAATTATGAAGTCTTCCAGGTGTTGCTGAATTACAACTCCCAGCCTTCCATACCTTTGGCTGTGCTGGCTAGAGCTGTTGAAACTGCAGTTCAGCATCTAGAGGGCTGCATGATTCCTACCCTTAAACTGCAAATTGTAATCTTTCCATCAACCCACTTTATAGAACTTTCTTGTGGGCTGACCCATATGACTCACTCTATTTCCTATGTTGAGAATCCACTGCTCCCTAAGGCAGTCTGTTGAACAATGCTTTACAGTTAAAAAAAAAAAGTTCTTCCTACTGTTTAAGTGGAATCTCTTTTTCTGTAATTTGAATTCATTGGTTTGGATTCTAGACTCTGGAGCAGCAGAAAACAAGCTCATTCTATCTTCTACATCACACTCTTCAGATTTTTGAAGATGACTATTATGTCACCTCTTAATTTCAGTCTTTTCTTCTCCAAGTTAAAATACCTAGCTCATTAAGTCATTTGTCATAATGCTTGGTTTCCAGAACTTAGATCATCTTGGTCATCCTTCTCTGGATATATTCAGATTGTTGATATCCTTCTTGAATTGTGGTGCCCAAAAATGGACACAATACTCCAAGTGAAGTCTGACCAAAGCTTGCCTTGATCTGGGCACTATGTTCCTATGGATGCATTCCAAAATTGTATTTGCATTTTTTGGCTGCTGCATCACACTGTTGACTTGTGTTTAGTGTGTGGTCTATTGGGACTCCTAGATCCTTTTCACATGTACTGCTTTCAAGTCAGGTGTTTTGGCTTTTATTTTGATTGAAGTAATTTATTTTCCTGTGGATGTAGTTTTCCAACCTGTCCACCTTGCATTCCATCTTCTGTACAATCTCAGCCATTTTGTTGGGTGATCTAAGATCCTTGATATGAGGCAGGATTTAATTATTTCAATTAGTAAATTAAAAATAAAGTAGTGCCATTTTGAATCCCCAGTTACTTCTCCATCAAAGTCATTTATAGAGTTGTTAGGAAATATTTATCCCAGGTCAGACTTGTCTATTCCTCTCCAGGTTAATGGGAAACTGGTGAGGAGGATTACTCTGGTCTCATCTAGAAATTCCTCTCAGGAATTTGTTCTTAAATTACTTCCCATCTGAATCATCATTCAAAGGTTGGAGGCTAGGCTTTTGGGAATTTCACATCCTGATTAGTTCTCTCTTTGGCACACTCCTGTGGGCTTCTAACAAGTGATCATGTCTAGGAGCCTGACTATGCAGCCTTTTCTCTCTGCTTTGTCACCTCCAAAGACATTATGGAAGGTTTCATAGTAAGCCATGATATCTCTGACATCCACTGAAGATGTGACACCACAGGGCACGTGCCTTTCTCAGTCAAAAGGGTAATCTCTCCAACCATGACCATAATTGATTTCTGTGTCGGCTTCAGCTCACCCTCTTGGACCTTAGATAAGCCTATCGCTTGAATGGGCAGCTTTCACTCTGGATTAGAGGCCAAGCATGGAGGCTTTCTGACAGTTTAATTAAATGATACATTGTCAACCCATCACTCAGGTCTGCCACTTTGGGTTAAAAGTGGATGAGCCTTGCCAGGCCACAAAGGAACAGAGAAAGCTGCCAATTCTGTGGTAGCCTCTGATAAATATAACAAATGGTAGATTGTCTGGGACTAAAGGAGGAATGAAGCATTGGAGGGGTAGGAAGGATCTCAGCAACCTTTGTGGTTCCAGATGCAGACTCCCTGATATTATTAGCATTTAATTATTCTACTTACCGGGTCATTTAGTTGGTTTCCATGGCTGAGCAGAGAACTGACCCTGGTCTTCCAGAGTCCTAGTCCAGCACTCGAACTACTGCACTACACTTATTCTGTTTACATTGAAGTTAGCTGTGAAGCTCACTTAGAAAGCTCACAGGCCAGTCACTATCTCTGGATAGGTCACATTGAGTTCCTCAGAGGGTGGGATATAAATGAAATTAATTGCTTCATCCCAGATATCTGGAACATCATCCGAGATATCTGGGACATCATCCCAGATATCTGGGACATCCTCCTTTTAATGTTGAAAGAGCACATGACAAACTCCTTGTGCAGCCTGTCAACCCACCAGTATCCCCACAATTATGTAATATAGAAGAAAGCACTGCCCTGCATTGGCATCACAGTGTCAGGGACTTCCTTGTCTGGCTTTCCATAGGTGTGTCACAAGGAAAGGTTGCAAAGTTTTGTTTAAAGAGTGTATTTGTATTAAAGAACACCTGAAGGAGTTTTTATGCCAATGGTATTGTCTATTTATTGCAGAAGACTGAATAAAAATGGAATTCGAGAAATTGAGAATCATGCCTTCAATGGAACCATACTGTCTGAATTGTGCGTACTTATTTTTTAATTCTTGCTTTCATTCTTTCATCCTTCCTTCCTTGAAAATTTGCAAGATATTTCATGGGAAATAATTACAGTAGCAAAGATTCATTTCAGTGTTTAATACTCCTGGTAACTGCTGGCATGTTCTTACAATCCCATTCAGACCTCTTGTTTATGGTAGGGGAGGTGTAGCTATTTTTCAAGCAATATATGGTCCTGTTCCATGCCCATGGAGCCATCCATTTCTGCATGTATCTCTTAACTGAAATAGGCAATAATTGTGGTTGATAATAGGTTTCTATATTATGTACCCATAGGAGAGAATGTTGAATGCTCTCCTCCCCTTTCCCTTTGCTACCTTTTATTTATTGCTATTATTCACTGGAACTACAGAAATATTGCTATTATTCACTTATGCTTTTAGTCCTGCCATATTTCCAAGGTTTAAGGCTCTACTTGTCCTTTTACCCAAGCATGCAATACACAGTGGTAATTACTGGATGGAAATTGTGATTTTCTAATATACCCAGGTGGGACTAACTTTTCCTTGGTCACTTCTGATCCTGGCATTTGTTTCCTGGATAAAACTGGGAACAGCACACCAAAGCCTTATCAGGGTTCACACAACTTGTAATAAGCAAGCCTTGTCTCGTCAAGAGACAGACTTAATTGGCAATAACAACTCCCTTTCCTTTCTGAATGGTTGTGGTTTCCTCAGCTAGCATTGTTTGGTAGAAGCTGATCTCTTGTACAGTGAGTCTAAGCTGTTATGTGCCTACTGGCTTTTTGCTTTATTTATTAGACACTGTATAGTAGTCATTTTTTTCTCATATGTTTCAAAAAAGAGAGAGTTCCTGATGTGGGGAGTGGAGTGGCAAGAGGGATTAGATCATGCTGCTTCCTTGGGATATACCTTAACATACAAGAAGAGTCCATCATTGTGCACATATCTTGAATTAGTGGCATGGATGGTGATCTCAGTATCACACAAGGAAAGAAAGCTGAAGTTCAGCTAGATAGTAGCACCTTTCTAAATCATGTACCCCCATGATGTTGTAGCAATAGCAACAGCAAGTATGTTTCTATACTGCTTATCACTGCACTTAAGCACTCCCTAAGCAGTTTAAAATGTGTAAGCTAATTGCCCCCAACAAGCTGGGTACTCATTTTAGCAACCTTACTAAAAGCTGGGTACTCATTTTAGCAACCCTGGAAGGATGCCAGGCTGAGTCGATCTTGAGCCCCTGACTGGGATTGAACTCACAACCTTGTGGTTTGTGAGTGAGGGGCTGCAGTATAAGCATTTAACCACTGCGCCACCAGTAGCTCTCCAGTTCTCTTCCCACAGGAGACAGGAGTAAAAGTGAGTCTTTTGTCAAACGGATTTTTCCATCTAGAAAAAAAGACTTAATTTTTTGACTGTCTCCCATTGGAAGCGAATTGAAGAACTATTACATCATACAGTAAGGCATGAAGAAAGACACTACTATCTGGCTGAATGTTTGCTTTCTTTCTTCGTGTGAAAAGCTCCTAAATTTCCTTGCTGGAAGAGATATAGATTCAACTATCATATCTGACTTTAAACTAAAGTTTTTTCATTTTGTTTTTTTCTTTTTTTAAAATTTGGTGTATGCTTGTTTTGTTTTGTTTTGGTCAGTTCTAATTTTCTCCCCAAAGAGACTTGCATAAAAACAAAGATAATAATACAATTACAATTAAATCAAACAGAAAAGTGTCCTAATTTGAAATGATACACAAAAGGCCTGCAAGGAAAAAAAAGATTAATAAACCTTGCAAAATAAAGACTTTTTAAAAGCTTACTTGTGAGAGGGAGGGCTTGTGGACGTCCCTGGATTCCATAGCTGAGCAATCACTACCATCATTCACTGTATTTAGATTATTTTGCAAATATAATTTCTGTCACATTTTATTTATTTATTTATTTAATTTATATTCCACCTTTTTCCATGTATGGGATCCACGGTTGCTTACAAGCAATTAAAACCAGGGTAAAAACAGCCAAAAAAGTTACTTGTACAAAAGTTTTTATAAAATAATATGTGGTTAAAAATGCAAGTTAAAATCATATAAAACACAATTTAAAACATAGTACAATCCCAACAAAAGCCCTATATGCTACATGAATGATAAGCCCAAGGCCTGTATGAATGAAAATGTCTTTGTTTACTAGTGGAAGGAAAGGAGAATGGACAAAACTGAACCTTCTTCCATGGGAGTGAATTCCACAGCCAAGATCCACAGTCAATAGCTAACATTAATTTCAAACCACAGATCAATTAAATGACAGCTGTTTTAACAACTCACTTTGTTATCCTTCTTGTCCCTGCAAAATTACCACAAGCTTTATTTATATATTTATTTTTCTCACAGAAATCTGAGTGGTAATTACCACCTAGATAAGTTACCGAATGAAATTTTCCAAGGAGCCAATGGACCGGGATTTTTGTAAGTAATAATTCTAATTTATGATTGTATTATTATCTTAGATCACACAAAGAGGCAGGTCCATATGTAAAAATTTTCTCTGTGGAAGTTCTAGAACAGATTGTAACAGCAATCATCTTGGGGGATACTTTCTGTGTTGGTCAAGTGCTTGAGGTATGGACTTTTGAAACTGAAGCAGTGATAAACCTAGAGGAAAATGGAGAAGAAAATGTTGTTGTTATTGTTACCATCTTCATCACCATTTTCATTTATACTTCAGTTTTCTGCCAGTACAATTTATTAAAACAATTAAGCTTCATTCAAGGGGGCATTTAGAAAACTCTGCTTTCAGCTTCCTTTAGTTTTCAGCTTTCCTTTATCTACAAGGTTGATGCCATGTGGTGTTACGATCTTAATTCTGTAGATCCAGAGATTCTCCCTTTTATCCAAGAAGGAAAGCACCTTGAAGGAAAGCACCTCAGTACCAAATCTGGACAAACGAGGGAAGGTTGTGATGTTCTGAGTTGTAGTGCCTGGCCTCTGGTTGAGAGATATATATCTATTAAAGAACAATTAAATCATAACAGACAATTTGTAGAAGCCTGAAGGAATAAGAAAGTTTTCACCTCCTAATGGAAGGAGAGCAAGAAGGGAGCCATCCTGGCCTCACTAACAGGAGCATCATTAGGGGGTTGCTGGGGTGCAGTCCACACCAGGTGACACACTAGAAGAGGGGTGACCCAGTCAGCCCCTCACACACACACACATTGGTACTATGACCTTGCCATGGCACCGAGGAAGGCCAAGTGTGCCACCCACTTTGGAACAAGTATCTTGTTCTTCTTATGAGAATGTCCCCATAAGGAGAACAACATGGTGGCACCAAAGAAGGCTGAGCCTGCCCTCCCCCCACCTTGGTGGTGCTGCCTTGTTCTCCTTATGTGGAGAATGAGTATGCCACTTCCAGAAGCCCCCCCAACCAGAAACCCATCCCCAGGAAGCCCCACACCCAATTCAGAAGCCCTGCCTCCATGAAAGCGCCCCCGCATCAAGCAACACCAAGGGCAAGGATGCCACTGCTCGCTAGAAAAGGAGATCCAAAATCTGGGAACAGAAACTGAGAAGGTTCTCTCTCTTGTTCTCATCAAATGTGTTTGGGATGGTAGTAGGATAGAAAAAAAAGACATCTTCCAAAGATCTTGGACAAAGAAATAAAGCCAGTCTCCTTGGAAAAGCAAGGAGAAGAAAAGGAAAAAGATTACAAGGGAGAGAAAGAAAGAATGAAGCAAACAAATGACAAAATGAAGGAGTGGTTGAACAGACCAATTTTTAAGCAATTTGAGGGAGGAAGAAGAAGAGCTGACAACAGCATTTGTTAAGGTGAGGCAGGGTAGGAAATAAAACTACAGTGGAAACATTCCCACCAGTTTAAATGTTTTATGTTTTATGGATACTACCAAAGCTGTGGAGGGGAGGAGATACGGCTGCTGGGGAAGAAATGTGTTACAGTGGCTGACTCCCCATTCCTGTCCACTTGACTATTCATCCATCCTGCCATTCTCCAGCATCACAGTTTGAACTATATCTGAGAGATCCATAGTGGAGTGCACTATACATCCTGCTAAAATAGGAAGCAGCTGGAAGTCCACTTCCAATGTTTTTTTAATGTTATTTTCAGTTGCTTTAAAACAAGGTTTATTAGAGGTCTACACTTTGGTTTCGCAGGTTGGGACATGAGTCTCCATTTCTTAAGCCAATCACCTCCCAAAAAACCTGGGGGTAGAGGTCCAGGAGCATAAATAGCCTAACCAGATCCTATCTGACCTAGGAAGCTAAGCAGAGTCAGAATTGGTTAGTACTTGGATGGGAGATTGCCAATGAATTCTTGGTCCTGTAGGCTATATTTCAGAGGAAAGAAATGGCAAAACCACCTCTGAGTATTCCTTGCCTAAGAAAACCCTATGAAATTAATAAGGTCACCATAGTTTGAAGGCAGATTCACATTCACAGAACTCCTGGAAACACAACAATAGATGAGAACCTCATATGGCCCATGTGCCAGTTGTTGCCCATCAGTGCTCTAAAAGTAGATTGTACAAATTTAGAGTTTGACAACTATCTATGATGCTTACATGGACCAGCATGTTCAGAGGCATTCTACTAATATAGAATGGGTGCTCTGGTATTCTTAGTCTATTTGTGTGCTTGCTAGGTGTTATCCGGTTGGCACTGCTGAGAACAGAATATATTTATTTATCTTGATGTTTTTATTCCATTCTTTTTTGCAAATCCAAATCCTTTCACAATCTAAAAAGATAATACAAATGCAAGACTTTCTGGAGCTCCCTCTCTTGGCCAGAGATGGGGAGGAGGGCATGTAAGCTGCTCAGTCCCTCATAAGGATGGAAAGAATATTCAAAATATTCATTAAATGGTTGAAGAAATGTTTCTTGAGTGTTGGGAACTTTGATGAGAAGAATCCTATGCTACCAAGAATCTTAACTGTTCAGGAATTCTTCTGTGCAAACTTTGCATGCATATTTTTTTAGCAGAAAACAGCATTTTGTAGAAAATAGTATTTTCTGTAAAAAAAAAAATCATGTGCACGTTTTACACAGAATATGGAAACAGTAATTTATACCAACTACATTTCTGAACAGACAATAATATTTCTGCACAGACATTGTTATGTGGAGAAGATCCTAGGTTCTTTGTATGCAAGACAATGTGTGAAATTTGTGCACAGTCTCAAACTGTGAATAGTTGTGTGTTTTAATGTGCAGTTTTCAAAGACTTTCTCACAGCAGGGAGAAAATTGCTCAGATTACTAATTGCTTTCTTCATTAATGAAATTAGTGAAGCTGTTTCTTCCAGGTCACTAGTTCAAGATATATTTTGAGCCTCTGTTGTGCATCCTGTCCAGATAACCTTGTCACATGGTATGTCACTGCAAAGTCTGTGCAGTTGTTGACACTGTATCCGTGTCTATGAATATTTGCATCACTAATTATAACCTGAATACTGTCTTAAAACAGCCTATTGTGTTATTAATAAAATACAACTCATTCTGCTGAGGGAGAAAAAGAGGAGAGAAAGCAGGAAGGGAAAAAGAATTATTTAAGCAGTTCTGTGTTTGCCAAGCAAAGATGGTATTTTGCAGGTCAATCATTCCTATAAGCGAAAGTGCATTTGAGTGTACACTCCAGTAACAGATGACTAGAAGAACTCTCTTTCATGATCTTGGCCAGGATAAAAGAAAGGCAATTTAACATCCACAGAATGCTGTAATAGGACAGAATAGTTCTCATAAAAATAACTCTGTTTGAATTTGAACGATCAGATGAATCTGAACTGCAGGGAAATCAATTTGATAACCCATCAGAATGTAATTGTGTTTGGCTCCTGCTTACAGAGGTGTTGTGTTAACTTTTCACTACAGGAAATAATGGTTGGTTGGTTCAGCCTCCCATTCCAAAGAAATGATTATTGCTTGCCTGCTACAGAGAAGCTTCAGTAACAGCCTCATCCAAATGTGAAAATCTTAGATAAAACAGGGTTGATATCCTGGACAGGGATGCATAAACATTGTCAAAAACAGAGAAGACAAATGTAGAAGGTGGAGATTTACGAAAAGTTAGGAATGCCATGAGACTCAGAGAGTCTCATTTTCCTATGTACAAACAGAATCAGACAAACATTGCTAAATATGAATGCTTGATAAAAACTACAAGTCAATCAACAGGAGTAGATAAGTAACAGAGCATTTATCTTGATGAACACTACCACATCTGACAGAAGATTGTAAGATGACACATCTGGATAATTTACCATAGTAAGACAAAATAAAACTTCTCGTTTCATAAAGCAGGGATGGGGAGATTTGGCCCTCCAGATGGTGGTGTTAGGCTACAGCTCCCAACACCTCTGTCCATTTGCCATGCTGGTTCTGGCTGAAGTTTATGAGCCCTGGTTCCTGATTCATCACAGAGAAAATGAGGTTGATTTCTGGGAAACATTTTTAAAAAGATTTCAAAGTACCATATACACTCAACTATAAGTCAAGGGCAGGTTCAGGGGCCAAAATTATGCATTTTGATATGACCCCTGGATAGGTTGAGTGTAAAACTTAGAGGCATAGCAATGGATGTAAAGGGTGAAGCAAAAGAAAATGATGGCAAAGAACTTGCAAAATGCCAGCAGGCATAACTGCAATCATATTAAAGGCTGGATGGTTGATGAGGGAACTACAGTGCTAGGGAATCATGGGAACTGTAATTTATTGTGGCACCAGAGCTCTCTGACAGAGAAGGCTCAATGTCTCAGAAAAAATACAATTCCCATGATTCCCTAGCACTGAGCCAGGATAGTGCCTCAATTTAATGTGCACTATTTCTGGCAGTCTGCTTAGGCCCTAAGTTGGCTATGACTTATGGTGATTATGAATAAGAGACCTCCATGAGCCCCAGTCCTAAACAGCCCTGTTCAGATCTTGCAAACTCAGGATCATGGCTTCCTTGATTGAATCAATCCATCTGTAACATGGTCTTTGTCTTTTCTTACTGCCTTCCCCTTTACAGATATTATTGTCTTTTCCAATAAGTTATGTCAGCTCATGGTATGTTTAAACTACAATAGCCTCAGTTTAATTGTTTTGGCTTCTAGTAAGTGTTCAGTTTTGATTTGCTTTGGGACCTATTTATTTGTCTCTTTGGCAGTCTATGATATCTGCAGAACTTTCCTTCATCACCACATTTCCAATGAGATCTCTTGTTTTCCATATTTGTTAACAGATTTTAGTTAGAACTTGAATTCTATATCTGTAGCTTGAAACAGCTCTATTGGTTTGCCATCTGTTACTGGTAATTTAGTCCTCCCAAGTGCTCTGAATGCAGATTCCACTTCACTTTTTAAAATGTTTGGTTCATCTTCAGATGGTTCTTCCTTGAATGAATCTCTCATCCTTTCATTTTTTTAAATAATTCTTCCATATATTGTTTCCATCACCTTGTTATTTGTACTTGGTCATGCAATATGTTTCCCTGCCAGTCGTAAAGCATCTCATTCTTGGTCTAAATGTCCCTTTGATTTCTTGGATCTTGTGGGGAAAGTATCTTGTTCTTTTTTTTAAGTATGCTTTTAAAATGTATTTTATTCTTTTAATACAGACCTGCACAACTTGGACATAGGCAGGGGCTAAAATTAAATCACTAAACTTCTTTGGGACGCAAATAGGTTTTAATAAATTATTATAATGAGTTATTATTAATTACTGATTAATTATTAGTTTATTAATAATAGTTATTAATTACCAAGTAAGTGTTATTAGTTACTAATTACTAATTACTAATTACTAATTAATAATTAATAATTATTGATATTAATTTAAATTACATCGTCCACTGCCACCACCCTGCTCTTTCTTAGGAGAAAGCCAAGAAGTGGAGGAGCCATGAGCGGAGTGACCAGATGTCATAACCAGAATGGAGGGTTGTCCTTAGGGTCACCATAATTAGGCAATGACTTAAAGCTACACCAGAAAAAACAACAATGCCTCAAGAAAGAGCCAGTGTGGTGTAGTGGTTTGAACATTGGACTATCACCCAGAGACCAGGGTTTGAATCCCCGCTGTGTAATTATCTGAATCAAAAAATTCCACTTCTGTCAACTTTAGCTCACTCACCCCAAGTATTGCAATGTTTATATCTTCCATTTCTTGTTTTACTATGTCTAGCTTCCCCTGATTCATTCTTCGCACATACCATGTTCCTAAAAAATGTATTGTGTAGCTTCAGACTTTCCTTTCACCTCTGATCACATCAATAGCTGAATGTCCTTTCAGCATGGGTCCATTTGTGTCTTTAGCCCCAGCACTATTCATAGTTGTCTTCTGTTCTATCCCAGTAGACTGATGAGTGCCATCTGACTAAGGAGTCTCATCTTCTGACACTATCACTTGTTTTCTTTTTGATTGTCTCATCATAGTGGTTTTTTTTGGGGGGGGGGGGGTTGTGGTAAAAGGCATTCAAAAAGGTTTCACCATTCCTCCTCTGTGCAGTACTAACAAAAGTTAACTATGGTGCCACTGCCATTGTCTCTGAGAGATCCTCTACCAGTGTTACCCCCCAATACTGCTGCTGCCCAGTACCTGTTTGGCACATTTAGTGTGGCTCCTCAGCAAAAGCTACCAACAGCATTGCTGCCATCAGTATAGCCTCTTGCCTCACAGGCACACGCAATCCCAACACCACAGAAAGATAGTGTCATGGTGAGTTTTATTGTCTTTACAACCTTTTATCTATAGTCCTTTGTCTTGCTTGGCCTTCTACACTTGATCAGCTTTGTGTCAACCCTCTCTCTGGTTTTTTCTCTCCTTTAAATTGCTGAAATAAACTGAAGACAATGCTGGACGAAATGCCAGTCCACTTGAATTCTCTCTGTGACATTTTCCTCCCTGCACACTGATTTGTATCCATTTATTTCAGCCTTTCAACTATAGTGATTCATACAGGGAGAGAAAGAAAAGCTTGGTGTCATTTCTCAGTTGCTAACGCGCAAGAAATTCCTTTGTTTTCCTTCTACAGAATCCATAATCAGTAGATTGTTTACTACCTTCTCCTCATCTTTGTCAGTTCTTATTGCTATTTTCTTGCAGAAAGGAATCCTATCTATTTGGCATGGCTTCTCTCTTGGAAAGCTGGGCTCTTTAGCTGCCTTGAAATTCATATCATTACACGAGTCACACTTAAAAGCTAGGTGTTGTCTGTCTCTTGCAAGCCACCAAACTGTTGACAGATCTATGATGGCATGGAATGTTGACAAACTTTATAACTTCTCAGGACAAATGTGTCAGCACAGTGGAACTTTGGCAAGTTGTCTGGTTTGCTGAGGAGGGGGCCGACATCTCAGACAGGATCTTAAAACAAACAAAGTTGGATTCTGTCAACAGAGAAAAATCCAATAGGAAAAAAATTCTTTTTAGGTGGTCATTTTGAGAGGCAGGAAGGGGGGGAAACCAATGCTGGGTGTACTAGAGGATGAAATTATGGCAAGCCCAAGATAATGCAGCATTTATACCATTAACACTTGTGTAGTAGATAAGTGTTGTTGCAGGCAAAGCTGAGAAAAGTTTCACCTATTGCTGCTTTTTTCACATTACTAACAAAGGTTAAAGAATCCTGTTCAGTTTTGCATGTCCCCTGAAATAACCATCAAGTCTTGGCCCAATTCTTGAGATAGGCTAGCACTATAGTCTGGATCAGTCCTAACCTAACCTAACAGTCCAGATCAGTGACACCAAGAGCAATCTAGCAGACCCAGGTCAGGTTAATTTGGCTGGTAAACCTTTATGTTCTTATTGGCTATAGTAGTCAAGATGGGAGAAAAACTGATAATTTTCAGGCTAGAATTTAAGTGTAGAGATGGCACCCTTTCATCTAATACCTCACTCCCAAGGCAGATGACTGGTTGCTGGAGATACTGGTTCACAACCTCCCTGAGTGGTTTTCAATAATTAACCAAACTTTGGCTGTCCTTTTTTAAAAGTATTTTAGCACAAGGATTAAAACAAGAAAATATTCAGTTGAATAATGTTTACTAAAGGCACAGCACACTGAGTTAACTGCAGTTTGCATTCTGTTGTTGTTGTGTGCCTTCAGTTGTTTCTGACTTATATCATAGGGTTTCCATGATAAGAATATTCAAATGAAGGTTTACCGTGAGATATCAATGAAATTAAATTAAAATTTTAATTCCAGGTATGCAGTTAATTGGGTTGTTTAGAAGCAATCTAAAACAATTGCATTTTTTTTCTTTCAAGGGATATTTCAGAGACAAAGATCAGCCATCTCCCCACCATTGGACTAGAGAGCATCAACAAATTGATAGCACGATCGACCTACAATTTAAAAAAGCTACCTCCCTTGGACAAGTTTCGTGCTTTGATTGAGGCCAATCTCACCTATCCGAGCCACTGCTGCGCTTTTGCAAACTGGACCAAACAGAAGTGAGTTGCCCCATTTGCTCTGCTTTTAGAGTTTCCATTTGTTTGTGAATGTCAAAGGAGATTATTGCATTACAAATAGTGCGACTGATTCCTGACAGGATACAGTCGCATTTCAGATTATTCACTGATTTTATCATTCAAATCGCCACCACTGCTGCCAGGCAACTGCAATCCAGCTGCAACCCAGGTCCCAGTTGTGCTTATCCAGTTGCTTTTCAAAAAGAAGAGCTTGCCATTTTTGAAAAGCAGCTGGATAAGTGTGGCTGGGACCCGGGCTGCAGCTGGGTTGCAGTTGCCCAGCAGCAGTGGTGACAATTTGAATATGATAAAATAAGCAAATAATCCAAAATGTGTCTGTATCCTGTCAGGGATCAGTCACATTATTTCTAATGTAATAATCTCCAAAGTGTCTCTTGATTGAAGTGGCTGATATGGTTATGTCCAGTTTCTCTGGTCTGTCATGAGAAAGAGAAGGAAGTAGTCAAGCACTATGTTAAATCACTTCATCCCAATGAGAAACAAACAGATCTACCATCATGTTCTGGGCAGACGACTATAGTGACCAAATAAAACCACCTGTCACGATTATACTCAGGGTGGGGATGCAGCTATGGCAGTTAAAGTGGAATAATGATGCAGCTATGGCAGTTAAGTGGAACTGATGGGCTACAGTTGTGTAATGTGAAAGGGCCCAACATCTCTGTATTCAAATGTGGCCTTTGAATTTAAAGAAATTCTTCGCCATCCACTCACCCTCCACATTCTGTCTTGAGAGGGAGACTTGGATGCAAGGGAAGGCATACTGTTTTCTGTCCTATTTTGGGAGACATGGGAGCTATAGAAGGTTACAGAGAGAGAGAAGGAAAGGAAAGAGTTTTAACTCAACAACTTACAAACTGAGCCTGATAGCTCTGAGGTCTACTCAGGGTTGCATCTAGGGGGAAGGAGGGATGAAGGCATTGCCCAACCAAATAAGAATGCTGCCCCCCAATTAAATTTTCCTTCACTCCCCATATTTCTAGCACTGCAGTAGCTTAAAACGCCAATGGAGCATTTAGAAATACAGTTTAGACATTCAAAGAAACTTACCCTCCAACTGTCCCAATTTGTCAGGGACAGTCCGAATGAATCCTCCTCCTCCTCCTCCTCCTCCTCCTCCTCCTCCTTCTTTGCTCTCACTTTTTCAACTGCTTTCAAAATGTCCCAGTTTTTCTCTCTTCCTCCCACTTTCCTGCTTTATCCTTAGCTTACTTAATTTGCTGAAAAGAGTCCCAAGTACAAAAGGAGTTTGCTCTCAATGAACTTTACAAGAGGGAGAAGTGAGGAGGGGGCAGAATCTTGCCCATTCCAGTAGGCTCAGGCAAAAGCAAACTGCTGCAGCCTCTCCTAGCTAGTGTGTGTTTATTCCTAAATAACTTTTGCCACACTGATGTTGCTTGACCACATATGTCCTAGTGTTCATTTGTAAAAAGTTGGAGGATATGGCATTAATATAGTTTTAATTTAGCATGGCCATCTGGGGGGGATGCATTGAGGCTGTCCCTCAGGGACATCATCAATGCATCCCTCAGGGAAGGCCATTTCCACCATGCTTGAAGGAAGCGGCAGTTAGACCACTTCTGAAAAAGCCTTCCCTGGACCCCCTGGATATGAACAACTATAGGCCGGTCTCGTTACTACCTTTTAAGCAAAGTGATCAAGAGGGCGGTTGCTCTTCAACTCCAAGCTGTCTTGGAAGAAACCAATTATCTAGACCCACTTCAAACTGGCTTTAGGATGGGATTTGGAGTGGAGACTGCCATGGTTGCCTTGGCTGATGATCTTCATCTGAGCATCGACAGGGGGAGTGTGACCCTGCTGATGCTCTTAGACCTCTCAGCGGCTTTTGACACAATAGATCACATCATCCTCTTGGATTGCCTGAGAAGGTTAGGAATTGGAGGCACTGCATTGCAGTGGTTCCGTTCCTTCTTCTCGGGCAGATTCCAGAGGGTGTTGCTCGGGGATAGTAGGAAGGAGTTTAATTGTGGCGTCCCTCAAGGCGCCATCCTTTCCCTGATGTTGTTCAGTATATATATGAAGCCACTGGGAGAGATCATTTGGAGTCATGGGGCGGGGTGTTATCAGTATGCTAATGATACCCAAATATACTTCTCCATGTCTCAGTCATTGGCTATGACTTCAGATGGCATCTTTCCTCTTAATGATTGTCTTAAGGCAGTAATGGGCTGGATGAGGAAAAACAGATTGAGATTGAATCCAGACAAAATGGAGGTACTAACAGTAGCAGCCCCGAAACTAGGTATTGGGATACAATCTCCAGTCCTGGATGGGGTCACACTTTCCGCTAGGGACTGTGTTCACGTCTGGGGGTGCTCCTGGATCCGTCGCTCCAGATGACTAATCCAGGTCAGGAGTGCCTGTTATCAGATTCGGTTGATACGCCAGCTGTGCCCTTTCCTAGAAGTAAGGGATCTTGAAACTGTGGTGCCCCCGCTGGTAACCTCTCACCTTGACTTCTGTAATGCACTTTACATGGGGCTACCCTTGTGCTTAGTCTGGAAACTCCAACTAGTATCGAACATGGCAGTCAGGCTGGTCTCTGGTACATCTAAGAGAGACCATATAACACCGGTCCTAAAATCACTACATTGGCTGCCGATTAGTTTCCAGGCTCAGTACAAGGTGTTGGTCATCACC
>CM034701.1:377982840-378003792 GCA_020142125.1 Phrynosoma platyrhinos | reverse complement strand
TATGGGTCTTATTTTTGACCGACCTGGCATTGCAAAGGAGCAGGTTGACCAACTTTCCAGCAGTGGTGATTGGGTCTTCCCTTTTCATGGAGCAGTGAATCTTCACCAGGTTTTAGTCTACATTTTAATGGAACCATTCAGGGCACTGAACACAATCCCCCAGATACATTCAGCACTATAGATAATTTCTTTCAGAGTTCAGATTAAACCCCAGAATCACATACATAGGGGCCACCAATTGCTGCTGCTGTTATCCAATGTAGGACTCTTGGAGGTTACTGTTAACTGGTCCAGCTGTTTGCTGCTATGGTAATGCTTTGACAGAGGATCAGACAGTGTGCAACTTTTCAAAGCCCATCAGTTCCAAATGCCTGGCTTTTCAGCTAGGCTCTACCAGTGGGTCTGAGAAGGAGAATAAAAATGGCTCACTGAAGATCACCTAGCTCTAACTGACATAGATTCTAAAGATGTGAAGAATTCTTGCAAAATGATTCTTTCTCCAGACAGCTTGTCAAAAAAATCAGTAACCACTGAAAGATTGCTCAGTCCAGTCCAAGAGTAAAACTAAAAACACATTTCTTTCATTGAGATTTTCCCGATATGCGCAAAATGAAACACATGTAGCCAGCACAGAAGGTACAGGCTGACTGCCCATCTGATGCTTCTAGTTTTTAAAAGTTCAGGGACCAAGGCATCTGCTATTGTAGATCTGTGCAATTTCCACAAAAATGCTCTCACATGTGCAAAACCTTTCATCAATGATTAGCCAAAAAAAACAAAAATCTCACCAGTATTTTGCTTCTCATTCTTATGCATGAGGAAGGGGAGGATTTATGTCCTTACTGAGTTCTGGAGCAAAGTTCTCTAGCTCACACTTTTTTCCACTACATATACAAGTTCAATGCCTTATCCATAGTAGCTCCATATATTCCATAGTAGTAAATTGCAGTTATAATTCCAAGACATCCAGAGATGTTAGGGATGTAGAGAACCAGCATTGTATAGTAGTTTAAGTCTAGGAATATGACTTTGGAGACCAGGGTTTGATTCCCAGCTCAGCCATGAAACCCACTGGGGGCCAGTACAGACCAGCCAAAATGGTCGGCCTGGGGGTGAAGCCAGGGCATGGCAACTGCACGCTGGCCACCCCAACTCTGCCCCCATGTCGTCCTCATGTTGCTCACTCAAACAAATGGAAGGCGGTGCCAGGGCACTCACTTGGCACAGTGTTTAGACACACTGCACCAAAGGAGCACAGAAAAGCTGTGGCCACAGTGGCAAGGGCAGATTTTTGCCGCTCCAAAAAGGAGTGGCACAGTGCCGGATCAGGGCTGTGGCATGTGGTTGCCACTGTCCCGATCCAGCACTCCCAGTGGCAGCACGGAGCCGCCTCTTAGGGGCTGTCTGTAGAGCCCCTGGGTGACCTTGGGCAAGTCACACATTCTCAGCATCAGGGGAAGGCAATGGCAAACCTCCTCTGAACAAATCTTGCCAAGAAAACACCATGATTGGGTCACCTGAGGGTTGCCATAAGTTGAAAATGACATGGAGGCAAACAACAGAGAGAGAGAGCTATGGAGGGGGGAAATTACGGTATTAGCACCCCAATAAGAATTTTGGCTTCCTTCAGTCCCCAAACTTCTAGCATTATAGTAACTTAAAACTTCAGTTCAGCATTCAGAAATAGTTTATGCATCCAGAGAAAAGGGGCAGACAGTGACCAAGGGAATGCAGACACAGCAAATATAAGACTTCTAAGTATGATCAGTGATCTCAGGGTGAATCTACATTGTAGAATTATTTTTACAGAGGGGCAGGGTATAAACATTATTATTATTATTATTATTATTATTATTATTATTAGAAACAATGCAGTATGACACCACTTTTAAGTGCTGTAGCTTCATCCTATGAGATCCTGAGCTTTGTAGTCTTGCAAGGTATTTAGCCTTTTCTGCCAAAGAGTGCTGATGCCTTGCAAAACTACAGGTCCCAGGATTTTGTAAGGTGGTACCATGGCAGTTAAAGTGGTGTCAAACTGCATTATTTCTACAGTGTAGATGCACTCTCACTCTCTGAAGTGCTAAAAATCTGGAGACTGAAGAAAAATTCTGAAAATTTCATGGATGGGCCAAATCTTACGGGGGGGGGCAATACCCTCATACACACCCAGCCCCACACTAAAGCCCTAGTTACTTGAGAAAATATGGATGCTGAGGGCCACAGGCCCTTCACACCAAAAAAGAGCATGGAAGTAATCAACTGCAACTAATGTAATGAATTATTTTTAAAGTGAGAATGATGTGAAAATGTACATTTCAAAAGTAAAGTTATAAGTAGAAATTAAGTTATTGTATTTTTACAACAAGTAACATCTTCCAATTACATTCATGGTTAAGTTTTAAAGGAATTCATAGAGGCATTTTGGCAGGAATTTTTCAAATTTCATCATCAATGTTGTTGCAGTTTTTCACCTATAAAAAAGAAAGAAAGAGCTACGTTTTCAGCACTGTAACGAGAAATTATAATGAGTCATTTTTCAAATACTGCAAGAAGTAATGGAAATCAATTACCTCTTAAAAGTACCTTTCCAAGCTCTCTTCAACTATACTCACATCTGTGTGTCTCTATGTTCCATCAAGTTGCCAGTTGACTTATGGAAACCCTATGAATTTCATAGGGTTTTCCTAGGCAAGGATTACTCAAAGATTATTTTTCCAGTCCTTTCCTCTGAAATATAGCCTACAACACCCAATGTTCATTGTCCATCTCCCTTCCAAGAACCAAGGCTGACCCTGCTTACCATCAAAGATCAGAAGGGATCTCATGCCTTTTGAGTATTAAAACCCTCATAAAGTAACCAAGGGGCAGTACAGACCAGCCAAAAGGGCTGGCCTGGGGGCAGAGTTGGGATGTGGTGACAGCACACCGGCCACCCCAACTCTGCCCCCACATTGTCCTCACGCTGCCCACCCAAACAGACAGCAAGAAGCATCAAACGCTCCCTTCGCCCAGCATTTAGACACGCTGCACCAAAGGAGTGCAGAAAAGCCACCAGTGCAGCAGCAAGGGCGGCTTTTTGCCCCTCCAAAAAGGACCTGCATTTGCTAGGGTTGGGGGGTTTTTTGTTTTTGTTTTTGTTTTTTGTTTTTTTTTTGTTTTTTTGTTTTTTGTTTTTTGGAGTGGCAAAGTGCTGGATCAGGGCCCTGGCATGCGGTTGCCATGGCCCCAATCCAGTGCTCCCAGGGGCGGCATGGAGCCACCCTTTAGGGGCCATCTGTAGAACCCCCAAGAGATACAATTACACTGCAAAAGAAGGATTGTTATCCCTCATAAAAAATCACCTTCTACTAAGTCAGACATTGCTTCTTTTAGCCAAGGCCAATTTCTCCCCAAACTGCCATGAGATGCAGCTGTACACACAGCAAGCCCAAATATCTCTGTTTCCCTATGTAGTCCCTCAAAATAGTGACGGGAAGGGTCTGCAGAGGAATACAAATTATTTGAGGGTAGCATGGGATTCTGGGGTGCTTGTGGGGATGGGTGGCAATGTTTTTGTTGAAGGACTTTTTCTGCAGTTTGGGGGCAGAACATTCCCTGGAAATCATACTGATTTTTTAAAAGGAAGCTAGGGGACTTTAAGGATGTGGCGGCTTAGGGGCTAAGATGCCAATTCTGATGATCAGAAGATCAAGATGTTGATAGTTCGAGGCCTGAGTGCTGCATGATGGGATGAGCTCCTGTCCCCAGTTCCAGCTTCTGCCAACCTAGCAGTTTGAAAGTATGCAAATGCAAGTAGATGAATAGGTGCCACTTCAGTAGGAAGGTAACAGCATTCGGTGCAGTTATGCTGGCCACATGACCAACGTAGTAGTCCTTGGACAACGCTGGCACCTCAGCTTAGTAACGGAGATTAGCACCGCCCTCTACAGTCAGTTACAACTAGACATTCATGACAAGGGACTACCTTTACCTTTACCTTTACCTTTACCTTCAGTGGACTTTAGGGGATTGGTAGGGACTTTAGGAGACACAAAAGTGGGGTCCAGAAGCTGCATACAGCCCTCAGATTGGACTTTTTCCACCCATGGTCTAGTCCAGTATTGTCAACTCTTACTGGCAGCAGCTTTTCAGGGCTTCAAGCAGGATTATTTCCTTGCCTTCATGGAGACCCCTGGTTGTTCTCCTCTGATCTCCCACCCAATACTAATAAGGTATGGTATCCATTAATGTACAGTAATCATGCAATGCATTTTTAGCTTGATCAGTGGAAACAGGATTCAATTAATAATAACTAGTTATTTCTAGCTAGTTACATCTGAGCGCTACAATATGCACCCCTTGGCAAGCATGGCAATAGTCCTGCCATTGCAATAAATGGAAATGTTCTTCTGTAAATCTTTGCTGGGTCAACAGAGCAATTTGTTTTCCTTTAAATCATCCAAACTTTTTGAGAGAGAGGGAGGTTCCCAAAATGGAATGATCTATGTCTCTTCATCAGGGTGGAATGCTGGCACCAAAATAAGAAATGCAAAATCACAGTTTTTATCCACAGATAAGTAAAATTGCAGCCAAGTACTTCCTCTAATGCTGTGGGCGGTGGTGGCAGATGGCATCAGCCACCCCATCACTATGTCTGTAGCAGCTTTGTATAGTATTATTGATATGGATTGCCTTTCAGTTATGTTACACTCATACTTCTAAGATTTCTTTTTGCCCAAACTAATATCAGAGAAATAATCAACAGTCACCAAGGACAGGTCTATAGCTGAAGAGGGAATTTTGTTGATGAAGCCTGCAATAAGTGTTATCACTTATCTGCATTTCTATATATCTAGCACATCCTCTGGAGCTGAGGTCAAGTTGACCTCTGGGAGGAACTGGCCTCTTGTAAAAAAAAAAAAGAAACCCACAGAATTCAATCATGGAGCACACAAAGAATGCAACTGAAGTGTGCAGTTGAGAAAACTACTTAGTGTATAAAGCCACAGGACCAGAATTGTCCCATCTGCTTCATGAATGCATCAAGATTGTACTTGATGTAGAAGATCCTGCAATTCATTTGCATTCAGGGCATTTTCAGGGTCTGCTTTTTCCAATGACCATGTTCAGAGGTTATATTTCACCACAGTTGTTTTCTTCTTCCTCTTTACTCCCCCCCCCCCCCACTTAATGTCTTTCCATCTCTGCTTCTGCTCTCCCTTTAAATCATTTGGGTAACACTACTAGGCAAGAGGGCCAACTTTCACCCCTATTTTCAAGCCATGGTAGATCCAGAGCTTGGAGCATTCATTCTAAAAAATAACTTGATAATATTAAACCTTGTGTACTGAGGAACTGATACATTGCCACTAACAAGATTAATTGAAATCATTAATTAACTTGCTATTAATTAAATCATTATTTGAAACATGACAGTTCAGAACAGACTATTGGATTTACAGAGAATGGCATGGCAGTTGTAACCATTGGCCCTAAAAGGTTTTTTGTTATTGGCACCATCAGATAGGCTCATTTTGTTGTTTTAGGGCCTTTGCAGACTGCTAGAAATAGTGCACATTAAACTGAGGCACTGCCCTGGCTCAGTGCTAGGGAATCATGGGAACTGTAATTTATTGTGGCACCAGAGCTCTCTGACAGAGAAGGCTCAATGTCTCAGAAAAAAATACAATTCCCATGACTCCCTAGCACTGAGCCAGGGCAGTGCCTCAATTTAATGTGCACTATTTCTGGCAGTCTGCAAAGGCCCTTAGTCACCTTCCCTAACCTATCCCCCCCCCCTTACATGGATTACAATGTCTATAATGAAATTGTTGCATAGGGAAGTTGAGAGTTCAACTCATCTGGTAACTGTCAGGTTGAGAAAGGCATCCCTATAACATGTAATACCATTTTACAACCCGTAGGGAGATCTTGTAGCACCTTTGAGACTAAGGGGGGATGCAGACCAGGGCGTTTGGAGCGCCCTGGTCCGGAGCGCCGCGGGGCCATGGCAGCCACACTGCGGCGCTCCTGGAGTGACCCTGAAAGGAGCGCCAAATTGGCGCTCCTTTCATAAGTCAGAAAAAGTGCGCTCTAAAAGCGGCGGGCGCACTTTCTCTGACTTATTCTCCGCAGCGGGTCCGGTCGCTGCGGAGGGAGGTCGCTCTGAACGCGCCGGCCGTCCAGTGGCCCGGAAGCGCTCAGGGCGACCTCAGGAAGAGGAAGGAGCGCCGCGCGTGCGGTGGCTCCTCCTCTTCCGGGCCTCCAAGACGACTGTTTTAGTCGTCTGCTTAGGCCCTACCTGAAATAAAGAAGTTGGCAGCATGAGCTTTCATAGTTTTCAGTCTACTTCCTCAGATGCTCATGCTGCCAACTTCTTTATTTCAGTTAGTCTCAAAGGTGCTACAAGATTCTCTACATACTGATTCTACAGACTAACACAGCTATATCTTTCAATTTTACAACCTGCTCAGTTGTCATTTATCTCCATCCTCCTTTCTACCCCCACCATGTGAACATACACAGTGTGACTGTCCTTCAAATGCTTTGTTCATTGAAGGTTAATAAGTAATATTTTCACTTCCAATTTTTAAACAATCTGGAGTTCTTCATTACATCCAATCTCCAGAAACACTGAGGTTTCTATGAAATAGGCCTGGCTGCCTTTGTGCAGCTGGGGAAAACTGTTGTACAAGCAGGTACTGGATACCTCCTTGCACAATGTCCAAAAAAGTACTTATACTGGTTTAAGCTCTAGTTAGGGCAGCATGTCACCAAGGGGATATGTGTTGCACATGGTGATGGTTTTTGTGACTGTCCTGAAGTTTTATTTCCTTGTAAACTATCCCAAATACTGTCATTTCAATAGAAGGGACATGCATTGCTTGATTATTATTTTAAAAAAATGAAATTGAAAACCAGTGTGAGATGCATCACCTTCTGGTCCTTGCAATGAGAATTGGATTGTAGTTTGCCCATGCATGATTTATCCAGTGTATGATTAGGAACAGTTCAGCTGCACTGTGCTTGGATGAGAAAGAAGGCACAGTTCCCAGAATTCCTCAGCCAGCATGGCCAAAGTGCCTATACTGATTGGATGATTCTGAAGCAGTTGTCCAAAAAGGTAAATTCCCCAAGGACTGGTCTTGACACACACTACAATGTTATATTTACCATCTACTGTGGCTTCTCTTTCTTGGTCACACCAAAACATGACTAAATGAAAGAAGCCATGCATACATATATATCAAACTGGAGATGAGTATCCATCTCTATTACCTTCACAATACATCTAGATGTCTTCTTCTTCCAAGCTGCCAATGGTTCACTTGTGACCAGGTAGAATCATAGAATCATAGACCCAAAGCAGACAGGCAACAAGGAATAGCCTCTGGCCGCTCTGGCCATGATCAGTCCGCGTTCAGCCTGGGACAACAGCAACCACACAGGCCACTGTCAAAGTGGGCCGCCACTGTGGTTCTAAGCTGGCAGCCTCCAGGAGCAGATTTTTTCCATTTCTTTTTCTGTCAGCTTCAAGCCATCTTTGGTGGTCTCAGAGTGGCTTCCAGCCACTTTAGGGGCATGTGTCATCTGAATGCCACACCCCCAAAGCAGCCAGAAGCTGCGTCTTTTGGTCCATCTGTTTCAGGCCATAGAGTTGGAAGAGACTACAAGGGCCATCAAGTCTAACCCCCTGACACGCAGGAATACACAAGGTACACCAGGTATATGTGCTGTGATTTTCTCAGAGGTGACAACCTCATCCCCAGATGAAATTTTCTGAGCAGTAAAAATTTCATGGCAAAACTGGCATGGAGTCATTCAAAGAAAGAATGCCAGACTTCTTTCTCTCCCACACACAGCTGCAGAATCAGAAAAACCATGTTCAGCTACAAAAGGAGTACAAAGTGTTCAGGCCTTCTGTGCTGGGTGCATCAAGGACACCCAGAGTGGCAGTACTCAGGGAAACTTTTTACTAAGAGGGAAATGTTGCCATCCACTGATTCCACGGCATATCTACTATTCAAAGTACCCTACAGTCAGCATTACCTTGTGGCTGGTAGAATTGAAAGATATAGCCGTGTTAGTCTGTAGAATCAGAGATACAGAGAAACCTTGCTGCACCTTTGAGACTAACTGAAAGAAAGAAGTTGGCAGCATGAGCTTTCATAGAATAAAGTCTACTTCCTCCGATGCTGATTGTGGCTGATGTTAGAGGCATTCAAAATACAGTACATACAGTTAGTTGGATACAGGATCTGCCTTCTGTGGGTGAAAGGGCCTGTATTCGAAAAGATTCTTCCACCCAGTCTAGGATATCTCTGCCTACATCATAGCTCACTCCATTCAGCAGGTCGCCTCACCTGACCCTCTGCCTTTTCACATATGGGGAAGATAGAAAAGACTTCTTCTGCTAGCCTAGCCTAGAGTTTGGAAAAATTACTATTTGGAGCCCAGCTCCGGGAATCTACCAGCCAACGTGGTCAGTTTGGGCTCACTGGCCAGGTTACCTGTGGCATTCAGTGAATTATAATCCAAAAAGTAATTTTTCCAAGCTCTGATGTCATGCACACCAAAGTCTAGATCCAACTCAGTAGCTTCAGTTAAAAGTCAACAACCATATAAAACATCATCATGTTCCAGGTACTAGCAGTAACTAATAAAGGCCTAACTATCTAGGTCCAAGTACCCTAAAAGCACCAGATCCTGTCTGATCTTGGAAGTTAAGCAGGGTCAGCCCTGGTTAATACTTGATAAGAGATGTTGTTGTTAGCTGCCCTTGAGTTGACCTTGATTCATGACAAGCCTGTGGATGAGACATCTCCAAGCTCCCCTATCCTCCACTGCTCTGCTTAGGTTTTGTAAATTCAGGCCTGTGGGCTCCCTAATGGAGTCTAGCCATCTGGCAGGTGGTCTTCCTCTCTTTTTACTGCTTTCTACTTTTCCCAGCATTATTGCCTTTTCTAATGAGTAATGCTTTCTCATTATGTGGCCAAAGTACAACAGTCTCAGTCTGATCATATTGGCTTTAGGCTTGATCTGTTCTAGGGACCTTATCCCACGCTGCTCTCAAAAGTGGCAAGAAAGCGATATGAGCATCATTGCAGTACTATAGCGCTAGTATAAATATGGCGCTAGCGCTATAATAGCGCTATGGATAAGCTAGCACTATTGCAATGCCCGCTGAAACCGACATTCAAAAGAACCCGAATGATGCTGCATTCCAAGCCGTTTCTTGTTGGATTCTGAGCGACGTCGTGTAATCACCCGGAAAACTGTAACGCTATAGCGCCTGATTCTTAGCGGATTCTGAGCGACGTCGTGTGATCACCCGGAAAACTATAGCGCTATAGCGCCTGATTCTTAGCCGATTCTGAGCGACGTCGTGTGATCACCCGGGAATGTATAGCGCTATAGCACTTGATTCTTAGTGGATTCTTGCTGCTTTTGGCCCCGTGGGATAAGGTCCAGAGACACATTTGTTTGTCCTTTTGGCTGTCCAAAGTATTCTTAGCACTCTTCTCCAGCACCACAGATCAAATGAACTGATTTTCTTCTTATCTGCTTTCATCACTGTCCAGCTCTCACACTGGATGGGAGACCACCAATTAATACCAGGTGCTGTAGGCTATGTTTCAGAGGAAGGAACTGGCAAAACCACCTCTGAGTATTCTTTGCCTAAGAAAATCCTATGAAATCCATGGGATCACCATAAGTCAACTTGAAGGTATAGACACACATACACACATGCACGCACACACACAACTATCTAGCATATCTGAGTTGTGTATGTGTATGTGCCTTAAATTCACCTGTCAATTTATGGTGACCCCTTGAATTTCATAGGGGTTTTCTTAGACAAGGAATACTCAGAGGTTTTACCAGTTCCTTCCTTAGTTTTCAGCACCTGGTATTTGTTGGCAATCTCCTATCCAAGTGCTAACTATAGCTGACCCTGCTTAGCTTCCAATATCAAGTGGGAACTGGTTCCTTTATGGTATTTTAGGCCAGATTAGCTAGCCACTAACCCAGTATCTGCAGAGAACTCCAATGCTCCCCCAACACTTTCTGTTCGGCCAACTAGACACTATTCTCTGACAAAATGGAAGGCATTGAAAGAGCAGTGAAGACACCACTTCAGTCTCCTCAAAACAGCAGTTGGTTCCTGAGGTACCAACTTGCATTCTGTCATGGTTCCTGAGCCAGATCAAGAGTAAACCTCCTATCCTTTCAATTTTAGAAATTTAAAGTCACATGGACAGGCTTGCTAGATGGCTCAGCCTTAGCTTTTAGAATACATTCTACACACTATACACTTACCTGAAAACAGGCCATATCAGATATGCCAGCTGTTATATGAAGGGCCATAGAAATGCTTCCACATGGCAGTCATGATATTTAAGATGCACCCTTATTGTGTGCATAAAGTTTCCATTGCAGAGTTACAAAGTCAGCTATGGTTCTCAAATGCTTATGCTATAATAAATCTATCACTTCACTCTGTTGTTTTAGTTACAATAGACTGAGACGGCTGTCCCTTTGGAGAGTCCTAGAAGTGGCTGGTGCTGGCTGTGATATCTTGGCTAGAATCCTATTGGTCTCTTATACATGCATAACCTAAACAAATAGCTGGACATCTTTGTCTGATGTGGAATGACTGAAGTCAGTGCTGTGCATGGAGTGCTATTGCACATGAATATACATGAGCGCACACTGTGCATTTGGTTGTGCATTCAGTTGCATATTTGGTGTTTTGGTTCAGTTGCCATTCAACTCAAAGGCTTTGCAGCACAATTAATGCTTTACTCCACATGTGGAGGCTTCTACCAGACAACTCTGATGAGCTCACATGGAGTTTCCGCTACATAAAAGCACTCCCAGTAGCATCCTAGGAAGCCAGGGTGAACATTAATCCTAATCATCTGATCATCTCTTGGAAGCACTGTAATCTGGAGTCAGCGTGACTTAGCAGTTTGAGCATTGAACTATGGGGGGTTGCAGACTACCAGAAATAGTACAAATTGAGTCCACTTTTAGGGTTAGGATTAGGATTAGGGAAACATGGGAACTGTATTTTATTGTGGCACCAGAGCTCTTTGACAGAGAAGGCTCAATGTCTCAGGGGGAAAAAACAATTCCCATGATTCCCTAGCACTAACCCTAACCCTTAAAGTGGACTCAATTTGCACTATTTCTGGCAGTCTGCAAAGGCACTATGACTCTGAAGACCAGGGTTTGATTTCCAGCTCGGCCATGAAACCCCTGGGCAACCTCTCTCACCCTCAGAGGAAAGCAATGGCAAACTTTCTCTGAACAAATCTTGCCAAGAAAACCCCATGATGGGTTCATGTTAGGGTTGCTGTGAATCAAAAATAACTTGAAGGCAGACAAAAACAGCAACAATAACAACAACAACAACAACAATGTTGACTAGGGAAGAAGCAGTATGTCATTGGCTTTAATAAGTGAAAAAGATTTTTCACTTATGTGTTGCAAGAGGTTTGTAGTAAGTAAGGCCAGGATTCATATCTGTTTATCAATAACATCCATCAAGTTGACCAGTTCCATTTCTATTGTGACATTAAGTTTATTGTGAACTTTCTCATACAATCAAATTCAGGGGAATGATTGTATAGCTCCACCTTGTCTATAACAACTATTAGCAATTCTCTATGGTTTTCTGACAAAACTATTCTCCCAGCCTTGGTTACAACTCACATGTATACTTTCAACATTTGGCAACTGTACCATCGAGTGGCAATTTGTATGTGTAAATGAACCACCGCAAGTCAAAGAGCACAAAGACAGAACTTCAAAATCATCTCACCTGTTCTCCTCAAACACAGTGCTTTTTCTTAAAAAAAATCAATCTAACACTGGGGATGTGGGAGTTTTTAAAAAATTATTTTCATTGATTTTTTTTCAGTTCAAAATACAAAAAAAAAAAAAAAAAAAAAAAGAGGAAAGAAAAAGAAAAGGGAGGAAGAAGTACAGAAGATGTAACCACAGGCAAGGCATAGGCTCAGATAACTAGGTGGACCTGATGTATAAAAACAGTGTCATCCTTCCAGACCTCCAGAAAAACCTAGGCGGTCCCAGAGATAACTTCTTTGTGGTACATTTCATAGAATCATAGAATCATATTTACTTGTTTGTTTGTTCTGAGTATTTATACCCCACTTTTCAGCCACAAAGGCTCTCAGAGCACTTATAAATTGTTAATTGGACCATTCCCTGCCCTCAGGCTTATAATCTAAATAACACAAGACACACAGAGGAAAACAGAATGGCAGTGGGGAAGGGGATTGAATCCAGCAGATACTATCAGTTCTTCTCTCATCGAGTTGGAAGAGGCCTCAAGGGGCCATCCAGTCCAACCTCCTGCCATGCAGGAATACATAAAGCACCTCCAACCGATGGCCATCCAGCCTCTTTCCAAAGGAGATTCCACCACACCCTGAGGCAGATTGTTCCACTGTCAAACAGCTCTTACCATCAGGTAGTTCTTCCTAATGTTTAGGTAGAATCTCTTTTCCTGTAGTTTGAATCTATTGTTCTGTATCTTAGCCTCTAGAGCAACAGAAAACAAGCAGGCTCTATGTTCAATATGACACCATTTCCAATATTTAAACATGGTTATTATGTCACCCCTTAAATGTCTTTTCTCCTGGCTAAACATCCATAAACCGCTCCTCATAGGGCATGATTTTCAGAACTTTCACCATTTTGGTCACCTTCCTCTTTCTAGAATTGTGGTGCCCAGAACTGGACCCAGTATTCCAGGCGAGGGCTGATCAAGCAGCATAGAATGTTACTATTACTTCCCTCAGTATAAGCACTATACTTCTGTTGATGCAGCTTAAAATCACATTGGCTTCTTAAGCTGCTGCATCACACTGTTGACTCATGTTCAGCTTGTGGTCCACTAAGACACTTAGATCCCTTTCACATGTACTGTCGTCAAACCAGGTGCTCCCATCCTATATCTGTGCATTTCATTTTTTCTGCCTATGTAGAATACCTTACATTTCTCCCTGTTGAAATTCATTTTGTTAACTTTGGCCCAGCTTTCTAATCTATTAAGGTCATTTTGAATTTTCATCCTGTCCACTGGGGTATTAGCTATTCCTCTTAATTTGGTGTCATCTGCAAATTTGATAAGCATGCCCTCTATTCTTTTGTCCAAGTTGTTGATAAAGGTTCAAATAGCACTGAGTCCAGGACTCTGTGGCAACCCAGTAGTCACTTCTCTGGTAGACATGCAATAACCCAGCACACCTTGTAGTTCAGTCTCTCAGCAGCTACACAACAGGCACTCAATGGTGAATCGATCAAAGGTCTGGCCCAAGTATATAGAACAATTTTATTTGCTTTCTACAGATATTCTAACAAAATAACCAAAGAGAAAAATTTAGAGTATGTGTGGTATTGTAGGAGTAGAGACATCCTGACCAACACACAAAGACAAGGAAAATACCACAATGTTCTTGGAACTAATAAAGTTACAGTTATCTCTCTGGCACATTGTTATGGGAAATCTTGGGAGGGGCTTGCTATTCAGCACTAACCAGAAAGGGGCGAGGTTCACTTTCCTTGTGAGTAACTGGACATTCGGCAAAAGAAAAAATGCACTGCAGGTCATAAAATATGCAGTTGGCTCAGGGTAATCATGAGTGCCTCAATAAAATACCGGTGGATTTTGACAGCCGGAAAATGTAGCCTTTGAAATAGTGCTGCTATTTCACCACAAAACCTGCATAAGCAAGTTTCCAGGTAATATTCTGCATTATTTAGAGTGGCCTGTTGCCCTCGCTACAGCTAAAATCCCAACATTTGGTTCTTGTACCTTACCAGCCACATGGAAAAAAGATCAGCTTGGAGCATTATAAAAGTTACAAAAGTACAGTGGAAGAAGGTTTAAACCCTGATTAAAGGCCTTCTACAGTGCCATCCCAAGATATTTTGCTGCCAGAAATCAGTAAGGAATAACACTTTTTCCCATATTCATGAAGTCAAGGGGCATAATAAAGTTAGCCAGGGTGGTGAAACAAAGCAGAAAATCCCTCAAACATAGGGTTGCCAGTTCAAGTTCATCCTAAACCCTGAGATTTCTAGGCCAAAACCTAGTGATGGTCTCTAGTGATGCCATTAGGCATTATGTGTTACATATTAGCTATATTTGCTGACAGCTAGTTGTTCAAACACGTGCACTTAGAGAAAGACAATATTTTCCTGTTTAGGGATTAAGACAGAAATCGTAACTCAAGGGGCTATTCCCAGATCATGGTGAAATAAGAAAATTATTTATTTTCACTTAGTTAAGGAGATAGGATAAGGAATATTAACTCTGACCTATTTGCTTCTAACCAGAAGGGAGATGCAGAGTAGAGTGGAGGGGTCAACCTTGGCTTCAAAATAACTGGGAAGGAAGAAGGAAGCTAACTAAACATATAGTCAGCCCTCCATATTTGTGACTTTGACTTCTGTGGGTTTGATAATGCATGGAATGGATTAATATGTTCTCTCTAGGAATCTCTAGTTCCTCCAGCATGACTCTGCCAGATGTTGACCATAAAGTTGTGCTGGAGGGCCTAGAGATTCCTAGAGAGGTATAAAATAAATAGTGCATTTTAAAAAATTATTTGTGGTTTTTCCACTTTTATAGGGGTCTTGTGCCCCTAACCCTAGTGAATGTGGAGGGCCTACAGTAGATACCCTGGAAAATCTTTGCAGGTTTTAGCAGCAAATCTGTTAAGCCTTGCAAATTGTAACAAGCTGCTGCTCTACTATCTGAGCTGGAGCTTTGCCCCCACAGCCCTTTGCTCTTGCCCAAGAAATAAGCCCACTGAAATTGGAGAACTTGCCACCACTTCTCCTGCCTGGAGATGATAAAAACTGGAGACTCAGGAAGAGGCCCTGAGATCTGGCAGCCCTACTCAAAATCCTCTTCCCATTCCTGGCAGGAAAAACCAATTACTGTATAAATAACTAACAATGTGCTTTGCTTTGCTTTGCTTTGCTTTGCTTTGCTTTGCTTCAAAGGCAACTGGTCAGTTTTGCTTCAAAGGCAACTGGTCAGTTCCCTGCTAGGGTTATATTCTGAACCTAAAATGTGCTGTCCAAGGTGCTGAAGCTATTTGAGGAACTTGTTTTGGCATCTTCCATGCCTCCTTTAAATTTCACGCTTCTAGATACCACCACCACCCCAATAATTTTATTATATTTTAAATCATAAAATACTAAATTACATCACTAGCAAAACAAACACACCAAACACAATACTATATGAAACAACAAATAAACCTAATAATCTAAAAATATAAATCCTCCCTCAATCTCACCCACCCACTTAAAAAAAAAAAACTATACTAAGACTATTTTAAAAAAAATACAATATTTTGCTTTAGTTTCCTGGGGTGGGAGGATGGGAAGTCAATTTTAGTTAGGTTATTGTATGTCTTACTTTACTTTAATATGGTTTAGTTTATGTAAATGTTTGAATAATCTGAAAAATATTAATTCTCCCTTCTATGCCCCCCACCCACTTAAAAAACTATACTAAAACTATAACTTCCTTTACTATGTTTCACTATCTGGATTTTAATTAAGTTATTGTATGTCTTCTTTGGGTTTTGTGTGGTTTAGTTTATATAAGTATTTGGTTTAATTACCTCACAAATCCTAAGAGCCTCACTAAACTACAAATCCCATGATTCCTTAAGATGATGCCATGACGGCTGAAGTGGTGTCAAACAGCTACAACTATGTTGTGAAGATAATAATGAAAAAACAACATATGCACCTTGAGTCCCATTTTGGGAGGAAGGAGGGATATAAATCTAATAAATAAATAAATAAAATCTTGTCAATCAAAACTGTACAGAGATATCAGATCACACAGAGAAATTCAGCTACACAGCACTTACCTGAACAAACATTTAATTCAGGAACTCAAAGCAAAAGACAGCAGCTTTGGTAGGAAGTTTTACCCCATTCTTGTACCCAGGCCTGTTTTTTTTCTTATGCACCCTGAATGTCCTCAACTACTACATGGACTTGTGGCTCCAAAACTCTTAAGAACAAGATTAGCTCTTTAAATTCATCTTCTTTGTTGTGATCCACTGCCAAAACTATTCCATCATGGAAGGCATTTTTCCCACCTGGACAAAATAGGGAGTGCAAATTTAAGGAGTCTTTTGTGATATTGTTGTGTACCTTCAAGTCATTTCCTATTTATGGAAACCCTATGGTGAATCTTATCATGGGGTTTTCTTGGCAAGATTTGTTCAGAGGAGAATGTGACTTGCCCAGTTACCCAGTGCATTTCATGACCAAACTGGGAATTGAACTTTGGTCTCCAGAGTCATAGGAGATTATCACACTGGCTGTCTTTTCCCAATCAGGGCAAGGGCTGAGACTAGGCTGGGACCATGTCTTATCACACAGCTCCATACCCATATCAGACACATCCTGTATCAGATCAGCACTTTTCCTGTACTTCTAAGAACGGGTCTTTTCTGTTCTTAGCAAAGAAATGGGAAACGTTCCAATTGGGAACAGGATGCCTCCGATCAGTGCATGGAACTGTGTGACAGAATGGGGGGAAAGCAGTGCGATAGCCTTCACTGTCCAATACTCAAACCACTATGCCATGCTGGCTACCTCCAACTATCCTGACTTGGCAGGGATCATCCCAGTTAATCTTTTGCCATCCCATCTTTTCAGCTCCCTTTAAAATGTTCTAATTTCTTTCTCCTCATCATCCTTCTGCCTTCCTTCTCAGCATACTTCAATTGCTGCAAACCAAATACAATGTCCAAAAGTTTAAAGTCAATTAACTCAGAGGGAAGAGGAGAGAAGGGGTCAAAGTCTTGTCCTTTCGAGTAGGCTCAGGCGAAAGAAAACTGTGGCAGCCTCTCCTAGCATGTGTTTTCTTCCTCATTACCAGACATGTCAGGATAGTTGGAGGTAGCCAACATGGCATAGTGGTTTGAGTATTGGACAATGGAGGTTATCACACTGCTTTTCCCCCATTCTGGGACTGGGCTGGGACCATGTGTTATCACACAGTTCCATGCACTGATCGAAGGCATCCTGTTCCCAATTGGAACATTTCCCATTACTTTTATTGTATTTGGTTTGCAGCAATTGAAGTATGCTGAGAAGGAAGGCAGAAGGATGAGGAGGAGAAAGAAACTAGAACATTTTAAAGGGAGCTGAAAAGATGGGATGGCAAAAGATTAACTGGGATGATAGTTGGTAATGTTCCTGTTTTCATCTATGAAATGATGGAGAGTATGCCTTTGCCTTACCCTTTTCCAGCAATGATAAATGGGAGAGCTTTGAAAATAGAAGCAGCACCAAAATAAGTAAAGATAAGAAAAACCCACTTCTTACACCCATCTTAAAAAAAGACATACAAAGTCTAGTTCCATCATTACACAGGTGCCACCTCTCCATAGAACACTGGGTAGTGTAGCATACCTGTACTTTGATCTTAATTTGCAGCAAGTAAGCTAAAGACAAAGGGAGAAAGTAGGAGGAGGAGAGAGAAGATGGGACACTTTAAAGACAGCTGAAAAAGTGGGATACAGAGGAGAAATTGATACTGTCCCTCTCAAATCAGAACAGTTGGGGACATGGTTTAGGCTGGGAGCATGTGTCTCTTCAAATGTTACAGGACCACAACATCCAGCAATCTCAGCCAGCATAGCAAATTGTAAAGAATGCTGGGAGCTGCAGTTCAGCAATATCTTAAGGGATGCACAGTGCCTAAATTCCCAGAATTTATGGTCCAGATGCCTTCCTCTTGCTCTGCAGTGAGAAGTCAGACCAAGGTGGAACAGAGGTATAGCTGTGAGGGGCTGGATAAAATGAGAGCATCCCCCAATAAATATTCTGATCGCTTCCAAAATGAAATGTTCCTCCAGTCTTCAAATGTCTAGCACAGCATTAACCTAAAACTTCAGAAATACAATTTAGGCAGCCAAAGAAAAGGGACAAGCAAAGTTACCAAGGGGAAGAGAACGCAGCAAATACAAGAGTTCTGGGCATGAATGATTTTCAATGTCTCAGTGTCTTCAGTACTAGGAAATTGGGGATTTAATTTAGGGGCCAGAATTCTTATTTGGAGGGCAATGCCCTTATTTTGCCCTACAGTGCCTCCACTGCCACCTATGCCACTGTAATTAAACCAGTCAATAGGACTGTGGAAACATTTCATTTTATATTGTAACATAACTTTATCTTTTCACTTAGCAAAGTACCACTCAAGTACCTAAGCCTGCATCCGCACTGTAGAAATAATCCAGTTTGACACCCCTTTAACTACTATGGTCCAATACTGTGGAATTCTGGGATTTGTGATTTATTGTGACACCAGAGCTCTCTGACAGAGAAGGCTAAATGTCTTTAAAAACTACAACCCCAGAATTCCATAACATTGAGCCATGGCAGGAAGTGGTGTCAGCCTGGATAATTTTTGCAATGCAGATACAGCCCTTCAGTAACACCATTCTAAGGACAAACAATCAACAATCAGATAACTACAGATAAGGGCAATCTGGTGTCCCCCATGCAGGGGGTTGGACTGGATGGCCTTTGTGGTCTCTTCCAACTCTATGATTCTATGAAGGTGTTGAATGGGCCACAAGAAATATCAGATCTCCACATTCAAGATCAGAGATAGAGTCATAGAGACCCAAATGATATTTAATATTTATGTCTGTTCCTGGCTCTTTGCCCCTATAGAAAAGCTTATGGCCCTTCTCTCTCAGGTAGACAGGGGAAAGGGCAGGTTTTTGGGGAAATTTATTAACTTATAGCAGATACACCCCTGGAGTGGAAATTCCCCTCTTCCTTTGCTTAATCATATCCATCCTTTGCTCTCCGGAAGTAGCAACAGCAGCGTCTTGCATCCTGCAGAGAGAGAAGCCTAGCAGGAGGACCAGATGAGGAAAAAGAAGCATTAATGATGCATTAGCGCACCAAAGAATGTTGTTTTTCTTAGGACACGAAGTTCTGAGTTGGCTTTGATGTTGAATAGTCACAGGAGGCTTGTGCTGAATACTGAAGGTTATATAAGAATTAGCGGGGTTTTGTTCCTTCCCCCCACCCATTTTGTAATATGTAATAAAAGTGTTTAACATCATTGTATCTCTTCTGCCTTGTAATTGTTTCCAACAGACAAAGGAGGCAACAGAATAAGACATGCTGGAAGAGTGGAGAGCTTCCCTAGATTTCTTGTTTCCTGAGATTTGGGAGATGGGTTAACCTTCAAAGCAAGGGTGAGTGAGACACACAAACACATCACATCACACACTCACAATGAACATATACACATGCACATTTCTGCTTTATTTGTATGCAGTCTACAGCCCCCTATTAAAATTGCAAACATTTCTAGCTTCCATTTCAGAACATGGTTGTGTCTACATATTTCAGCTAAGAAGAAAAATTGGAAATAAACAGGTGATGCAAACCAAACAGGAACAAATGGGAAGAAATGCAAAGAAAGTTAGGTATGCTGTTTACATGCTCCCCCATTTCCACATTTGGTGGAAAGGTCATTATAAATAAACTTTATTATAGTAGTCGTAGTAGTAGTAGTAGTAGTAGTAGCAGCAGCAGCAGCATTATAAGTTCTTGGACAGAGGTATTGATGTGTCTAGTTATCTTTAGATGGAGCATGGACTTAAATCCTACAGGCAGTCCCAACTACAGGAGAGCCATTCATTAAGTTGCATTTACCTATGGGTAATTTACTTACTATTGCTACTTATTATTCAACAGCTGATTGAATAAGCTTACTTAACTTCAGAATAAGTCACAGGACTCCAACCATGGCTAGAATCCTATTGAAGATGTATGCCAATGTATTGTTCTTTTATGCTAATGCAGGGCACTTTTTCAGACTGGTGTACAGTGTACAGAGCCAGTGTGGTGTAGTGGTTTGAGCACTGGACTATGGGGGGATGCAGACCAGCATTTTAGGCCAGCCTGGGGCTGGAGTTATGGCAAGGCAACTGCACCCTGACAACACATGCCCATCTGCATGGCACATGGCATCAGGGCACCCTCTTGACTCAGCATACACGCTGCACCAAAGGGGCACAAAAGAGCCACCGTGGTGGCTCAAAGGGTGGCTTTTTGCTGCCTTCAAAAGGAGCGGCATTTGCCCACTTTTGGGAGGGGACAGCAAAAAGGAGGATCAGGGCCACGGTGTGTGGTTGCTGTGGCTCTGATCCACTGCTCCCAGGTGTTGCCCAGAGCCACCCCTTTTGGGTGTCTGCATCGCCCCTATGTTTCTGGAGACCAGGGTTTGAATCCCCACTCAGCCATAAAAACTCAGTAGGTAACTAAGTCATATTCTCTCAGCCTCAGAGGAAATGCAAAATGAAACTCCCTCTTAACAAATCTTTGCCATTGCCATCCTCTAAGGCTGAAAGAATGTGACTTGCCCAAGATCACCCAGTGGATTTACATGGCTGAGCAAGATTCAAACACTGGTCTCTAGAGTTCTAAGCCAATACTGAAACCACTATGCCATGCTGGCTAAGTCCTTCATTAGCTCCTTTTAAAAAGAAAAATGGCTAAAAGGTCACCAAGCCCTTGGAAAGTTACTCACCCCATTAATATCTTCCTATCCGAAGTCTGAGGTCTGCTGGAGGGGACCTCCTCTGTATCTCATAACTCAGAACAATAAACTGTGGAAGGATGTGGGAGATGACCTTTTCTGCTGTGGCACCCCAGTTATGGAATGCCCCCCTCTTAGAGGCCAAATTAGCAGCAAAATTGTCATTTTGGCAGCAAAAGAAACATGACCATTCACTAAACTCTTTGGCACCTAATTGGTTTTACGCCAATCCTGTATCATATCCAAAAGGGTATGGATCTGCCATAATAAAGGATATGAGGAAATGAGGATAATTGATGTGGTGATATATCGATATAGAGAAGTAGAGAGGAATC
>CM034701.1:377934722-377953693 GCA_020142125.1 Phrynosoma platyrhinos | reverse complement strand
AAGCCATTGTATTTCCTATTACTATGTATGGATGTGAGAGCTGGACAGACAAGAAAGATAATGGGAAGAAAATCAATTCATCTGAGATGTGGTGCTGGAGAAGAGTGCTGAGGATCCCATGGACAGCCAAAAGGGCAAACAAGTGGGTCCTAGAGCAGATCAAACTGAAAACCTCCCTGGAAGCCAAATGACCAAACTGAGACTGTCATACTTCAGTCACGAGAAGAGAGGATTCTTTGGAAAAATAATAATGCTGGGAAAGTTGGAGGGAAGTAGGAAGAGAGGAAGGCCACATGCTAGATGGATGGACTCTATTAAGGAGGTTACAGGTATTAAGGGGTTGCAGGATTTAAGCAGAGCAGTGGAGGACAGAGGGTCTGGGAGATGTCTCATCCATGAGTCGAGATCGACTTGAGGGCAGTTAATAACAACAAATGGCAAAAAAATAAAATGTGTAGCAAATCCAATGCTAGCTTTCAGAAAGCTGCTCCATACAAGCACATGCCATTTAACTGCCTCCAACCACATTGCTCATTATGAAACCCTTTATTTTTATCTGGCACCTTCATTCTCTAGGCAGATTTTCAGGCAGACTTCCTGTGAGGGTTTTCTTTTTTTTTTTAATGGCACAAGTTTGCAAAAGTTGTAAGATGAAATTGCTCTTTGAAATGTTTCCTATGTAGCTCCTGTCCTGCTTCAGTGATAACATCTTTTTACACTCCTGCTGTGTTGGAGGGGAAATTTTGTGAGAGCACACAGATACACACACAGAGGTGTGCACGTACACACACACATTCCAAGCATTATCTTTATGATTAGGTATAAAGTGCTTACTGGAACAAGAAATGATATCTTCTTTTCAGCTGACATCTTTTCCTACTGGGGCCTGTTTAGCTGGTTTCAGGCACATAACTTATTTCTGGCTGAAATAGGAGAAGGGGGTGATCTTGCATTCAAAAAGCTCATCAATCTGGAGTGGATAAAGTCTTTAAAATAGTACTACTTTCATGAGCTCCAGCTCAGGAGGGAGGCAGATATTTCCTTCATGTTCTAGAAGAAATGACAGATTGGGGAAAACTGAAATAATTACAACAGGGCATGACTGACACATATAATGAGGTCCTACATTAGGGGTGGGCCAAGCAGGTTGGTAGTAAGAGCATTTATACCCTGCCTTTCAGCAGCCAAAATATCTCCCAGAGTGGCTTACAAATTGTTAAGTGCCCTCAGGTTTATAATCTAATAAAACATGACATATAAGAAAAGGGGGATGGGACTCAGGGAGAGGATGAAGAACAGCAGGCACTCGTTGTTCTTCTCTCTCTCCATCAGAATCCAGAGCAATGGAAGTTAGAATGGAGAGAGGACCTCACACCAACCTCTGGGACCAAGGCTGCATCTGCACTGCAAAAATAATACAGTTTGACATCATTTTAACAACCATGGCTCCATGCTGTGGAATCCTGGGATTTGTAGTTTGATGTGGAACCAGGCTAAATAGCTCACAAAACTACAAATCCTAGAATTCTATGGTATTGAGTCATGGTATTTAAAGTGGTATCAAACTACGGTATCAAACTGCTTACTTCTGCAATACAGATGCAGCCCAAGGCATGATGGGGGCATGCCACTGAAATTGGCTTCTGTACCCCTAAGAGGATATGTAAGATGATGTGCAAAATTTAAAGTAGGGTGTCAGCGCTGTTACCTAAATTGCTCCAAAATTGACTTTGATAGGGGAATTAATTAATAAGCTCAAGGGAGAAGCGAGGCGGCTTTCGTAACATTTAAAAGAGGGCATCCTTGACCTTTTTATACCAAGTCCAAGCACTAGAACTCCAGGGTGCAAGGTCCAAATGTAATTTTATTGATACCGCAAAGAGGTTGCAGCATTCACACAAAAGCACACTCATATAAGCGCTAACAAAATAAAGGTAGATTAAAGTGGATAGAGAAGTGAATCCAGAAGATAGAATTCCAAATCACTGAAAATTGCAGGGAACATGGACTCAGAGTACTAACAGGAACTTGAAAAGGCTAACAATTCTGAGGAATTTTAAATGAAATCCAACAGCATGACTGCCTGACTTCACCCAAAACCAAAGACAAAGAACAAAATAGCTCCTTTTTCTACTTTTGAGCTTTTGGATGCAGATCCTTAAGAGGTGCAATTTTCCATGAGGAGGAAAGAGCAGAACCCTGGAACAAAGGGCAATAAAATGTAGCCATCCTAAACATCCCTTTGATTTCCAGGTGGCTGACAAGTACCAATGCCTCTAAAATCAAAAGAATAGATTTTAATTTCAAAGGATATCTTTCTGCCTACATTCCCTTAGCGCTTCCTGGCTAAATTGCACTGGGGTGCCTTTTTTTCCAGGCCTATGTGACAAGGCATCCCTTCCAAGGACGTTATCACATGGGGAGTCGTGGGGAGAAAGTGGAAATAAACGGGCACGAGCGGAAGTCTTTAATTTACGGGATTTGTCCCATTCCGCCTCGTCTGATAACTAAATTCGAATTTAAAAGGGGGTTGATTCGAATGAAAACCTGATATTTTCATTTTCGGGATTTTTGAGGATTTGAAAAGATCAGGTTTTTGTTCGAATTAACCCCCTTTTAAATTCGAATTTAGTTATCAGACGAGGCGGAACGGGACAAATCCCATAAATTAAAGTCTTCCGCTCGTCCGGTTTATTTCCACTTTCTCCCCGCAGCTCCCCGTGTGATAACGTCCCAAGTTGGAGTTTGATATCAAAGTTTAATCAGAGGCAAAGGGGGCTATTGGACTAGTAACAGCAGGAACCAGGAGGGGTAGTGAAGCTGTCAGAGCATCAGGAGATGTCTACTACCCCCAGATTTCCTGAAGTTTCCAGTTTTGCCCTAAGTTGTCAAATTTAAGAAGCCCCAGAGCAATAGAAAAAAAATATTTTAAAAAGTTATTATTCGATCAGTTAATCATTCTACCCATGTCTGCTAACAATCCATTTCTGGGTAAAATTCAAAGTGCTGGCTATGGCTCTAAGCTATTTGAAAACTCATATATCCCTATATGAGCCTGCCTGTATTCTAAGATCTGCAGAGGAAGGTTTTGTCTCTGCCCTACCACCATCCCAGGGATGTCTGGTGAGGCCATGAGCGAGAGACTTCTCAATGGCTGTTCCCAAGTTGTAACTTCCTTCCCTGGAAGGTCCAGTTGGCCCAAGTCTCGTGTCCACTTCTCCAAGGTTGTGTTGTGTTCTCATTTTGCCTCAAGTAGCCAAAAAAACTAGAATTCTCCTGCTTTCACATGGGAGTTTCAGGGGTGCCCACCTTTCACATTGTGAGGGATCTGAGGAGAAAACTAAAGTGGATCAAGTATTTGTTAGTAGTTACTGGGTGAATAAAATAGGTGTGGTAGAAGAAAAAGAATCCCCATAGTCAAAAGTTAGCTAGATAACTCTGTGGAGACATCAGGCAATTGCTCTGTTGTTTAAAATGATGGTGTAACCCAACCCAACTCCCCTCCAAAAGGCTTTATTTTTGTATTCATTCATGTTATATCCCACCAAAAAAAGGCATTCAGGCTTTAAAACTGTACAAACAAACCATGGCATGGCATTGCAATGAGCAACAGAGTATCCAAGGCAGAGTGGAGAGTGCATACTAGGAGATGGACAGAGCTTCAAAGAATATAAGCAGCATCTATCCAAAAAAAGCTCCCAGGCACGCTAAGTGTCACATGAGATCTCTGTGACAGACTGGCATGAAATCCAAAGGGATGGTCAGCTATTGCCTTCCACTCTACTGGCAATTGACTGGGAGTCATGCATGTCAACGCTCTAGGCCACTCTGTAGTTTAATGGGACCTGACGGATAAGCTTACCACAGCATGCTCCATCAAACCCTGGAAGCTAGTGTCTCAAGTTAGGAAAATACCATTATCAATTGTTACAGTGTTTTTTGTGCTAGACCCTTGTTTTTCAATATTCATTATTTGATTGATGACTTGGGAGATAGCCAGTGTGGTGTAGTGATCTGACTGTTGGACTAGGATTAGGAGTCCAGGAGACTTGGGTTGCAATCCTCACTCAGTCATGGGAACCCACTGGATTACTTTGGGCAAGTCATACTCAGTCAGCTTAAGAGGAAGGCAATGGCAAATCTCCTCTGAATAAAATTTCCCAGAAGACCTTATGAGTTGGTATTGACTTAAAGACACAGGAGGAGGAGGAGGAGGAGGAAGTGTTGCAAAGTATACACATGATGAGCAGCAAGCCATGGTGGTACCTATATCAGTGGGTTGTCCTTTTTGGGTTTTAGTCCAAAATTAAAATGAGATTTGCCAAGAGCACACAATCATTTAAAGTCTGGAGACTCATTTAAAGTCTGAACTAAAATCTAGAGTAGACTCATTGCCTCACTGACATGGGAATAACCAGCTCTTATTGCAACTAAGTTAAGATCAATATATTGAGCATTGTGGGTGCTGCGGGATCTTCTGATGCAATTTTTTTTTCATTCCAGATTGCTTATTTCTTAAAAAAACTTCAAATTACTGTAAGCATTATAGACACTTTTTACAGTGTCCACACAGGAATCTACTCAAAGAGTTTGTGGCTGCTGGTAGAAAGATAGTTCCCTTGAGGGTTTACTGCAGCCCCAGAACAGAATTCTTGCAAATCCTTTCCTTTCCCAAACCAAAATGGTGGGTAGCCTGTGGCTATCCCTTTTCCCTTTGATGGGATTGGTGAGAATTTGATTTAGTTTGGGTTTTGGTACAAACTTTCCAAAATTAGAACATTTCTCTATGAGAAATTGTTGGAAATAAAAGTACAACTGCTGTAGCAAGTAAGCTGAAGCAGTCAGGAGTAGCAGGTAGGTTGCTGTGTTACCCAAATTGCTGGGGTCTGGGGAGGATACCCACATGTTAATATGTCTTAGGGGAATTTAATATTAACTTAAATGAGAGATATAGTACGGCCCAGGTAACAGCAGCTTTGGATAGCAACCCAATTGTATACCAGGACCAAATCATACAGAACTCCAGATGCAAATTCAGTAGGTTTTTATATTTTTATTATTGGAAATAATTAACACACACAAGAACACATACACTCATACACACACACACACCAGCTTGGCAAGCAGAGGTGGGAGATTTCAGTAAGGCTTTTGACAAGGTCCCACATGATATTCTTGCAAATAAGATAGTAAAATGTGGGCTAGACAATACAACTGTTAGGTGGATTAGTAACTGGGAGAAAGACAAGATGGTGGGAGGGGGGAGAGAAAGTTGTGAAGAATAGATGAGAAAGATACCAGAAGTTAGAGCAAGGCGAGGTAGTTATGCTTAATCATTCACTTTATGATGTCAAAAAAAAAGTCAGGGAAGAGGTCTTCTGTGCTGGAAGTTGCATTAGAGTCAGTTTGGTTGTGTGGCTTTCAACTGTGCAGGACCACCAAGCTGTTTGTGTTTTCTCTGTCATCCATGGTTCAGCCACTTGTCCAGATTTGGGTGCAGCTGAAGAAGAGACATTGTTCTTCACCTCTTTCTCAACATCTTGGGGTACCTTAATGTCTAAGGCTTCACATATGTGAAGAAACTGAGCTTTAGTTGAGGCAGTCATGACAGAGCCATTATAGAAGACTATTAGTTTAAAAGGGAAGCCCCATTTGTATTTTATGCTTTCTTGTTGGAGCAGAGAGGTGAAGGGTTTTAAATCACAGCATTTCCTCAGCATTTCAGGGCAGATGTCCTGGTATACTTGCACGCTGGAATCCTGGTAGGGGTACTGGAGAGCTTCTTCAGTACTTGTGCCTTTTTCAGATAATGTTCAAAACATATAATTATGTTCCTGGGGGGAGCACCTTGTCTCCAGTTAAGAGCCGATGTCTGATGTGCTCTTTCTATGTCAGCCAAAAGGAGATCAAGACCTGGGTGGGTGTTATTCAGTCAGGTAAAGGAGGAATGAAATCATGTCCTGGCACTCCTCCTGTTCAGGAATCCCATGAATTCTGATGTTTAAGCATCTATTTCTGTTCTCCAAATCCTGTATTTTATTTGTAAGATAGTCATTCATTTGTTCCAACTCCTGTATGTGGGCCCATGAAAATGACCCTGTTCAAGAGCTGCATTAACTGTATTTTCTATATCTCTAATATGGGGTATCAGGGCAGTAAGCTTTGAGTTCCTTGGCTCAAGGGCGAGTGCCCAGTCTTTTTGTAAGTCCTGCACTAAATTTACATGAAGTCTTTCTAGGAGGTCTGAAAATGATGAGTCTGGTGTTGAGGGACTCTCACCTCTGCCAATTTGAGTTTTTGGCTCTTTAAGAGATGAGCAGAAACCCAAAATTGTTTAATCTACTGACCTTTTAGTTCCTTGCATTAGATACGTATTTTTGATTTTGAAAGTTGGGTGAAATTCACCCCATTTAATTGGTAAAAGATGAGATCTTGTCCTGCTCAAGTTTTATAATAATAAATAATAATAATAAAATTTATTTATACCCCGCCTATTTGGGGATCCAATCAAGGCAGCTTACAGAATTAAAATCACAAATATCAAAAAAGCAATCCCTCTCCCCCTTAAAACAGTATTAAATCCCACAATAATTAAAACTACAATATAAACAATAAAAACACAATACAACACCCGATTTTAATCTCTAACAGTGTTCCTGGTCCATCTAAAGATGGGGCCACATGAGAAACAGTGCGGGTCATAATACCCTAGGCCGGGATGATTAATCTTGGAAGGCCTGTCAGAAGAGATCTGTCTTGACAGCCTTTCTGAAGCTGTCTAACGATGTTAACTGATGGATCTCGTCCGGCAGGCCATTCCAGAGTTTGGGGGTGACAACTGAAAAAGCCCTCTGGGAGGTAGCCGCAAGCCTCAATTTTTGTGGCTGCAGCAGATTCCTCCTAGAGGACTAGAGAGCGCAGGAAGGATTATATAGGAAGAGGAGGTCCCTGAGATAGCTTGGACCCAAGCCATTTAGGGCTTTAAAGGTAATAACCAACACCTTATACTGGGCCCAGAAGCTGATAGGCAGCCAGTGGAGGGACCTCAAAACTGGAGTAATGTGGTCCCTCCTAGATGTTCCCGACACCAGCCTGGCTGCCATATTTTGTACCAGCTGTAATTTCCGAGTCAAGCACAAGGGTAGCCCTATGTAGAGCACATTACAGAAGTCAAGGCATGAGGGTACCAGCACGTGCACAACAGTCTCGAGATCCCTTACTTCCAGAAAAGGGTGCAGCTGGCGTATCAGCCGAAGCTGATAACAGGCGCTCCTGACCGTCGCATTTATCTGATTTGTCATCAGGAGCGACGAGTCAAGGAGCACCCCCAGACTGCAAACACAGTCACTGGGGGAAAGTGTGACCCCATCCAGGACTGGAGGTTGCAACCCAATTCTTGGTTTCGGGGCTGCTACCGTGAGCACCTCCGTCTTGTCTGGATTCAGTTTCAATCTGTTTTTCCTCATCCAGCCCATTACCACTTGAAGACCATCATTGAGAGAAGAGATGCCATTAGAATTTGAGACCGATGAACGAGACACGGAGAAATAGATTTGGGTGTCATCAGCATACTGATAACACCCAGCACCATAACTCTGTATAATCTCACCCATCGGCTTCATATAAATGTTAAATAACATCGGGGACAAAATAGCTCCCTGAGGGACCCCACAAGTGAACTCCTTCTTACTGAAACTACTGTCCCCGAGCAACACCCTCTGGGACCTTTCCGAGAGGAAGGACTGGAACCACTGCAAAGCAGTGCCCCTGATACCTAACCCCCTCAAGCGGTCCAAGCATCCACCATGACTGATGGCAAGCCAAGTCCCCTCCCAGCTTCCCTTTTTTATATTAATTTGATATTAAACATGGGAACAAACAGAGGCCTGGTCTAGATAAGCATGTGCCTTTTGAACTTTTAAAGCAACCACTTCCTTGATATACCAATCACTAATCTCAGGCTTTACTTCCTTCTTTTACACATAGGGTCTTGTCAGCATGATGACTATCAACATACCTCCATGCCTAGTAGTCAGCACTAGAGGTTTCTGTAACTAAAGGTGTATCTACACAACAAAATAAAGCAGTTTGACACAACTTTAATTGCCATGACACTATCCTACAGAATCCTGGGATTTGTAGTTTGGTGTCACCAGGCTGAATACGTCACCAAACCACAAATCCCAGGAGCCATGACAGTTACTGTATCAAAGTGCTTTATTTCTGCAGTATGCACATATCTTAAATTTAGGCTCTTTTCATAGACATAGCTGTGTTTATCTGGAATATGTGTGCAAAGGGATCTTGTAGCACCTTTGGGACTGTGAGAAAGAAAGGTGAGGGGTTTTTTATATTATTTTATATTGCTGAAAATGGAGTAGAGGTAGGAAGAATTTTCACAAAATTCCTTGCTGTTGATGATACTGGCTGCCCGAAGATGCTGAAACAGCCTAGCAAGAAATTCCTGAGCCCTGCAAGAATTCTCATGCCCAGCTTGAGAATGAGAGACAAGGGTTGGAATGCTGCACTAAGCATGGGAGTATATCCAAAGATATTTATAAAAATGGTTGAAAGACATGTTTCTGAAGCATTGAAAAAGTCTGGCAAGAAGAATCCTGGTCTGATGGGAATCTTTGCAGTTTGAGATTTATTCTACACCCAATTTGCTCATGGTTGTTTTGCACACATGCTAGCATATTTCTGCGCAGAAAATATTTCTGCAGAAATGTGATTTCCCACACAGAAAATAGAGGTTTTTCTGTTTATTCTATCCCAAATAAATCTGTTTTTTGTATTAAACAATCACATGTGATTTGTTTTTTGGCACAGAATGAGTCTTGAACTGGGAGTAGTTTTTGAAAGTTTCACAGTTTTTGAAAACTTTCTCACAATGAGAAGAAAATTGCTAAAATCATTTGCTGTTTCCTTTAAGAAGAACATCAGCAAAGAATTACTACTGGACTCCTATATGACCTATTATGTTACTTAGCTCTATGTATACCTATCTACATAGCAAAAGTGCTAGGAAGTTCCTTCACTGAATTGTGAAGGTGCATAATGGGACACTAGCAAGAGCTCCCAATGCAAATTGGGACCAATGCACATTGCTGCACAATACATATTTGCAATGGCGTCACTAGCGGGTGCGGGAGTGCAGTCTGCACTGGGTGACACCCCAGAAGAGGATGGCACATGGTAAGGCCCTCCTGCTGTTCCCTTCCTGGCTTTGCCACTGTAACAAAATGAATATCACGCATTGATGTACATTGTATCCTAGTGCACATCACACATTGGTGTGCATTGGACACTCTGCTACATAGTAATGTAACAGCAGCCCTCTACTGGATACCGATGTTATACAACTGCACAATTCTAATTCCCACAGACATAAGTCTACTTATAAAGACATGCATCCCAAACAGAATTCTGACATAATCCCTACACTACACTGTCATAACTATACTAGAGTAGACAAGAGAGGCAGGAGGAATAAAGCCAGAGGCATAACAGCCATAAAGGAAATAAGGCATTAGAGAAATAGGCTTCCCAGACCCAACTGATTTTGCCTGCATGCTTGTCTGCCATGACTGCCTAACCCTGGGGAAAATGTGATCATGAGCACTGTGTGCCAACAGGACTCTAGCTCTCATGTTTTTTCACTGAGATTTCTACAGTTATACAAAATATCTCTATGCAAAACTACTGTCTTTTCTCTTCATAAAGCAAAGCATACACACACAAACACACACACAGAAGAACCAGCTAGTAGATCAAAAAGACACAAACAACTAATCTGAGGTGTCTGGTTTTTGAAGGCATCTAGTTCATGCAATTTTCCCAATTTGCACTCACAAAAAAAATCATTCTTGCAAATGCAAAAACTCTCCTCAGTCCTGGCAGAAAATAAAATGCATTCTTGAAAAATAAAAGGGGGGTGCAGTTTCTTGTTCTTAATCTTGGGAAGGAGATCAGCAAGCATTTTCACCCCAAGAATGGGAGTTGAGGGCTGGGACAGAGAGACATTTCTTTCCATTTTGCTTTATTTTAATAGTTTCCATTCAAATCCCATGGAGGAGAAGGGAATACTTTCAAATTTTTTGTGAGCATTTCTTGAAGAAAAACTAAACAGTTCTGAAGGCAAGTTGATGAGTTTCATCCCACTTTTGTGCATTAGAAGCAGTACTGGAGATCTACTTTATCATGAACATTTCCACCCAGCCCTGAATTTCAAGCAATGAGACCATGCTTGTCATTTCGTGTAAGTGATGTCCTTTCTGTCCACTGAAGATTATGGTTTTCTTTGATGCTCGTGCCCCCATAGATCTTGGATCCATTATTTTATCACTATTTTATCCCAGTGATGAAGCTGGAATGTTTAGTTTTGCTATATGAGCACTATACACAACATCCATTCTTTTTCTCTTCTGGACACTTCCTAGATTACAAGCACCGTGGAAGAGTGACATAATGTTCCTAGCAGCAAAAAGCCTGTAGGTTTTTCATTACATGCACCAGAGCTCCACCACACAATCCCTGTATGACTGATAGCTCTGGGTCATCTCTCAACTTTGCACTTCTCTTGTGTTTCAAATTGTCATGAAAATGTGCAAAGGCACGTGCACACACTTCCTGCTGTGAACTACTAAAAAAGATCAGAAACATGTCCAACAAACTGCCCCAAGACTTAATGAGAGATATATGTTTGTGGTGTAAAAGGCACTACCCACTGTTGGATGGTGGCTCCCATATTAGTGGGGTGGGGACTTCAGATTAGTATCCGCACATTGAAGAGTTGTCCATAGTACCAAATTCTATCAATAAAATACATTCAGCAATACTATCAAGTGTTAGGGCTGCCAAGCTGGATATGGATGGGTTCCTGTAACTTTAATCCTTGACAGTTCTTGGAGCAGACCAAGATATATCAAAGCTCCATCAAAGGGGACAAAGGTACCTGTCCATGCCTTCCAAACCCAGATTTTCAAGCTACAGCTGCCACTTCTCAACCCAGCTATTGCCTCACCCATGGAGGCAGGGCACCCAGCTCTCTTTTTGTCCCTCCTCTGCTATTGTTTCTGGCTCTTCTATGTCCCCTTCCTATACCCCTATCAGAAAGGGAATAGCTATAGAAGGGGAAGGGGGGTGGAAGTTGGAGGGTTAGGCAAGACAGTACCTTCATCTGACTTCATAGAGCTTTATGGTACAGTGGGCCCATAGTATCTGCTGGGGTTTAGTTCCAAGACCCCTCCCCCCATGGATACTAAAATCCATGAATGCTCAAGTCCCATTATATACAATGCCATAGTAAAATGGTGTGCCTTATATAAAATGGCAAAATCAAGGTTTGCATTTTGGAATTTTTAAAAAATATTTTCAAGCCATGGATGGTTGAATCCATGGATGCAGAATCAACTGTACTTCATCCTGCTCCAAAATCTATCAAATTAGAGGAGCCCCATCCTGTAATCAACCTGACAACCCTATTACTGGTGCACTGGTGCTTTTAGGCATGAGGTGTGTGAGATTGTATGTGTTGGTAGCTACAAGCCTGGTTACTTTCTGCCTACAGGCAGCAATTACCAAGTGAGCAGGCTGTAGTAGAAAGAAGCAGCTACAGGTGAGTCACAGCAGTATGGATCATACACAGATATTATTTGTTTGTTTGTTTGTTTGTTTCATTTGTATGCCACCTTTGTTCCAGGAGGGACCCAAGACGGCTCACAGATAAAAACATTTTAAAATTTCAACAAAATTCAAAACAATTAAAATCATCTACAAATATAAAATCACATAAAATATACAGAAGTTAAAAGCATAACTAAAACCCACCTACTCCATAAAAAACATCCTGATATGAATTATATATCAAATGCCTGCTTAAATAAAATTGTCTTGGTTTGTGAATGAAAAGCAAGCAGGGAGGAGGCCATCCTAGCCTCCCATGAAAGGTCATTCCAAAGGTTGGGAACAGCCACCGAGAAGGCTCTCACTTGTGTCCTCACCAAGTGAGCCTATGATCTTAGTGGGACCATGAGAAAGCCTTCTCCTGAAGATCTTAGGCCCCTGGTTTGTTCATATGGGGAGATATGTCTCTCAAATAGTCTGGGCCTAAGATAATCAATGGAGTTTCCTGAAGCTGAAGAGGGGTACAATAGTGAGGTTTCAGCCATTCCAGAATCTGTCATGCAAAGCCAGCAGTCATGACAAGGAGCCACAAAGGAAAGATGAAGAGACATAAAACCTAAGCCAGTCCAGAGGTTAAGAATCCAAATAAATCCACAAATTGGATATGCATGAAAAGCAAAAGACAGTGAACTCCGAACAGCTGCTGTAGGATTTATAGCTTACTGCCTTTGAGATGCCAGGTGCTTGATTGTTCTGTGTTTCCTATTTAAGAACTGTTGACTCTATTGTCACTGTTCCTTGTCCTGATGATGCTCCACTAATGATAGAAGTTCTCAGCTCTTGCTGAGATGGGGCCCCACCCTGCTGAAAGTCCTCATTAGGTGCATTGGCCACAAGCTGCTCAGATTCAGGGATGATCCACCTTCTTTTGGAGCCAGAGGAGTTTCTATGAAGATTATCAGATCAGGTTATAAACCAGTTTACCTGAGCTGGCTTAAAATTAGAAGTGGGTGGCATCCTGATAGAATCAGATGCATATAGCCACTGAAATCACTACCCGGGTGCAGCCCAGCTCCATTGCCACTGCAAGACCATTTGTTTAAGCCAGAACACCCCTCTGCTTTGAAAAGAGGCACGAGGAGCACCCCTTGGAGCTGCAAGGGAGCCGGGCTGCACCCAGGTGGTGATTTCAGTGGTTAAATGCATCTGATACTATCAGGATGCCGCCCACTTCTAATTTTAAGCCGGCTCAGGTAAACCAATTTATAACCTAATGCAATAGTCTCCTGTATCTAACTCATCTGCACCAGATTCCTCAGAATCTACAGGGTAGTTTATGACTATGGTGGCCATTGTTTAAAACACACCCATGCACACAAAGATAAATAAAACCCAATCCTCTTCATGACAACCAGTTTACCTGCCTTGTTCCCAGTGAGAAAGACAGAGTGTACAGTATTTCCACCAGTAGCTTTTGGTTATCTGCAGTAAGTGACATGGTGAAATTACTCCAGGTTTTAATCCAAACTTTAGAACAGCCATTCAAGTTACTGAATTTATTTTGCAGATAGGGCCCAACATCTTGAAAACATCTTTTAAAGTTCAGACTGAAACCCAAAACAAATTTGCCACCTCACTGGTGGAGAAGGCATCATTGGGTTCCACACCTTCCCTCAGGGCCATTGAAAATGTTCAAGTCCTACTTATGGCAAACAAGTGTGGGGGGGGTTAAAACAGATAATCGTACTTTCCCAAGCTACAGAAAGATGCCATGGGCAGGAATTTAAAAGCAGGCTCTACGTCAAGAAGGCCATTCATGTTCGTTGGCCCTGAGTTGAAACTGATCATCATGATAGTCCCACTAATCCTGGCATTTTCATCTTGACAGGTAGAAAAATGACTCTCCTAAGGGGGCAGGAGGACTTTCTGAGTGAAAGAAATCTTAAGGTTTTAAAAGTGCAAATTGCTTCACCATGACACTTTCTCACCCGCTGTCTAGAGAGAAAGGATCTTCTCTTTTGTTCTCTCTTTCTTTCTCTCTCTTACTGTTAATCTTTGATGCTATACACATACACTGGAGTAAGCAGGAAACAAGTATTAACAGCAGGTCTGGAAGGGCTGGCTTTGGATGTTCTCAGGTGTTATTTAGCATTGGAAGAAATGTGCAGAAAACAACAAAAGCAGCTCTGAAGCAGTAAAATGGAGGGGGGGAAACCATCCAGTTCAGGTATTTCTTATGCATTTTAGCTAATGCAAATTAAGATCCAGTTTCACTGTTCTAAACATCCCATTCTTTCTTCCAGCTTACACTGCACCTGTCAGAGGAGTGGGTTTCACAATAATCCCTGAGACTGCCTGTAATTTTTCTGCTCTGTGAATTGTAAAATTACCTGATACTGAATCATTCTCAGTGGCTTAGAAGCATAGGAGGGAAAATTATTACTTGTGAGGAGCGCAAAACATGTGTAGTCACTGTGACTGATAAAGAGGACTAATAAAATATATGAAGGATACAAGCTGACAAAGACCAATTGGGTCGACATGTCTTGCTTAAAATCCTGGGAACAGATGTCTCATCATTCCATCCAAGTTTTTTATATCATCCTTGTTTATTTTCATCCAACTGAGCCTTGTGTATATTATTGTCTGGTCTTTATGCAATATGCAAAATTAGATGTGTGATAACTGGCATTATTGTGGAATTGTTGATCATATGCATGTCATTACATAAGCACATTGTGAATTGTATGTTCCTCTTCATGATACCATCACCTGGTCAATTTATAGTATTCTAAAGAGAGCCAGCATGTTGTAGTGCTTTGAGCATTGGACTACCACTCTGGAAATCAGCGTTTGATTCCCAGTTCGAGCATAAAACCTTGGGCAAGTCACACTGTCTCAGCTTCAGTGACAAATCCCCTCTGAAGAATCTTGCCAAGAAAACCCTATGATAGGTTCATCTTAGGGTCACCATAAGTGAAAAATGACTTGGAGGTGAACAAGACCACACCGTTCTTTCTGATCAGCAGTGCACATATATTCAGGCTGGCCATGGTGGGAACTGATATCTCAGTTCTCCCAGCTATTTATTGAGGCATGTAACAGCAACAAAAAGCTTGTCTTATATTTGTGCATTTATAAATACTCTATAAACACCACTATACACCTGAACCTTTCTGGAGTTATTATGTTTAATCAGTTTAGAGGAGCTGGGAGTTTTCTTTATGAAACTATAGGCATATTCTGTATAAAATAATATAAAAGAATATATATTACTTCTAGAATATCTCTCGACCAGCCATTTTCAGTATCATACATATAAGCAGCAAATGCTGTCTTCTTTAATTAAAATGCTCTACAATGGTTCAGCCAATTTGTATTGAGGTGGAATCTATAACATTCATATAGGTTGACTTAACTAAGGGCCTAAGCAGACTACCAGAAATAGTGCACATTAAATTGAGGCACTGCCCTGGCTCAGTGCTAGGGAATCATGGGAACTGTAGTTTATTGTGGCACCAGAGCTCTCTGACAGAGAAGGGTCAATGTCTCAGGAAAAAAAATACAATTCCCATGACTCCCTAGCACTGAGCCAGGGCAGTGCCTCAATTTAATGTGCACTATTTCTGGCAATCTGCAAAGGCCCTTGGTTTTCTTGATGGTCTTAGAAGAATTCAGATGTCAAAGTCCTAGTCCTGTTAACATTCAGTTGAAGCTGCCCATTCAATATAATAACTATCCCCTATCTAGTGCTGTCCAAATGAATTGGACTACAATTCTCATCATTCACAACCTGTGTGGTCAAAGATTCAATTTCTAGTCCAGCACATCTCAAGATCACCAGCTGCAGTGTGATGTCAAAACATCTAAGCCAATGACATCTGTGGTAGTCTTGCTTATCCAAACCTCCTGTGACTTCAGATTAGACACCAAAGACTGCATAGTAAGCCAACAGTTTAGAGGTCAGTGGAGTACAAAGGACAGATGATGCTGATGCTGCTATAGAATTGTTAGGGAAAGCTCCAGGTATTCTTGAGATATTTTCTACAATCTAATACTGAAGTATTGGAACCATTGGGAAATAGTGGGATCCAAAGAGCAATTCCAGATTTATGGCATAAAAAAACAGTTTTATTTCCTATAATCTGAGCATGGGACAAGGAATTCTATTATTATGTGATAGAATAAGTGATATCAAGAAATTTGGAAACATAGCCATGTTAATCTGGAATATCAGTTTGCAAAGGGATTTTATAGCATCATTGAGACTAACTATATAGAAGAAAATGTAGCATATGCTTTCACTATGAAATCTTATGCTACAACTTCTTCTACTTCGGGTCTTTGCAGATTGCCAGAAATAGTGCACATTAAATTGAGGCACTGCCCTGGCTCAGTGCTAGGGAGTCATGGGAATTGTATTTTTTCCTGAGACATTGAGCCTTCTCTGTCAGAGAGCTCTGGTGCCACAATAAACTACAGTTCCCATGATTCCCTATCACTGAGCCAGGGCAGTGCCTCAATTTAATGTGCACTATTTCTGGCAGTCTGAAAAGGCCCTCAGTTAGTCTTAAAGGTTCTAAAAGATCCCTTTGCATACTGATATCAAGAAAGTGAGTGAAGAGAAAGCCCTCAATCTACTCCTTTTCAATTTCAGATTTTTGGTAAAGCTGTTTGTATAGACTGAACTCCTTTCTTGGCCACTTCTGACATAAATACATTTTGATGTTTTCTCTAAGAGTTGTGTGCATGTCAAGAAAAATGTTTTCTTCTACTCCAGTTGTTCAGACCTAAAGGAGGACACTTGCAAAAGAATTTCTGGGACCTCTACTCCTGCTGTGCCTTCTGGCTCTTCACAGCAATGAAGGTGAAAGATTTCATGTCCTTTGGCAGCCTTCCTGTTTACAGCCCATATGTAGTCTGCTCACTCCTCTAGTCAGACGCAATAACTTTTTCTACACTCTGCACCACTGTCATCTCTTCCACCAATGAAGTTTTCTTGGACATCAGAAATTCATGGCTCCCCAAGTGTTTCTGTTTTCTTCCCAGTAGCCTCATATATGCTCATTGCATCCAACAGAGACCTCCATCACAAATGAAATGTGTTTCCTGCTTCAGAGAACAAGAAACCAACAAGAAAGTTGCTCGCACAGGTTGTTTTCCCCCTCCCTCCTCTCACCAGTCAGCCTATACACACATTGCAATGGAATTCCATTGCATAACCCCTATACTGAATACTGATGTAATGCAATGCATGTGGATCAGTGGTCAGTACTCATGGCTGACTACCCAATTGTTTGATGCAATTTTGATGTATAATACATAATGAGTAATGCATAGAGGCAATGTATGTGTGTGTGTACTTTAATGCACTAGCAATGGTCCACATGCATAACTCCACTTATGCCACCATCAACTGCACATGATCATATGATCAAAAGTCACTCTGCATTAGAAGCACAAGTTATACCTGTGTATGCCACTACCAGGATACCAATCATAGACTCCACTCCAGAACTCTTTGTACAGGCATTTGTGCAAACAACATGGTCATTAGAGAAGATGGTGGCATGCACAAGCCATTAAAGGGTCAAGCTCAAGGGCTACAGGAAGCATGCTACTCCCTTATTGCAGCATCTCCCCTGACATATTCATTTCTATTCTGGGCTCAATTCAAAGTGCTGGTTATGATCTTTAAAGTCTGGAAAGCTTATGTCCGCATTATCTGAAAAACCAAATTCTCCCACACAAGTCTCCCTGTGCTTTGAAATCTTCTATGGCAGGCCTTCTCTCTGTTCCACCACATTTGCAGGTACATCTGGTGAGAATATGGAGATATCCTTTTCAGTGGCTGCTCCCAGGCTCTGGAAATCTTTTCCAAGAGAAGTTGATGGGGATCATTCTTGATATCTTTCTGCAGGCAGGTTGAGGCATTTTCATTTCTGCTGACCTTTGAAGATTGGTCAATGGGATTTTCAGAATTGTTCTATACTGTCTATCATTTTAATATATATACTTGTTAAACTTTTAACTTGTAATATTAATTTTAACTTTATAGGTAGCTTAATGATACCATGCATGGTATAGTGGTTTAAGCATTAGACTTTGGAGATCTGGGTGCAAATCCCTGCTCAGCTATAGTAACCCTTGGGCAAGTGACCTTGGACAGGTTACAATCTCTTAGCCTCAGAGAAGGGCAAAGGCAAATCCCCTCTGAACAAATCTTACCAAAAAAAACTCATGATAGGGTGGCAATAAGTCAGAAATGATTTGAAGACCCACAACATCAACAAGCCACCTTGAGTCCCAAACCAGGAAAAAGGCAGGAAATAAACAAATACATTAATAAATAACAACAACAACTCTACCAAGGATCTGTGTGCTCCCCAACCTTGATACACACTTCCACTTCCTTCATCTTCACTGCAGCTGCAGCATAATGTTTCAGAAACCATAATTTTTCCAGACTCTGATCTTTTTCTCTGCAAAGTTTAGTGAGGTCTTGACCAAAGCAACCAGTGGATTTACCACCCTGGGTTTTATCACCACTAGAAGTTTGGTGCTGGTGCTGGTGCCTAGTTCAACACCAGAAGAACTCTCATACAACTCAACTCAGAGCAGCTACAGAAGAGGCTGACAGCAAAATTTAGAATGGATTCACTGTTGGGAAGAGAACAGAAAGACTTGGGGAGCCATGAATTTCTGAATTTCTAGTGTTCATTGGTGGAAGAGAATGACAGTAGTGCAGAGTGCAGAAAAAATGACTGTGGCTGACTAGAGGTGTGGGCAGAAACAGGGATGATTCATCAGGCATCCTTGGTCCTATGGATCATATCTAGTCCTGACCAATCTTCTTTCCACCAATCATGGATTTTTATATAATAGAGGGTTGCAAGAGCAAAAATGTCACTCAGACAGAAAGTCATTGAGACTCTGAACTCAAAGAGTTAATTTATACCTTGTTGAGATGTGGAAACACTGGAAAACTGCTATTGTGATAGGACCATAGAACCATAGTTAGAAGGATCCCCTGAGTTCAACCTCTCTCTGCACCACTCAATGCAGGGACTCCAGCTAGAACATCCCCAGCAGGTAGCTGTCCAGCCTCTTTTTAAAGATGTCCAGAGAAAGAGATCTCACCACCTCTTCAAGTAATTGGTTCCATTGCTGAACTCCTCCTACTGTCAAGAATTTCTTTCTAAAGTTCAGTCAAAATCTACTCTCCTGTAACTTAAAATCATTTTAACTAGTCAGGGGCAGCAGAGAACAAGCCTGCACCCTCCTCTTTGTGACAGCCATTTAGATATTTGAAAGTGCAATCATGTCACCTCTCAATCTTCTCTTCA
>CM034701.1:377919399-377934622 GCA_020142125.1 Phrynosoma platyrhinos | reverse complement strand
GACATATTCCCTTGAGGGCAGGGACTCAACAAGGATTTCAATTTTCTTAAGAAAACAAGAATCTTCATCTTCTTTGGGTTGGTGAGAGACGCTTAGAAATATGTTGAGTAAGCTGCCCTCACTTCTAGTCTTTGCTGGTCAAAAGACAAAATGATTTCTCTAATTTCTTTGCCTCAGTAGTATGGAGCAACTAGGTTAGTACAATTGGGGGATCAAAACTCTATGGGTTTACCTATACTAAACACCAGTCCACAACTCATCCTGTCCAGATTTTAAAAAGAGGTTATTGTTTTTTTCAAATTGTAGTTTCAAAAAGATTTAGATTTAAAAGACAACCCAAGTGAAATAAAGATTCTGGGAGCTGAAATCCAATATAATGCTCTAATTAGACGAGACAAATAATACTTCTACACAGCATGGGTTTCTAGAATCTAACCATCATACTTGAGCCTGTGGGGTCATGATGTAAGGAATGGCTGCAGGAATTCAGAAAAGCTGGCAGATTTTCATAGACCACAATCCTTTATATATATATATATATATATATATATATATATATATATATATATATATATATATATATATATATATATATATATATGATTGAATTAAGAGGAAGGGAAGCAAAGATGAGAAGATCCTACCAATCAGTTAGGAGGAGGTGGGCAGACTTTGACATCTGTGGTTGATCATACTGTTAGTAGGCAGGGGGTAGGAGGACATCAGAGAAATATTGGCACTTCCCTAGGATTAAAGCTGTGGAATGAAGAAGAGCTGTGAATGGAACAGAATGTTCCATTCTCTTTCTATCAGACAGAGCAGCAGATTTCCTTGCTCTGAAAATACCCAGTGTTTCGTATGTTAGGGATAGGCCCTTGTTTCATGAGGAAGTTATGTCATTGTGGATTTCTTTAAAAAGATAAATTTTATTTCCTAGCTGTTTGCACACTTTTAAAGGACATGAGGGCCTTCTTCACCCCCAAAGGAATCATTTGCTAGAGCTTGATTTCATAACACTTGCCAACTATTAGCACCCAAAAAAGTGAAAGCATGCCTGCCAGCAGTCTTCCACACAACAGAATATCAGCAACAGCATTCACTGGATTCCCATGTTGTCCATCTTCCGTACCCATCACCAGTACACAGTTTCATTTGGGGAATTAGTTGTTTTATTGCACTCATGTTCCGTTCTTAATTTTCATTTTTATTAATTTGTATTATATTTCTGCTGGCATCCTGTTAGAGGCCTGCACATGTCTTTTTTTGGTCACTATTAAGGCTGATACTCCCTTTATTCATCCACAACATTCAAAGTACACACACACACACACACACACACACCACACACACACACACACTTACCATGCATGGAGACCTCTGAAAGCTCCAGTGTTGCTGTAATTATTTCATGTCTGACTGTGAGAACATAGACACTTTTCAGTACTGTTGTAATCATTTCACGTCCAGCTATGAGAACATAGTCAGAGACTTTTCTGATCCTGTCCATTCCTCATGAGGCATGGGATGGCCATGCTGAGAGACATCTGAGGCTGTATGGGGGGATGGCATATTGTTTCTCTTAGCATAGGTCCACATGCAGAACTCCTATGCTGTGCTGAGCCATACAGGATTACAGCGAGCAAGAGATAAAACAATCCCAAAATGAAATGGGGCTTCAAGAGGTTCTCACAAATAAGTTTTTCCCCAGATGTGCATGTATTTATACATGTTATCATGCATCTGCAATTCCAGTCAGGAAAAAGAACTGCATTCTTCCCTCCATTCTCGCAGGGGATCCATTCCGAACCCTTCCCCACCACGAAATGGAAAATTGTGTATATTCCTATTGGCTTGAATGGAGACATGCTCCCACGGGGGTGGGGGTGTTACAAGCTTACACCCCATTTTGTCCCGCTCTCTTCGCCTCCTGCAGATAAGCAAAGGACACAGATCCCAAGTCTGCAAGAACGGAGGGAGGTCTATACTTGGGTGGGTGAAGGTTATTTGGAGTAGGAAAATAAAGGGCAAGGGAAGATTAAGCATCCATACCTCCCATTCCCAGTTCCTTGCTTTCAGCTGCCCTATCCAGGTGAGTTTGCATAAGGAGATTACTGCTAATGGTATTTAAATGTCAATTACAGTTGGCAAAAAGCATCTTTAGTGATGTTTATCATGCAACAATGCTTCCGACCAATATTTGCTGTATCTCTGAGGCATAGTTATTGATGGGAGAAGCCTGTCAATAAGCTCTCAACTGCGGTAGTCCTCAGGTGCAAAATGTCATTACCATGGCAGTTGAGATATCAGCAGTCATGTGGTTCTAGTGTCTCTTTCTGTCCCCCGTCCCCCCTGCATCTTACTATCCCCAAGCAGGCTGATTTCATTTATATTTTCTTTGTTTATATTTTCTTTTCTTTTTTAATAAATCACATTAGCAGTATGCTGGAATTATATTAAAAATGAAAATAACTTTTTAAAAAAAAAAAGCATGCTGAGTAGGGCATAGAGCAGGGGACAGGGTTAAGTATGAGGATGGAAAAGAGTGTGAAGGTAGAAGCAGCCCCAGTCACACTGCTGCAGAAATATATGATAATGGCTGCTCTGAAACTAGTATGTTTCCAGTTTATTAACTAGCCTAATTATATCAAGAATGTGGCTTCTGTGATAATGTCCTGAGTAGAGATTTGTGGGAAGAAATATCAGCCACCAAATACTGGAGACAAGTTTGTTGTTGTTGTGTGCCTTCTAGTCATTTCTGACTTATGGCGAGCCTTGGCAAGTTTCTTCAGAGGGGGTTTGTCATTGCCATCCCCTGAGGCTGAGAGAGTATGACTTGCCCAAGATCACCCCAGTGGGTTTACAGGGCAGAGCTGGGATTCAAACCCTAGCTTCCAGAGTCATAGTCCAAAGCTCAAACCACTACACTGGCTCCTCACTATTATTGTAAGTGACGGAAATTTTATGTATGACATTCTCCTCTCCCTCCATAGAGAGATAGGGACTTCCCTCTATCTATGTCATTCTATCTAAACATGTGGTTCCTGTCACTCTTTGAGGCAGTTTAACAACTCTCTTCCAAGATTCTAAATTGCTTGTAACAGTAGCAGTCAGTTGTCCCATCTTCCTGCTATCTAAAAGATGGTGAGATTTATCTCTCTTTATCCAAACCATCTCCAGTTAGATTAGGTTTTAGCATTTTATGTAAATATTTATTAAATCCATTATTGTTTTGGTTTTTAAATCACAAACTGTATGTTTGTGAAGTCAAAGGCTTTCATGGCCGGCTTCCATAGTTTTTTGTGGGTTTTTCAGGCTGTGTGGCCATGTTCTAGAAGAGTTTCTTTCTGACGTTTCGCCAGCATCTGTGGCTGGCATCTTCAGAGAATTCACAGCCTGAAAAACCCACAAAAAACTATGTACGGTATGTTTGTTTGTTTTTCTGAGTTTGTCTTCATTGTTTAAGAAGACAGATTTAAAATAATAGTCTGACCCACACTTCTGTTGCTTTGCTAATGAAAGCTGGACTTTAACAAGTTTAACTTTCATACTTGTGTATTTTTCTTTCACTTTAAAAGGGTTAACATTCTGGGAAATCTAAATTGCACCCCACAGTAAGAAAGCCCAAGATGTATCCCTGTCATGTGAAGGAACCTAAAATAGATGTTGGGTGCAGTTGCAATATATGATTAACTGTTATATTACAGAATAAGTTATTACTTAGGGCACTTATGGCTTCTCACAGCTTTCATCACTCTGAATAAGAATTTGGGTGCTGGATCACCCTAAGAAGTATTGATACTGGGAGCATAGTTACATGGATAATGTTAAACAAAGAAGCTGTGGCTGAGAGTGATGGGTATATCAACTTTGGCTTTGTTCAGTTTCTAATGCTGTTGGATTTTATTTCAGCATGAGTCTGTAATTTTTCAAAAGTCCATATGAAAATTTATCAGCATTTTAAAGTTCAATGTTTTCTCTAAGGTACGACTTTTTGTAAGCAGTTTTCTCTAATATAATCTGCATTTTATGCTATTTTCTCTAATATACACATTTATGTGGGTATTTTCTGATAATAGAGCCATTTTTCTGGGGGGGGCATTATTAGTAAACTGCAGCACAAAATGTGAAGAACTGTCAATGTTGATATATGTCTCTATTTCAGTTCACATACTAGTTTGAAAATTGAGAATTGGATGGATTTCTCTCCAGTCCTATCTGATAGGAAGGTTCACTCTCTCTCTCTCTCTCTTTTTATAGAGTGAATATTGGGCTGAATGTAGCTGAGCTGTTATTATTGTGCAAGCTTGAAACTGAGGTCTGAATCCTACATCAGAAAATATGGATGTATCATGTAGCTACTTCTCCATAGCCTCTTCTCCTGAAGTTTCCCTTGACAAACCCACCTTGTAAGCAGAAAGCCTGCCCAAAAAGGCCATATTCATGTTGTTGGAAGGTGGAGACTTGTCATCCAGCTATTTCTTTTTAGATGGAGGTACTTTAACAGGCATTCACAGGAGAATCTCTGGAATCCTCACAATGGACTTTATCACACAGGGGCCAGTTTTGTCTTTAAAAAGATAATAAAGAGCAAATAAACCATCCTGAAAATAAAGCGAAAATAGAGCTTGATCACGCAAATGAATTTCACATGTAATTAGAATAAATGCGAAATAACGCAAAAAGCGATAAAAAGGCGTTTTTACCTGTACATTCTATACAGAATTGAAAGACATCCATAAATGTACTAGAAATGGTATATTTGCACATGCGCAAAAAGAGAAAGCAGAGAGGCTCATGTCTGCCTGGCATGTTTGTTGCCCAAGCAAAACAGGAATTAAAGGGGTTATTGTGTGCATAAATCGAATTTGACTTTCGCACTAGAGTAAATGAGCAATTACAGTAATATCAAAAATTCATTTTCACTGAAATCCTGAAAGTAAAAAGATCTGACCACTTTCTGACCACTTTCTGACCACTTTAATGCCAGTTTTTGTGTGACATCATGTGAAATCGTTGCGCATAATTACGCCTTTTTTTCAGGATTTGTATGGGATAAACTATAGATTTCCCCTGTGTGATAAAGTCCAATGTTCCTGCAGATAACGTCCTTGCAGTATGTCCAGCTAAACGGAGATGGATACATGCCTGCTGACCTCTCAGGCTGCATCTACACTGCAGAATTAATGCAGTTTAACATCACTTTAATTGCCATGGCTCAATGCTATGGAATTCTAGAATTTGTAGTTTTGTGAGATATTTAGCCTTCCTGGTCAGAAAGCTCTGGTATCACTGCAAACTACAAATCACAGGATTCCATAGGATGAAGCCGTAACAGTTAAAGCAGTGTCAAACTGCATTAATTCTGTAGTGTGTCAGCAGCCTCTGACAACACAGAAATAGCCTTGTTGAAGGGCAGTGCTGCTTACAACATGGGGCTTGAGGGAAGTTTTGGTTGTCGCACAGTCAGAGCGGAATTCCAACTGCTGCAATGACCCAAAAAACAAACAAACTGGTTTGTGATAGAATAAATCTGATTTATGCCATCATAATTCATTTAACAGGTTGTCAGCCAGAGATTTATTATGCTGGAGTATTAGATGTTGCTGAAAATATCTGTGGCCCTTTCAGATGTTCAGGACTACAACTCCCACAGTCCCTTCCTCTAGGTTATGTTGCTTGGAGCTTCTTGGAGCTGATGTACAGTGCAACAGTTCTCTGTTCCTACATTTGCTTGCTGAATCAAAGGAGGCTTTGATCTATGATTCTATTATTCTATCACCTCCCCTGATGTTTTAATTTTTTTAAAAAAAATAGCTCTAAACATATTATATACCTATGATAAGCAACAACAGATGCCCAGCTCGCTAGGAGTAAGGTTTTAATGAGTATCATTACGAAATATTTTGTACAAAGCATTTTGTCATGGGAAACATTGCAAGCTCTGCATCAGAAACTGTGCATAGAACTGCAGCCTTTTTCACAATACTTGCCATTTTTACACCAGGCAATGTTGACCCCTTTTGGAGAAGCAAGTTGATTATCCATTCTTATATATTCTGCTAGGAAATCAGCCAGAACAGAAAGCAGAATGTTGCTTGCTGCACAAGTTTGTGGCTCAGTAATTGAAACCTCTCTTCCCGCTATTTGTGTCTAAACCAAAACCTTTAACAAGAACAACAAAAGGCACCCTTGAATAGATTCTGTCTAGAAAGAGATGTTTTCATAACATTCTTACTGCAAGCAGATGGCAAATTTCCTAAAAATCCATAATCCCTCACAACCGGTTCCTGAAGAGAAGACATTCCAAATTTTTAGATGTTGATGGTTTGGGCAAGAGGGAGGAGGAGTGTTAGCATCGCATAATAAGCAGCATATTTTTGGGCAGCCTGATCTGAATACACCTGTCTGAATCTGTTTCTATATAAAAATGGAGACGGTGTTGAGGAAAGGGAAGAGAATCTTCATTGTGCCAAAGAGTATTTTGCTAGTGGTTATTGATTGCAGATGTTTCAGATTTGTTCTGTATGTTTCACACAAGATGCTTCAAGTTACTTAGGAAAGTTCCTGCACTGGACTGCAACTCCCAGAAACCCTCAACCAGCATGGCCACAACAACCATGAAAGGCAGTCACGTGGTGCAAATGGGTTGTGATAAATTCTGTTTGAAATCCTGCTCATGTCGTACTCATGTGTAAGTTCCTTTGTGGAACGATCCAGTGCAGAATGTCTATATTTAGGTTGTACATGCAGTGCTAGTGCAGATGTAGAGGTGGCTTTGAGCATGAATTGCACATGGCTGTATCTTACTCATTATATTATGCATTTAGTTGTACATTCAGTATCTTGGTTCAGTTGTTCCATTCAGCATAAAGACTGTGTAACACAATTAAGATTTAATTTGAGATATATGCTACACAACCCTGATACAAGAGCTTGGCCTCTGGGAGCTGTAGTTCAAGAAAGGAACTTTTCTAAGATCTCCATTTTGGGGCTCCATAGGGGGGTTCACAGAACCATGATGGATTTCTGTGAACACTAGTCTAAAACAGCAACTTTTCTGAGCTGTGGATGCTCCATGAATGCTGAAACTGAATTGTGGAGAAGTTGATGTCCGTATCACACACTACCATAGATTTGCTTCTGCCACCTCCTGCCAAGTCCTTTAAGGCTTTCAAAGCTTTCTATAAGGTCACCTTGGCGTCTCTGCTTAGCTTTTCAGTTGTGAAAATTGGCCTCTGGCTGTCCTACGTAGTGCTATGATTCTGTTAGATTTCACAAACTAAGTATGATCAAAGCGGGTCACTACTTGGATGAACGGCATTGCAAAATGCTTAGATGTTGCCAGGAGATTTCAAGGTGAGAGTTGCAGTCCTGAAACTCTTCTGCCTCCTTCCCAAAAGCAGGACTTAATGTGATAATCACCAAGCAAATCACTGGATGCATAGGCCTTATCTGTGATTTTTCTGGCCAAAGAATGCCTCTGAACATTTGCATAGTCCACCTGCCTCTGCATTCTGCAAAGCACTGCTACCATCATTTCTCAGGCATCTAGAAATAAAGGTTACTGTGTTCACTAGGCAGATTTAAGTCTGAGCCCCAAGGCCTCTCATTTTACAGATTAAGTGCTAACTCTGAAGCTGCCGGCAACACAGGGGCCCAGAGCATACTTCTAAAGGCACATTATGTTGCTGTTAAGTTGTTAAAGCCAAGCAGATTTTCACCCGCATCAGCTCTTGGAGATTCGAATAAGCTGCTCAAACATCCCTCAAGGAAGAGCAAAATGTTTTTGGTGTAATAAATAGCATGCTATTTCTCCCAAGCCAGGTTTGGATAGAAATGAACTTCAGGGGGATTGTAAAAACTCACCTCAAAACAAAAAGCTCAAGTTCTCTCCCCCCCCACACACACACACACTCTACACATGCACACAACCAATATTTTTTCCAAAATGTTTTTCTCTGGCTCTGATCAAAATCTAAAGATGGAGAAGAATTCCTGGCTTCCCGTTGCACCTCAATACCACCCAGACTCAGTGCCAGGTAATGTTTAAGACTCCTAGACTGGGACTTTGGAGGTCCAGGTTCTAGTCCCTGCTGATCCTGAAGGTCATCAAGTCACCTTGGATTGACCAGTCTCTCTGAACTTTATCACATGAGGCTTGAAAAGTGGAACTGCAGCAGGATAATAGCATCTGTTGTCATACCTTTATTGCATGAGTCTGTAGTCTGTAGTCCATCCATTGCTGGAGTGCTCCATTTCATTGTTGGGCAAAACCCATCAATGCCTCCCAATTGCATTGCTTTTTCACTATTGGGAGAGTATGATAAGTTCCTTCCAAATAAGTTCTGATATGAAGGCTGTTGCGTGGTGCAAATGGGTGCGATTATGCTCCTCTTCCCTTCTTTCCTCTCCTCCATGCTATTGCCAAGCAGGTTGCTTATCTTTTCCTTTTTTCAATGTCATGTCTTTATTTTTCCTTAATGATTGCCATGATTGTGCAATTGCATTAAAAATAAAATAAATAAATATAAATACAGATCAAAAGGCATGCTGGGAAGGGGATATGGAGGCCGGTGTGTGGAAAGCAGAGACAAGAATAGAAGCAGCACCATGACAATTTTGAAAAGCTGTACAATAATGACTGCCACCAGCTTGATATGTTTGCATGTCCTAGACCAGTGGTTCCCGAACTTTGGTCCTCCAGATGTTTTGGACTTCAGCTCCCAGAATTTTTGACTGCTGGCCAAGCTTTCAAGGGCTTTTGGGAGCTGTAGTCCCAAACACCTGGAGAACCAAAGTTCAGGAATCACTGTCCTAGGCTGTGATTGTGGTGCATTATGAGCCTGCTGTGAAAAAGTCCTCTCTCTGTCTGAATCAGCAGGAAAAGGAGAATGGTCTCCACATATCTATTGGTGGTAAAAATGTATTCTTTAAAAATCTTTTGAGAGAAAAAAAATGACCATCAAAAAGCACATGGAGTCTAGTCTCCTTTTTCTGCTGATTCACAATACGTGTTTTTCAGTATCTCTTCCAGCTCTCTGTGTATCTGGCCTACTTCACAGGGTTGTTGTGAAGATTAGCTGGAGAGGAGGTGAGCCATTTGTGCCACCTTCAACTCACTGGAGGAAAGGTGGGATGGCAATGTTCCTGACTAAAAAGCAAAATTAATTGAAAGAAGGGGTGGGGGAAATGTGACCTGCCAGATATTCTGGACTTCTTACCACCTTAATCTCTTACCAGTAGTCATCCTGGATCAGAGTGATGTGAGTTGAAGCTCAAAATGTTTGGAGGACCAAAGGTTCTCTGTCCCTACTAGGGCCCAGCCCTACAAGAACAGCTTCCTTCCCTTATCTATGTTAGGAACACAGCTTGAAGGAAATGCATTAAAAATAACAATGCTGCCTGTGAAACATTGCCTTTAAAAAAATGCAACAACTGATGATTTGATTCTCTTTCTCCTTTTTCTCATTATTCATTAGGGACAGTGGCTAAGAAGAATCCTTTGGGGGCATGTTTAAGAGATTTTAAAATTCTGTTTAGAGAGATTCTCCCTCCCCTAAACTTAAAAGTAATGTTGCATGTAACAGAATGAGTTACTCTAATGTCTTATAGTCATACGTTAGTGGTTTTTATTTATAACTGGTTAAGCAATGAATTACTAAAGGAGAACAGCAGTGGCTCATGAAGACAGGAGGGAGAGAATACATCCCTCCCTCCCTCAGATCCCGCACACTCCAGTCCTCTGGGACGAATCTGTTCCAGCCGATAAAAATGAGACTATCTACTACCTCCCAGAGGGCCTTTTCGGCAACTGCTCCCAGATTATGGAACAACCCGCTGGATGAGATCTGGCAGATTACGACTTTAAGCAGCTTTAAGAAAGCTGTCAAGGCGGCTCTCTTCTGGCAGGCCTTTCCGGACTACATTTCCTGGCCTTAAGAGTCCTATCCTTCCCTATTCTCTGTTGCAGCTAGGGTTTGTCTTTTTAATGAAATTTACCAGTATTTTAAATATGTTTTAAACTGTGAAATTGTTTAATACTTTTTTAAGGGTGGGTGGGTTCTGGGGTTCTTTGGGGCTGGACGGGGATTGTATTTTATGATAATTTTAATGTTGTTAGCTGCCCTGATTGCTCTGCAGTGGGGCGAGATATAAATAATAATAATAATAATAATAATAATTATTATTAAATCAAGGTGGTAGCACTTAGTGCCTTCTATGTCAGAAGAGCTGTGAGTCCACTCCAAGTTTTAAACAAAACTTCAAATGAGTTCTTCAAAGTCCTGAACCCTATATCCCAAATAATATTAGTACTTTGGACAGATCCTTAAAAGTTCAAATTACACCTTGCAGCTACTGCTGTTGCTGATTCCTGACAAGTGAAGGGGAATACTGGGGGTGCAAAACTGTAGAAAAAGGGTTGGGGTGACAAGGACTGGGTGAATAGATTAATAGCATCTGAAGCTGGGAGCAATTTATTCTAAGGGGAGTGGTGTATGGAGAAAGAATATCAGCAACTCAGCAACAATCCAATTTCTGTGCATCAGGTGGTTACTTTTAAGCTATAGAACTGACCCTGAAAGTTCCCTGGGCCATCGCATGAAATTGAGGGAAGGAGGGATGTATTCTCTCCCTCCTGTCTTCATGAACCACTGCTGTTCTCTATTAGTAATTCATTGCTTAACCTAAGGCAACAGATAATCAACATTCAAAAGCCAATTAGACTGACAGTTGAATCATGGAAATTCCATAGCATTCCCCACCCCAACCCTAAGGACAGCAAACCATTCTCCAAAAACAGAACAAACTGCATGACACACAGACTAGCATTTGGTGACTACTCCCAACTAAAGTAGACCCATTCATGAATAGTGAGTCAACACATAAATAAATGTTATTGAATCAATGGGTCTACTGTAGTCAGGACTAACAACAAGATTTAGACCACAGATACTTCATCAATCTTTATTGCTTTTGGCCAATGGGCATTGCTAGACCACAGATAGTTCCAGCCTGCAATGAAGGAGAATCATAGAATCACAGAGTTGGAAGAATCACAAGGGCCATCCAGTCCAACACCATTCTGATATGCAGGAATATACAGACAAAGCACCCCAACAAATGGACATCCAGCCTCTGTTTAAAGACCTCCAAATAAGGAGACTCCACCACACTCCAAGGGAGTATGTCCCACTGTCGAGGAGCTCTTACTGTCAGGAAGTTCCTACTAATGTTTAGGTGGGATCTCTTTTCCTGTAGCTTGAATCCATTGCTCTGGGTCCTATTCTCTGGAGCAGCAAAAAACAAGCTTGCTCCATCCTAAACATGACATCCCTTCAAATATTTAAACAGAGCTACCATGTCACCTCTTAACTTTCTCTTCTCCAGGCTAAACATACCGAGCTCCTTAAGTCGCTCCTCATAGGGCATAATTTCCAGACCCTTCACCATTTTGGTTGCCCTCCTCTGGACACACTCCAGCTTGTCCATGTCCTTTTTGAATTGTGGTGCCCAGAACTGGACTATGTATTCCAGGTGAGGCCTGACCAATGCAGAATAGAGTGGTACTATTACTTCCCTTGATCTAGACACTATACTTCTATTGATACATGGAATGGCTAAGGGGTTCAGGAGAAACAGGCAAGGCCCTATTGTTGCCATCCCCTAATATTAGCCACCTGATGAGGTTGCCTCATTCTACCTAATGGCAGGGCTGGTCCTTACCAGTCAAAAACGTCTCCTCCTCTCATCTGTTTTGGCTCTATATGTGGCAAACCAGCAGAAGAGATGCCACAGAGTGTTGTTTTTCACTATATGGAGGCTGGCTTACTTCGCTATTAATAGAGTCACTGCAGTGATTTTTATCTTCTGATCCCCAAGTTGACAGTGAAATACAGAGGCTGACAAATTTATAGCTAGCTTCTTCTTTTTATAATGGTAGTTATATGAATTTCTAAAGAATATTGCCAGAATAATATGGATAACGAAAACATAGTGTCTCTCCTAAGATGTCCTATTTGACTTTCAAATTGTGTCCTGCACCTATGTCTTTCTGTTGGCCCTGTGCAAACAAACGTCAACAATATTTTATGAGTTCAGCTATTCTCCACCTCACCCCCTTGCAGTTTCTTCCTGACAAAATAATGATATAGTTCTATTTTATGCATTTCAGCTACGGGACTCAGCCACTCTGAAGTAGTTATGCACATTTATTTGAAAGCAGACAGAATAGATATTAGCAAACTAAAGTTTTACAACTCAGCCGGAGTAGATTCATGTGACATCCCACACCAGCCAGCATGACGACCGGACGGAAAGACAAGTAAGTAATAATAAGTTGTATTTCCCATAGGGCCATAAGTCCAATCTTTTACAACATTTTCATGAATGAAGTGGAGAACTGTTGCCATTTTTACATTTTCTTCAAACAAAGAACGTAAAACTAAAGAGGACTGAGATCCAGTTGTCAGCACAGTGTTTCTGAGAATTTAACATTTAGTGTCCTCTCTAGGACTGATTCTTGAAATAAATCAGCCATTCTAAACTCTAGCAAGAGAAGTAAATAGTCACAATAATCAGAGCTACATGGGAAAGATAAAGAGACATAAAACTTAAGCTTGTCCAGAAATCAAGACTCTAATCACACTACACTGTTACAGCACTATTATTCCATTTTAACTGCTATGGCAGCCTCCTGCAGAATGCTGGGATTTGCAATTTAGGGAGGGGCATTCAGAATTCTCAGCCAGAGAGCTCTTAGATCTCTCTAAACTACAAACCCCAGAATTCCACAGGAGGTAGCCATAGTGGTAAAAGTAGTATAATAGCACTATAGCAGTGTAGTGTGATACTGACTCTAATAAATCTGCAAGTATTTTTTTTATGCCATTTTAAGTGCTATAACTATGTCCTATGGAATCCTGGGTTTTGTAGTTTTACAAGGTGATGAACCTGTGCTCTTCTTTGCTAAAGAGGGCTGGTACCTCACAAAAGCTGGACAATGAAGAAAGCTGTCAGATATATTTGACACACTGGGACAATGGCATAAATACATTGGCAGACACTGGCAGCAGGCTTCATGAATCTTGGCCATTCAGGTTTTTTGGAGACAAAAAAAGGAGTAATGACAGTGAATCACTTTTACTCAAAGTAATGTTAATGCTTTAGCTTTAAAAGTAACCTTTCAAAGTCTCCTTGGTTGTTATCAAAGAAAGCCCAGGGAAGAAGGAATCTCTTCTTATCCATAAGTGTATAAGGCTGGGCTCTCATGTATCAAAGACATTGGAGTTGTTAAAAATGTGGGCGGAACTGGTTCAGCCCTCTGAGGAGCAGACAAAGAATACCTTGGAACTTGTCTTCCGTAACAGGCATCCCAGTTTGTCACAGAGGTCTTCTCAGTCTGTCTCTCCTGCTTTCAGTAGCAAAGGAGAGAAGAGGTTCAAACGTTCTTCCAACACATGAGTTGGAGCACCAACCCACTAAGTGTCTTTATCAGGGATTGCATTGCTCTGCCTGTGGTAAAAATATATGAAGGAATCCAGCTCCACCATGGAGACTGAGAAGAAGAAATTTCTAGCACATGTCCATTGGAAGCATTTTTAAAGAAATGGTTACTGGATTTTCTCATTCAAATCGTTCATGGGTGGAAGCTTCTCTGGGCCGCAGTCCTGACATTCAGACTGAAGAGAAAGCGGTTTTAAATAAGAAAAGAGTAAACTCAGAGTTTCAAATACATTTCCACAAATTATATCATAGCATTAGTCAGTGAAGCTTCCACTCTGAACAGATGTTCTTGGCTTACTGTAGCTACTTCATCAGATATGATGTGGGATCCATGAAGGTTTGTGCTAGAAATTTCTTTTTCTCCATAAATCTCAAAGGTGTTACAGGATTCCCTCATATCTTCCTTTATGCTGAAACAGAGTAACATAGCAATGTCTTTCCATGGTGTCATTAACAACCGGGCTGAGATTCTGCATCAGGAGACACACATATCTCAAATAGCTATGTCTTTATAGCTATGTCTCCCAGTGCTACCGCTGCCAAAGCCCACCTTTCTTTTTCTTTTTTAATTATATCTTTATTAGACTAAAATCATACATATAAAAATAAAAAATTACAAAAGACAAAACAATAACAATACAGAACAAAAACAAACATTAATTACAATTATAAATAATAAAATTAATGATACATAATACCCAAACATGTACACATTCATATTGTATACCTAACAATGCAAACAAATGAGAACTTCCTGAGCTTTGATATTTCCTTCATTTTCAAAGTTTAGGGATAATTTAATTTTGTTTCTTTAACTTAACCTACTTACAGCTACATTCTGTATATATAGATTGTCAAAGTTTATATATAGTCTTTATATGGAAAAATCCACCTTCCAATATTACTCTCTCTCCAACTAAGCCCACCTTTCAGGCTGTGCAGCTCCCATCCATGTCTGGATGTGAATGCTAGACCGTTAAGAAAGATGATAGGAAGAAAATCAATTCATTTTATGTGGTGCTGGAGAAGAATGCTGAGGATCTCATAGACAACCAAAAGGACAAACAAGTGGGTCCTAGAGCAGGTCAAACTGGAAACCTCCCTGGAAGCCAAGATGACCAAACTGAGACCGTTGTATTTCGGACACATCATGCGAAGAGAAGACTCTTTGAAAAAGACAATAATGCTGGGAAAGGTGGAGGGAAATAGGAAGAGAGGAAGGCCACATGCTAGATGGATGGACTTTATTAAGGAAGTCACAGGTATTAAGGGGTTGCAGGAATTAAGCAGAGCAGTGGAGGACAGAGGGTCTTGAAGATCCCTCATCCACAGGGCCACAATGAGTCAAGATCAACTTGAGGGCAGTTAACAACAAAAGCTCCCACCCAAGTATCCATTTCTAGGTACTGGAGGGTAGGTGGAACTGTGGCAATGCATCCAGTTGTTTTCCTATCACTGGACATGCTGTGACATGCACCTGCTGGGACCACTGGGTGTCCTGGGATGTCCCTGCTGATCATATTCTTGCAGAATATCCACCAAAAGCAGTGGTTCTCAACTTTTTACCCTTGTGACCTCCTTTACATCTAAATGCAGATGCACCCCCACTTGACATAGTATATGAATAAAAAAAAAGGATTGTTTAATGTGCATATTTTCATTTGCACCTGCATATATATTCATAGTTTAAGATTTTATAAGGAAATAACATCATTCAAAT
>CM034701.1:377903926-377919299 GCA_020142125.1 Phrynosoma platyrhinos | reverse complement strand
TAGGATGAAGGGGGGGCACTTATGGCCATTACAATCATGGAATTCTCATAAACTTGAACTGGAATAATTACAATATTGTAAGTCAAGCTTACAACCTCATAATTATTGAACAAAATGGCAGGATCCATTTTTAACTTGTGTGTGGTATACATTTTTAACCTTGTTTGTTTTAACTTTTGTAAAAGTTCTGAACTGGAGAAAGGATAGGATATAAACAAATGAATCTAAATGAATATCATCATTATCATCATCATCATTATCATCATCTGCCTGCTATAAAACGAGAACTGTATGAAAAGTAAAGTAGAATCTTTGCTTCATGGTCCTTCAAACATACCCGCTGGTGTTATGTGCCTCTCTAAAACTGCAACCCTAGGGCAACCCACTGCTTTATGTTCCCATCTCCACATCCTTTATACATGCAGCCTGGGCAAAATGCATCATAAATGGTGACATTTTACACTAGCTGTTTGTAAATTTTAGAGGAGCCTACTGCCTGTAAATCATCCCCAGCTTCTTCCTTCACTGACTTTATTACTGCAAACTCAACCATGGATAAACTCTGTGTCAAATTTCCTGCAAATTTATCTTTTTTTAATATAGACTGAACAAAGTCCTTCAACTATGTGAGCATAACAGGGGCCTCCCAATGGTAACACTTCTCCGACAACTCTTTAATGTTTCAAGGAACTCTTGCAAATTTGCCCCATAATTGATCACTATTATCCCCAACTTCTGTTTTCTGCCACCCAACAATTTACTTCCATAAGTGGGAAATAGGATTGCTTATTCATAAAAGTAGCCTTGCTTGACTGTATGTACATCATAATGGAAATGTATAAAAAATTTACTCCCTCACCAGTACTAGAGACTTTATGATCAGCCAACCTTGGCAAGTTTTTGAAATTCAAATCATCTAGGCTATAATCTGGGAATAGAGAGAATATTCATCATTGTTCATTTCCTGACCAAAACATGAGCTTCTTGCCATTTGAGAAACTCAGTTGGGAAGAATAATATAGTGGCGAGAATATGGTGCAGTTTTTACCCAGTCTTTACATACCAAAATATTTTGGGGAAATTATATGCTGCAGAATTTCATGTCAGGTATTAGCATGAAGATGGTGGGGGGTTATACAAAAAAAAACATGAGCAGAGATTCTACATTCATAACTTTACAGCTCTGTTGCTACAGTGCAGGAATGCAATGAAACCCAGAGAATGAGTTGCCAAGATGCACATGTGGGCAGCTGCAAAAGTGTTCCAATGCACAAATTACTGATAATCAGAGCATGCCACATCTGCTTCATTGCATCACAGTTCACTAGGAAAAGAAATCCATTACCAAAAATCAGGAAACTTCATAATTGGAGGAGAAGGACTTGGTTGTTTTCTGTTAGAGGAGGTGGGGAAAACAGTGACAATGTGGTATGTGACTGAAATGTGGTCTAATCATTTACAGCAGCACCAGAGAATGCTTACATTGCAGGCCCAGTTCTCTATGTATCCTGTAACAAATTTGGGAGTACTAAAATGACCTCAACTGGTGCTGGAGGGTTAAACAGCCATGAAGACAACTCTACAATATTAATGCAGCAGAGGTGGGCAACTATACCAGGCCCAGGAACAAATTTTCTCTCTCATGGTCACTCCAGGAAGTACAGAGCCTGCCAAATATACCCACACCCAAATCCCAGAAGAATAAATTAGTATTTTTTTATGTTAAGCAATAACATCAGAAACAGGAGACAAGTGCAATCTATTCAAAATACATATTCAAGCTTGAATGTAAATTATGTAGTGAATGCAAAGTACCTAATCAAAATCTATATTTTGAATATATATTCAAGTTGTATAATTTTAATATTTTAGGCTCATCCCACCTAAACAATGTGCTGAATTTTTCTGATTGTTGTGGTGGTGTCTGCAGTGTGTACACATATGTGCATCAGCTTTAAGGGCTTGTGTTTTAACTGTTTTTATTTTATTTTATTTTATTGATAGCTTAATCACTTTTTAACTTTTGTATTCTGTGAATTTTTAACTATTTTTTTTAATCTGTTGTAAGCCACTTTGAGTCCCAAACAGGGAGAAAGGCAGGATGGAGGGAGGAGAAGGAGGGGTGCTGAATTCTGCATGAATTGTTTTGTTAAGTGTCCTTAGTTAACTATACTAAGTAAATCCTCCTAGCCTGACCCCCAAACCTGATGGAAACATCATTCAACCATGCCTAATCATTAATAGAATGGACCTTTTTCTCCCTATCCAACTTACACTCAGTAAAGGAGGTTGGGAAAAGAGTATCATGACAACAGTATCATAACAATAACTAACAGCTTAATTGAATGGAAAAGAAAACTGAAATGGAGTGGAAGAGTAGCAGCTTCTTACATGCCTCTCCCCATGCCATCACAGTACTTCTGTTCTCTTCCCAAGGGAGATAGTCATAAAAGCATGCCTTTTTTCGAACAGATTTTTCCAGCATGACAAAAGACACACTTATGTGGCCTCTCCCTCAGGCAAAAAATGGAAGTGCTGTGACATCATGCATAGAGGCATGGAGAAAGCTGCTACTCTCCCACTCTGTTTCGGCTTTCTTTTCTCATGCAATAAGACTATGTAGCGATTATGAATATGTAACAATTACCTACATTTACTCATCCATAACTTTTTCATATTTATGATTGTTACTTGATCACAGTTTTGACAGTACTGCCATAATCATAACACTTTCACACACAAGTACAGGCACACACTCTACCAGGCATTAGTTGGATGGGAAGAAAGAGGTCCATTTTGCTAATGATTGGAGCACAGTTAAATGACATTTCTGTCAGATTTAGGTGGTCAGTCCAGCAGAAATTACTTTTAGTTATACATACTTCAGTAAGTATCTGATACAGAATTCAAGTCAAGAACAAGAAGAAAGGGAAGGGGAAATAGCCACATTCTATATGGCAGTTATGAATACATAGAAACAAAACAAAAAAACTGGAAAGCACATATTCACAGTGGAAGAATGAAAGGAGACTAAGACCCATGCACTATACCAGGGACCGGCAACCTACGGCCCTCGGGCTGGTTGAGGCCCAGGTCCCCGTACTTACCGGCCCAGGCGGAGCGTCACCGCCGCACGCGTGCCACTGCCGCCACGTGTTTTTACCACCGTGCAGCTGCGCACACCGCGGCCACCATTTTGATTTCCAAAATGGTGCCGCAACGCGTTTGCACATGCGCAGGAGTACTGCGCATGTGCAAACACATTGCAGCCACCATTTTGGAAATCAAAATGGTGGCTGCGACATGTGGGGAGGCGGCTGCACAGCAGTGGTGGCGGTGGCGGAGGCAGCAGCGCGCACGTGGGGGTCATGCGTGGCGGGGGGTGCGTGCGCACATGCGTGCCGCCATTCCCCCCCCCCTCGGCCCAGCGGCGGAGAGGACTTCGCAGGACCAGCCTCCAGCTAAAAAGGTTGTCTACCCCTGCACTATACAATGATCAAAAACTTTATTTTTAAAAAGCCCAGTTATGAATGCAAAACCTGAATCTACACACTCATGACTGTTTCATATTCATGATCCCTACACAGCCCCTAGTTAGGGGTCAAGTAGGGACCATGTTTGTATGTGTATGCCTTCAAGTTGCCTGTTGACTTATGACAACCCCATGAATTTCATAGGGATTTTTTATCTTAGGCAAGGAATACTCAGAGGTTTGCCAATTCCTTGCTCTGAAATATAGCCTACAGCACCTGGCATTTGTTGGTGGTCTCCCATTCAAGTCATAATCAAGGCTACCCCTACTTAGCTTTCAAGATAGATGGGATCTTGTACCTTTAGAGTAATTAGACCTATACAATCTCCATTTACTAGGAAAGAGCCACTGTGACCAATGAGGATCTGTTCCCCTGATTTGTGTGATGTTTGTGTGTTGTGTGTTTTCAAATCATTTCCAACTTATGGTGACCCTAAGGCAACCCAATCATGGGGTTTTCTTGGTAAGATTTGTTCAGAGGAGGTTTGCTATTGCCTTCCCCTGAGGCTGAGAGCATGTGACTTGTCCAAAATCATTCAGTAGGTTTCATGGCTGAACTGGAAAGTAGCAGGGGTTAATGTGTGTTGGCATACTGAAAAAATGTGATAGGCTATACAGTGGGGTATTTATTGCAAAGGGTTGTTGGTCACATTCCTTTATGTTGAAATGGCAGAGAGAAAGGAGTTGTGTCTGGTTCAAGACTACCCAAGGTCAATTCCCTAGGAAAGCAAACAGAAGAAATAAAGAGGGGGTGGTATAGGAACCTGGAGGAACAAAGTTGTTTTGCTTTTGTAATAAGTGGGAAAACAGCCTGCAGATGATTTGAAATTGTGTGTGGCTTAATTAGGCTACACTAACATTTTCTGTTTAGTTCTGACAACAAACATCTCTGGTGCAGAGCTGTAGTTACTGAATAAAGGCTTTCTGAGTTTTACTACTGATGGGATTTCTGAATCAAGTGAGTCACAACAACCAAACGGCAACATCTCAACCACAAGTCCAAAAAGTACACAAGACCATTGCATGAATCAAATAGTCAAGGGAGCCTGGATGAAAATAAAAACATTGTTGGGAGGGCACATAAACCACATTTTGCCCACCCCTGGACCCCTGACCCCACTGTATGTAAGTTAGATATCTAAGGGGTGTGGAGTAGAGAAAAAAAAGAATTTTAGCTGATTTTTTTTTCCCTCAAGCCACAAATGAAGAACAGACTCTGTTCGCAAGGGGCCTTCCTGTCCTGGCTACTCTATGAAGCAAGAATTTTTCAAATGCAACTCTTGCCACTTAATTTTCCCTAATAGGAAGATTGGGCTTGTGATAATTTGTGAGGGGAAAATAACATCAGGTGAGATAATGAAGTTTTAAAATACATTACCTAGTCTGTATGCCGTGGACATTTTTTAGTTTAATTAGGCTTTTATGGCACCATTGTCATTTAGTAATGGCTAATTACAAGTGGTAATTACCTAATTATGCATTTTATGGTATAAATATGTGATTAGGGGGATTTGCACCAAATTTGCATTACATTTCATTATGCTGTTCACCTCAGTCTAAACTGATCTGCCAACCCTCCCCCCAAAATATAAAAGAACACATCAAAGGAAGCAGGGTTATAATAAATCAGATCAGAGCTTCAAAAAGTTATTTTAGGAAGCCTAGATCTAATTGCTAGTTCAGCTATAGAAGACCCCCATAATCAAAAGAGTTTGGTAAGCCAACCTTTTTTGTATGGTGCATTGATTCAATGGGCCTACTCTAGATCCAACCATTGGATTAAAGCTTTGGACTACAACCCCCTGAATCCCCCAGCCAGTTTGGTCAGTATCTGGCTGTAGATTCTGGAAACTGTAACAAAACCTCAACTATTCCAATTTGGGATAGTCAACCAACAACCAAACCGCAACATCTCAACCTCAAGTCCAAAAAAGTACACGAGACCATTGCATGAATCAAATAGACATATAACTAAGACCAACGACCAATAAACAAGATATTTGTAGCAAATATGAAAACATAGAAATGAACAATAAATATGCTATTCATCGCAACTATGACCAATGGGAAACTGAAAATATATAAAGAGTTAAATAGAATATCATACTGAGCATACAATGTGGAAAATTACATACAACATAGCCAAAAGTCACATTACATATGTGGCAAAAGAATAAATTAAATATGTAACAATGTAAACATGCTCAATATAAAGAACAAGACTTATACAAATAAACAAACTCCAGATGCAGGATCAGGTAGCAGTTGTAGGAGTGATGAACAACCCAACAATAACAAAGAACTTATACAAAAGCCCAGCAAACCATTACTGATGGTGGGCAGGCTGTAAATCATACATAACCAGTTGGTAGTTGCAGGTTATTTTTCATACTGTATGTTCAATATAATATTCTGTTTTAAGTCTTTTTATGGTTTCAATTCTCTGTTGTTCATAATTTCTATAAATATATTTATTGTTCATACCTCTATTTTTATATTTGCTATAAATATATGTATTCACTGTTAGTATTTGCTACACAATTGTTTTGTTTATGTGATTGTCTTGTGTGGTTTTGTTTTTTTCCTTCAGATTTGGCAGGAACCATCCTACCTCTGTCATCCCACATTTTCAGCTACTTTAAAAATGTCCCAGTTTCTCTCTCCTCCTCTTGCTTTCCCTTTTTATCCATAGCTTAGTTTCATTGCTGCAAACTGAGTTAAAAGTGTAAAAGTAGTTTGTATTCAGTTAACTCACAGGGAAGAGGATATTAGGGAATAGTCTTGCCCTTCTCTGTCGACTCAGACAAAAACAAACTGTTGCAGCATCTCCTGGCCTGAATGTTCTTCCTCATTAATAACTTCTGCCATCTTGACCACATTTTTGATATTATTTGGCCATGTGTCTCCTGACTTTATTCTGTGAAATGTTATAGTGTATGCTGTAGTTTGTTTTTGAAGTAATTTTTCCAAGCTCCGAATAAAGTAATTCAAGGACCATACATCTCCATCCTCTGAAAAACATGAATCCTCAATAAAGTAATCTGGTAATCTGAATGCACAATAAACTATAGAGCAAAGCCTTGGGTTCATCTTTGTTGTTCTTGTTGTGTGCCTCCAAGTCATTTTTGTCTTATGATGACCCTAAGGCAAACCTATTATAGGGTTTTCTTGGCAAATTTCTTCAGAGGGGGGTTGCCATTGCCATCCTCTGAGGCTGAGAGAGTGTGATTTGCCCAATTGGGGTTTTATACTTGAGTGAGAATCAAACCCTGATCTCCATAGTACAACACTCAAACCACTACACTATCTACAATGTAGAAATAATGCAGTTTGACACCACTTTAACTACAATGACTCTTTCCTACAGAATCCTGGGATTCATAGTTTTGTGAGGTATCAGCGCTCTTTGGCAGAGAAGGCTAAAGGCCCTGTAAAACTACAGATCCCAGGATTCCATAGGATGGAGCAACAGCACTTAAAATGGTGTCAAACTGCATTATTTCTACAGTGTAGATGTTCCCTTGGTCAGTGAGAAGTGAATCACAAATGGCTGGTCCTTGGTTTTTACTGGGAATTGTCATATGAAAAGGGCCAGGACTAGAAATAAAGGCAAAGGTTGATGAACTCTTTCGGTCTGTACTTAATTCAGACATTCTACCCTCCAGCACAAATAGGCAAAAAAGGAAGATGAAAAACTATTGGTTTCACTTTGGTTGCATTTTTCAGAAAATTGCTTAGATTTCTTTCCCATCCAATGATGATGATGGTTCCCATTTCATTGGGGTGATGGATCCACTTTCAATCTGCTGAACTAGATCTCCAAAATGGACTCAGCACCCTGGACAGCTCCATTTCCCCATATGGGTTTGTGTCTGTATGCATTTTTTTCACCTACCTTACGGTTTCACCCATCAAAATACATGTGCACATTTTTTCAATTGTACACATTTTAATCTTTCACATATTATAAAAACATGCCCCAGATGCCTCACAGATGTGCAGATTCTCAAGGTGAAATGTGTTTCCTCTTGCAATGTGCTATGCATCTTTGGAGGTGCAGAAAGGCTTTTTGTTGTTGTTTATGTGACTGCTCAATCCACCAAAATTCTGTTCCTTCCCTGATAATATATTTCAGATGCTTTTGAAGTGCAAACTCCATTGTTCTTGTCCATTGTCCATGTTCTCTGGCATTAATGGCTTGTAACCCAATCAGATTGCCCTCTCCTGGACTAGCACTTCCTAGTATCAGTCCTTTTGACAGACTAATAATAAGAGGGGTTGAGACTGGCAAAACCAGATATGAATAGGAGTGATCTGGGCTATCAGCCATGGTCTGATCAACAGAGCAACATTCGTGGCTACCTTCTATGCTCAAATATTAGCCTCTAGCTTCCTTTGCACAGGAGGTCCTGTTGATCCTGTATTCGGTCTTTGAAGAACATTTCCCTTCCTTGTTCTATGTTCCATCTTCTTTTGCCCTCCCACCTCATTCTTATCCCTTCCACATTCTAATATATTTCTCTTTTTCTTTCCTACATGGCTTTCATCTCTCTCCCTCCATGCTATCTCCTAGTTAGCAAAGCCCTCCTGAACCCTTTTCTCTCATTTTTCTCACCAACTCTGGGTGAAACCTTAGATACACCCTTCAGGTATATTTTCTGCAGCAAACATTAAAATGTGAAACTTGTTTCACTGTCACAATTCTCTGTCAAGGAATCCAGGAATTCTGGATGTTAGAAACAAAGGGGAATTCTTTTACAGTACAGCCAAGTATAGCATTAGCCAAATATTCTCTTTCCTCTCACACAGTTCCTTAAGAGGGACCAGTTCCCTGTAGAGAAGGGGAATAAGGCAAAGAGGTGGTGAATCCCTCTTCCTGCCATCCATTTTCCAATGAAACTTCCTTTAGCTATCTTTCTTCTGCTAGTATTTATAATCAGAATGCCTTGGAAGGAAAGAGATGGAGCTGGGCTTCAGGGAAAGACGCTGTAGGATGGGGAAGGATGCAGGCTGTGCCACACTGCATGATTAATGCAGTGTGACACCACATTAACTGTCCTATGGAATCCTGGGATTTGTAGTTTATTATGGCACAAGCACTCTCTGACAGAGAAGGCTAAATAGCTCCCAAAACTACAAATCCCAGAATTCCATACCATTGTGCCATGGCAGTTAAAGCGTTGTCAATTTGGCAGTAGATGCAGATGTTCTTGCATTACCTATGCCAAGAGTGGGCAAATATGTGGGAACCAGGAGGCAATTTCTCCCTAGACCCAAACTACAAGTAATACCCTCCCAGTAAGCTCAAATACTTCTGTTTTTCCCTGTGGTCCCTCCCAAAATGTCAACAAGAAGTGAGATCTCATCACTTCTTGGCATCCTTTTGAGAGGAACTATGAAGAAAAAAAAGGTATTTGTGGGTAGTAAAAGGTTTTGGGTTGCATGTGGGGTGTGAGGTTCATGTTTTCACATGTTTTCAAGCATTCTGGAGCTTCCTGTATAGTTTAGGGGAGACAATTGTCATGGGGCTTTTTATTAAAAGGGGGTTGGGGAGCTTTTCAAGACTGGGGGAAGCTTCGGGGCTAGAAAAGTGGGATTCCTTGGCCACATGTGGCTCAAAGGCTGCATTTCCCAACCTCTTATTTACTACAAACTGCCCTTTATTGAGAAGACTACTATGTACTGCTGCAACATAGCATGCAACTGAACCCTTTCAGACATGTAACTCTTTTATTTTTGTTCCCAGTGCTGTGTGAGCCTGTGACACAAGTATAATCAGCCCTCCATGCCCATGGATTCTTTACCCACAGATTCAACCATTCACAGTTCTAAAATATTTTTAAAAATGCATACATTCCAAAAAGCAAACTTTGATTTTGCCATTTTATATAAGGGACACCATTTTACTATGCCACTGTATTTTTTGGGACTTGAGCATCCACAGATTTTGGTATCCACGGAGGGTCCTGGAACCAAACCCCAGCAGATACGAAAGGTCCACTGTACAGTCTTCAAATTGTAGGTAAGATCCCCTTTCACCAAGACAGTGTTTGATTCTAAAAGATATTCTTTCCAGATGAAGAATTTACAATCTACAACCAGTTTCTAGCTCATACACACAATACACTAGCGAGATTTGACTGTCACTTTCAAGATTTGTTTTCAAAGCCCTGTCATTACTATGACAGAAGCAGCTGGGTACCAACTTTTTGATTCAACTCACAAGAGCAATTCATCAAATCCCCAAAAGATTCAACAGATGTTTCTGAAAACATATGTTTTCTGAAGAAGCTGTGCTGGCCATGCAGCAAGATATATAGTGTCATGAGGCCTTTGTTAGGCTGATGGAGGGAAACAAAACAGAAAATGCATTCCCCAAGCTTTTGAAGCTCATCAGCCTCTTCATCACACAAAGCTGTTAAAGAAAAAAATTCAGGAGAAGAAACATGACAGTGTCAGAGTTGTGCACCTGCATCTTGCTTATGATGGTGTTTAAAGTGGTGTTGAAGGAGATTTGATGCTAGTAGAGGTTCCACCCCTCCTTGATCACACAAACTGAAAACACAGGAGTTTATCACATGAGGCTAATAAAGCACAATTACAGTAGGATAATAGCATCTTTGGCAGGTACTTATCACATGGAGTAGTGTCTCTCCTGTTGCTGCTTTGCCTTTCAATCATTGGTAGAGCACACCTTTTCACTGACTGTTCCCCACCAACAGGGTTTACTAGCTAATGGAGTTACACAAGGACAGCCACCTACAACTCCCTGTGCACAGTGCCAACCAATGTTAGCTATGGTGCATGGTGTATGGTATATGGTGTAACAAGGGAATGTAAACACGTCAAATATTGGGGTTCTGGATATGAACAATTTTCAGTGTCTGTAGTACTAGAGAGTGAAAGGACATTTTCATTTTGAGGACAGCATTTTTATTTCAAGGGGTTCTCATTTTGTCCCACTGTTGTTACATCCCTGGATGTAGGTGTTAGTTCTTAAAACCCATGAGGTACAAACTTAGGGGGGAAGCAGACAAGGGCGTCCAGGACGCCCTGGGCCGGAGCACCGCGGGGCCGCAGCCTCCGCACCTCGGCGCACCGGCGGCGTCCCTGGAAGGAGCGCTAAATCAGCGCTCCTTCCTCAAGACAGCGAAAGTGCGCCCTAAATGTGTAGGGCGCACTTTCGCTGTCCTTTCCACTGCAGCGCATGCGGTCACTGCGGCGGGAGGTTGCCCTGGGAGCGCTGGCCGTACGGAGGGTCGGCAGCTCCCAGGGCGACCTCAGGAAGAGGAAGGAGCGCCGCGCGTGCGGCTGCTCCTCCTCTTCCTGCAGCTCCTCCTCTATTAGTCGTCTGCCGAGGCCCTTAGTCCCCTTGATAGTCCCCTTGATAAGGCTAACACACTAGAATTTAGAAATAACTGTTTCTAAACTTGCTTTCACTGGTGGAAAACACGGTCCAGTGTTAACCATCTCCACCTTCCATCAGCCAAGCAAACTCAAGAACTACCTGGATACTCTTTATGATGCATTTTGTTTTTTCAATACAGATAGTTATTTTAAGGGATGCCATTGGAGTTTATTACACAAGGCTAGTAAAGTGCAAAGTTAGAATCATACAAGCCATTGTATTCCCTTTTACCATGTTTGGATGTGAGAGCTGGACAGTTAAAAAAGATGATAGGAAGAAAATCAATTCATTTGAGATGTGGTGCTGGAGAAGAGTATTGAGGATCCCATGGATAGCCAAAAGCACAAACAAGTGGGTCTTAGAGCAGATCAAACCAGAAACCTCCCTGGAAGCCACAATGACCAAACTGAGACTGTCATACTTTGGGCACATCATGAGAAGAGAAGACTTTTGGAAAAAAAACAATAATGCTGGGAAAGGTGGAATGAAGTAGGAAGAGAGGAAGGCCACATGCCAGATGGATAAACTCTATTAAGGAGACCAAGGGTATGCGTCTGCTGGAATTAAGCAGAGCAGTGGAGAACAAAGGATCTTGGAGACGTCTCATCCATAGGGTCGCCATGAATTGAGATTGATTCAGGGGCAGTTAACAACAACAAAACATTTCCTTGTTTACTGTCTGTCCATTATCTTTGGATGCCTAAAGTGTATTTCTAAATGCTCAACTGAAGATTTAAATTACTGTAATGCTGGAAATTTGGGGACTGAAGGAAAATTTTATGAGACAGAATTTTTATTTGATGGGCAATGTTCTCATGATACTTTGGCTTAAATCCCAAACATTGATCTAGAAGACACAACTTGAATAGCTGTCTGAAAATTTATCAAGACTCTGTGATCCCCACAGTGGTATAGGAACCATATGGGATTAGACTGAAAGAGGTTACTCCCAGTGACCAAGTAAAACATGCAAATGCCTATCTAATCTCCATGTCACCACCCAGATGTCTAACAAATTAGAGTACTGTTGAACTGGAAAACATAATACACTCGTCCTTCCACATTTGTGGCTTTGACTTTTGCAGATTTGATTATTCATGGATTTCATTAGTATGTCCTCTCTAGGAATTTCTAGGTCCTCCAGCACAACTCTATGGCCAACTTTAATCAAAAGTCACTCTGAAGGACCTAGAGCAGGGGTAGGCAACCTTTCCCCTTTAAGGGCCAAGGGACTTCAGCTCCCAGAATCCCAGGAGCTATTGGCCAACATGGGACTATTGGCCAACATGGCTGAGGCTTCGGAGAGCTGAAGTCCCTCGGCCCTTAAAGGGGAAAGGTTGCCTACCCCTGACCTAGAGATTCCTAGAGAAAACACTCCACTAGGTATTTGTTGCTCCTCCAGAGCAATTCTATGGTCAATGTATGGCAGATGTTGACCACAGAGTTGCACTGGAGGACCTAGAGATTCCTAGAGAGGGGTTCTCTCAGGTAAAAACAAGTGCTTTTGTTATTTGCAGTTTTTCCACATTCATGGGGGTCCTGTGACCCTAACCCCAGCGAATGTGGAGGGATGAGTGTACATATTATATGAAGATCTCAGGACAGCATAAAACAAAATGTAGAAAGATGGAGGTGCATTTGCAAGCCCCTATGGCTGTTGTGCAATAAAAGTAAACAGTGAGGGAAAGGGACATCCCTTCTCCCACAGCCATAAGTAATAATAATAATAATAATAATAATAATAATAATAATAATAATAATAATAATAATAAGAGATTTCATTTCCTATGCAGCTCTCGAGGCAGGGTACAACTAGACTAAAACACATAAAACCATTTAAACACATTAGATTAAAACACATAAACATAGGACACATTAAAATCATCCAACATAAAATTTAAAATATACCAGTTTAAAATTCATACTTTAAAATCAACTGAGTAGGCTTGCTGGAAGAGATAGGTCATTAATACAGTTTTAAATTCAGACAGCATGTTTAGCTGTCAAATCTCTCCTAGCAGGTCATTCCACAGTCTGGGGACGGCCAATGAAAATGTCCTCTGGGCGACTGTTGCCAGCCTAATTCCAGCTGGTTGAAGTAAATTTCACCCAGAGGACCTGAGTATATAGGGCTGTTTATACGTATACTAGCAAATGATTATTCTCTGCTAGCATGTTATCAGATCTTGATTCATGTGTCCAATATCATAATGAAGTTGGTCTCTGCAAAACACATGTTTATTATGTTTATTATTATTATTATTATTATTATTATTATTATTATTTGTATCACAAATTTTCTCCCAAAATCGGGACTCAAAGTGGCTTGCCATTTAATAGAACAATAAAATTAAAAACATGCAAAAAGTGAACACTGAAATAGAATTAAACTATTCACAGTATTAAAACAATTCAAACCTCAAATGAAAAGAATAAAATGCAATTTAAAAGATTAAAAGTTCCTTCCAACATTTACAGATAAAAACCTGGACACATGTGGCCAAACAACATCAGAATGTTCACAAGATGAAGACTACACAAGTTAGGAGAGGCTGCAGAAATTTGCTTTTGCCTGAGTACTGGGAAGAGCAAGATTCTGCCTCTACTCTCCCTCCTTTTGAGTTGAGAACAAACTTCTTTTGCACTTTGAACTCAGTTTGCAGCAATGGAAATAAGGAAGGGGAAAAGGGGGAGGAAGAAAGAGAAACAGAGACATTTTAAAAGCAGCTGAAAAAGTGGGACATCTGAGGATTAAGTGGGATGGTTTCTTACGAATCAGGACAGTTGGAAGGTATGGTCTGTTTGTTACAGTAAGACCATGCAAGATCCAAAAGTAATTATGGGCCTTTGCAGACTGCTAGAAATAGTGCAAATTGAGTCCACTTTAACTGCCCTGACTCAGTGCTAGGGAATCGTGGGAACTGTAGTTTATTGTGGCACCAGAGCTCTCTGACAGAGAAGGCTTAATGTCTCAGAAAAAAAATACAATTCCCATGATTCCCTAGCACTGAGCCAGGGCAGTTAAAGTGGACTCAATTTGCACTATTTCTAGCAGTCTGCAAAGGCCCTAAGTTCCTGACAAGGGTCAGTAGTGTTTGCACACTGACACCCAGTGCGAGGGAAGCAGGGCTTCTGGCCCTAGACTTCTGGCGGCATTTCTGGGGTGGGGGTGGCCTGAAAAGCCACTAAGTGGGGCCTAGGTGGCCCAAAAAGGCCCCGCATGGGGTGTAGGCCAACCAAAAAAGGCCCCAAAAGAGTGCCTGTGGGGGCATGGAGCCGACCTGGTGTCATCCCCCCTTCTTCGATGTCACCCTTCTGGGGTGTCACCCAGTGTGGTCCACACCACCACCACCCACACCACCCCCCAGTGATGCTACTGACAAGGGTCTTCCAAATTTAGTCCAAGGACTACAGATTGCCCATCCTTTTGGTACAGCAACCTCTACAAAATATGAAAAAGCTAAGTGAAAGGGGACTGAAGAGAGGCATTTACTTCCAGTGCCAACTTTGCAGGTGCTGCTGGGTTTCTTTGCTCAGCTGCAGCTGCAATCCCTGGATTACATTTATCTCCCAGTCTTAAGCTCTGGAGGTAACTTGTTTCCTTAGTGAACAATACTTTCTTCTGACTGTATTAAAGATGGATAATGTCATGCATAAATGTAATTCAACTTCTTTACTAATTAGTGACCTATTTTTCAGTCAGATACTTATCATGTCCCCAGGGAAGACTTCAATCACAGAAGTACCCAGTGCATTTTACACACTTTCGGTAATTAAATCTCTTCTTACATATTTATATGCATTTCTTCCTGTGGCGGCAGGCCATGGTGGATGGTGGGAGAAGCCGCCAAAGAGGGTGAATCCTGAGATAACTGATGGAGCATTAGAGACACAAACGGCAAAAGACAGATCCCCATCATTTTTATCACTACAATTAAACATATTACATTCTGAACAGGTTTTGCTCCTCCCTGATGAAAAGGAACAACCATTAATAAAACAATGCCATGTGCTCAAAGGCAATGTCATCCTGAGTTAAATGAACAGAGACTTTGAGTGTGCTTTACTGCCTCTGGGTGCACAGTTTCAAGTTCCATTAACATAATAACGCATCACTAGAATACGCACGAGACGGCTCTTCTATGAAATTCAGAAATATGACCTCATGCTGGGTCCATTTGCCAGGGATGATGAGATCCTTTGTATGGCAGAGCAAATCTACAGTCAAAGAATGCATTCAGATAGCCCAGGAGTGTGGGAAATGTGGCCCTTCAGCCAGAAGTGGTCCACTGAAGGCTGTTTTGAGTGAGACCATCAGCAGCCCAGTGGACTCAGGTATAATTTAACCTTTCTTCTTCCACCCACAGGTTTGTTCTAGAGCCAGATGAGGTGTTTTTCTACTAGAAAGTTAACTGGAAGTCAACTTCCAGCCC
>CM034701.1:377863752-377875689 GCA_020142125.1 Phrynosoma platyrhinos | reverse complement strand
CCCCCATTGTCCTTCAAATAACCTGTATCAGGCTTTATTGGTCAAAACCAGGACTTTGAATTGTGCCAATGGAAAGGGAATGGCAGCCAATGAAGCTGTTGCAACAAGAGAGTTTTATGCGTTCTGTAGCCAGCCCCAGTTAATAACCTGGCTACAGCTCTTTATGCCATCTGATGTTTTGGAGCACTTTTCAAAGGCAGACCCACATAGAACACATTACAATAATCCAAAGGGGATGTAACCTAGGCATGTGCCACTGTGGCCAGATCTAACTTTTCCAGAAACAGGTGTAGTTGGTGCACTAGCTTTAAATGTGCAAAAGCACTCCTGGTCACTGCTAAGACCTGGGTCTCTGGGCTCCGTGCTGAATCTAGGAGTACCCCCAAACTGTGAACCTGTGTTTTCAGGTGGAGTGTAACCCAATTGTTTCCCCAAGGTATCATCTGCACCCCTCCTCTTTTTCAATATCAAATTGATATCAGAAGGGATGTTTGAGGCATGTAGCCAAAAGAGTGCCCCTGTGCAGGAAACAAGCCATACCCTATTAGGAAATCTGTGACTATATTTGGAGATCCAGGAAGCTCAACATGGAGAACACTCAAGAGCACATAGACTGGGATCTGCAAGATCCCTTCACTGACAGGAATGATCATGGGTGATACACTTTGCATTTACAAGGAAACAAAGGTCCAAGAATATTTCCATTTGGAAGCAATACTCCATTGTCCAGAGGCATTTGCACTGGTTGTCTGGCCATTCACAAGTGCCCTTCTCATTCTTCTCTACTGGAAACTTCATTTTAATCCCAAATTCTGTCCCAGAATATATTTTGCCCTATAAATATGCCTGCTCAGGCACCCCCCATTTGTCTTGCTTGAGTAACTCACTTGTCTCTTCCATATTTCTGGCCACTCCACAATCCACCATCAGCTTGCTGGGCCATTTCATTTCACATTGTCCCCTGACTGGAGCCCCACTTCTGGAATTGGTACAGTATCACCCTCTGCAATCTTTTCAGTCACTGTCTGCAACCACCTTTTGTATCATTAATGTGTGTGAGTGAGTGTCTTTGTGTGAATGGTGAATGGTGATTCCCCTTGGTTACAAATAAAATTAGATTTGGACTTGCACTCTGGAGTTCTGTTTCAGAGAATTGGTATACACAGGCTTGATCCCTGCTTTGAGTTGCCAAGCCCTCCCATCTGCTGGAAGCAAGCTAATAAAACTCCCCTATTAAATATTGATTATGGGTGCCCTCTCAAGACCTTGGCATTTTAGGTATCACCATCTAACACAGGCTGAACCCCTATTCCCAGATCTGTCTTTTTACTGACCAGGAGGACCTCTGTCTTAGCTGGATTAAGCTTCAATTTGTTTGCCTTATAGCTGCCAGGCACCGGTTTAGCACAGGAAAAGCTTCCTTGGAATTAGGTGGAAAGAAGTAATAGAGCTGTGTATCATCAGTATACTGATGACACCTGACCAAAGAACTCCAATCTCTCCCATCAGTTTCATATAAATGTTAAATAGCATAGACTGAACCCTTAGGGACTCGATAGGCCAATCGCCAGGCAGTCAAACAGGGATCCCCCAGCACCACTGTCTGAGAGCACCCCTCCAGGAAAGAATGGAGCCACTGTAGAACAGTACCCCCAAGCACTATCCCAGAGAGGTGACTCAGAAGGATACCTTGGTTGATGATATCAAAAGTTATTGAGAGTTCCAGCAGAACCAGCTGGGACACATTCCCCCTGTCCAGTTCCCTGCCCAAGCTGTCTCTGTCCCATAACTAGGTCTGAAATGGATCAAGATGAAGCTGCCTCATTCATGAAGCCATAATATGCCCAAAATGAGATGTTCAAAACTGGCCTGTAGTTATCTAGTATTGTAAAATCAAGGGAAGTTGTGTTTTGTTTTTTCCCCAAAAGAGGCCTCAACACAACCTCCGCAGGCATGTTGAGACCTTGCCTTGTTGTAAAGAAGAATCAATCACTTCTCTTACCCGCTCAGCCAGTCCTCCTCTGGCCTGTTTAATTAGCCAAGAAGGGCAAGGGTCTAATACATCTGTGGTGGCTCTCACTTCTCCAAGGATCCTGTCCACATCCTCAGGCTACACAAATTGAAAAGTATCGATCAAAACTGAGCAAGCAGGGGGCAACGTTACATCCAGCAGAACTGTATCAACACTCGCATCTAAGTCAGAGTGAATCTGATCAATTTTATCTGCAAATTGGTGGGCAAATTCTTTGCAACAAGCTGTTGAGTGGCTTACATTCTCCTGTGGACCAGATTATGACCGGTCCCTGACCAATCAAAACAGTTCTGATGTACAGTTCTGTGCAGATGTAATGGTTTTAGAAACACCTTTTTTGCTGCCTTTATTGCCCCAATGTAAGCTGTCAAATAAATTTTAGTGTGTTTTTGGTTCTGCCACTGTTGCTCTCATTTGTTTCATTGCTATCAGCTCCTTAGTAAACCAGGGAGCTGCTTTAGCTCAACCCTGTGAGATGGAACACTTAGAAGTGTCTCTCCATTCTAGAGATCAACCAGGGCTTTGACAGAATCACCTGCCAAGGCAGCAGAAAACTCCCAAAGTGCATCAGGAATCCATCTGGATCCATAAGTCTCCTGGGGCAGACCATCTTAATGGGTCCCTCACCCCTGTGAGGGCTCTGAGCCCCAGCAAGTCAATTAGTCATTCTCCCTTATGGAAATGAATATTTTAAATAAGCACACATCTAATATCTACACTACACAGCTAAAGCATTTGATGACATCAGCTGTGAAGTCTCTGTCTTACAGAATCAGGAGAGTTGCAGTTCATTGTGGTACATAAACTCTCTCTAGCTATCTAGTGTGATTACCTCCATAGATAAAATCCTAGCATCCCATACAATGGATCCATAACAGTTAAAACAGTATCAAAACTGCTTTAAATGTGTAAATTAGATACACTCAATGAAGGGAAAAGACTTGCTGATGAATGGCTGCTTCCCACACACTAAAACAGCTGTATGGGTAAATATAGGGGGAATGCAGACAGGCAGCCCTGGGCTGCCCCAGAAAGTGCTCTTCCCTTTTGCTGGCCTGGAAAAGAGTGGCAAAATTCCGCTCCTTTCAGGGCCGGCAAAAGGGCACCCTAAGAGCCGCTGCACAGCTCTTTAGTGCCCCTTCCAGCGCAGTGCATCAAAACACTGCACCTGAAGGACGTTCTGATGCCACGCGCCATTCATAACTGCACATGGCATCATGACTACACTGGCGTGGGGTTGGGTCGCTCAGCACTCCCCATCCCTGGCTTCAGGCCGGCCCTTTGGGCCTGTCTGTAGAGGCCCATAATTGTGGAGTGACATTTCAAGCCACTGAGGGCTTGTCTACACAGTTAAAATCTCCTCATTCAAATTGAGTGGCCTGCAATCTGGCCACACATGATTCTGAGAAATGTGGGCTATTTGAAGGGGGGGAGACTCAACTGAAAGAGAATTTTTGGGTTTTACCAGAATATCTACGAGTATCCACAAGGATGCACATTATTGCAAATGTGGCCATTCCTCCATTTTGCATAGATTTGCATGGCTATGCATTTTCAGCAGAGAGAGGGTGAATAGATGCAAAATTGTGCAAGAAAATGAAGATAATTAAGCATTGATGTGAATGTGCAAAAACCTGCAACAATTCACATAATATATTTACGCATGGACTAGCCCTGAGAGTGGCGTTTTTGGCCCCCAGGTTGTTTTTGGTTTTTACATAACCAGAATGTTTTTTGGTATTTTAAATGAGTGGTGAATGTGTTTTTCTTTCTAGTTGAGGATTTGTTTTGGTGTGTTTTTTTTTTCCTTTTGTCTTTAGTCAATTACATTGTAAGAAATGGAAGAAAATCATGTAAGCTGCTGGAAAAAGAAGGAAATGGCACAGTAATTACCCACATCCCCAGAAAGCAGCAAATATGGAATAGTCTAATAGTTGAACTACCTGTTTCTCTAAAATATTTCCAACTCAGAATATGAGAGATGTTCTGATTGGTTGTTGCTGTTTATAAAAACATCTATCAATCATGTATGTAATATTTCAGTTTTTGTTATGGGTCATTGTTGATATTGGTAGAATGGATCTGGCAATTAGTTTATAAAAAAAAAGTGTTAGCTTCCTACATCCATCATGTGTGGGTGTCTTTCTTCTGGCTTCATTCATTTCCTTTCAGTTGGTGGATGGATGAGAAATGGAATTTTCCAAAATTTATGCAGTTGTTTTCTTCTCTCTCAAGCTCAATACATGGATTAGGAAGAAGGAGGAAAATCATTTTTTTTAGATCAGATTTGAAATTAACATATATTTTAATGTGAAACTATAATTAAGTGAAATAAACTCCCTCTTTTCAATGTCAGCATAATTAATGTAACAGAATTCCAACCATTACATGATCACCAAGGATTAGTTTGCTGATAATAGTTGGAAGTATGGAATTCTCTTTCAGGTGTTACAGAAAAGCAGGGAAAACAGGAACTATATTTTCTCTTCCTGACAACAGTTTTGTATTGGGATCAGATCCAACAGCAGACATATTGAGGGCTGCAGGCAATGCAATGCATAAAATCCAAGCAATAATTAAGAAGTGAGATGTGATGGTACAAATAGGGCAGCTGATTAACGGGCATCTTATTCCCCTCATGCCACTGGGACACTTGAACATCAATCAGAGTGTGTTGTCAACTAGTCTATGGAGATTAAAAATACATATTTTGGATATTAAAATAAAAAGTGATGGTGGCTATAGTGAAGACAGAGATTGTTTCACTTTTGTTTTGTTTTTCGCTGTGTATAATCTTTACAGTTTTCCAAATACAATAAAAGTTACAAATATTTAGAAGGGGGAAAAGAAAAGAAATGAGAGAAAAATGAATGAAGAAATAAAGTATATAAAAGAACAGAAAAAAGAACAAACAAGACATGCAGTTGGCCCTCGATATTTGCTGGGGTTAGGGGCTCAAAATGTCTGTAAAAGTGAAGAAACTGCAAATAAAAAACACTTCTTTAAAAACATGAGAGAACACCTCTCTAGGAATCTCTAGGTCCTCCAGAGCATCCCTGTGGCCACCCTCCAGCAGACACTGACCATAGAATTGCACTGCAGTACCTACAATTGTCTAGAGAAGTGTTTTTTCTTGGCATCTCTAGGTCCTCCAGTATGAGACTATGGTAACGTCTGGCAGAGTCACGCTACAGGACCTAGAAATTCCTAGAGAGAACATATTAATCAAATCTGTCAATAATCAAACCTGCAAAAATCAAAGCCGCAAATGTGGAGGGCCAAATGTACAAAGATATAACTAATATAGAAAACTAAGGAAGCAGGTTTCCACTTTCTTTTCAGTGGCTATAAATGCATACAGTGTTACTGTTATAAAAAATAATACATTTCAAAGTGATTTGTAATGTTGTGAAGTGTGTGCATGTGCATATTGTTTTCAAAATACAGTCATACAGTTGTAGCTGATGTGATGCTATTCATTGTGTTGCAGACAGTTGTATTATATAACATCCTGAAAACCTAAATAAAAGATTTGGAAGATTTTTTTTAAAAAATGCATACAGTTACATCACTCAGGGATGAAGAGAATTCAGACCATCAGAACATGGTGACACATGGTGAGGCAGTTGCTCATTGTCCATCTCAAGACACACACACACGGCTACACTGCTCCACTGGCAAGGATGCCCCTGCCAGCCATCCACTGTGGCTGCTGGTGGAAATTGGGTGCTGCTGAAGCCTGGTAGCCCTTTCCGGGTCTGGCAGGGCTGCTACCCTCTCCAGGAAAGGAAGGGCAGGGCAGCAGGAGAAAAGAGAGGGCAAGGTGGGCAGTGGTGTGCCAGGCAGCTAGACTAGGATGGAGAGGGAAGGCAGCTGGTGAACATTCCTTCGTACCTGCTGCTGTTGCTTCTTCTTCCACTGCCGCCTCCCTTTCTGCTCTCTCCTCAGGATTATGCATCCTGATGGGGGGCAGGGAGGACTCAGCACCTGGCACTATCTGCTGGGAGGTTCAGGGTGTCAGGCTATGTGGAGCTGATGCAACCCTTCTCCTTTTCCTCTTCTGCACTCCTCCTTCCCCTTTTTCCTGGGCCAAGGGGATTCCTAGTAGCCCGGGTCTGGGCCCCCTCCCATTGCTGTCTTTGTTCCAGGGGGAGGGGGTAAGGGGAGGTAGCCAAGACCACATACTTCCCTACACTGTCAGTTCCCACTCACTAGGGTTACCTTACGGTGACACCCCAGCAATACCACTGAATGATTACAATACAAATATACCTCTGCCTATGGGTTCTGTATCATACACTTCTTCCAACAACCCAATCCTCCTACTTCTCAAAACCCACAAATGCCAAATCATTTTCTTTTCTTTCTTTTTTTGCAAAAAGGCAATCAGGGGTTTCAATCTTTTGTCTATAAGGATTTTTCCCTAATCAACACTGATGATTTGTGCATTTGTGCTAGATTTATCAATTTATTTATTTATTTATTTATTTATTGGATTTATATCTTACCTTTCTTCCAAAATGAGATTCATTCAATTTTAATAGCCAGCCTTCCTTTGTAGGTAGGAATTAAATTATTCCATATTTGCGCATGCGCACAAACACATGCTCTTGTTGATATAAATGGCAATATACTCATCTGCTGCAGTTATCCTTTACCAATTTTGCTTCATGAATAAAGTCATCCTTTATGTGTTCTCTGTGTAAGGATACATGCTAAACTTTATTTTTTGAATAATACTAATTGTTCATCTCCTTTCCTTGGTCACTTCCATAGCAAGTTGCTATGGTTACCAGTTTTTATTCTGTTCCAGGTGTGCTGTAACTCAAAACACTTCAGGAACATCATGTATTCAGCATCTAGTGAGGCCAAAGAAAGAATCCTGACACAGGGAATCTATAGGGAAGATGTTCTGTGTTGCCACCCATCTTATTTATATATCCTGTTTTTCAGTATTTATAGGAGCTATATGTTTGCCTATATTTATAGGACCTGTAGAAATAATCACAGTCTCCCTTGGCATCAAGATCTTCCTCTAAGCTTATTTGTTATTATTGTCATCATTGTAATCACCATTGTACATGGGATTTTACAGAGTTTCATTTTAAAACAGAAAACTCCCTGCCTCAAGGAATTTACAAACTAAAGAGATGGCCCAAGAGATGCAATCTATGGAGTACTCTTGCTAATTTAAGTAGGGGTATATTGGCTAATAATGTGCATCTGCAATAGCATCACATGCACAGTTCCCTTCTGTGATCTTGACCTCAATGCAGACCTTCTACTGGGGGGATGGTGGGGGAGGCCAACCACTGCCATAGGAGAATTTGCACATATGTAAGACACCAATAGGATTTGGCTTCTTCAACAAACAATGGCTGACATCTTGCTAGTAATATATGCAAGTGTAAGTCTACCTTAGATCTAAATATGCATTTGGGGGGAGGGGGCAATTGTACAGGTTTCTATTCACATTTCCTTCATAACAACCCAGCCCTCCGCTAAGATTCATGGCTAGTCCTCCTATAAAAGCTCCCCTGAATGGCCATTCTGTAGCTGGTGGTGAACACAGGTAATCTGAGAAGCACCTGGTTGTGCCCCATAGCCAGATGCAGACTGATGACATCATTCACCGTGACCTCATTAGAAGATTTCATTAGACTACACCTGGCTATGGGCCATAGTCAGATACTTCTCCAATCGCCATCTCTACCCCGTTCTCCGTCAGACACAGGACGGCACTTCAGAGAAGCCATCACAGCAAAACCATGAGTCCTGGAAGTGAGAGTGTGGAGCTGTTGCAAAGTTCCACCTGCAGAACTACCACAATACAATGGGCAATATTGGATTGTGGTCAATTTGCAACTGAAAGGCTCAGCCACAATGCCTTTTGCACACATGAATCAACAAATGAGTCTCATGTTTTCCTACTTCCAAGACATGTTCTGGACATGTCATGTAATCTCTTGTATAAAATTCCTAACAGTTCCAGGAAGCAAAAACCCAAAGCTCTGAGGTGAAATGCCAAAATAATATGTAAGGCCCGTGACAAAGAATTTGCCCTTCTGCCATTCCTGTGTATGTAAATTAAAAAGTTAGTACATGAATAAAGCCAAAAGGGGACTGAATTCCTGACCTCTGGCAGCTCTGTTCTTCACTTCTTTCCAGTAGTGACTGGTGGCTTCTTTGTCCATAAGATGAATCCACTCTGGGTTTTAGCCTGATCTTTAAGAGAATTAACCAAGGTGGTGAACCATGTGCCCAAAATACATTCACCACCTTGAATAGCTCTTTTAAGGTTCATAATAGAAACTGGAGCTAATTCCTTCACACACACACAAATACAAAAGGAGAACCATCATTGCCAATTGCATGTTCTGTTTTGTCTATTTGCTCACACTAAACCAAAACTATACAAAACTTCTGTGGTAGCTTATGAACCAAGAAGTGGAGGACAAGCTTGTAAGCAAAAGGTTTGTTGGGAACCTTCCCTTCAATGGGTCCAGAAGCCATTCATGTCCTTCCTTTGGGTTTACCTTCTACAACAAATAGTCCAGAGGGGTTATTCAAACATGATTTAGTGAAACATTTTCATTTCCCCCTCTCTAATCCTTTTGTGCTAAAACAAAAAATGGACCACATATTGCAACCTTTTCTTAAAAGAGGGAGCTGCTTTTCCTAGGGCAGAAGTGGTTGCACTGGAACAAATGGGCTGGACACCATGGTAGGGATTGGTGAGATGGCCACAACTTTAATGCAATTACAAGAGTCATAAATCAATCAATGTCAATCATAAATCAATCATAAAGCATTGCTTGTTACTGTCTGTGATGGCTGGGGCTATCAGGACTTGCCATTCAGTAACATCTTGAAGAATACTCCTATCATAGAGGAATGGCCAAAATCCTGTATCATGTGGATGGATTTAATGTTCCACCTGTGCAGTTCTACAGCCTTCCCACCACTACCCCAGGCAGTTTCCATGTATTGTAGCATGCTATGATGCCCTTTTATCAACTATCATCATCCTCCCAGATCTTCAGTGAGTGGCTGGAGAGCCAAGTGGATGATGTTAGCTCTCTCTTCCTATCTCCTAGAACCCTGTTCTCCTCCTAGGCATCTTTCTCTATCCCTCCATAGCCAATAGATGGTTGTCCCAGTGTGCCCTGATGCACAAAGTTGCTAAGGGAATAGACATTGTGCAAGGAGGTATTAAAGACCTCTTTTGCAACATCCAGAAAAGGAGGTACATTTGTGTAACCTGGAGTTAGTTGTGCATATGTTACAGGATTCCAGCATGTCCTGGCAGGCACATGGTTTGGGGAAATGAGTGTAACAAATGGAGTGGCATTGTTGCTGCTGCCATCTCATGGTTCTTTGCACACCATTCTCAGTAATGCTATTCTTTAGACTTGATCCATGCACTAACAGTGCCTTGCTTGGTTCTATTCTACTCTCAGATCATGGAGGGGAAAATCTAAACAAAGATCTTGCAGAAACTCCACCATCACTGCCACTTTTTCAATTCAATCTTGCCACATTGTTCTAACTGAATTTCATAGGCCTCTTGTTTTAGGAAGTTAAGACACCTTCCCAGTGAGAATAATTCACATGCAAATGGGTAGTATCATCAGTACGAAAGAAAGAGAGAAAATGCAGTAAATCTTTTTCATGAAGACAGAATGACCCCTGGCTGTCAGAGGTCTAGTTAAGTGCTTGTATCCTCACAAGAAAAATTAAAAAGTAGGGGAAAGAAGGTCTCTTGCTGAGTCACTTTAGAAAGTGCTAAACAACTTTTGTCTTGTAGGTCAAATTGACCTCACACTATTCTGCTCATTCCCTCAGCTTAGGCAGCAATAATTACAGGTATGCTCTACTTTCATCTTGAATACTAAGAAAATAACACTTGGTAATAAACACATCTTGAGTTCCAGATAATCACATTTACTAATTGGTAACCTTCAGCCATTCACAGGCCTATTTCATTAGATCTAAATTGACTTGTCTTCTTTTTATATGAAATAAAAATAAGCAACAGTTCACTCTTCCTTCTCTAAATTCCTAGCTCCCCCTTCATTTCTTTGAAATACTGTCATCGTTGTGTCATTTGCTGTTACTTCTAGGCTAATCAGCTTTAAAACCATTTCCCTCAAATGTGGGCATTAATTCTTTTCTGAGTCATGAACTGAGAACAGAACACAGTGAGTGCACTAAAGTCGTAAAACAACATAATCTATTTCACTTTCTCCTTTCTGTCTACTTTCCTTCCAGTTCCTGCACCAACTTTGTTATATTTGCAAAGTGCCATCTCAGCTGTTTGCCCAAAAGACTTTCTGTGAAAAGAGAAGCTGGGCAAGCCTGGATAGAACCATGCTGTGAAGTGCAGTGCTATGAGAGAAAGGATATTATTATTGTTATTTCATACCTGCCTCTTCCCATGGATCAAGGCAAGAGAAAACAAATAACCAATGCACAACAACAACTGAAACATGTTAATTAAAATATACAACAGTTTTAAAGGACTAATGTGACATACACCCTGTTATGAGTCACCAGGAACAGATGATATTCCAATTGAGCTGCAGAAATCCACATTGACAGAGTCAATTATCATGCTAACTAACAGATATGGAAAACAAAACAATAGATAACAGACTAGAAACCATCAACATACATTCCCATCCACAAAAAAGGGGACACAAAAGACTGCAGCAACTATAGGATCATAGCATGAATATCCCATGCAAGCAAAATTATGCTCAAAATCCTGCAACATAGACTCCAACCATACATGGAGAGAGAAATACCAGATGTCCAAGCAGGATTAAGGAAAGGAAGAGGCACAAGGGACCACATTGCAAACAAACAATGGTTAATGGAGTGCACCAGGGAATTTCAAAAGAAAATCAGTATGTGCTTTATAGACTACAAAGCCTTTGACTGCATAGATCATGAAAGGCTATGGAACACCCTTAAAGACATGGGAGTACCAACACATCTGACAGTCCTGATGAGGAATCTGTACTCAGGACAAGAGGCTACTGTCAGAACAGAACACAGAAAAACAGAATCATTCTCAATTGGTAAAGGGGTCAGACCCTACCTTTTCAACTTATATGCAGAACATATTGTAAGAAAAGCCAGCTTGGACACAGAAGAAGGAGGAGTAAAGTAGGAGGAAGGAATATCATCAATCTGAGATAAGCAGATGACACCATAATACTAGCAGAAAACCTCAAACACTTGGAACAACTACTAAGAAAGATCAAAGAAGAAAGTGTAAAGGCAGGCCTATTGTTGAACATAAAGAAAACAAAAATAATGACCACAGAGAACCTACACAAATTTGAATTAGACAATGAAGAAATAGAAATAGTAAAAGAATTCTCATACCTGGGATCAAACATTGATAGAAATAGTGACTGCAGCTAGGAAATCAGGAGAAGATTAAGAGGGGGGGGCAGCTATGAAAGAACTAGAGAAGATCCTAAAATGCAAAGATATACAACTGAGCACAAAAGTTAGAATCGTACAAGCCATTGTATTTCCTATTACCATGTATGGATGTAAGAGCTGGTCAGTTAAGAAGGAGGATAGGAGGAAAATTTATTCATTTGAGATATGGTGCTGCTAAAGAGTGCTAAGGATTCTATGGACAGCCAAAAAGACAAACAAATGGGTCCTGGGACAGAACAAGCCAGAAATCTCCCTAGAAGCCAAGATGGCAAAACTCAGGTCGTACTTTGAGTCATCATGAGAAGGCATGAATCACTGGGGGAAAAAACAATAATGCTAGGAAAGGCAGAAGGAAGAAGAAAGAGAGGAAGGCCGCATGCAAGATGGATGGACTCTATGGCCCTTATCACACGGGGTCCCAAGCAGAAGGTATCCAAAGGCAATCCAAA
>CM034701.1:377848239-377863183 GCA_020142125.1 Phrynosoma platyrhinos | reverse complement strand
TTATACTTCGCTTGCTGGCCAGCGTTTGATAAGGTCCTATGAAAGAGATCATTAATATGAGTTTTCACGAGGTGGACAGAGCAGTGGAGGACAAAGGTCTTGGAGATGTCTCATCAGCTGGGTTGTCATCGGTCGAGATCAATGCGAGGGCAATTAACAACAAATGACATACACATTCTAAAACAATCCACATTTAAAATTCATAATTTAAAAATCATCTGCATAAGCCTGCCAGAAGAGACTGATCTTTAATGCTGTTTTAAAGTTGGACAGGACATTTGGCTTCCGGCAGATCATTCCACAGTCTAGGGGCTATAATGATATTTTGTTTGATATCTTTGATATCTTTCATAATCTAGACTGAGGGTGTATTGTTAGTTTATAGTTTTATAATTTGTAGCTATTTTAATATGATAAATTGTCTGTTTACTGTATACTTATATCTTGTGATTTTAGATTGTATGTCATTGGTAGGTTTTATGTTGTTTTATGACTTTCTAAAATGCCATGTAAAACTTATGGTGCTGTACAATAATAATAATAATAATAATAATAATAATAATAATAATAAACAACTAGTTAGGGCTAGTCAGAAACAAAGTTAGGAAGAGAGGAATGGATAAGATCTGAATAGGGTCTTGATAGAGAATTTAGAGGGAAATGTTACTTTTGTTTGAAAATGAAAATTTACAGCATACTGTGTGTGGAACCAGCCTAAGGCTAGATGTTTATTTTATATGTTATATAACAAACCTGCATGAATTTGCAGGACCTAAGCAGAGCAGTGGGGGGCTTGGAGATCTCTTGTCCACAGTGTCACCATGAGTCAAGGTTGAATCAGGGGCAGTTAAAAAATTTAATAAATCTTAACTGTATTCATTTTATGTATCTTTTTTTAGATGTTTTCATCAGATAACTAAGAAGGAAAACTGGTCACACAATTCCACAATAAATCTACTGATCTACTGGCCCACTTGTCTATGATATTGGTCACCTTGAGTCAGGGAGGGAACTTGAAGAGGCAAGGTGAGAAACAGGGGCCCAAAGGTTGGAACTGTAAGGACAACCTGTAGAGGGGATCCATCACATCTTCTAATACAGGGGTAGGCAACCTTTCCCCTTTAAGGGCCAAGGGACTTCAGCTCCCAGAAGCCTCAGCCATGTTGGCCAATAGTCCCATGTTGGCCAATAGCTCCTGGGATTCTGGGAGCTGAAGTCCCTCGGCCCTTAAAGGGGAAAGGTTATCTACCCCTGTTCTAATACAAAAAGTCCAAAATCAGCACAGGTACTGAGAATGTTTTGTTGCTGTTGTTAACTGTCTTCATGTCAACCTTGACTCAAAGCAACACTATGAATGAAACATCTCCAAGACCTCCTGTTCTCAGCCTCTCTGCTCAGGTCCTGCAGGTTCAGGACCATGACATCCATGAATGAGTCTAACCATCTGGCATGTGGTCTTCTTCTCTTTCTGCTACCTTCTACCTTTCCTAGCACAATTGTCTTTTCTAATGAGATGCCTTCTCATGATGTGGCCAAAACGCAACAGCCTCAATTTAGTCATCTTGGCCTACAGGGAGAGTTCATTTGTTTATCTTCTTGACTATCCACAGAATTCTCAGCTCTCTTCTCCAGCACCACATCTCAAATTATTTTATTTTATTTCTATCCACTTTCTTCACTGTCTAGCTCTCACATCCATACATGGTAATGGGAAAGACAATGACTTGGACTGGGAGCATGGACATTTTTGCCATTTTTGCCTAGGCCATTTTATCTCCAGGAGAGACCTTTTAGCAACAGGTAAGGATAAGATGTCACTTCCTCTTCACTTCCTAGTTCATATCCTCCAACCTTATACAGGTGAAAACTGAGACACATATGGCCAAACAACATTAGATCATGGTCAAAATAGCAAAGGTTATTAATGAAAAAGAACACACAAGCTAGGAGAGGCTGCAGCAATTTGTTTTTACTCGAGCCTACTGGGAGGTACAAGATTTCATTCTTTACTCTCCCCCACCCCTGTTGGATTGATTGAGTTCAAACTACTTTTACGCTTTGGAACTTAGGGCTGATGCAGACAGCTCATAAGGGGCAGCTTTGTGCCGCCTCTGGGAGTGGTGGATTGGCAACCACATGGCGTGGCCTCGATCCTCCTTTTTGCCACCCCCAAAAGAGCAACCAATTGCCTCTCCTTTTTGGGGTGGCAAAAAGCCATCCTTAGAGCTGCTGCCACACTGCAGCCACTCATTCACAAACCACAAGGTTGTGAGTTCAATACCAGCCAGGGCTCAGGCTTGACTCAGGCTTGCATCCTTCCAAGGTCGCTAAAATGAGTACCCAGCTTGTTGGGGGCAATTAGCTTACAGCTGTAAACTGCTTAGAGGCTGCATAGTGTGGTATGAAACAGTATATAAATGAAGCTGCTATTGCTATTGCTATTTGTGCCGCTTTGGCACAGCGTGTCTGCATAGTGCGCCAATGGGGCACCCTGATGGGGTGCCATGTGGTCAGACACGCAGCATCAGAGCAGAGTCAGGGTGAAGTTGGGGTGACTGACATGCAGTCGCCCCACCCCAACTCCTCCCCTTGGCTGGCCTAAAGTGCCAGTCTGCATCCCCCCTGAGTGCAGCAATTGAAATAAGCTGATGGGGAAAGAGAAAGTGGGAAGAGGGGAGAAAATCAGACATTTCAAAAGGAGTTGAAAAGGAGGGATAACAGAGGATTAAGCAGGATTCTCCATGCCAAATTGGGATAATTTGAGATATTGCTTTCTCGGGCTAGGTCTACATGGGCCAGAATACCCCAGGAACAGCCTGGAGTATTCTAGTCCCAAAGCTGTTCTGATTTTCTCCATTATCTGGAGGCCTTTGTTGTGACGCCAGAGACCCTTCGCACTCATGTAACGTTATGCCACCTGGCAACATCACCATTGGTGCAAGTCATTCACTCTGATGTCAAAGCAAAGTGCTCATCTTCGATCAAATGGCTGGGCATCTCATTCTGACATCAGAGTGAGTGCCTTGCATGACCACCACCAGCTGCAAGTGGTAGAATGGGATGCATTAACAGCTGCCTAGCATTGCAATGGTTGGCTCCAGAAGAACCAGAGCTGTCAGTGTATGTATGTATATACACCATTGCATTAGGAATTTCACAGGACAGAATATGGCAGCTGGCTGATGCAATATCTGGCAAAGTTGCACCATGGTGGAGTGTCATCATTACAGCCCCAGGAGGACATGCCCAGGATGACTCAACAGGCTGATGCAAGGGACAATTGCAGGCACCTGTGAGGAGAGATCATGCCATAGACAGTATGCATAAATATGGGCATGACCTATAGACAGTGTGAGTTATTGAGTAGTGGGTTTTTATTGAGTATTGGTAGTGGCTGGTTTGTTGTCTTGTATATAGTGCTGTATATACTTAGTAGTAAAGTTCTGTAAATAGAACTCAGAGACTCGAGTATTTCTTTGGCACCTTGTGCAGTAGGTCAACTTTCCAGCAAGAGGACAGTGAGAGGACATTTTATTTGGCCCATGCAGGCAAACTCCCCCAGATAAAGACCTTAGGAATGCAGAAGAGGAAAAGGAGAAGGGTTGCTCCCAGGCTGTGGAACTCCCTCCCATGACAAAGTTAGACATTCTCCTCTCTTCTCTGTTTCCTAATGTGCAAAAAAAAAAAAACTTTTTCATTTACAAAGGCTTTGACACATTAAATGGTTGCTGCAGAATGTTCTTTTAAAGAAAGGGCCTGTACTTTTATGCTCATTGTTATGTTTTAACTGTTTCCAAATATGTGGGGGAAAGGAGTATATCCCACAGGATTAGCTGGGGGGGGGGATATGACAACTGGATCTGTTATGAAACAGCTTCCCTCAACAGAGTTTAGAAGAAGTAATGTGCCTCACTCTTTAGTATCTCCCTGGCTGAGACCGACTTAAGTAAATACAAGCAGCATCAAGTTGCAAACTGAAGTACTAATTGCTTTAGAATGCACATACACTTGGGCCTCATTCCCACTATACTTTGCTGATCGGATTATATGTGCCTTGTTCACACTGAAATCAATTTCCAAACTGACTGTACTCAGTTTCAATCATGGTGAAGCGAGGCAAATGCAAAAAAAAAAAAATGCTCTTTCTGAAGACGGATCATTAGCCGGTTCTTTTGAATCTCTGCTCAGCTATGGAAAGCTATTGAGTGATCGTGAATGAGTCACACTCTCTCAGCCTCAGAGGATGGCAATGGCAAATCCCCTCTGTATAAGCTTGCCAAGAAAACCCAATGATAGGGTCACCTAGAGTCACCATAAGCAGGAAACAACTTGAAGGCACACAGCAGCGCTGCAGAGGGGTGGGATAGAATATTATTATTATTATTATTATTATTATTATTATTATTATTATTATTATTATTATATCAATTAATGAAAAGATTAGGTAAAAAGAAAACCACTAAAGAGAAAACTTTAACTCATCATCTTGAAGTTGAGAACAAAGGAAGGAGAAAAGACAAGGGAGGTAGAGTGGGGAGCTGTGACTATAGGCCCTACAGGCTTCTTGGGTCATGTGGTGTAGTTGCTTAGGTACACAAAGTATTTATGAACATACATTGCAATAGATAGAAGAACAAATGGAGAAAAATGATCTAAAAAGAATATGGACATGTCGTGGGCTCTATACTATATAAAATCCCCAATTCCTCTAACAGCAATGAAGGCAGGTGAGAGATAATCCTTGATTTCTCAATAATTCTCATTCTCTTGCACCCCAATCAGCGATGCACATACCTTCTTGTAGTCTCTGAAAATGCTCTCTTGGAAGTGCTTGGTAAGGTATCAGCAATCATAATTTTAGTGTTCCAGTACTGTAACTGAACAAGTCCACTTTGACATATTTCTTACACCTTGTGAAAGTCAATGTCAGTATTCCTCCTGAGAAACTTTGTAATCTCAGAAATCTTGATGCAGCTTTGATTGTCTTTCATCAAATTGGTTGATTTGGTTCCGGTTATTCCAAAGTTCTGAAGTAAGTTATGCAGCCACTGTAATTCATCATATATTCTCTTTGCGGATATACATTAAGCACCAGTGGAATAATCTGTGATTGTAGATTGTTGCCCAACCTATGGGTTATCCACCATACAGGTTTCTGCTGACTGATTTTCTGACTATAAAGTCTGCAGCCCAATCTGTGTGGGCAATCAGTCACGACTGGTCACAGGCTGGCAGCATCAGTTTGTGATCTGCAGTTCCTTTTAAATATCTGGCAATTCTTTTCACTTCAAATCTCTTACAGTAGGACAGTTAAGTGTTCAGCACAAAAATTCCAACAGCATTTGTTGTATCAGTCCTGTTGTTGTGTGCCTTCAAGACATTTCTGACTTATGGCAACCCTAAGGTGAACCTATCATGGGGTTTTCTTGACAAGATTTGTTCAGATGAGTTTGCCATTGCCTTCCCCTGAGGATAAGAGCATGTGACTTGCTCAAGGTCACCCAGTGGGTTTCATCGCTGAGCTGGGAATTGAACTTTGGTCTCCAAAGTCATAGTCAAACCACTATGCCACACTGGCAATTAGATATACAGTGGGCCCTTGTTATCTGCTGGGGTTTGGTTCAACGTTTCCTCATGGATACCAAAATCCATGAATGCTCAATCCCATTGAATACAGTGTAAAATAGTATCCCTTATATAAAATGGCAAAATCAAGGTTTGCTTATTGGAATTTATATTTTTTTAAAAATCTTTTCAAGCTGTGGATGCTTTAATCCTTGGATAAAAAATCTGTCTAAATGGAGGGCTGACTGTATATAAAAGTTTTCCAACTGCAATCCTGTATTTGTCTTTATTTCCCAAAGATTTAGATTTCTCTCTCTCTTAAGAAATCCACTTCCATTGGGGTACGTATAACTTTAGCATTTTTTAGGCCAAGAAAGTCCAGAAGAGCCATAATCCTCTGTTTTTTAATAAATAAATTTCCACCATTGCTTCTTTTTATTGATACTCCTAGATAGTATGAGACGTCTCCCAAATGTTTAATTTCTATCTCCTTTTTGAGATTTTAGATTTAGAATCAACTCATCATAGCTCATAATATTACTCCATTTGTCATTTCTGAACCTTTTGCATCTACATTTGTCAGCTGTGCCTGGAGTGAACCCCAGTTTAATGAGAAACTGATTTAATTCCTCACTCCATGCTCTGGCAGCCTGTTTCAAACCCTAAATGTTGTTTGTTTGTTTGTTTGTTTGTTTGTTTGTTTGTTTTTCAGTTTGCATGCAAGATGTTCCTTCTCAGGAATTTGAAAACCTGGAGGCTGTTCCATGTAAAGTTTCTTGTCTAGTTCCTCATACAGGGAGATTGTTTTAACATTCAGATGCTCAACATGCATTTTCATGTATGCCGCTATGACTAGGAGAATTCTAACAGTTGTGTATGTGACTACTGGAGCAAAAATCTCATTGCAGTCTTCACCATATGTTTTACTATAGCACTTTGCCACAAATCTTGCCTTATATCTGTGAATCTCCTCTTCTGCATCCTGCTTTGTGGTAACAGCCCATCTACAGCCAACTGTCTTTTTGCTTTTTGGCAATTCTGACAAAGTAGAAGTATCGATTCCCAGGAATCGACAATAAGATTCCAGACTGGTTGATAGTTTCAATTTTAGTGTGACAACAACCATGAGTGGGTCAGGATATCCCCAGAATTGATGGATAGGGAAGCTTGGCTGGGAACACAAGAGGGGGGCAGGCAGAGAGGTTGGTTTACTGCTTTGAGTGCAAGGAGATCCTTCATCTCAAGGTGGAAGAGGAAATGCAGATATCTTGGAGGAAGGAAGGAGCATTTAATATACCCATCTAGATTTGATTGTCCCATCACCTGGATGTGTGCATGCATCAAATCAGGCTCCTTTTCTCCTGGGAAACTGACCTAGTGTTCCTAGGTCTCTCAAAAACATCTCCTCTTTGCAATTTACAAGATAAACAGGAAATTTTACATTTTTATCAAGTTCTATAAAAATCTATTAAAAATCCTTACAATTAAAGTAATAAGAATCACATAAGGATTTTGATTCTCAGAAATTTGGACTATTTAATCAGAACAACATTAAATTGAGATTTGCCTTTAGAGTTAAAGCCTGGTTTAGGTTTTGGCCTCTGTTGCTGACTCTTAGCCTTTGAGTTATTAAATTTCCACCCCATTGTTCTGGAGGGAGTCTTTAATATGCAAATCCTTTGCAATTAGATGGGCTAGATCCTCTTTTGTAACTCTTATTTCACAGTTACATTCACTGAAATTTTGTCTATTTTGGTACTCCATAATTTCAGAGATAGCTTTTAACAATAATCACACCTTTCTTAATTTACAAAGCATTGATTATTGGATTGTAATATTTTGTTCCATAAACCGTCCAAGTTTTGTAGATTCTGGCATAGATCCTTCAAGAAATTGAAGACCAGACAGTGGGAATATAAATGTATTAATGTGCTCGTTCAAAAATTGTCAGACAATTTTGTATTTGCAAGCTTCATGATAAGAGCAGCCAGATTAATGCTGTTTGGATAATCAAATAATCTCTTCCATTTATACCAAATTTCTTTTGCATTTGTCAAATTCTGGATGTGATAAAACCAGTGGTGGTGAACCCATGGAATGCATACCAGAGGTGACACTCAGAGCCCTCTCTGTGGGCATGCACGCCATCTCCCCAGCACAGTGTTCTCCAGAGTTTGTTACTAGAAAGCCAGAGGGACATGGCACTTGGGTTGCAGTTTCTAAAAAGTTTGCCATCACAGTGATAAACTATATTAGAATGCACTGTCAGGCATATATAAAATGCGGCCTTTTTCATCATTCATACCAAATTGTTTCCAGCGTTCACTTGGTTCCATGGGTCTTTGTTCTTTCACAGCACTAAATAGACCAGTTGTAGTGAGATGCATCAGCATATTCCATGGCCAGGACTTATAATTACTCCTCTTTCATTTTTCAGTGTCAATAATTGAGTTAGATTTAGGAATCCTTGTTAACTTTAGTAAAACAACAGCCACATTGTCTCAGAGAAATCACATAGGCCCTGTACAGACTGGCCATAAGGGCTGGCCTGGAAATGGAGTTGGAGCGGAGCAACCGCATGCCGACCCCCCCAACTCTGCCCAGATACTGCCATCATGCAGTGCACCCCACTGCACAGCGCACAGCATCAGGGCTCTCCCTTGGCACAGCATGTAGACACGCTGTGCCAAAGAAGCGCAGAAAGCCAGAGGGTCTTTGTCCTTACAGCGGCGGCAGTAAGGCAGTCCTTACAGCGGCGGCAGTCCTTACAACGGTGGCATTAGGCCGTTCTTTTTTGGAGTGGCAAACTCCTGCATCAGGGCTGTGGAGTGCAGTTGCTGGAGAAGACTGCCAAGGGTACCATGGATGGCCCAAAAAGACAAACAAATGGGTCCTTGAACAGATCAAGCCTAAATTCTCCGTGGAAGCCAAAATGAATTGACGCTGTCATATTTTGGCCACATCATGAGACAGCATGAGTCACTAGAAAAGACAGTAATGCTAGGAAAGGCAGAAGGCAGTAGAAAGAGAGGAAGACCACACCCCCGATGGCTTGACTCAATTAGGGAGGTCACAGGCCTGAATCTACAAGACATAGGCAGAACAGTGGAGGATAGAGGGGCTTGTAGATATCTTATTCACAGAGTCACCATGAGTTGAGGTCAACTCAAAGGTTGAAAACAAACTTTCAGAGTCCCAAATAGATGGGAAGGAGAGTCGTATTAAGAGACAGAGAGAGTGTGGAAAGTTTTATGACCCTTTAATGTATTTCTCCAAACTCTGATTGGCTCCCTGCTAGATGTTTGATCAGCTGGAAAGACTCTCTGAATTTCTGTCTCTAAAGAATCCTAATTTCTTAATGTGATATATGTGAATAGTTGCCAACCAGCTGTTCAGCATTCTCTTATTCCATTCCTCTTTTCCTTAACCTTTAGATCCTGCTTCCTCTGACTCCTAATCTGTTCTGCCCACGCAGTTTTATTTCTGCCTCCACTGTCATCGGAGAGAAACCTGTTGGATTTTTTTAATGGATAGGGTTCTTAATGAAAGCTAGGATTTTATACTCTCCATATTATGTACCACATTACAAGCTTCGATGATATAAAAAGCAGAATTGTGTGAAGCACATAACTGAATGTCAGTGTAAAAATGTTTAAGGTTAACCTATTTTATTTACAAAATTAAAATTCCCTCAATTTTAATGTCAATAATACAAAGAGGGGATGTGGTGGCTTAGTAGTTAAGATGCCAGTTCTGATGATTGGAAGATCAGAAGGTTGGCAGTTCGAGGCCTGAGTGCTGCATGATGGGGTGATCTCTTGTCCCAGCTTCTGCCAACATAGCAGTTCAAAAGCATGCAAATGCAAGTAGATAGATAGATACCACTTTGGTGGGAAGGTAACAGCATTTGGTGCAATCACACTGGCCACCAAGTAGTCCTCGGACAACGCTGGCTCTTCTTTGGCTTAGTAATGGAGATGAGCACCATCTCGTACAGTTGATTACGACTAAGCATTCATGTCAAGGGACTACCTTTACCTTTTTAATACAATTAAACATATTTCATTTATTTAATACAAAAATGTACAACAATATATTTTATTACAGGTATTATTAACCAACAGCTGTTAACATTTTAGAACATCTTACTAAATTTTCTGTTCACTACCAGCAACCATAGTTGTCTACCTCCAGTTCAGTTGTTACCTTAACACAGGGGTAGGCAACCTTTCCCCTTTAAGGGCCGAGGGACTTCAGTTCCCAGAATCCCAGGAACTATTGGCCAACATGGCTGAGGCTTCTGGGAGCTGAAGTCCCTCGGCCCTTAAAGGGGAAAGGTTGCCTACCCCTGCCTTAACACAAGGGCAGGAAAAATTTTGCTTCTTATGGTATACATTATGTACATTCCCTCCAATGAGCTTAGCCAAAAAAACAAAATTAGGGTAAGGCCAGACCCAAGAGTAAGGGGCTCTACAGCTGGCCCTTAAGGGAGCTCTGTGCTGCCCCTGGGAGCACCAGATTGGAGCCACAGCAACCACATGGTGCAGCCCCAATCTGGCACTTTCCAGCTCAAAAAAAAGCATGTCTAAATGCTGCGCCAAAGGAGTGCACTGACGCTGCCCGCCATCTGTTTGGGCAGGCGGCGCGAGGATGACGTGGGGACAGAGTCGGGGTGGCCGAAGTGCGGTCACCATGCCCCGACTCCATCCCGAGGCTGGCCCTTTTGGCCAGTCTGTAGAGGCCCTCAGGTTGCAGATTCCCCACTCCTAGCTCACCAGAAATACAGACTGTTCTTTTGGTGAGAGTACAGCCAGGAAGATATGATAACCTTAAAGATTCCCTGAGTCAACATTGGCTAGTCACTGAATGTCTATTTCATTGTAAGGATGGCTTTGTAGAAGAAACTAAGGGGGGAAGCAGACGAGGGCGCATGCGGTCGCAGCGCATGCGGTCGCTGCGGCGGGAGGTTGCCCTGGGAGCGCCGGCCGTGTGGAGGGCCGGCAGCTCCCAGGGCGACCTCAGGAAGAGGAAGGAGCGCCGCGCATGTGGCTGCTCCTCTTCCTGGGCTCGGAGACAACTCTATTAGTCATCTGCCGAGGCCCTAAATTACAACACTTTGGGGTTGCAACCATGTTTGAAATAGAGCAAACAGTTGCAGTCATCCCATGTCCAAAAAAAGGGGAAAGAAATTGTACAAGTGGAGAGTGGCAACAAAAATGATCAAGGAGGAGAACCATCTTCCTCCACAAGGAGAAACCAACTTCTTCATTTGTGATATCAGGCAGTGCAATAGACGACAGTTGTTTAAGCAAACTGGAAGTATATATCTTGACCAGAAATCAGCTTAAATAGAAAGTCAGAAAGACAGTTAAACATGCTTCCTGGTGATTCGCTGAGACTGCACCTTAATCAGAGGAATCCAGGAAACTTTCATTATAATACACTATTTGCCAAGGATGATTGTTGTTCTAAGTGTTTAAGACAAGAGTCTTTAGCAGTTTTATGAGTTGTGTTATTCCCTCTCTGACTTTCTCTAAATTCTGGATTCACTGCCTCAGGAGCTAGATGAAATTCAAATATTAATATTGTTCTCTTTCCACCACCTTTAATACCAGCTAAAAGCCAACTAATTTGATTTTGTGCTGATTTTTAAAATGCTACATTTATGCCATGGGGAAATGGCTTTTGCTGGGGGATAATGTTATGTTGGGCTTTCAGTATTCGCTTTTCTTGACCTTTCCATTTGAGATATTAAAAATAAAATTGAGTTATTATCTCTATTTATTAGACAATTGGAAGCAGAAATCCCTTTGCTCTTCCACTTTTGTCCTCCACATTTCTGCAGCTATACTCACACCATTCACAAAGCCATTCAGAAAAGAATGTGGTCAAATTAAGAGGCATGAGGCAATTTTACCGGGATAACATATAGTCCTGTATTATCCTCATATCATATATATCGAAGGAGGAGGGAATTGGAGAGCTGAAGCTCATAACTGTAGCTTTTCTATACAAGTTCATAGATGAGGTGACATTTAAAAATGGAGATTCCCAGATCAAAACTAGTCATATATGAGTAGCTTGGATACACTGATACATTTTATATAGGCAATAACTATCCATGATCATTCCCTCCAGTGAGGGAATAACTATCCATGATCATATATGAGACACAGTAGCTCAAGTAGTTAAGATGCTGACTCTGTGGATTGCAAGATCAGCAGGCTGGCAGTTTGAGGCCCTAGTGCTCCCATCACTAGTCCCAGTTCAAAAGCATGCAAAGTAGATAAATAGGTACCACTTTGATGGGAAGGTAAACAGCATTCTGTGCAATCATGCTGGCCACATGATCACAGAGTAGTCTTTGACAACACTGGCTCTTTGGCTTAGTAACAGAGATGAGCACTGCCCCCTATAGTCGGACACGACTTGACTACCTTGTCAATGGGGAATACCTTTACCTTTACTCATGATCATCCATCCATTCATTACTTTTTCATACCTGGCTATTGTATACACAGCTTTTAAATTGCAATTATGGTTGTAAAATTTCACCTTTTACAATGCTTATCACACAACATTGCCTCCAATCCATAGCTGCTGTGTCTGTAATGTATGGTTGGGGTGTCCCTTTTCATTGACAGGGGAAACTTGTCAATAAGCTACCAATTGTACACAATCCCATTAATCCTCATGTGTGAAAAGGTGCTGCCACAGCAGTTGCAACATTGGCATGTGATATCACAATCTCCTCCTCTCCCCCTCCCTCGTCCCTTCTCCCTCTTGCATTTCCCAAGCAGCCTGATCTAATTATGTTTTTCTATTTCTTTTCTTCATCCTTTTTAACTTAAATCACATTATCAGAACTCTGGAATTGCATTAAAAAGAGAAAATAAAAAATAAAATTAAAGAAACCTGAAAGGTATGCTGGGAATAGGGCAAGGTAGCAGGGTTAAGGGGGAGTCCAGAAGAGAGTGATATGGCAGAAGCAGCCCCAGTCATGCAATTAACAAATGCACTTGTGAAGAGAAGAGGGCTCATTAGCCTGGAGAAGCCAGCATTATCTCTTTTCAGACATGCCTTCATGGTCTAATTAAGATATGTGGTCTGTGGCAGGAACTACACTTTCCTCTCCCACTGTCTGTTCTTTATGACATCAGAAATCCCTCTGTGGATGCAGCTAGATGAATAGGACCTTCTTCTGTTGGTTCCAATGAGCAGATGGGGGAAGGGGATGTGAATGTTCATACATCATCCCCAGAATGTACACCTAGGAAGGGCTAAATGGGTGGTGGAGGAAACAGAATTTCTTCAGAAAAGCAGCTTGGGGTTATGGCCTGGAATAGGAGCTTCTTCTGGACTGGGGCTGTAGACTTGCTTTCTCTCTCTCTCTCCAAAATAAGTGTAATCAGCTTAAGCATGCTTTTTTTTAAACAACTGACTAACATCATTGTCCTTGAACCAAGCAGAGCTGCAGCCCATCCAAGTAGACAGTACTGAACTAGAAAAACCAACAGTTGTGGCTGGTGGCTTCCATGTCAGTGCAGTCCTGAATCTGCTCCAGGTCTTCCTGTGAACTTTAAAGGAGCTATCCAAAGTGCTCAAGCTATTTGTGGGAGATTTGTTATTGTTAACTGTCATCAAGTCAACTTCTACTTGTGGTGATCTCCAAGTCACCCTATCAATAGCTCTGCTCAGCTCTTGCAGGCTGAGGGCTGTGGTTTCCTTGACTGAGACTATCCATCTGGAATGTGATCTTTCCTCTTTTCCTACTGCCCTCTACATTACCAAACATTGTCCTTTCTAGTAACTCTTGCCTTGTCATGATATGCCCAAAGTATGTCACTCTCTGTTTAGTCATCTTGGTTTCTAGGGAGATTCAGACTCAGTTTGCTGTAAGAACCATTTATTTGTCTTTTTAGAAGTCCATAGTATCTGTAGAACTGTTCTCCAGCACCACATTTCAAGTGAGTTGGTTTTCTTCCTATAGGCATTTATCACTGTCCAGCTTTCATAACCGTACATAGAAATGGGAAATACGATAACATGGACAATCCTAACTTTAGTATTCAGTGATATATCTTTATACTTCAGGATCTTGACTAGTTCCTTCATAGCTGCCCTTCCAAGTCTTCTTCTGATTTCCTGACTGCAGTCTCCATTCTGATCAATGACTGAGTCAAGATATGGAAAATCTTGAACTATTTCACTGTCTTCATCATCTACTTTAAAATTATGTAAGTCATCTGTGGCCATTATTTTTGTTTTCTTTATGTTCACCTGTAAACCTGCCTTTGCATTTTCTTCCTTGACTCTTCTGTAATCATTCCAAATCTTTGTTCTTTTCTGCTAGTAGTAGGTTGTTATCTGCATATCTTAAATTGTTGATGTTCCTTCCTCTAGTTTTCATGCCTCCTTCCTCTGACTCTAATCCTACTTTGATATGTTTAGCATATAAGTTAAATAGATAAGGTGATAAAAAAAAACAGCCTTGCCTGACTCCTTTGCCAATTGGAAATCATTCATTTCTCTGTATTCTGGCATCTTGGATAGTTCCTATGAACTTTACAAACCCAGAGTGGATTCACCATCATCCTAACATCAAGCTATCATTGGAGACCAATGGTCATGATAAAACAGCCTTATATGAACATATCTCCAGAGTAGTTCCTTTGATAGCTCCTATGACACTTTTATTTGTATTACTTCCTTTTTGTGGTCTTTTTCTAAAAGGGGGGAAAGGGGGAGAAGAATCTATTAAAATAAAGCTCATGATGTTCTTTTTTTAGAAAGAGTTGCTAATCTTCCGAAAGTAATGCTTAATCAACAATGTAAAGAAAAAAGTAACTAAAGATCACTGTCTACATAATTAAATAAAATCAGGTATTCTGCTGCAAGCAGTTAATGAACCATAAGTAATATAATTATTTTCTGAAAATTGAAGCAGGAAAAAGTAATTACTTATTTAAGACTAAATAATTACAGTGTGTTCTTCAGTATAAGGCAAGGCATCCCAAAGACAAAATCACTTTTGATTCCCCACCAACACTCTATCAAACTGGATTTTGTGGATGGTGCACACAAAGACACATGGATGGACACATGCCTTGGTTATTGTAGAAATGCCTTTTACTTGTAATGACAGAAATTATGGCTGGCCTGAAGCATCTAAAGCAGGGATGGGTAACTGCAGTGAGACTAGGGGAGCAATTTTCTCCACCTAGGACTCTTCAGCAAGGGTTACACAGATTGCCGAAAATGTCCCTCCAAAAAACTCACCAACAAAAAAGAAACCCTGGAAGTAGCCAGAAGTCCACATATGGGCCAGAACCTTGATGTCTTCAGCATGATTGGACCTTATCACACGCGGGGCTCAAAG
>CM034701.1:377784726-377813631 GCA_020142125.1 Phrynosoma platyrhinos | reverse complement strand
TTACTTTTCGCTTCGTGGCCAGCGTGTGATAAGGTCCATACTCTCTCTACTTGAGAAAGAAATTAAATTTAGTCATCTGGATAAGGTATATAAAAGATGGAGCATCTTACTTTCTACACTGCACTAAATGCAGTTTGATACCGCTTTAACTTCCATGGCTCAGTACTATGGAATTCTGGGATTTGGAGTTCTGTGAGGTATTTAGCCTTCTCTGTCAGCTATGGTACCACAACAAACTGCAAATCCTAGAATTCCATAGCATTGAGCCATGGCAGTTAAAGCAATGTCGAACTGCATGATTTCTACAGTGCAGATGTCTCCTTAGAGAGGTTTTTATTGAATATGCTTCCTGAAGAAAAGACAAGGAGAGGGACATAGAGATGAGGGCAGATGAGAATTCAGACCAAACAAAGGAATGCCAGGTGATGGAGAAAGAGAATAAGTACAGACAAACACACAAAACACAAAAGAAGTTGCCACAGATATGCTGTGCTTGAACCCTAAAGTTACATGAAATCTAGCTGCCAGTGACTATGGGCATGCAAAAGTTGCCAAATCCAACTTTCTCTGATATGGTACATCCCTCTGGTACATCTAAATCATTGGGCTCAACAAGCTCAAACTCGTTGTTGTGTGCCTTCAAGTCAATTTTGACTTATGCAACGCAGAGGTGAACCTATTACTGAGTTTTCTTGGCAAGTTTCTTCAGAGGGGTTTCCCATTGCCATCCTCTGAGGCTGAGAAAGTGTGACTAGCCCAATGTCACTCAGTGGGTTTGCATGGCTGAGTAGGGATTCAAATTCTGGTCTCCAGCGTCCTAGTGCAGAATTCAAACCACTATACCACACTGGCTTATGGTGCTCAAGCTTACTTGGTAGTCACAGGCTGTCTGCACTAACATTTCAGTTTCTCAATAGGCCCTGGAGCAGTGGGTTACTCAAAGCCATCCATCCAGAAGAATAGGGGACGCAGGATAGGCATGGGTAGTGGGGACCTCTCATGGCACTAACATACCCTCCAACTGTCCCATTTTGGTGGGGACAGTACCAATCAACCCTTTGCTGTCCCATTTTTCCAGCTGCTTTTCAAATGTCCCAATTTCTCTTTACTCTTCCCATTTCCCCCCCTCCTCAGTCCTCAGCTAACTTCAATGGCTGCAAACTGAGTTTAAAGTGCAAAGGTAGTTTGCAATCAAGTACCTCAGCAGAGGGGACAGGAGAGGAGGGGACAGAATCTTTCTTTCCCTGTAAAGTCAGGCAAAAGAAAACTGCTGCAGCTTCTTGTAGCTTGTCTATTCTTCCTCACCAATAATGTTTGCCACTTTGACCACAGTCTCATGTTGCTTGGTCACATGCGTCCCAGTTTTCATCTGTGAAGTATTGGAGGGTATACTCTGAGCCCCTTAATGCATATAGGGCCTGCAAAATTTTGCATTTAGTGGCCTAGAAATCTTTGAAGTAAAAAAAGTCACATTCAGATAAAGTTTTTAGAAGATGCAAGTTTTATTCTCCCTCGGTTCCTTTCTTGTTTCCTTCCCTTCCCAGATCCAAATAGAAAATCTTCAGAAAACTGTTTATATTTACCCAAAAACATTCTCACAAACCTGACCTTGATGAAGGAATGGATCTGCCTCAACATTAATTAAATACATTAAATAAATTAATGGATGTTTAGTTTAATACGTTTTTATGGGGGGTTGGGGTTTTTAGATTGTATTGTTGTAATTTTAATTGCTGCAAGCCACCCCGATTGTTTTCAACAGAGGGGCAGGGTATAAATTATTATTATTATTATTATTATTATTATTATTATTAAATACAAGAAAGTCATTTTTAGGAGTAGCAATATCTTTGGCATAGCATCAAGTTTCGTCTCTATAAAGCAGGGGTAGGCAACCTTTCTTGCTGGGGGGCCGGGAGATGGGGAAATGGTGTGGGGGCTGGGCGGGTGCATGCGCGCATACGCATGACACCCGCCGTCGTACGCATGTGCGCACGAATGGGGGCGCCATTTTGGAAGGCCTCACTGCACCTGCGCCATGCGAATTCGCATGGCGCAGCCGTGGCGGGGCCTTCCAAAATGGTGCCTGCTGCTGTGTGCATGCGCGCGAGAGCGTGGGCACCATTTTGGCATCCAAAATTATGCCCGCACTTGCGCACGCATGTGCATGGCGGCGGGCGCCATTTTGGAATGCCCAATGGTGACGGTGTGTTGGGCTCACATGCAGCAAGCATGGAGTAGCGGCGGCGGCAGTGGGACTGGCCACGAGCCTCCACGGGCCGCACCCAGCCCGCAGATCATAGGTTGCCGACCCCTGCTATAGAGTATTCATGTTATAAAAGGGTATTCAGATGACATACTCCAGATTATATATATATATATAATTCTTAGCATCAGTGTGAAAATGCCACTAGTGATTTTTTTAAAAAAAAAATCTCTTGTAATAATTGTGTGTGGTTAATTGTCACGGCTTCTAATAGAACAACTCATGTAAACACCATTAATGTGAGTTCTTGTTATCACATACTGTTATTACGCCTCTATTGGAACTGTAGAAATCTAATCAAACTGTTGGGTACCATTTGCTGATTAAATTTGTAATTGTTTTTTATTCTTCACATAGTTAAAAGAATCTGCCTGCTGAACATGGAATGGTCAGAACCCTGATTGGATTTTAAAAAAAAAAAGACTCAAAAGAACTCTTCTGAAATTTGTGGTTGTTTTTCTAAAAGATGTAGAGGCATTTTTCATATAAAGTAAATAGTACTAGCTTCTATTTTTCTTTTGTTGTGAATTCAAGGACTAGGAAAACTCTTTAGGACATGCACTTGTCCTTTTTTGATAACGTCGGTTATCATGGATAACCATGGATAAGGAGTGTAATTCAGTTTATGGTTGAGTTCCTCAAGTGTAATCCTTTCATGTGGCATTAAATGCCATTGTTTGCCCTGATTGGAGTAGAACCATTGCATTTAGTGGACTGAGGAATGTGTTGATTCCCCATCCCACAAGTGATTCTAGTTGGAACAAAGGGCATCACGGGGAGGGGGTGCAGCCCACACCAGGTGACATCCCAGAGAAGGGTATACACCCGATGGGGCAGTACACCTGGTGGGACTGGTACGGCTGCTGAGTGAGTGAGAAAGGGTGTCTCCTCCCTTTCTTTCTCATCCAGCAGCCATGCCAGACACTGAATGGGCCTTCTGGAGCTGTTGGGCAAACAGCCATACCAGATCCTGAATGGGCCCTCCAAAGGCCACAAAGCAAGCCCCCCACCCTCAGCGGCAGCAGCTGCTGCTAAAGGATAGTACCACCATTCAGAGTCTAGTATTGCTGCTATGCGAGCAGCCACACTGGACCCTGAATGGGCCCTCCAAAGGGTTCCCCCCCCCTCAGTAGCAGTCCCTCTGGACGGTGGGAAGCAAGCCAGGGGGTGAAGCAGTCTGCCCCTCCTTTGCAACGCTTTCTGGGCATCTGCTCCCACTTCTGCCTCAAGTGTTGCTGAAATCTCAGCCACAAGTGGAAACTGAGAAGCAAGTGAATTCTCTTTCAGTTGAGGTTTTTAAACACAGGTTGGATGGGCATCCTTCAGGAGGGCTTTGGTTGTGTTTTCTTGCATGGTAAGTGGAGTGGATGGCCCTTGCAGTCCCTTCTAACTCTTATGATTCTATGCAGGGGCATCACTAGGGGTCTGCACCAGATGACAACTTAAGAGGGGACTGACATTACTGCTCCCCAAACATCTGTCTTTTGGGAGAATAGGCTGTGGTGTTCGCCTGCATCCCTTTAAAATGTGGAAGAATGGTGTGGGTGGCATGAGGCTCAGTGAGAGAAGAAAAGAGAGGCCCCATTTTTTTAAAAAAAAATCAATTTTTAATTAATTGTTTAAATTGTATTATTTTAAAATTTAAAAACAGCACATCTTACCAAATTTTCACTTTAACCACATGAAACTATGTATTCTCCTTATCCATGGATTTTTTTTTTTATCCACAGATTCAAGCATCCACGACTTGAAAATATTTTTTTAAAAGTACAAATTCCAAATAGCAAACTGTGATTTTCTATTTTATATGAGAGACACCGTTTTGCTATGCCATTATATTGAATGGGACTTGAGCATCCGCAGATTGTTATCCATGGGGGGGGCCCTGGAACCAAACCCCAGCAGACAACAAGGGCCCACTGTATGTGTATATACATTTAAGTTGTGCATATGATATCGTAATTTAAAGGTCTAATTTTAGTGTTGCTAGTTGTTTATATCACAGCTATTACCATTGCCTTTAGTGCTATATGGAAATTATGATTTATGAGTACATTTGTACAAAAAGCATTACTAAGGATTCTGTATGGTATAGTATGGGAGGAGGTCAATGGGTGATGAAACCATGAGTTACTGCACCAAGGGATGCCAATCCTAGTGGCGCCACTAATTCCATGATCTATGGCAGCTCTCCGTTGTTCATGAGGAAGCCAATATATCTCCCTGCACCATAGAGGCTTATAGGGAAGAGCATCTTCTGTAATTCCAAAAAGAAGGGGGGAAAGGATGGCAATTCCAGATGTTCCTGAGATACTTTTATTGGCAGCTACAACTGACTTCAATGACAGTAGCCAACAAGAGAGAGAGGCAACCAGAATTAATGAGAGAAGGATATGTAAGGGTTAGGGTCCATGATCTAAGTTTGTAGTGGATGTAATGTAATCCATCTATTGGAGGGGAGGGGAGCCACACCATTCAGTTCTCTGCCTTGGCTTAAAAATCTCTGTCAATGCAATAAGCAGCAGCCAAATGTATTCCTTAATTTAGCTTGCCTTAACGTTTAAGGCTTAAAGATTATCCCTCGATTCAGTACAAAGAGTGCTCTCTGTCTTAATCTCCTTTGTTTCCTCTTAGTGACATTTCTTTCCACCAGCAGCATTTGTAACATGAGTTTAAAAGAATTTCTAGACATTACTGCAAAGGGGGGAAAAAACAGAATAAAATCTTGTCCTCAAGAAGCTAATTTTATTTTGTAAATGCCATCCCATCAAATTCTTGTTGGGTGACCTTTATAATGGCAAATCAACCTCTTATTGTTAAAAAAGAAAATTTTATTATTCTATCCCAAAAATGATAATGTAACTATAGCTACCAAGTGCTTTCAAATGTACAAAGCTGCCCTATACTGAGTCAAACCTACTGAGTCAAACCAGACCTCAGGACTCGGCTCCTCTTCTCCAGTTCTTGTGGCAAGGAGGAGGAATCTCAGGGCAAGAGGGCATTGCACAGAAAAACATGTGTGCATATATATTATCCTCATTTATTAGACTTGATGGCTTTCATATGAATGCTGTACTCTGTGCAGTTTAATGTCTCATGCTTAATCACATCACCAACTAACTTGCTGATCTAACTTCATCCAGAAACAGCAATAGGCAATAGGCTTGAGGCGGGCGTTGAAATCTACACTTCAAGCCCATTGCCTAACACATTTGCTATTTCCTTCCAATAAATTACCTAACTTTGTGTGCGTCATATTGATTTTCTAGTTATTGAAACCCTACACACAGTACCACCACCATCTTCTTTTTTCTATTAAAGGTAGCTCCCAGACTTGAGACTTGACTTGAAAGTATTTTGCTTTCAACGAGTCTTGAAGGTAGAAACTTGAGACTTGAAATAAAAGACTTTCTGTAAGTCTTAGGTCTGAGTGTCATTCTTTGGACATATCATGACAAGACACAACTCACTAGAAAAGACAATAATGCTTGATAAGGCAGAATGAAGGAGGAAAAGAGGAAGACTGCATGACAAACGGATAGACTCACTTAAGGAAACCACAGCCTGAGTTTGCAAATCTAAGCAGGGCTGTTGATAACAGGGTGACTTCGAAGTTTCTCATTCACAGGGTCACCTTAAGTCAAAGGGTGCATCTAAACTGTAGAAACAATCCAGTTTGATATCACTTTAAGTGCTGTAGCACCATTCTATGGAATCCTGGGATTTGTAGTTTTACAAGGTCTTTAGCCTTCTCTACCAGAGTGCTGGTACCTCACAAAACTACAAACCCCAAGATTCTGTAAGAGAGAGCCATGGCAGTTAAAATGGTGTCAAACTGCCTTATATCTACAGTGTAGATGAAGTTGACTCAATCGTAATTAGCAACAACAAAAACTTATTTAGGTCTCAGGTTTTGGCACTGAAAAGGCTGGGCCTGAGATAGTCCTGGCCTGGCAACCCTAGACAGATCTATATATCAACCTGCCCTATACTGATTCTTCTAGCTCCAAATTGCCTACTCCATGGCCTATGGCCACATCTAGATTAAAGAAACTTCAGTTCTAGCCCACTCCTTCCCCTTTTTAGCCCGAATGACCCCACATACTGGTTATGCAGTTAAAAGAAGCTAGCTTTGGAGCCAAGGGACAGGTTTCCCCCCCAAGTCTACTTGCCAAGGCTGGGGTGGAGGGTATGCATAGTGGCCAAAATTTTATAACCATGACTTCAGATCCTTCATTGGGAGATATATGTCTGGCTGTGTTGTTAAAAAGTGGGTCAGTCAGAAAAAAAAGATCATCCTTTGCAACAAGCAAAAAAGTGGGTAACACTAGCATAAATTAGACTTATACTATTGTGGCTGACAAGATGCAGCAAATATGTGTAAAGGAACATAATACACATGTGCATGACATTAAAATGACTTGGACGTATGCTGGGGAAGGGGATCTTCAAGATCATGAAGAGGCCCCTTCCAAAACAGCTGTTAAGATTAAGAACTTTATCACACAATGCTGCCAAAGTAGAATTACACCAGTATAGTACCTGTGGCAATACCTTATCACACATTGCCATGTCTGTCCTGTAGCTGTTTCATCTTCCACCTGTTCTTGGAATGCTCCTTTTCATTGATGGGCAAAACCCACCAATATCTCCCAACTGTGCTGCTTTTACACTATTAATTCATGTGTGATAAGATCCTCCTGCTGCAGTTCCAATATGCAGACAATCATGTTGTGCAAACGGGCATGATTCTGCTCTTCTGCCCCCTCACTATTCTCAAGAAGGCTGAGGTTCCCCCCTCCCCAGCTTTTCCTCTTCTTTCTTTCTTTCTTTCTTTCTCAATTGCTGCAACCACCAATTGAAAATAATTTTAAATAAAATATAGACCAAAAGGCAGGCTGGCAAGGGCATAGGGCAGGAAGGCTGGGATATGAAGGCCAGCATGCACAAGAAAGAGCTGAGACTATAAGAGCACCATGGCACTTTTGAAGCGCTGTGCAAAAATGACTGTCCCCATACCAACATGTTTGCATTTCCTACACTAATGCAGTTCTGACGTCTTAACAGCTGGTGTGATAAAGTCCTCAGTGGGGTCAGTCAATGGCTACAGAATGCTAACTTCTATGGAGTGGGGATTGGAATCCAGAATTTTCATCCTACATCACATTGTTGCAAGTTCCAGGCGTAAACCCTAAAATAAATTGATATAAATACATCTCCAGTACTTTCTGATACTAAAGAAATGAAACCGCCGCATCACTTGTCAAGTGGAAAGAGCATGTAACAAGATATCAATTCTGCCTCTTGTTGCAGCCCTAATGAAAATATAGATTTCATTCTGTCATTTAAAACCAAATGTGGATTTTATTTCTCACCCATCCTCATTTCTGAGCCTTGAGCCTTTATTTGCAAAATACACCTATAATGTCATTACAATGTTATTACACTTTCAGTTTTGATTATAATTTCCCAGTTAAATCAGCCCGGAAGCCTGCAAACATGCTGGCAGGAGAAATTAGCAAGCAATTTTGGCCAAATTCATGATGATGCATAGCATTGATACGCTCGCCATTTATGACTATAAAAAAGAGGGAAATTAGCGAGACGCGTTGCAGGGCTCGCTGGAGAATGAATCGACACTTCTGTAGATAACAGAATAGAACATGTCCTTAATATAGGGATACAAATGCCTTTGGAACGTAAATCAGAGTTAATTATGCTGACATTGATTTCTCAACTGAGAACTTAAAAAGTGCCACCATTAAGAAACTGTTGATAAGATCGCACTGCTTTTTGTGATAAACCTGCCATAATGGCAGAATAACAATCCAATGGAGTGCTTTACAGCTGCAGAACACACAACCCTGGGCCACTGGCTGTGCTATAAGCATATCAAAATTCTGCATCAAGAGGATACAAATTCTGCAAGGAGACTACTAGAGAAGCATCAGAAGCTGCTCTGCACCAAGAAGATTTTACGCTACAAAATTACAGAACTATGATTCCACTTTATTTGCCAGAGCCGATTCTTATGGAATCACAGGGTCTGTAATTTGGTGAGGCACAAGAGCTATCTGGCAGAGAACTCAAAGTAACCCTCCCTAAACTACAAATCCCAGGATTTCCTAGAATAAAACCATAGCAGATAATGTAGAATCATAGTGCTAGAATGGTGTACTGTGAAAGGGCCCCAGCTCACAAAACATTTATTGAGCTCCATACTGTCTACACTTCCACACTGACTGGCAGTGGATTTCTGGGATTTGGGACACAGATCTTTGCCATCACTAACTGGAGATGCCAGGGACTAAAACCAGAACTTTAATCACAGCTATTTCTACATTTTGGCCACAAATGTGTACAGGATCAGGATCAAAGCCCAGGATCAAGGGTCAGCATAGCAGGGTCAGAGTGATCAGATGTCCTCCTTTTCCAGGACATGTCCTACATTTCAACCTTCTGTGCAAGAGGAATTCCAAAATGTCTTCCTTTTTGAGTATGGCTAAGAAATACATTGAGTAGCACCATGTTTGCTGTTCCCCTTCGATAAATTTGTCTACTTGGCAGCTGTCATCACTGCAAATAAGGGGATAAGATGAATGCTTCTAAAGTTTTTTTTTCCTAAGAGCAGCTGCAAACAAAACAGAGGGGGAAAGGACAAGAAACGTGTTAAGCAATGGGCTACTTGAGGTCATAATGCAAATGTTGAAAGGGTTTTTTCTCTTAATTTCAGCACAATGGACAAATAAAAAGAATAATTTAAATGTAGATTCAGTCAAGGGTTTGTTGCTAATAAAGTACAATTTTAAGCATTTGTCTTGCTCGGAGTTCTGTAAGTATATTGCAAGCCAACAGGGCATTTTAATGAATATAAATTCATCAGAAAAATACAGTTAAGTACATAAGCAAAATACTGTATATGTAATATAGCTGTAAATAAACCATATGAAATGCATGTTTATTATATTAGTGTTTTAACTTTTATTTTATAATGTACATTTCGCTTGAATGTCCCACCTTTTGTGGTGCCTTGTCCTCCTTTGCAGATGGAGGTGACAGAAAGGTTCTATCTGAAATACAAGATGGCCACTGAAAGCAAAAGTCCACAGATAATAAATCAGGAAAATCTCCTGAGTGGTTTGAAGACTCCCAGTTGCTTCACAATAGGAGCATTTCTTGATAACAACTACTAGGTTGATGAAATGATCAAAACCTGGGGTTCTCCAGAGTTGACTTTTGTGTGAAATGACTAAATTCATCTCAATTCTCATACTAAATTCCAAATTCCTGGATTTACAGTGTACTCAGAGCAAACACTCCTTGCTGTTCTTAATTTGTAACTGTAAGTCCTGTGCAACTTAGCTCTGATTGATGGATCTTGCCTCCTACTAAAAGGAGTCCTAGAGCCTCCCCAATCATGTACTAGACTGCAAGTATAGCAAGGAATATTTTAGTATCTTTGAGACTAACTGAAAGAAAGATGTTTGTAGCATAAGTCTCAAACACTGAGTCTGCTTCGTCAGATGCATGGCATGAAGTGCTTGTAGACAGACATTTATGCCCATGAATGAGCGGTTGTCTGTGTGAATGGTAATAGACATTTAAAACTTGTGGGAATAGTAATAAGGTGACAAGTTCAGTTTTAAGGATGGCTGTTGTGGGACAAAATTGGGAGGAAACATATTGCTTAAAGCCAAGATGAAAGGTGGAAGGAGTTCTTGAAATGTAATATGTTCCTGGCTGGGAACCAGAAAGGAGTTGTGATAAAATGAGCAAGAAAGCCTTCATGAGACTGAGGTGTTAACTAGTATTGTAGTATATATAGTGTGCCAGGAAACCACTGCCTCTGTTAAACCCACTGTTGTTGGATTAGAATTTATGGATATGTCCCAATTCTGCTGTTTCTGTTTCCAACCTTCCTTTGAAGGTTTTTTGCTCAAGGACTGCTGTTCTGAGGTCTGAACTGCAATGTCCAGGAAGACTGAAATGCTCTGCAACTAGTTTTTGTGCTGGGTTTTGTGTATTCCCATTGCTAATGTCTGACTTATGTCCATCTATCATCTGATGCAGAGACTGGCCTGATTGCCCAATGCATAGTGCTAAAGGGCATTATTGACAAGTTGAAACACCTCTCGTGTTGTGGGAGATATGATTAGGTCCTGTGATGACCTTGTGCCCCAGCAACCATCATTAAAACTGAACTTGTCCTCTCATCATCATACCCACAGATTTTGCATTTCTATTACACACATACCTGCTCATTCATGGGCAAAATGTCTGTCTATAAGTACCAGTAACATACTTACAGAACTCCGAGCAAGACAAATGCTTAAAATCCACCAAACAGTTATACTTTTATTGTCTAAAAATAGACAACAATAAACAATAAATAGATGTCTGTAAATACATCATTCCATGCATCAGAGGATGCAGACTCAGTCTGCAAAAGCTTATGGTACAAACTTCTTGCATTTAGTCTCAAAGGTGCTACAATATCACTGTGCATACTGATCCAAATTAACACAGCTATGTGTAAAGATGGGAGACCAACACATGATATATAGCTATTTGTAGATTACTCCCTTCTAGCTTGCTTCTGCACTTTATGCTGATTAAAGTTTAAGATTTCAACTCTTCAGCAAGCACTCCTTGATGAGTAAAAGAAGAAGAACATACAAAATTCATAGTTCATAAAGCAGTTGGATTATTATTATTATTTTTACTTTTTAAATGGCGAACTAGCAAAGAACATAATTCATTACCAATTTCTACTCCAAACAGCAAAGCATAAATATGATTAGAAGAAAACTGAAACTGGGTCAGATTTAAAATGTGCAAGACTCCAGAAGCAATTATGCACAAAATATCTAATGCAAAAGACAAATCCATTAATTCTGGAGCATATTCTTAATTGTTGTAGTGAATCTGGCCTTGAAAGGAGAGATCTGCATTGTAATAAGTAGATGAGAGAGGTTAGTTTTTCCCTCACACATAATGCCCTTCAGTAAAATGGCATGAAAAGGGATTTGAAGATATTCACAGTCATGCATCTACTGGGACCAACCTGACTCCGTTTCTGAGTAAACATTTCTGCAAGTCATTAAAATGAAGGCAGAGGGGAGAACATTTGCTTTCCACGTATGTCTGAAATACACAACTGCATTTTAAATGCATCCTCTCTTGCTTTGCCCAACATAAGTGAAGAGGTAGGGATTTTTATGTATATGTATCTAAGAAAGGGTGGGCAAATATGGTGGATTCAGAAAATATTTTTCTGCCCTTAGTAATCTTCGGGGGCATTTGGGCTGCTAAAAATGCCACCTCCACCACCACCCCACCCCCCCAAAAAAACAAAGCTGGAGATGGCTAGAAATGTATTTCTTGTTTTGAAAAATGCCTGTTTTTTTACAGTGCAGGGGGTGCTCAGCTTGATTACAAAGTGCTTCTTCAGGAGATGCAGGGAGCCTTTTCAGCTGAAGAACATGGGGGAAATGGTTTCATTTTTTAAAACTCATAAAACTCAGTGCCTATGGAATCCTGGGGTTTGTATTACTAGTTTTATAAAGTATTTAGAATTTTCTGCCAGAGAGCTCTAATGCAGTTCAAAGGAGTGCCCTAGACAATTCTAAGTACCACACAAAACTACCGGGTCCCATGATTTTGTAGGATGGGGCCATGACAACTAAAGTGCTATCAAACTGCTGTTACTGTGGAATGCAGGTAATCCTCATGGACTAGGTAGGTCTTTATTTGAACCCAGCAGCACTGTTCTAATGTTTTTCTACTTTCTTACCTACAGCCCCTTTGAGTTGTATTGGCAGCAATTTCTGAAGAGACAATTGGCCTAAAGTTAAAGTGGACAGATCATCTGGTTGGTGGATTAGTCCACACACAAAAGGCCTGAGCTGACAAGCAGGATACCATGAGCCAATCTCATGGTATCCTGCCCTTAGTTCCAACCCAGGTCAGTTCCCGGACTGGCATGGTGACTGGCAGGTGTTTACATGCCCACCTGCTGCTGTGCCATAGTGCATAGGAGCCCTGGTGGTGCAGTAGTTTAATGCCTGTAATGCAGCCATTCACTCACAAACCATAAGGTTGCAAGTTCAATACTAGCAAGAGCTCAAGCTCAACTCAGGCTTGCATCCTTCCAATGTTGCTAAAATGAGTACCCAGCTTGTTGGGGGCAATTACAGTTGTAAACCGCTTAGAGACTGCTTAGGCAGTATGAAGTGGTATATAAATGAACCTGCTATTGCTACTGCTGCTGTTGCCCTCTGCCCTTTACCTGTCACCACTGTAGCATCATCCATGAAGGCCCCTCTCACAACCCGTAAGGGTGGAAATGGGATGTTGGGATACACCAATGTGGCCAGGTGTCCAATGTCACAGGCTGTGACAGGGACCATCAGGGACAATGCAACAGTGCCACCAGCTAAGGGGTATGCAGGGCTGTGTGGTGTGCTAGCTGGTGCCACAATATTTTCAAGAAACTCTGGGGCAAACAGTCTTTTTGCCCCATGCTAAAGACCCTTTGGGCAGGGATCAGTCTGGGACCACCAGATTGGCACTCAGACTGGCTGATTCCGGCCCAGGAATATTGACCTTGGCATCTGTACAGGCATCTGTACAGGACCTTGGCATCTGTACAGGTCTATATTGACCTTGGCATCTGTACAGGCATGCCTTCAGCCCATGTGTACAGGTCCATATATTTGCTCTCCCTTCTGGGAAGCCAAGAATCTCTGCCAAGTGTGGAAACTTTTCTCCAAGACTGTTTGTACCACAGAGGCCCTCCATAAACCTTGTTTAGAAAAGCCAAGCACACCATCTATGCACAGATACAAAATATGACTCCAGAGACAATATTGATCAATATGCAGTCATTGTTAATGCAGGATATATTTGTTTATTAATTTTTACATAGAACAAAAGAGTTTCAGTTTCCTCTCACTGAACATTACAATACATTGTTTAATTAAGATAATAATAATAATAGCACTGCAGTATTTTTGCAGTACCTCTCACCATTCTGCATCTCCAATAGCTTTGGAAAAAACATAGTCTTTTCCCCCAAAGCACATCACACCATCTTTCAGATAGAACTTCCATCTGTTCTTGCTTCGTTGAACCTGGGTTTAAAAAAAGCAAACGGCAGGGTCTCTTAGAAATAGCTTACTAGAACCTTTAAATCCCGCTGATTAGAAAATCTACTAAAAGCAAACCTAATTTTCTTTAGAAGTGATGGAAAATAAAGAGCTGCTTGAAAGAAAATTTAAACACCAAAACCAAAGGCGCTAAGGCATACCTACACCACACATACAAGAACATTCAATGCTATTTTAAAATACAGTGCTATTTATTTTAAGTGTAATACAATAGTATTAACATAGTGGCACATTCCTTTCTATCATCATCCTTATTACCGTTATTGTTGTTTTCAAAAGTACACTTTAAAAAATGGTAAGGGGGCCAAAAATCTCCACAAATGATCCTGCTCCATTAAAAAAAATAGAAGTAATGTTCTTGTTGTTGTGTGCCATTAAGTTGTTTCCGACTTATGACAACCCTAAGGTGAGCCTATCAGAGAGTTTTCTGGTCAAGATTTGTTCAGAGGGTTTGCCACTGTCCTCCTCCAGGGCTCAGACAGTGTGACTTGCCCAAGGTCACCCAGAGGGTTTGCATGGCTAACTCTGGTTTCCAGAGTCCTAGTCCAACATGCAAACCACATCACCACGCTGGCTCTTTAGAGGTAGTTAGTATGCTTTATTTACTACATGAGAAAAATACAATGTTTTACAAAACAAAGAGAACTCAAACGCTTCTAATAGTGCAGAGTGTGAGTTGCACAGCTCTGATTAATACAGCCAGGTCTAAGTATATTATTCCAATTTTATGACACCTTTCCCCATTTGCTTCCAGGTCCAGTACAAAGTTCTCGAGCTTGCCTTGGTACCCAAATACCAGAAGCACTTGTTCTGATAAAGTTTGCCTATATTAAGATATGCCAAGGTCCTTCTACAGGTGCCTTTACCAGAGATACTATATATGCCAGCAAAGAGGACTGCGTTTTTGCCAGTGGCACTGTTGGTATGGAGCTTGCTCCTTATAATATAGGGAGGGAGCATGACCCATGGGTCATATGTGTCCCAGGACCTTTGTTTGTCATTCTGATGCCCTCTTCTTGTTGTTGTTATTGTGTGCTTTCCAGTCTTCTCCAACTTCTGGTGACCCTAAGGCAAACCTATTATGGGGTTTTCTTGGCACATTTCATCAAAGAGGGTTTGCTATTGCCATCCTCTGAGGCTGAGAAATTGTGACTTGCCCAAGGTTACCCAACAGGTTTCCATGGCCAAGCAGGGATTCAAACCCTGTTCTCTCAGAGTACAATGCTCAAACCACTCCACAATGCTGGCACCCTGATGCCTTCAATATGCCCCCAAATGGGTGGAGGGAATTAATCAAACCATTAGCCAAAACACATTAAAAAAACACACCAAACTCCCATCAAAACATAGTGCTTTAAATCTCTTTCACCCACACTGTCCCCCACAGCCCTAAAAACTTTTAAAAACTTGTCATATTTCAGATGAACATTGGAACCAGAAGCAATGTGATGTCACTTCTGATTCCACTAGGAGGAATGGTGTGGTCTGCAGAGGAAATAACAGTGCTCACACTGAACTCTTTCCAGAGCCTGGCTAAACTGATTTTGTTCACCCAAGGCATTTTAACCTCTGCATGTTGTAAAGAATTAAGAGGTCTAATGGTGTTGTTTGTTGCTGCATTTTCAGTTGCCAGTTTAATGAACTAGACATCACCCTAGAATCCTATGCAGCATTGGAGAAGATCTAAACATGTTTTAAATAAAGAAGTAAAAGGGAAAATGTTCTATACTGTACCTTGTCATATTGACACACAATTATATTATCAGTATCAAATACATCCGGTGTTTCCTGCTCACTAACATCATCACCAGAATTTAAAGGGTCCTGAAAAATAAGAATCACAAAAATTAAAATAACTTTAAAAATGTATATGTACGTGTGAATCAAAACTGGGGGGAAAGGATGTTTTAGACAAAAATGCCTCAAATCCTCTAGCAAGCATGGTCATAGGATCATAGAGCTGGAAGGGACTGCAAAGGCCATGTGGTTCAACCTCATGGCCATCCAATTTCTGTTTAAAGACCTCAAAAAAAGGAGTCTATTTGATTGTCAAATAACTCTTACAGTAAAGTTCTTCCTAATTTTTAGATGGAATCCCTTTTCTTGTAATTGGTTCATGCTGAAAACAAGCTGGTTCCATCTTCTACATGACATCTGTTCAGATATTTAAAGATGGCTATCATGTTATCTCAAATTCAACCAAGACAATGAAGGAATATAATCAACCTGTAGAATAAAGCTAGACAATGAAGAAACCTAGACAATGAAAAAATAGAAGTAGTAAAAGAGTTCTTATATATGGGATCATACACTCAAAGAAACAGGGACTGCAGCCAGGAAATCAGAAGAAGATTAAGAATGGAGAGGATGGCAATGAAATAACTAGAAAAGATTCTAAAATGCAAAGATATTCAACTGAACACAAAAGTCAGAATCCTACAAGCCATTGTATTCCCTATTACCATGTACAGATGTGAGAGCTGGATAGTTAAAAAAGAAGATAGGAGGAAAATTGATTCATCTGAGATGTGGTACTGAAGGAGAGTGCTGAGGATTCCATGGATAGCCAAAAAGACAAATAAGTTGGTCCTAGAACAGATCAAGCCTGAAATCTTCCTGGAGGCCAAGATGACCAAACTGAGGCTGTTGTACTTTGGACACATCATGAGATGGCATGATTCATTGGGGAAAACAATAATACTAGGAAAGGTGGAGGGAAGTAGAAAGAGAGGAAGACCGCATTCTAGATGGAAGGAGTGTATTAGGGAGGACACAGGTATGGGTTTGCAGGAACTAAGCAAAGCAATGGAGGACAGGGAGTCTTGGAGATGTCTCATCCACAGGGTCGCCATGGGTCGAGATCGACTCAAGGGTGGTTAACAACAAACAACACATCATGTCTCCTCTCAGTCTTCAGGGAAACTCTAATCTGAAAAAGTAACTATTCCAAGGGATATGCTTCTTCCAATTATTCATTCCGATGGGGGAGGACAAAGAATTGTAATCAATTTTCTCCCCACTGCAGGCCTGCTTTCATCTACTGTGCAGTAGCTAAAGACAAGCTCAGACAGTGATAAATATTTCCACCCTGGTAGCAGTGATCCTCTCTTGGCTCTCCCTCTGAACTCTGTATGGATGGCAAAGGGGGCTGCTCAGCAAGGAGGATCTCCACCACCACTACTTGTGTTCTTCTGACACAGGCAACAGCAGCAATTCTTGCTTGGATGCTGCCCTCCTATTTTCTTCCTGCGTGGCTGTTGTAGTGGCCAATGGGAGGGGAGCAAGTCAACCAAGCAAGGAGAATCAAGCTGTCAACGTTAGAAGAATATGAGCAGAGGGTGGTGTCAATCTTGGCTCCATCTCCACTCCCTCCATGGACATTGGCTGATGGGAGGTGAGGGGGCAACCATGCAAAAAGGATCACTGCTGTTACTGCTTCTGTTCTTCTGACACAGGCAGCAGTGGCAATCCTTTGCAAACCGGTCCTTTCTCTGATGCACCACGTCTCCCTGACACTACCATGTAGTGGTCAGTAAGACAGTCCACTGCTGCTGAATGGATCAATGCTGGCTATATTCTGACTGCTGGCACATGAGATAGCCATCCTTCAGGATATTCCAGGGGCCATCCAGAGGTCCCAGAGCATGATAGCACCAAGATGAGCCAGTTATCAAAACAGCCTGCAATAATTCCCATAACTCAGGGAATCTTCCCACTGGCCACTATATGGCCATGTTTGGAGAGCAGGAAAAAAGCAAGTCTGGGCCTGGGATGGGCAGAAGTAAACCTAGAGCCTATCTGAAGATGATTTTAAAGGTTGCATCTACAGTGCAGTTTAACATCACTTTAAGTGCCTCTTTTCAGCACTGAAAGTGATGTCAAACTCCATCATATGGAATCCTGAGATTTACAGTTTTGGAAGGTCTTTAGCCTTCTCTGCCAAAAAGAGTTGGTGCCTCACAAAACTACAAATCCCAGGATTCTGTAGGATGGAGCCATGACAGTTAAACTGGTGTCAAATTGCACTATTTCTACAGTACAGAAACACCAAAAGGGGAGGGGAGATGATTAAAAGGCTAGAGGAAGATTCTCCTTGTTGGGAGGGGGGATAAAAGAAAGTCCCTTTCTTTCTTTTTCCTTGTGTCTTGGACCTTGAACACAGAGGACATGATATGTCTCCAGGTTCTTCAGCTTCAAGATAGGTAGAAAAAACCACAAAACAAATTCACAGAGTTGGGATGAATCTTGGTCTTCATCTAGTCAAAAGCTGTTGAGTCTCTGCTTAATCACCTCCAGCAAAAGAAAGTTAACCACATCCCTTGTTGAGGCAACAAGAGCAGACAGAGGACATTTGGCCAAACCTCAGGGATGTGACAGATTTCCAGTATTGCTGCAGGGGCTAGACTGTTGCTTCTCAAGGACACATTTGTGCATATTATTGTATTCACATCGTTTCCTGTAAACTCACTGCAGACCAGCAGCTTGGAGACTGGACCATCACTCTGAACAGCACTGGACAAGGTTACCTTGATGTTTCTTCCAGCTCTGTGATTCTGTGTCTAATTTGACCCTACCATAGACTCAGGAACACAATATTCTTTTTCAGAAGGATCAAAAGCTTTTACCTCTTCAGTGATGTCAACAGAGGGGTCATCGGTGTCACTAGTGCTGCTGAGAGACTGATTGTCTGAAGTGCTGTTTTCACCTTCTTCCTCTTCTTCATCCAGTACTTTCAGATCTTCAGTGTCAATGATGCCAATGAGCTCCTCATCTTCTCCATCTGGTGGGCTTTCTATTTCTGCCCTAGGAAAAGCATCACCTGTTCCATCTAGCTGAATAATGGTTTTAAGGTCATTGGCCATATCCTTTGGAGCCTGCAAATCAGGTTCCATCTGGACACCGGTATCTAGCTGGAAGAAAAGAAAGAAGGTAGATAAGTAGGTTGGTCTGTGTGAGGGATCTCTGGGTCCCCCTTCTGTTTTTGCCTGAGATAGATGGGACTCCTTGAGACCACCTTTCCTATCTACTGAATTTGCCACCACCATCCATTGATTTGATTATTGATTAGCAATCGAATGGAACATTACTGGGATTCCACTGGCACTTTCCATCTCTGATTCCACAGAGACGCTTCCCTCCCTCTTTCAATCCTGGAGAAGGCTAGGCTGAGCCAAGGCACATGAAAAAAGAGCATGAGAGAGTTAGAGTACTTTGAAAGAAAAGGCTTTATTCTAAGTAAGGAATCTCCATGGCAAAATGTTACATGAAGGACACTTTTCCTTTACACACAGATTAGAAGTTACAGTGGGCCATTGGTATCCACTGGGGTTTGGTTCCAGGACTCCCCGTGGGTACCAAAATCCATGGATACGGAAGTCCCATTAAATACAATGGCACAATAAGATGATGTCCTTTGTATAAAATGGAAAATCAAGATTTACTTCTAGAAATTTATCTATTTTTAAAATATTTTCAAATTATGGATGCTTGAATTCGTGGGCTGACTATACAAGTTACAGGCAGATTTGATCATTACAGCCAAAAATCAGGAGAAGTAACCAAAACAAAAGACCTGACACAACTAGCTGATACATTATCCTTATTCTACTCACAGATCTAATGGGATTTGTGGTCCTTGATGTTCATGGGTAGATGGGAATCTTGATTTCATTGTCCAGCCTCCACTAGCCTTCCCAAGTTAGAAGCCCCCTTAGAGTTTGCTTAGAAGCAAGCAACCTCGTGGTGCTTCAGGCTTTTTACAACCTCTGCTCAGAAGCATCTCGAAGGGTCACATTCTGCCCAACCACTCGTCTCACTAGGCAATTGCTATTTCATCACCTCTATGATTCTGAGCCTCATTAAAATGTAACAGGGCTTCTTCACAGATTTTAAAACTTTATTACTCAGTAAGAAGGTTCAGATAATGGGAAGCTTTCCCATTATCACAGTCTGATGTAGCAATCACAGAATCTCGTCACAGATTCCACACCTCGTTATCTCCCGCTTCCACATATGGAAGAGGCTTACAAGTTCACATTTGGCACTATTTATTTGCTTGTTTATTCATTCATTCATCTTATACCTCACTTTTCTCCTAGTACAAGACCCAAGGTAGCTTCCAACATTAAATCAAAACAGAATACAGACAGAAAGCAATCATAACATGGCTGAATCTGCACTGCAGAAATAATGCAACTGGACACTGCTTTAAATGCCATGGCTCAATGCTCTGGAATTGTGGAATTTGTAGTTTTGTGAGACATCTAGCCTTCTCTGTCAAAGAGGTTTGGTGCCACGACAAACTACAAATCCAAGGATTCCATAGGATGGAGCCATGGCAGTTAAAGCAGTGACTAACTGTATTATTTCCGCAGTGCTGATTCAACTCATCTTTCTTAAAATCCAATTTTTTAAAAAAGATTTCATTGAGCTATCATGCTAAAATTAAGCAGTGAATTTAACAATCTAAAAGCATTCAGAAACAGAGCAAAACAGTGGTGAAAAATACAGCACTCACCATTAAAAGTCCCTTCTGTAAAGAGCCAGTGAGTGCTTAAAACCCTGTCTGAATAAATAGGTCTTTGCCTGCTGGTAGAAGAGAACCAAACAGACTAGCTTCACTTGGAAGGTACTTCCACAGGCTGGGAGCAACCACTGAAAAAGCCCCGTATTAAGGTCACTTGCAAGGAAAATAGGTTACAACTCTTCTTCATGAAAACATGCCAGGACCAGCATTAACGTTATGCCGAACAGAAATTGAATGTCATACTCCCAGATGTCAATCTTGGGGAGTTTACAAGGAGAAAACAAGTGGGACTGCAAGCATTCCAGAAGTATGAACTCATGAAGAGACATTTCGCATTGATTTCTTTAGAAATATTTCTAGGCTGCTTAGATCTGGAGATATCTAGAGATCACAAATGAGTAACGTGTTTTAATTATGTAATGTGTTGGTTTGCCTTCAAGTAGTTTCCGATTTATAGTGGCCCTAAGGTGAACCTATTACAGGGTTTTCTTGGCAAGATTTGTTCAGAAAGGGTTGCCATTGCCATCCTATGAGGTTGAGAGACTGTGACTTGTCCAAGGTCACCCACTGGGGTTTCATGGCCAAGCAGGAATTTGGACCCTGACTCCAAAGTTGTAGTCCAACACTCAAACCACTATGCCACACTGGTTCTAATAATGTAATAGTTTAATTCTATTTTAATGCTCACTTTTGCATGTTTTTAAAACTGTATTATTCTTTTAAATTGTAAGCCACTCTGGGTCCCAATTTTGGGGGGAAGCGGGATATAAATAAATATCATCATCACTACCAGCACCACAAAGAAATTGTTACAACCCACTCCTCCAAAAAACACAATGCAATCCAGCCCAATTAAAATCAACAGCATCCAACTACAAATCTTAAAATAGGATGGAGGGAATCCAAACCCCAAGGCTACACTCATTCCATAATTCAACCCATGCCACACATTTTCTTGCACATTTTAAAATACATTTACAAGATTCATAAAAATTCACAAAAAAATTGTGAATTTTTTTAGTTGTTCACAAAAGCAGAAGAGGTGTGGAAACTTTAAATAAGCACATGGCATTGGGAGTTACCTCTTCCGGAAAAGACAGGTTGGCTTCATTGGGCAGGAAGGTACTGTCATTCAACTCATTGCCCATGATGATCAACTCAATGATATCATCCGGATCCAGGGTCTGGTGAAGGTTTGCAGACAATTCACTCCCAACAGAAGGGCTGACTCCCATAGCTTCTGTGGTTGCTGCGGTGTTGTCTGATTCTGGCAGCTTCGGGACAGTAGTAGCTCTTGTGACTTCAGGGTTCCTTGGAGTCTCAAGGGAGCTACATGGCTGGGAGCTTACCGGTACCTCCACTGGAGTTTTCCCCTGACTTCCAAGACCCTCCTGCATGACATCAACAGCCAGCAAGGCTTTCTCCTCCATTCCTATTTGCTGGGGTACAGCAGACTTCACCTGTGAGTTTTCATTGCTGGCTGCTTGAAGGGAAGAGGTGTTTCCTTGCCCTGGACCCTCAATGGTAGACTGAGATCCAGAGGGCTCCTTCCCAGGCTGCTGGAATATTTGTGGGACTGAATTCTGGACACCACTGCCATTTCCTGGAGCCTGAGTGACCACGACAGGCATGTTGACTTTATATAAGTGCCCTAAGAAAGGGAAAGGGGGAAAAATATGAATATGTCTTTGTTGTTGTTGTGTACCTTCAGGTCGTTTCTGACTCATGGTGACCCTAAAGTGACCCTATAATGGGGTTTTCTTAGCAAGATATGCTCATTTGCCATTGCTTTCCTCTAAGACTGACATTCCTAAGGTCACCCAGTGGGTTTCTGTGGCCAAGCAAGGATTCAAACCCTGGTCTCCAGAGTCACAGTCCAATGCTCAAACCACTACACCATGTTGGATCTCTGTGAATATGCTTGCCTTCCTACAAAGATACATCATTGAATACCAAAGTCAGGATTATCAGTGCCATCAAATTTCTGATTTCTATTAATAATTGTGAAATTGTGGGTACTGAAGAAAGCTGATAGGAAGAAATCATCTCATTTGAAATGTAGTGCTGGAGAAGAGTTCTATGGATACTGCGGACTGCTGAAAAGACAAATAAATCTGAACTCTCAATACTCTCCCTGGAAGCCAAGATAACTAAACAGAGACTGTTATACTTTGGACATACCATGAGAAGATGGGACTCATTAGAAAAGACAATAATGCTTAGTAAAAGTGAAAGACAGTAGGAAAAGAGGAAGACCCCATTACAGGTAGATAGATTCAATCAACGAAGCCACGATCCTGAGTTTGCAAAACTTGAGTGGGGCTGTTAATAACAGGGTAACTTGGAGGTCCCTCATTCACAGACTTGCCATAAGTCAAAGTCGACTTAACAGCAAGTAATAACAACCTGACTGCCTTCCTCAGTTGCTCAAGCAAACGTGCAGAGGAACTGATTTTCTATTCTGGTAAGTTCTGGTTTTCAAAAAAATGGATCAGTGCAGCCCATGAGGGATGGATAATGAAGCAAGTACAGCCCCAGACCCCCTGTCCCACTATTAGAAGGAAGTGAGCAAAATGTTTTCTGTTGCTCCAGAGTCTGGGACATAAGCCAATGGGTTCAAATTCCACCTAAACCTTATGAACTCCCTAATGGTTTGGTTTAAGAGTAGAATAAATTGCCAGGGATGGTAACGGACTCTCCTTCACTGGAGATCTTTCAACAGTAGTTGGATGACCATCTCTCTAGACTGCCTTAGTTGTGTATTCCTCAGTTGTGTATACACAGCAGGGGGAGTTGGACTACATGGCCCTTGTCATCCCTTTCAGCTCTATAATTCCAGAATGCTTTAATTCTAAGCAGGAAGACTCCCAGTAACAACTAGTTCAATCTTACATGTAAGAAAAGCAATGGGACAAAACCTCAGAGTGAGCAAACGAGTTGCCCTCAAGAAGTGTGCTGAAAAACTATTACAGTCAGCCCTATTTATCCACGGATTTTTTATCCATGAATTCAAGCATCCATGGCTTGAAAATATTCAGAAAAAAATATAAATTCTAAATAACAAACATTGATTTTCCATTTTGTTCTGCCATTATATTTAATGGGACTTGAGCACCTATGGATTTTGTTATCCACAGGGGATCCTGGAACCAAACCCCAGCAGATTAAAAAGATCCCACTGTAATTACAAAACTATATACAGTATTATATAAAATACGATACAGAAACTACAGGTTGAGTCTCCTGTATCAAACATGGGACCAGAAATTTTTGGATTTTAGAATACTGCATATACATAATGAGAAACCTTGGAGATGAGAGTGAAGCCTAAAGATGGAATTTATTTATGTTTTGTATATATCTTATACACATAGCCTGAAGGTAATTTTATAAACAATATTTTAATAGTTTTGTGCATGAAACAAAGTTTGTGTACACTGAACCATCAGAAAGCAAAGATTGTCATTATCTCAGCCACCCATGTGGACAATTTTGGAGTATTTCAGATTTTGAAATTCCAAATAAGGAAGTCTCAAGAAGACTGAATATAAAAGATACATATAGAACTATTTAAAATAATGCTTAATATATATGTATTTTATTGACAGGATATGAGGGGCCTAGTTTTAGACAGAATACCACACCTGCCCTTTCCTGCAATCCTGAAACATTACCATATCCTTCATGAAATACTCAAAGCATTTTGCTGTCTGGGTCAGAGCAAAAGGTACTCTCTCTCACCCTTCGCTGAGGCTAAAATGTATTAGATCTAAAGTCAGTCTAGTAATTTTGATCCATCAGGCAGCATATCCTGCAGGCACCTTTTCCCCGCCCCAGCAGTAAAAATGTGATATTAACAAATTTAAAAAATGCCCACTTGTTGCTCTTTTATAGCACTAAAAATGTATTGCCTATTGTGGCCATCTCACGCTGCCTAATGGTAGGGCCGGCCCTGTAAAGTAGCAAGGGATTTACAAAGCCTGCTGTGAGTCCATGAGAATCACCTGTCACTCCCTTGAATGTTTACCTCCTTAAGCATAATTTAGATTTCTTTGTATTTTACATGATTTCATTATGTTCTTAAGGCCCTTGAAGGGCACTGACAGCTGCAGAGAGGATGCTTTGCCTTCCCTGGATGTCCTCTCTTATCTATTACCTTGTGTTCTGCTTCTGGATCTACAGCCCAAGGAGAATTTGGAAGCTGACAGTTTGAAACTATTCAACTTGATGAGGTCAGAGTTGTATTCCAGCATGCATGCTTCTTTAATTAAAATCCCTGGAGCCTCATAATGCTACATTGCCATCATTATTAATTTTCCCCGCTTCTAATTTCTTCTCTCTCCTCACCACATTTCCCTGCACAACAAAAATGCAGCTTGAGTTGTCATCAGGGAGAATCTGCTAGAACATACTCAACAAACTGCAAATCCCAGAACTCTTAAGTGGAACTGTGACTGCTGATTTTGTATAAAGCTGATATAAACTGAGTGTGGAGATCTGCCTTTTGGTTGTCACCATCAAAATCCCACTACTCTATTGACCCCAGTTCCCCTGGGGGAAAAATCCATTCAACATGCTGCATTAAGGATTGTTGTTTATTCATGCAATAAAATGTCCAGAAATTGTTCATAAAGGCCACACATCACAGGTTCATTGTTTAGGCAATACAGATATGATATGGTATCCTATACTGTGGTTAGTCCCAACATCTCTTGACATGGAGGCAACAATCCATGGATGGCTAGCCTGCCAATGTGGTGGGCTCATTGTACTTGGGATTTGCAGACAGTGCTATGAAAGAATCTGCCCTGAAACCCTGCCAGCAGCCAGAGTGGATAGAGCGCTAGATGGGACCAATGGATTGACTCAGCATAAGCCAGTTTCCTATGGTTCTGTGTGTAAGATGCCCTTCTAGGTCTTTTCTCAATCTATCAGATGCATCCACAATGCAAAAATAATCCAGGTTGATACCACCATCCACCATCATCGAGGGAGAGAGGGCAGGCCATCTCCATCAGGCCTAGCCTGAACAAGAAGAAGGGCCCTCCGTCCATCCACCATCATCACCATCATCTCTGGCTGCTGGCAGTGATTCTGCAGGGTTTCAGGGCAGATTCTTTCATAGCACTATCTGCAAATCCCAAGTACAATGGACCCACCACATTGGCAGGCTAGCCATCCATGGATTGTTTCCCCCGCGTCAAGAGTAGCCCTTCATGGCTCCATCTCTCATGTTAACATTACGCCTACTTAGCCATGCTTTAGTCATGTTGGCAGGTTGACCAGATGTCATAACTGCAAAGGAGGGCAAGACACTGCAAAATGTAGAATATTCAATAAAAATGTAGGATATTTCAATATAAAAGCCAAAAACACTAATATGAATGTAAATTTATGCTTCTTAGTCATGCTCAAAATGGAGGGCATTTTGAAATTCCTCTTGGATGAAATGTAGGACATATCCTGGAAAAGGAGGGGATCTGGTCACCCTGGATGTTGGGAACTTAGGTGGAAGGGAAGGGAATTGCTGTGTGTGAACCAAGGTCACATGTGAAGGGAGCGGGGAAGTGAATCTGGAGTAGATATAGAAGTGAAGTTTAGCCTATTCGGTTTTTTAAAAAAGGATGTGCCACTATGCTGATCTTTTTCAATGAACTCTTTCTGGTTTTACTCATGAAATGTGTTCATTGATAGACAGAGGAAGAGCATTAATCCCATGGCTTGCCCTGCTCCATATTAGTCAATGGTGGTGTGTGCCTGCAGCACATTTCACGCAGATGCACACACATCACCGCCCATTGAGCATAAGGTCCTTTTTGCCCATCCATGGGGGAACAGAGCCAAACTCTTGCGGATGGAAAGGGTCTGCTGATGACCTCTTATCCAAGTATTACCCAGGCCCAACTCTGCTTAGCTTCCAAAATCTGAAGAGACTGATATAATAGTAGCATCCTGCCCGCATGATTTTTATCATAGGGCGATTCCTGTGGTCCTATACATGTACATGCATATACATACACCATGTCCCCACCATCCAAATTTCGTGCACAATTCACACTTGAGATTCTACCTGTAAAGCCTTACCAGAAGCGGTCTGCAGAGTCACTCCAGCAGGTATTTGAATAGGATAAGTAAGGCCTGAAGGCAGAGTAAGGATTGCACTGCCAGCCCTAGAAGAGCCCTAGAATAAAAGGAAATTCATCAGGAAAATATATACATATTGTACCGTTTTACACTAAGGGCCTTTACAGACTGCCAGAAATAGTGCAAATCGAGGCCACTTTGACTGTCTTGGCTTAGTGCTAAGGAATCATGGAAACTGTAGTTTATTGTGGCACCAGAGCTCTCTGGCAGAGAAGGCTCAATGTCTCAGAAAAAAATACAATTCCCGTGATTCCCTAGCACTGAGCTAGGGCAGTTAAAGTGGCCTCAATTTGCACTATTTCTAGCCATCTGTAAAGGCCCTAAGACTTAGTTTTACAGAATGCAGAGCACTTATGGATCAATTTTACACATCGGTATCTGTGAATGCTAGTGGTGATGGTGGTGATGGTGATGATGATGATGCATATTATGAGCTATTAAGGGAACTTAAACATTGCCTCTTCTAAGCAGAATTTCATGTGAATGAATTCTTACCTTGATTTTCTACAAATTTATTGTTGTTGCTGTGGTTGTGTGCCTTCAAGTCGTTTCCAACTTATGGCAACACTAAAGTGAACTTATCATGACAAGATTTGTTCAGAGGAGGTTTGCCATTGCCTTCCCCTGAGGTTGAGAGCATGTGACTTGCCCAAGGTCACCCAGTGAGTTTCATGGCTGAGCTGGGAATCAAACTCTGGTCTCCAGAGTAATAGTCTAACACTGAAGCTACTACACCACGCTGGCTACAGATTTACATTGTGTTTTTCCTACATGCTATTCAAGCCTGTCTTCACAGACACATGAAGACCAGTGATCTGTAAGATTTTAAAATGCAAATCACAACTCTACAATTGTGGAATTCCATACTAAAAACTAATCTGCACTTCCAAAGCTTGGTCACTGTATTATGGAAGACACTCAGCTCTGTTTGCATTGATACACAAGCTCTTGGAGGAATCCCTCAGTTATTTGAACACAGTAAACACTCTCTGTTGCAGCTCCACTAAAAATATAAAAATTTCACGTGAGCAGAGTTGCCAAAAGCATTTTTTTACATAGTAATTGTGTGCATGAATGGACATCCAATTGTAGTTTTTGGATATCCACTGGTGAGAAATGGACACATCCATGAACCTCATGATTCCCACCCCTGTTTTAATACCTTCTTCAAGTTGGGCCACAATTGTCCATCACTAAGGCTAAAGGAGAGCCAGTGTGACATAATGGTTTAAGCATTGGACTATGACTCTGGAGACCAGGGTTTGAGTCTCAGCTTGGCCATGTAAACCCACAGGGTGACCTTGAGCAAGTCACACTCTCTCAAACTTGGCTGAGATGGCAATGGGAAACTCTCTCTGAAGAAACTTGCCTAGAAAATCCCATTGGGGCGTTGGGGTCGCCATAAGTCAAAAATGACTTGAAAGCACACAACAACAACAACTTGAAGGGAACACAAAGCCAGCAACTGAGCCCAGAATGTCTTCAACCACACCTGGAAAACACCCCAAAAGAATTGCAACTTTCAAAAGCAGTTTCTCATTTGATTGCCCTGCACTGAAATTGCTACCCTGGGCAAAGTCACACTCTCTCAGACTTGGCTGAGATGGCAATGGCAAACTCTCTCTGAAGAAACCTCACTTACAGAAACATATTGGGCTGGTGAAAAACTTTCCTTGATAGTGTCATTTCAAAAGGGGGGTCCTGAATCCATTTACAGGGTCCAGAATAGGCTGAAAGGGACACATAGCTTGGTTCCTCAAAAGAGGGTGCAGGTTAGGATGCTCAGGATGAACAGAGTAGGTAATTAGCCCTGCCCAATACCTGTCCATGGTGTGGTTGGCTCATGTTGCTTAACTGGACTTCTCAGAAGTAAACTCCATAGAGTTCAGTGGGAATTGTTCATGAGTTAGTGGGTTGCAGCCTTAGTAGATAAGCAAATAAATCCATACATAAGTGAAATGAGAGAGATAAATCTCAATGTAGTATGAGATTTAAGAGTTCTTACTTTCACAAAGGTTTTCACAAGAGCAAATTCAACTGAAGTCTAATCTGCATTGAAGAAATAATGCAATTTGATATCACTATAGATCCATGTAATGAAATTTGGGGTTTGTAGTTTTGTGAGTTATTTAGCCTGTCAGAGAACTTTGGTGCCACAACAAACTACAAATCCCAGAATTCCATACCACTGAGCCACAGCCATTAAAGTGGTATCAAACTGCATTATTCCTACAGTGCAAATTACACCTGAATTTGAGGAATTACACTTCCTAGTCCCTAGACACAGACATGTGTAAATTCCCTTACAGGCACAATGGTACTTTTGTGGCCACTGAGCAATGGATATATTCGGTTCATGCCTGTTTAAGCTGAGTTCCATAAACATGGGGTGCAGTTCCATGAGAGTGGACTTCTGGCAAGAGATGGGCTGAGGAAGATGGAGCAGAGGACACAATATAGGAAATACAGAACAGAATAAGGAGGTACAGGAATACCTGGTTAACCTAAATGAATGTAAGTCTCCAGGACCAGATAAACTACATTCAAGGATATTAAAAGAACTGGCAAATGTAATCTCAGAGCCACTGGCAATAATCTTTGAGAACTCCTGGAGAACAGGAGAAGTCCCAGCAGACTGGAGGAGGGCAAACATTGTCCCCATCTTCAAAAAGGAGAAAAAAAGGGGATCCCAACAACTATCATCCAGCTAGTCTGACATCAATACCGAGAAAGATTCTAGAACTGCTCATTAAACAGAGAGCATGTGAACATTTAGAAAGATATGCCATAATCACTAAAAG
>CM034701.1:377743184-377754986 GCA_020142125.1 Phrynosoma platyrhinos | reverse complement strand
TTGCAAGAATGTCATGGGGAACCTTGTCAAAGGCCCTACTGAAATCAAAATATACTATATCCACAGCATTCTCTTCATCTACCAAGCTGGCAATTTTATAAAAAAAAGAAATCAGATTTGTCTGGCATGACCTGTTTCTCTGAAACCCATGTTGACTTTTTGTGATTATAAAAAATACCTTCCAGATGTTCACAGACTCTCTGTTTAATGATCTGCTCCAGAATCTTTCCTGGTATTGATGTCAGACTAACTGAACAATAATTGTTGGGATTCTCTTTTTTCCCCTTTTTGTAGATGGGGACAACATTTGCCCTCCTCCAATCCGCTGGGACTTCTCCTGTTTTCCAGGACTTCTCAAAGATTATTGCCAATGGTTCCAATATTACGTTTGCTAGTTCTTTGTGGCCTCCCCTGAGAATTTTGCCCCCTTCAAATGCAATTTTCTTTTTGTTCCCCCCAAATTTCTGGCATTGCAATAAATTAAAACTTCATTTGTGCATTTTAAATACTGTTTAGGTATCCAAAGCAAGGGGCAAACAAAATGACTGCAGGAATATGAGCACAGCAAATATAAGAATTCCAGGTATGAACAATTTTAAGTTTCTTACTCTCTGCAATGCTAGAAATTCTGGATTGGTGGAAGCTTTCATGTAGAGGGGCAGAATTTGGGGGAGTGATGCTTTCATTTTCTCTTTCCCACTGCTATAACCCTGCTGTGTATGTATTGTATGCCTTTATGTCATTTCTGACTGATGGAAACTGTAAGGCAAACCTTAGGGCAGGAGTAGGCAACCTTTCCCCTTTAAGGGCCAAGGGACTTCAGCTCCCAGAATCCCAGGAGCTATTGGCCATCATGGGACTATTGGCCAACATGGTTGAGGCTTCTGGAAGTTGAAGTCCCTCGGCCCTTAAAGGGGAAAGGTTGCCTACCCCTGATTTACTGTTACTGAAAACTAGAGGAGGGGAAAGGGAGGTACTCCTTCTACTTCTAGAATAGTATGTAACGAGATCTTGTAGCACCTTCTTTGAGACTAACTGAAATAAAGAAGTTGGCAGCATGAGCTTTCATAGACTTAAATCAACTTCCCCATATGCATTTGGTCATCTGAGGAATAGACTTAAGTCTACAAAATTCATGCTGCCAACTTCTTTCAACTTGTGGTCCAGCTGTATTCCTAGTCTCAAAGGTTCTACAAGATCTCGCTACATACTGATTCTGTAGACTATCACGGCTATATCTTTGATTTCTACTTCTAGAGCAGTATTTCCCACACTTTGGTCCTCAGATGTAGGACTTTTAACTCCTATAAGCCTCAGTCAGCATGACCAGTGGTACATTGAGCTCCTGTCATCCATGGCTTGCCACCTGAGGATTTGAGCTTCCATGGACAGCAAGGCCCATTGTTCCTAAAGGAGGCATATGCATGTGGCTGCACTAGCAGCTGTGCACTTTTTGCGCTGCCATAGATGACAATGGGACATCAGGTCCCACATTCCTTTTTAATCCATGGGGAGGGGGAATCTGGAATGGATGCCCCATGGATATGAAAGGGTGGCTGTATACTTCACACTGGGAATTGACAGGATTTCTGCAAGCTGGGATTCTGCAAGCTTGGCACTCACAGGTTGGGAATCATTTTCTTTGTGTCTTATCTGTGAACAATAACATAACAGCAACCCAGTGTAGATACTAGTCAGGCATGAATGACAGTGGCCAGATCTTAGGTCACCCTGTCTCACATCTCATACACTGCTTATGCTCACACAGATCTCTGCTAGTCCTTTGGACCACCTGGAATCACCACAAGGACTGCCATTGTGTCAGCGTAATAGGCAGACATGGAGTGCCTCAATCCCACGTTCACATGCTCCTCCAGGTGGAAAGTTCTTGGAGCTGATTTTGTCTTCTTGCACTCCTGAATTTACATACTGATGCCTGTCAATATCATACAGTATGCTGTGCAACAATAAACCAGAACAGAAAGATTATAGTCTTTAAACAGGACTGAAGGAAAACATGCAATCATGCAATCACAGATGTCAATGCCAGGCATTCATTGTGCCAGTTTTGTCAATCAGGAGACAGAGAGTGTTGAGCAATCACTGCATCAATGAATAATGGTGGATTAGGTTTTGATGAACTCAGACTGTAGGAAAGCTAGTAGCTTCAGGGAACACAAATATTTAAATTTCCCATGAAAGCTGAAAATGTTGGTCCAAAGTTGAAGATACAAGAGGAGGTTTAATTTGTAATCTCTTGTCCCCAACCCAAAGAGTTCCCACAGCACCCATATGCTTCCTAGGAGTCATAAAGCCAGAAGCCATGAGTTGGTTTATCTGCCTTAGGGTATAGCTACACTATAGTTATAATGCTTTGATACCACTCTAACTGCCATGATTCCCTCCTTCAGAATCCTGGGACATGCAATTTGATGAGGTCCTTTAAATTTTCTGCTAGGAACCTGCTAGAGCTTCCTGACAGAGAATTCTACATACCTCACTGAACTACAATTCCCACGATACCATGAGATAGAACTATTGCAATTAAAGTGGTATGGAATTGCTATAATCTGCTAGCATGAATACACCCCTAGCTTTCCCCAGATGGGTGGGAGTGGAGGATGAGAGTTGCTACTTATAATTTATGAAAATAAATGGATCCTGCCCCATATCCAATAATTATAGGATAGGTCACACACAATAAAACTGCATTAGACAATTCTAAAAAAAATTAAAACTGGTAAATAAACTTTCAGGACAGTTTAAAATGAAATGATACACCACAGTGGGCCCTGGCTATCTGCTGAGGTTTGGTTCCAAGCCCCCCCCCCCCCATTGATACCAAAATCCATGGAAGCTCAAATCCTATTCAGTAGTGTCACTAGGACTGGCGTCACCCAGTGCAGTAACTCATGGTGTCACACCTCCCCATCATATGCACTGTCAAAATGCAATTCTATCTACATACTTTCATATGGTTAAAATGAAAATTTGCTATAATGTGATGTTTTTAAAGGAAATTTAAAAAGAAAAAATTGTGAACATTAAAATTTTAAATTTAAGTTTTTTAAAGAAGTTAAAAACCTCAGGCCTCTCCTTTCTCCTCCCACTTAGCCTTGCCCCATCACACCATTTCTTCCACTGAGCTCCAGCATTTTAAAGGGATGCAGGTAAATGCCACAGCCCATTTCTGCAAAAGGCAGATGTTTGGGGAGCAGTAGTATCACACACCCATCAGGGTGTCACCTAGTGCAGTCCACACACCCCTAGCAACACCCCTGGTCCCATTTTACAGTTGGCCTCCACATTTGCAGCTTTGATTGTTACCTCAAGGTTTGGACCCCCAGTATCACCTCTCCTGTATTTTATATCAACTTAATATTAAAAGGGACCCTGAAAGAGGGTGAGCTATGAGTGACTTGGAATTGCTCCCACAGCAGGACATCTGGCCCAGACCTGTTGGCTCCAGCAATGGAGGAAACAAGGCACTCACTACAATGAGATCACCCAAGACATCAGCATAATGCTTTTGATCTATGGAGGTTGATGATGGGAGTCTGCCTATAGCTGATGGTGGTACTTCACAGACAGGGGGCACTCTTGCAAGGGCAGGAGTTTGCCTTTTGTCTAAGGAACACCAGTCTCCTAACATTTGCTGCAGTTCTCAAGCTTTTATCTAAGATTTTTTAAAAATCATCAACACATTTACTGAAATTCCATTCCAATCTTCCTTCCTGGAAAAGCATTTGGCATAGATGTAATCCATTCAGTCCTTGATTTCTGCCCTCAAGGCACATTTTTGGTATAAATATGACCCCTTAGACCACAGCTAAAACACTAAAACAGAACTCCACACTGAATCAAATTATGATCACTGGACCTACCTGCACCTTGAGGGAAAGAGTAAATGATTGTTTGAACTTTCAGCAACAGCAACTGCATCCTTTGTGGACTGTCATGTATTAGCCTTTATCCAGCCCATTAAAAAATCCAGACAGCAGCCCCATTGCCACAGTGCAACCCAGCCTTTGGGAGCAAAGGATATGTGTTTCTCAAAAATGAGAGTTTAGTCTCCTCCTCCATTGCCCATACAGTAAATTCTCAGCCCCATGCACTTCTAAACTTCTGGAGGCCCCAATCTAGCACCACTTATTCTATAAATGAACACACAAAAAGGATTATCAAGGAAGAAATGGAAAGTACCGTAAGAGCTGGAAAAAGTGCAAGAAAAGCCAACCAAGATGGTCAAGGGGCTGAAACAATTCCCCTGTGAAGAATAATATAGCATTTTAACTTAATGAAGTGGGGGGAGGAAGTAAGGATATTAGTAACCAATAGATGTATGCATGGTGAAGAGAAAGCGATCAGGATGGGAGACTGCTAATGCTGGAAGGCTGCTAAGTTTGAAGAACAGGTGAGACACAACTTAATTCCAACATCTCTCCCACTTCTATTGAAAACCAGCCAGTTTGGGCTCTAGCTGATTCTATCTACAGCTGAAGCCTTGGGAAGGATATGAAAATTGCTGTCCCATTCCCAGTTATCAGGACTGATTGATGCCCTAGAAGGGAATATAACACTAATTTTTAAGATGTGGTAGGCTGCCACTGAAGGATATGTACCCCTTTGGATTTCTCCTTCAGAGAGGGATGAGGGCAATGGCACCGCCCTCACTTATATAAATGTATTGGTGTGAATTAGCTATTCTGGGGCGAGTGTGAAATAGCCAGTACGGATGAGACCCAACCATCCCCTAGGTCAGGGGTAAGCAACCTTTCCCCTTTAAGGGCCGAGGGAAGTCAGCTCCCAGAATCCCAGGAGCTATTAACCAACATGGGACTATTGGCCAATATGGCTGAGGCTTCTGGGAGCTGAAGTCCCTCGACCCTTAAAGGGGAAAGGTTGCCTACCCCTGAGTTAGGATAAGAAACTAGCCACAGCCTTGTGTGATTGTAAAGACTGGATATGAGATGACACAAGTGATACTTTGAAGGGAGAGTCACAACTGGCCTGATATTATTTTAGGTTATTGTCTTGAGTGGCACAATCACTCTCTTATTTTTCCCCCAGTAGCAGTAGCAATTCTATAGCACTTCATAGTGAACTAAAACATTCTCCAAGCCAACTGCCCCCAACAAGCTGGGTACTCATTCTACAGACCTACAAAAGTATGGAAGGCTGAGTCAATCTGGAGCCCTGTGGGATTGAATTCACTACCTTGTGACTGTACCAGCATTTAACCACCAGGCCTCCCAAGAATGCTGAAGTTTGATATGACAGTGTTCTGAAGAGGTACTGCTTTCACAGCTTGGTCAGAGGATGCCTTGAATGATCTGGTTGACGACTTTGTAGCCTCCATGGAGGATATGGGACTGTCTCAGTGTGAAGTGATTCAACACACATGGCAGGACATGATATGGTTTTTGCCCCCAAGTGTGAGAGGGGTGGCCTGATTTCGGGAAGGGTAATGGTCAGATCAGAGGGATTGCTGGTGCCCATCAGAACTAGGACAGAGCGGTCAATGGAAGGTGAAGCCAACTAATTCTGGTTTGTGCTGTTCCTTGGAAGAAAACAAATTCCTTGATATCTGTCCAATAGTACCAGACAGCAGTCTCTTTTCATACTTGATTTGCTCCTGTGGGAAAAGTATGGTATGTCACACTGCCACTCCATGGACTGATAAATGAGAAACTAGGAAGAAACGGGATAGCTATGGGGAGCCAGAATCTAAGCAGTAGTGCCCCATTTGCCCTAACAGACCAGCCTCCACTTCTACCCATGTTGAACTCACATTCAGGTTTCACAGGATGAGAAAAAGGAAAAAATGAGAAAGGATGCCAGTTAAGAGCACACTAATGTTTCTTCTGCAAACTGAAGTGTGTCCTCTCTCAATCTGTGTGAGGAGTAGGGATGGGAGATAGGTTTCTCTTCACACAGCTGGTACAAAGATACCATTAATGTATATAAAAGCAAGAAGCAGACACCTTAATGTGTGTATAATGTGCAGAGTAATGGTTTTTTGCTGCTGATGAGTTTTACTATTTTCAGTTATTTTCAACTAGAAGGTTCCATTGAGTGAAAAAGGTACCAAAGCAATTATTTTTCTTCAAAATATATAATTTTAATGTTTTAAAACAATATCTATAAAAGACTGTTACAAGGATAAAGCTTTAATTTCCTTTAGCAATTATACAATTTCTTATATTAAGCATAATTTACTTTTTTTAAAAAAAAAAACTCTTAAATTCATACATGTACCAAAGTTACATCTGCCTACTAATGATTTCAGTAGCTATGTGGGTTACACACTTAAATGCTCCAAAATATACTTTTATAAAAATAGCGTAAAGAGACAACTACTATAATGATGGCAATATACTGCTTCAGCACTGACTTTGCACAAACTGTCCAAGTAATACTTGAAAAGTTAACGCTTCCAACAATGGCCATATTTGGATTATACCAAACAATGACTTGGATCCAGATTTAATCATATATAGAGTAAACCCACTGAAATCAATGGGAATTTAGTCATGATTCAACCCAATAGCATTTAAAAATATACAAAGATAATAACTAAAAATATGCTACAGTATTGCTAATACATTGCATTAAATTTACTGTACATAAATGGATGACAACACAGGAGGTATAATGTTCTTTTCCCTCACAATCATCCTGTCTTTCACCACACTGGTAAAGATCAGCAAGCAAGAGAAATTCCTTGTCAAAATTTCAGGTCTTTGGGAAGAAAATACATGCAGATTTTCAATTCTCACTTCATCATTTCCTTGTACACTTCGCTATGGAAATAGCATCACATATATGGGCCTTTACAGACTGCCAGAAATAATGCAGCTTGAGACCACTTTAACTGTCCTGGCTTAGTGCTAGGGAATCATGGGAACTGTAGTTTCTTGTGGCACCAAAGCTCTCTGACAGAGAAGGCTCAATGTTTCAGAAAAAAACTACAATTCCCATGATTCCCAAGCACTGAGCCAGGGCAGTTAAAGTGGCCTCAAGCTGCATTATTTCTGGCAGTCTGTAAAGGCCCATTGTTTCATTTGGAAGGGCAAAGAAATTACACCAATCTTTATATAAGGCTAAATAATAAATGAATGCCAGTATCACCACCAAAGTAATAAACAAGTTTACATGAATTAGAAGGCAGCTGTCCACTGTGTATCCTCCCTTGTGCTCCTAACCATTAAACACTATCCTTGTCCTCTCTCTCACCTCTCCCCCCAATCCAGCCATTTCTTCTAGGTATTTCCCTTTTTTATACACATGATAAATCCCTGGTTCTATCATTACTTCATACAACATGAAATTTTAGAGGCTAATCCTTTGGTGCAGTGCACTTTCACAAAAAGATCTGCAAAACTGGAAGTGACCTATTCCAACTGTCATTTATACTGTCACAGGAAGAATGTCAGTCTAATTTGTGGCAGTGGTTAAAGGAGAACAAATTAGGAATAGCTGTGCCTTCTCCACACCCAGCAAGCTAATTTTATTCATTGATATCCCTTATAATCCAATTGTTCTGCTATGCCTTATCTTTTCCTTCCATTTCTGTGTTCTAACTTATGAAACAAGGGAAGTGTCCTGCAACTGCATAAAAGTGTGTTTTAGTGACCAAAATGGATTTCAGGTTTTATTTTTCCTTAGTACATTCTTAGGGCATAGACAGTTTTAGGGCTCAAAATCCTGTTGCAATATGTAAGATTCCCAAAATGAAAATGTTTTTTTTTTCCTTAGTGTGGCTCTGAAGAATAAGAGTTTTGCATGCTGAAGACCTCAAGTTCAATACTTAGCATCTCCAGGTAGAATTAGGAATAATCACTCTTTAAAATCTTGAAGAGATTTTATCACAGTAGACTCCAGTTGTTTCTAAACTCACATCTCCAAATGTTGTTAGACAACAACCCTCATAATCTTTGGCCACTGGCCATGCATGCTGAAAATGACAGTAGTTGTAGTCTAACAACTGAAGGCTCAAGAGTGGGATATTGAGCTAAATAGAAAGCCTCTGCACAAGACAGATTCTCACGTTCCTACAAATTCAGTGAGAAACACATTCGGTTTGATAACACACAGCATTGTGTCCCTAGAGGTATCCTATTTTCTTTCTTGATCCAGCCTTCCAACCTGTCCCTTTCTTGTACCTTCTGCGTCAGAAGACAAGGGTCATGTTGATTACATTTATGCATAGTGTCCCCCTTCATTATTGTATTTTAATTATCACAATTGCATTTTAATTGTCCACAGCCAGGTGGAATGCTGTCTGAATGATGGTATCAAATATAAATAAAATACTACCACATCAGTCAAAGCAGAGAGTTTGGGTATTTGTTACAAACTTTAATACCCCAAGGAACTCAACTTTCAATAATAAACAAGTTTTTCAGGACTTAAAGATAAGCTGGAAAGCTTGGACTACAGCATGTCTAGTATGATACTAATGCTTATTTTTCCCAGGACTCAAACATTAAAACTGATGCATATAAAAATACATTATCAGCTAACATTAGCAAAAGTTAGTATGATTAAATTATCGTTAGAATTAAAAACAACTTAAAACATATCCATTAAAAGGCAAAATCTCAAAACCAAGACGGTGGTGGGACTAGGTGGGCAGAAGGAGATGACAGCTAAGCTGCAAGTTCAATTCCCTTACTGCTTTGCTATGAACAGCAAGCCAAAACAGATGTATGGCTTAATTGTTTCTTGACATTGCAAGAAAGGCAATTTTAAGCATTTGCTCAATTGCTGGATTGATTTTAAGATTTTTTCTTTTGCTGACACACTTCAATTGGTATCTGAACTGTGGATTTTTTGTACTTTTAAAGCATTTAAAAATACAGGCAATGATCAGTGATGGGTTATGGTAGCTACCAAACTTTAAGGAGGACAGATTGCATACCTGTAACTGTAGTTCTTCAAGTAATTATCTGATTGTAACGATCAGGATAGCCTGCCTTAAAGGCTCACACATTCACAGAGAAACTGAAACAACAAAACTATTCAAATGTATGCTATGTGCCTGTGTGGTGCACAGCTAACCCACATGTATGCAGCAAAGCAACACACTTGCACCACACGCCATAAGGAATGATGTACATACTTTTGCCTTTATGAAGATTACACCATGTGGGAAAGTGTCATGAAAAATGCCTAAATTTAGAAATCTTTTGAGGTGGTAACTCTCACTGAGTTATACCCATGCCTATACATCTTCAAGCATAATGTGGAACCATATCATTTTTGCTATTAACTGGGTTTTCATCCTTGGGATAAGGGGGGGGACACATACTTTTCTGTTGTCAGCAATATAAGAGTGAAAAGGTCTAGGACACTGCATTGCAACCAAGATTTTTTATTTTATTTTATTTTATTTTTTGCTTCCTATCTCATGCCCACCCCACCCATCCAAAAAATATGCCATGCTTCAAGTTGAACTGTACTTTTTAAGTTATATATATGTTGAGGCAGAATAATCTAGAAATGAATGTGCTTTCCATACCAGAGAACAAGAGAATTCTGTTGAAATTAAAAGGCTGTGTACTATCAAATGCAGTCTAAATGTGAAAGACAAATTGGATATTTAAGATCTAATATTACCTAAGGCAAGAAACAACATTTTCTTCTGTCCTTAATCTACACTTCTGGAGAAAGAAAAGGTTCATTTAGAAAACAGTATATTGCAAAGCTATCATCACTGAAAGGCTCTTTTGACATTTCAAGACAATTTACTAGTAAAATGAGATCGGAGATGCTGAGGCATCTTCAGAATTAACTGTTGGGACAAAACTACGTAGGGAATTTAGAAAGTGAATTCCACTTTCATTACATACCGAACTGGAATTATAATATAAAATATGTTTTCCCATATTAATAAAACTCAATTTATTCTAAATCATTTTCCCTTTGGGGCAAATTAACTGAAGTGTTAAGGTCCATGTTCAATATCTGTGGCAGGCATAAAAATACTAAAGTGAGATAAAGTATGCTATTATAGCTTTATTCCAAAGGACTTACATGCAACAAAGATAACATCTAGAGCTGTTTCTATAAAACAGAAAGCCATCAATACAAATTAAACCATACACAGACACTTTTTTGGCCTCCAGTGTATAAGCATAAGCCACAAGATGAAAAAATGAAGAAGATAACTTCCCCCAACTGGACAAACTCATTTGATCAATAAGCTTAAAAATCAAATTACAAAAGGTTATGCTGATTGCAGTTGTCACATCACTTCTAATAACACTTTCCCTTCTGCTACACGCCCTTTAATCAAAGTCTTACTTAGCTGGCAGGACAAAGGAATATCCTACTCATCTCAAGTTCATCTGGACTCTCCTGGCTCTCAAAAGTGTCTCTGACAATTTAGGATGTGTTTTTATTCCAAGCTCCCAACTTTACAGACCTCTGCTCTTGCTGACAATTCAAAATAATTTGTTAACAGCTGGCAAAGTATTAAAAAGAATTCTATTCCATCCTAAATACTGAAACAAAAATTCTGCCTTTTTTGGGCTCAAGAATTTCTGCAATTCCTCCCAAGCAAATCTTTCACAGAGTGGAAGGGCAAAGTAATACTTGCAATAAAGAAAGCCAAAAGAAGAACATTTCAGGTATTTGTGCTGGTTCCTTTGTGACAAACCTTTCTGTAAACAGTTCAGCAGTTCTGATAGATTCAATAGAATATCAACAGTTCAATAGGATTCAGAATCTGTGTGGATTTAGATTACATTCCTTGCAATCTTGTCAACTGAACTGTTCTAAAAAAGTTAGTTAGATTTTATATTCTAATGTAACATTTTCCACATGTCTGTTCCTCCATAGGAGAAAACTATATTAGAAATACACAAAAGCTGCTATAGTTTCTTTACAAGCCATTAAAAGTGTTAAATATGCTTCCAAGAGACACAACTCTTTTAAGGACATTTGAAGCTTCCATACTTTACTGAAACCTGTAGAAGGAACATATAGGATATATCAGGTAACTACACAGACACACATATATATTATACAAAAAACTTAATTGGGCATCTATAATTTATCCTTCTAGACAATATAATATATTTTGATGTGATTCCTAAAAGCCTTTCATAGTGCAATATTTTTCAAGATGGTACAAAAAATTGAATTGAAAATACTAGCTTTTTAGTGGACGTTACAATCAATATGCTAAACATTAAGGGAACAAACTCCCAACTGTACACACAGTCTTATGACAAACTGGAGGCTGTATGCTGAAATTCAGTGCCCTGCTGTTCTCTTGTTTGTAACAAATATATGTATTTCTCACAATCGTAAATCACAACAGATTATCTCTTCTTTCTTTTACTGCATTTGACAACTCCCACACTTGTTTGGATCTTCTCCATCAAGTCTAATCCATTTCTGCTCAATTTCAACCTGCAATAAAGCAAAAGCAATGCAAGACTGTCGTTATGTCCACTGATATAATTAGCCATCATCCCAAACCTATAAAATTTCGTGGATAAGGAAAGCCAACTGTATAAAGAATGGCTGAATCCAACAGCTTACTAGCAGGAAAAAAAAATGAGGTATGGTTATTCCATTAGGGAAGTGACGTTCCATTAATGTTTCTTCATATTCTAGAAGAGGGTGAGCAATTGCCAGGGAGAAGGGCCACATTGCCCCCCATGGGAACTTGAAGGGCCTGTGCTGTGCCCAAAATGGTTCCCATGTCCCCCCAGCCATTTTAATCTTGGGGAGGCCTTTCTATAAAAAAAATGGGTAGTCAAAATTTGAACCATTCTTTTTTTTTTTTTT
>CM034701.1:377695101-377707824 GCA_020142125.1 Phrynosoma platyrhinos | reverse complement strand
GACTCAATTTGCACTATTTCTGGCAATCTGCAAAGGCCCTAACTGAACAAAAAGAAATTGTAGCATACACCTTTGTAGACTTTGTTTACTTAGATGCTGCAAATCTACAAAAGCTTATGCTACAATTTCTTTCACTCAGTTAAAAGATGCTACAAGATCCCTTTGCATACTTATACTCCCAACTAACATAGCTATGAATTCTGAATTCTACCTTTATTTACTGGTCTTGCCACCTCATTTTCATACCCAATGACTATGTCTTTGTCCACAAATGACTAGCACGGTCAATGGTGAGGAATGCTGGGAAATGCAGTTGAAGAACGTCAACATTCATGCCATTCCCACCCCAGCTACACACAATGTTGGAAGGAAAATGGAAAGAGCAAAGCCATCTGCAAAACTGGACTTGTTATTTCATTTCCATACACAAAGGATTTTGAATTTGAATTGATGCTCTCACATACCAAGGGGATATATATGTCTGTCCGTGGCTTTCACTCCACCAAAAGCATCTGAGGAAGCAGACTAAAGTCTACAAAAGTTCATGCTGCCAACTTCTTTCTTTTAGTCTCAAAGGTGCTACAAGATCTCTCTACGTATTGATTCTACAGATTAAAGTGGCTATTTCTTTGAATTTATTTGCTTAAGTTACTCATCCAGACTCTGGATTTAATCCACCAACTGATCAAACTTTCTTTTGGAAAAAAATGTACTTTGAATGTTAAGAATAATATACAATCCGACTATGAAGATATATACAGTGATAGATAGTGATATATATTTGGCTTATTAAGTAAGATTGTGGGGTGACAGAAAGGGAAAAAGAAAAGTGAATTAAGGAATATTTGTAATGGAAATTAAAAAAAATAAAGTACAAATAAGAACAGTATCAGATCATTGCGATTCCTGGTCTTGGTTTCCTTTTCTCAGTTAATTTTATGGGAACCAGTGCACTATGTCAGATTCAATACTATCGAGAAATAGTGGAAGCAAAACAATTCTCTCTCTCTCTCTCTCTCTCACTACTAATTTTACTACATTTTACTAATGTTTTTATTGGGGCAAAAGGTTGCCTTCTGAGTCTAGCAAAACCAAAGTGTTTCCTCATAAATCAAGGTGTTTATAACTCAGGACCTAGTAGCTCCATTGCCACTTAATGGCCTTGCTTCCTTGTGATTAGGAGTTTCAATGAGATTTTCCAAATCTTTCATCCTCTACAAAATGCCTTGAATTACAAGAATGTACTCCTCCTACACATTTAAATAGATATGGAATGTTGCCTATATCAGCTGAAAATGGTGCTGTGCACTCTGCTGAGCTGCCTGGATTATCGAGGAAACAACAAAAGCTAAATCACGTGTGTCATCCCATAAATCTTGATTCAGAAATGACTGAAATAAGCCCCTACCCTTGAAAAGGCAATTCAGATTAAATTGAAAATGTGCTTCAGTCAAAAGCTACCAACTGTTCAAGTCAAAGCTAAAGATTCTGCAAGTTTTTGATAAAGGGAATAACAATTAGGTAAATTATAGGTAAAGATAATTTATTATAAAATTAAATATAATTTTATAATGCTAATATAAAATTACAATCAAATATTATTTGATATACCTTGTTCTCATATGCATCTTGTGGTGCAACGAGAGCCTGTGGTGTAATGATCTGGATGTTGGACTAGGATTCTGGAGACCAGGGTTCGAATTCCCACACACTCATGGAAAACTACTGGGGGACTTTGGGTAAGTCACATTCTTTCAGCCTCAGAGGAAAGCAAAGGTAACCCCCCTCTGAACAACCCATAGGGTTGCCATAAATAAAAAATGACTTTGAGGCACACAACAACAACAAACTATTATAATATTTATATAAAACTCTGAGATATTAAAAACAGAACAAATGCTACAGTTGTTGGAAGGAAAATCATATTTAGTATTTTTTCAGTTCCTATAACAGCCACACTATGAAATGGCCTCAGAAAAGCCACATATGCCCTTAATTTTCAGTCTTGCCAATTAATATGTCTTGCTGCTTAATCAACTTAAAAGCTCAGTTGATTAATTTACCACGAACACCAAACTGAACAGAATTCATATACCATTGAACAAGGAATATTCCCATGCCTCAAGATCTACAACAGGGATGGGAACTGTGCAATCCTCTAGATACTTAAGGACTGCAGTTTCCATCAGCCATAGCCAGCATGGTCAATGGTGAAGAATGCTGGGAAATGCAGCTGGAAAACATCAGCAGTTTCATGCCGTTCCCACCCCAGCTACACAACAATGTTGGAAGGAAAACGGAAAGAGAAAAGCTATCTGCAAAATGACCAGTTCTTCATTTTTAATTTCCTACCTCAGCTGAGTTCTAAGCAGAACAATTGTCAAATACCTTTTCAAACACAACACATGAATTATTACTCTTTGCCTCCTCTGGCTCAAATAAGGGTAGCACACATATTTCTGAACAGTTGCAGGGTCGATTTGACAATAGCACTTTGAGCAGAGTAAAAAGAATCAGTAATGATAAAATGAATGGATTAGGGCTCAGATTTTGTCTCATACAAAGGACATGGAAGAGGAGGGAAAAATGGGTGTTCAAGCAAGCTCAGAGCCTTTGATCTCAACTGCACTAAAACAGTTTTTAAATCCATGTGCGGTGACTTAAGTACTTTGAAGTTTGCAACAACAGCAGACTTACTGGATCGTGCTGACAATTGTCAAGCGCACATTAATATCTGTGTGAAGGAATGTTAGAAAATATCAGACCCCAGGTAGACTCAAGCCAAGTTGGTGTCCGCTATCCATTCCATTCTCATTTCCATAAATTGACAATAAAGGATGATATTTACCATGGCCTTGAAGTAAAGGTATAAGAGCCTCATTACTCAGTTCCTGACCGGTACATCTCAAGAACCACCAAGTGCTTTCAGTAATTAATGTGTGAAAAGAAAAATAGGGGTGTAGCAATTTTAAAAGGGGGGGGAAACTAAATTTGGGGAACAACCATAGCAACACCAATGAAAAAGCCTGCTTCTTTGTGATTACACTATTCATTTCTAGTAGGAAATTCACTTTTAGTTAAGAGACTCAATGGAAAGCACTGGCATGCATTCTAGCAGAGGAAGAGGTGCTCTTCTCCTTTCATTTCTGACCACTGACATTTATTTATTTGCTCACTGTTGTCATATGTCTTCAATTTGTTTCCAAATTGTAATGGTCCAAGTGTGAACCTTTCACTGGGTTTTCTTGACAAGATTTGTTCAGCAAGTTTGCCACTGCCCTCCTCTGAGGCCACAAGAGCGTAACTTGTTCACAGTCACCCAGTGGGTTTTCATGGTCAACCAGGGATCTTAATGGATCCTGGTCTCCCACAATCGTAGTCCAACACCCAAACCACTACAACAGGCTGAATTTGAGTCAGCTATGAGTTGCGGCAGCTAAGAAAGCCAATGCAATTCTAGGCTGAAACAATAGTATGTTTCTAGATCAAGGAAAATAATAGTACCATTCTATTTGGCTTTGGTCAGACCTTGCCTGGAATATTGCGTGCAGTTCTGGGCACCACAATTCAAAAAGGATGTTGACAAGCTGGAGCATGTCTAGACAAGGGTGACCAAAATGGCAAAAGATCTGGAAACCATGCCCTATGAGGAATGGCTTAGGGAGCTGGGCAGAATCATAGATAGAATCATAGAGTTGGAAGAGACCACAAGGGCCATCCAGTCCAACCCCCTACCATGCAGGAACTCCCAGGTTTATGCTTCTATGCTTCCAGATTTAGCCTGGAGAAGAAGAGGTTAAGGAGTGACATAATAGCTATTTTTAAATATTTGAAAGGATGTCATATGGAAGAAAGAACAAGTTTATTTTCTGCTGCTCTAGAGACTAGGACATGGAGCAATGAATTCAAGCTACAGTAAAAGAGATTCCACATAAACATTAGTAAGAATTTCCCAAGAGTAGGAGCTGCTTGACATTGGAACATGATGCCTAGAAGAGTGATGGGATATCCTTTGGAAATTTTAAACAGAGGCTGGATGGGCATCTGTTGGGGGTGCTTTGATTGTGTATTTTCCTACATGGCAGGGTGTTGGACTGGACTGGACTGCCCTTGTGCTCTCTTCCAACTCTATGATTCTATTATGATTCTCTTTTTTCATTATTTGTTGTTTGTTGTTGTATGCCTTCAAGTCTTTTCTGTCCTATGGCAACCCTAAGGTGAACCTATCATAGGATTTACTTGGCAAGATTTGTGCAAAGGAGGCCTGAGGCTGAGAGCATGTGACTTGCCCAAGGTGGCCCAGTGGGTTTCATGGTGAGTTGGATAATCAAACCTTGGTCTCCAGAGTCGGAAACCAACATTCAAACCACTATACTATGCTGGCTCACTTTTTATTATTAGCTACATTTATATTCTACTACTCTTCCAAAAAGCTCAAAGAATTTGATGTTGCTCTGTTCCTTTAACTTTATCCTAACAACCCTTTGTGACAGACCAGACTGGTTCAAATCTCCCAATGAGTTTCATGGCTCAGTGGGAATTTGAAACTGGATCTCCCAACTCTCACTCCAATACTGTAAACCCAGCTCCAGCTGGTGGCTTCCTCGCAATGGGATAGTTAATTTGTTCTGGGTTTTATTCTAAATTGAGCTATTTGGGATGTTAAACACCATAGGTTTAGTACTTTGGATAGCTTCTTTAAAGTCCACACTAAACTCCAGAGAAGATTCACTGCCCCGCTAACACAGAGGTTACCAGCCACCACTGCAAATTAGTGATTCTGTAGAAATTAAATGTTTACAGGCAACATAAATAACATGTTGGTATCCAATGGAGTTTGGTTCCAAGACCCCCATGTGTACCAAAATCTGTGGATGCTCAACTCCCATTAAATACAGTGGCATTGTAAAATGGCGTCCCTGATAGAAAGTGGCAAAATCAAAGTTTGCTTTTTGTAATTTATATTTTAAAAAATATTTTCCAACCGTGGATGGTCGAATCTGTGGATAAAGAATCCATGGATATGGAGGGTCAACTATATAGATAGTTATCCAACAATAAGGCTACCATGATCACCAGAGCTAAACTAATCCTATCCAGAAATGTCCACAGCTGACAAACCAGTCCAAAGCTGTTAAAAAGTCAACAAAGTCATCAAACTGATTACCAGGACTCTTGGGGGTCTCACATTTATAGGGCTGCCATAAGTAGAAGTCAATCTGAAGGCAATCAACATTGTGCAAATTACCAGGGTTTCTAATGATAAAGCTGGGTTTAGGAGCACTTCTAAATTATGAAACTGCTATTTCAATGGGAGTACAATTCCATCTGAAACAGGCCAAACATCAAATCCACAGACCCGAGACCCTATCCACACACGGTGGTTTCACCTTTTCAAGATTTAGTTCCATTTTATTGGCCTACATCTAGCCCATTTCCAAATCAAGTCACCGGTTCAGCACTTGTACAGCCCCACCTGACTGAATGATAAAAGAAAAAGGAACTTTAGATCTTACCTGTGAGATGTTCATTTCCAGCAGATGAGGATTGAACATCCTGGAACTTGGGGTTGCTCTTCCCATATCAATCCTAGTAGACAGGACAAAGATAGAAGAGGGTCCTCCCCCTCCTCATGTGGCTATAGGAGGAAGGACCCTCATCAGTCTTTGTCCTGCCTACTAGGATATGGGAGGAGCAACTCAAGTTTCAAGATGTTCCATCCTTATCTACTGGAAGAGAGAGATGGGTATTAATCGATATACTTGATGGATGACATTTTTCTACAAATTCTCAGATGACCCAGTGGCTTCATATAGATATTATACAAGATTGGGAGTGCGTTATACAACCCTCTATGTTCTATAAGTTCTGGTACCACTCCAGGCTCCAAGGGAATCATATGAAATCAAGACTCGCATAAGCTACTGGTGTAAAAGACAACTTTACTGGTCATTAAAGGAGGTAGAAGTTGTTTAAAGCAGAGAACAATTCACACATACTCCACCAATAGGAAGACAGAAGCCTCTTATAGTCTGTGATGTACTGATTCACTGAGCAATACACAATGAAACAACATGACTTATCCAGGCCAGTATCATGCTCCCTGTCATGGCCAGCCAGGCTGAGGACGAGGACGACTCAGAGGATGAGGAGGCTGAGCCAGGCACTAGATTTGATCTGCCAGCTCCAGTAGAGTCGGCTGAGCCAAGCCCTAGCTCTGCTACGCCAGCTCCAGCAGAGCCTGTGACTCAGCAGCCCAGCCTCTCCCCAGTAGAGGTTCTAGGCCTGGGAGGCATAGAGGAGCAGGACGAGGAGGTACCTACCTTCAGCCAGAGGACAGAAAAGGTGTGCCTCCATCAATCCAGGAGGTTATATGAGAAACACTCAGCAATAACCAAACAGCTGTGATTAGGAACTGGGCCAATATAAACAGCTGTGAGATGCTGAGCTTCTTTGTCAGAGTCTATCTGCCTTCCCTGGTGAAAGCATCTTATTCTGACTCCCTTGTTGCCTGAAACTTTGCCTTCTAGACCTCAGATTGACCTGGAACTCTTGATGCTGGACTTGCTGATCTGCTATCTGGAACCTCTTGACCCTGGACTGAACTCACTGACCTGCTCTCTGGACCCCTGGACCCTTGGCTTGCCCCTGGTTTTGCTCTATTGGACACTGGACTGGTACTGTGCTCTTAGAATTGCCTTCGTGCTGCTGCAAAGTCTTGCAATTGTGTGCCTCATCCTTATCATCGGTTTCGTTGGCTGCTTTCCCAGACACTCCCCACAACCATGAGGCTAAATGTGTGACATTAAACTGCAAGTTCATATAGTAAAAGCTCACTGGGTCCAAATCCCTATTCAGCCATGGAAACGCACTAGGTGACTATGGGCAAGTCACACACTCTCAGTCTCACCCTCTCTTAACAAATCTTGCCAAGAAAACCCCATGATAAGTTCACCTTAGGGCTGCCATAAGTCAGAAACGATTTGAAGCCCACCACCAACAAAAAAAGTTACAGAATTGTACATGTACATAGATGAGGGTGCATTCTTGGGCAGGACATTCGAGAGAAGGATTTGGAAACATACTAAAGTCTTAGAATTGCTTGAGTACTACACACATGAAGGAAAAGGCTCTTATTGCTTTACGGCTGTTGCTATTTGACTCATTGAAAAGGTTGCTTTCAGAGAGGGTAACTATATTACAGTATTATGTCATCCTCTTGACAGATTGGGAAAGGCATCTATTAAATGCAGCAAATAAATGTACTACTGGTAGGCAGGGACCTGCAGGAGGTTTCCTTGTAGTGCATGCTTCCAAAGCTTCCAAACACATGGGATTTGGTTAGGTTTTATTGCCAACTGCAGCAACAAAAGCAGCCCTGAAGGGCGAGAGCACTTGTGAGCCAAACAGCAAATGTGACAAAACAGACTCATCTGTAGATTTATCTCACAACTGAACAGTCTGAATAAGCTGTGTCTTATTCACTTATGTCCCATTCAGTGTGTAGATAGACAAGGTGAAGGGAGAAACCCATCTGGGAATAAATCCATGACACGTGTGTCAAAACCACCATGCAGATGTACCTTCAGCTCACACTGGAAACATTCAAAAATCTCCAGAGGAATTTCCTAATGCAGATAAATAAATCTTTGTTTCCCTGCATTTGCTCTTCATAAATATGTCACCAGATGTTTTACTTTAACCTCCCCATTTAACAGCTGCATCCCTATCTCTAAGTCTGAGCAAAGATAACAAAGGAGTTAGCAATTTAATATGAACATAACTTAGGCAGTTTTTAAATCACCATCAACTTACAGTTTGAATTTTTACTTGTCTGAAAGTCAAATAAACCTCGTAAATTTTCTACAGGCAACTATAAAATCCTTCCATCCTCCCAAAAGCCAAGTCATTCAGTCATATTGCCCCAGATTCTGAAATACTGACATATATCTGAAGGCTACAGACATCACAAACTTATCTAGTGGCAGTAGTTTTCAAAACCACATTTGCTGTGAATGTTAAAAACAGATAAAAGAAATCTCTGAAAGGAAGAAATAACATGGCAGTATATTTATTTTATGCTCATCATACACATTGACATGGTTGATACAATTGAGTAACCCTTGAATATAGGGCAGCTACTTTCTCTCACAGAGCAAGTGTGAAATATTCAGTAGCATAACTTCTTGCAAACTGGTGGCAGAAATCTCCCACAGAATACTGTGCTAAAAAACCCTCAGGCTGGCATGAACAAACTGCTCACGGGGGTGGGGTGGGTGTGGGTGAAGAATATATTTCAGAATATTAAGACATCAACCAGGAAATTCCAAAATGCCCCAGGAACAATCAGTCTAAGTAGGGGTAGGCAGAAAGCAGCCCCACCCACATTGTCAGACCCCCAGCATTCCTCACCATTGGCTATGCTAGTTCAGCCTGCTGGGAGTTGCAGCTGAACAACATCTAAAGAGCCTCATGTTGTTTATCCCTGGGTCTAGGATTGGCTCAAACTCTGACAGTGCCATGGTCTAGAACTAGAAAACACTGCTGGTCTTCAGGAATAAATGCCTGATTACTACATGGGGAAAGTAAGGTTAAACCGATGTAAAGGTGCATAGGGATCTCTACACTAACCCCCTCAACTAGGGGATAATGTTATGAAAATCAGGCACACTGTTACATGTGAATGCTGAAAACTTCCCAAAACTAAGCACTATCTTCCACTTCCTATTTTGACTTTTTCCACATCCCATCAATATTTGAACCAGTCCTCCTGTGCTGAGCTTTCCTAATTCAGTGATTTCTTAGTCTGTTTTCATATATCAGCCTTCATCTGAAACTGATGATCCACTGTGAATAATGGCCCACTCTTGTGAAGGTGAAAAGGTCTTCGTTTTGTAAAAAAAGAACTCTCCCTTTCAGCAGTCTTCCTATTTACATCGTCCACCGACTGTTACTGGATATTTCACTGTTATCAGATCTGCATGAAAATTAATAACAAACAAATGTACAGAATGTCACTCTACAGCCCAATTTGACACAGACAGCTTCTCTGGCCCACTTTCTGCATTTGATTTTAAAAAACCACTACTGTACACTTTTAAACTGCAGTTACAAGTTAATATGAAGTTGCATTAGTCACAGCTGCACTGAATACTTCAGTATAAATGTATAGAGACTGCCTTTCTCAGGAAATCTTTTAAGCTAGTCTAGAAGAGGATGAGACTGGAATCTGCAATACATTTCACAATAACTGCACAGGAGAATGTAGCTGGAAAATATTCTTAATTCTGTGGTTTGTGTTGTTGTTGTTTTTGTTTAACCCACAGAAAGGGATGGACAGGCAGGAATAACAATCTCTTCGGCAGGAAAGACAAGTATCACATTAATACTAGATGTGTTCATCTAAATATGCACTGAAATATACAAAATCTTGGAAGTTTGTACATGGACATTAAAGGTAGTTACAAAGTATATGATTAAAAAAATCATGGTTAATTCCTATGCAGTTTATCCACAGAGCATGTATTTTCCTGTCTGCTTTACTGGCAACATGAAGTTTGCACGGCATGAATCCAGCTACCCAATACAGTGTGGTCTCACATCCACCCACAACACCAAAAAACACATATGAGTTAAATCCACCAGTGCAGTTATGTCCAGTCAAGAGAGGATTGCCAGCCGAATACCAGTTCCAGTGTCTGTGTTTCTGTGAAGCAGCATAATCCGGAGGACAGCTGGCCAACCAATACTATCGACTTCTGTTCTTCTTGGAATTTCCCTAGATCAAGAAGAGAGCACAAGTCACATCATCACTGATGTTGCTTTCTACCTGATCAGACAATACCAAGCCATACCTTATCCATATACCTCATTCCATTGATACTGGCAGTGGTTCTCCACAGTCTCAAACACAGGTTTTCCCATCACCTGCTATCTGATCTTTCTTCTCTTTATTTTTCAACCTGAAGATGCCAGGACATGCAAGAGTTTGCTATGCTCTATCTCAGAGTCATGCCATGTGATACCTTATCCTGTAGATATCAATATAGCTCATTATCCTTATTTTTTGCCATTTTTTTTCTGGAAACACAAACTGAATTGTTGTGTGGTCATTCTTTTCCCTATGCATATAAGTACATGACGCAAAGATGGCAAAAATCCAAGCCTTAGAAAAGGAGTGGGAATCTTACGGGCCACAGCCATTACAATCATCATCATCATCATCATCATCATCATCATCATCATCATTGTTGCTGTTATCGTCCCCAAGCCCTTTCTATCCACAAAACTCAAGCTGAAAATGGAAAACCACTGCTCCTAGAAGCCCTCAGGAGAAGTGCCATCCTCTTTAAAGAAGATTTTGGTTTTTAATATGTTGTGGCAGATGGAATTTTCAATGGGTGGTGTTGTGTTTCTATTTTATTATGTTTTAAATGAGCTTACACTGTTTTTAATGTGTGTTGGGGGATTTTTGATTTTTAAAGATAACTTTTAGCAGTTCTAAGCTTTGGTTTGGCGATTGTAAGCTGCCTTGAATCCTGTACTGGAAGAAAGGTGGGATATAAATTAAATAAATAAGATATAGGACTTTGCATTAGTGCTTTTCAGAATTTTTATCAGAAGTACAATGAACTTCCAGTTACTTCTAATTTGATGGAGGATGCAAGAAGCCCGTGTTTTTGGAGGGGCTAAGGATAAATATGGTCCCTCAGCATACACTTTCTCAGCTTACTCATCTCTGCCCAGAAAAATCAAGGTGCCATTGACAAAGGTTAGAGGTACCTCAACCCTGAAATCAAAAAGCCTATTCTCTTATTGTACAATATTTGAAAGAGCTGACAGATCAAAAAGTAATGCAAAGTAAATGAGACATCTCTGTGCAAAGTTCAGCAATCTGAGGTTTCAGTGCAGACAAGCCTTAAGCATCAAATTGTTCCCATGTTCCTGTGATTAAAGCTTTTGCCTGCCAGCTCCATTAGAAAAAACCCACTCCATTACAAAACAGACATTAGGAAAGAAGGCTTTATAGATCCCACAGCCTTCAGAAACCACAAATATGTTGTCCTAGTTAGAAGCCAGAAGATATAGCTTGAGAACATTGTCAGGGAGTACCAGATTTCACATGTGGCCGAGAAATCAGCTGATGTGCCAGTTTAGCTGACTATATATTGGCAGTGTATACAGAGTGTCTACCATATAATCTAAATACTGAAATGCTTAAATCCAAAATTCTTTTTTTTAAAGGTGTCAATAAGGTAATTAAATCCATTCATAAAGGTGCTCATTTTGGCTTGAATTCCAAGTCCTTTTCTGCTAGCCAGAAAATCCCATGTGCAAAGGTCCCACAGCAGGGTATAAGACAAGAGAGTACATTCATTGTTTTCTCATGTGACTGAAGCCTCTGTATCCTTTAAAAAATTTGCACTGGAACTGTGTGGCTCACATAATACATGTGACTTTTGGGAGCCCTAATACATGTGACTTTTTGGCCACATTACTCCATGTTTGGCCAAAAAATTATTTAAAACATTGTTTTCTAAATTATCTGAGTGCACCAGCAATCTTTTTTCTGCACCAATGTGCTAGGGATCATTAGCCTATTTGGGCCCACTGGCTGCAAATCTTTCTTTCTTACCTGGAAATTCACCAGGGACCAGCAGCCAATAGCTCATGGAGCAGCAGCACCACTTTAAGTAGTATAAAGCAGTGCTGTTTTCGGGTGCCCCATATCTTGAAAGTGAAAGGTTCCCTCTAATACTCCAAAACAGAATGAAACTTCCAGTCAAAAATGGTAGGTGTGATGGAACAGCTACAGTCCTCTAAAGGTTGTGAAAATTGCTAGATATAGCCTTCTGGGCAAAGAGAGCCAGTGAAGTGGCTTAAGTATTGGATTGGGATAGCTCCACGAGTTGTTAATAATAATAAATAATAAAGTATTTATTTATAGCCTGTCCAATCACAAGGAATCCAGGCGGGTTACAGCAATAAAAATACATAGAAATACAATTCAAAAAGTCCCTTCCCAACCCCAACCCAATGCAAAAATTACAATTACCGGTAAACAAACATATTTTAAATACAAAAATATAAAAGTTTAAAAAGGGAAATAATTGGTGGACAAAGTGACATAGATCACCTTGTGTGGGGAGAGGAGTTAAGTTGGGAAGGCTTGCCAGAAGAGATCTGTATTAGGAGCCTTTTTAAAGGCTGTAAGAGCAGAGATGTGACGCAGGGGTAGGCAACCTTTCCCCTTTAAGGGCCGAGGGACTTCAGCTCCCAAAATCCCAGGAGCTATTGGCCAACATGGGACTATTGGCCAACATGGCTGAGGCTTCTGGGAGCTGAAGTCCCTCAGCCCTTAAAGGGGAAAGGTTGCCTACCCCTGGCCTAGATTTTTTTTGGCTGTAGTAGATTCTTCCCTGAGGATTAGTGTGCAGGATGGACAATACGGAAGAAGGTGATCCTTTAAGTATTCTGGTCCCAAGCCATGTAGGGCTTTAAAGGTAATAACCAACACCTTGTATCTTGCCTGGAAACTAATTTGCAGCCAGTGAAGGGACTTTAGGACCGGTATTATATAGTCATTATAGGAAGTACCCGTAATCAACCTGGCTGCCATATTTTGTACAAGCTGAAGTTTCCGAACTTGGCACAAGGGTAGAGCGCATTGTAGATTGCATTACAGAAGTCTAATCAAGAGGTTACCAGTGCATGTACTACTGT
>CM034701.1:377658600-377671215 GCA_020142125.1 Phrynosoma platyrhinos | reverse complement strand
GTGGTCTCTTTCAACTCTATGATTCTATGATTCTATGATTCTACAAGAAAATTATTATAAAGTATTGCATAGATGTTATGTAACTCCAACAAAATTAGCTAAATTACAAAATTGCCCAAATAATAAATGTTGGAAGTGTAAAGATAAAGTAGGTACTATGTTTCATATGTGGTGGTGATGTAATAAAGCGAAGAAGTTCTGGTGTAGCATTCATAAATATATGGAACGAATATTAGGTATTATTATCCCTTTTAAACCTGAATTCTTTTTACTAAATATTTTGGATGTGATAAATGTTAAGTTAACTAAAGATAAAGAAAGTGTGATCCTGTACATGTTAACTGCTGCAAGAATGATTTATGCCCGATATTGGAAATTAGAAAAGATCCCTACAATAAGAGATTGGCAGATGAAACTCTCAGAATTGGCCACTATGGATATATTGTCAATGTACGTGATACAATGTATGTCACAACAATATAAAAAAAATGGAAAATGATTTTGGAATTTTGTAAACAGGAAATAATTGTAAGATATTATAGAGATTAGAGAGATAACTAAATGGAAAAATAGAGAATATTTTTTCTTAAATAATTATTAGTCTCCTTTTTTCCTTCTTAACCCTTTAATTTCTATGGAAATGATATAATTTGGGTATAATTATAGTAAAGGAAATATAGTTTACTTTAATATTGATAGGAGTAGTAGTAGAAATAGGAAGATATGGTAGTAATTGAATATGTAAAAATATGTACTGTATGTATCATCTTTTTTATTTGCTTTTTAAGTAACGTAAAACAATGTTAAAAATGAAATAAAAAATGTGATGTGGTAAAAAAAAATGATCTTCTCTAAGATTAGTTGCAATGGAGTTATTTATTTCATTCTCAAAAACAGATTCCCATTGTCCTTCTGTAATTTCCTCTTTATAATCCTCTTGCCATCTGGCCTTCAGCTTCTGAATCCATTCCCCTGACCCTAAGTGCTTCTGAATCAATATGTTCTAAGTTCTAAGTCTGAATCAATATGTTCTAAGCCCTTTTACTGACTCCAAAATAGTTAAGATTCTCCCAAATTGTGTGTGTCTATTCATGTGTGTCAGATATCTGTTAATGTAATCAATTCATCAAATGGTTTTAAAAAGATATACTGCAGGAAGAAACTGGGACCAAGTCCCAACCTCAGTTTGATATGTTTCTTCATACAATATTAAGTCTCCATTGTCACACAGTCTGAAATAATAATTGTCCCTTCCCCCTTTTTCTTATTGTACCTTGACTTTTAGATTGAGGCCTGCAGGCAGAGACTGTCTTCTTTTGTTGTTTTTATTGATCTTATTTAAGCTACTCAGCTGAAAACTAGAAGAGCAATACCATAAACAAACAAAATCCCCAAAGTCTCACTTTATACAGGAAAGGTTTTAAGAAAACAAAACAAAATTTCAGTACTATGAAGGAGTATTTTAAGTTTCAATCTGCCATCAGCAATCCAAAAATCATACCAGCCAGCAAAAAACATCACTCGAACTTTCTAACTGTGCATCTCAGCACAGTCTTGAAGATGTTACAGCATTTGTTAATTACAGTTTTTCTCTGACAAATGAAGCCATTCTTGCAATTTTCCAGCAGAAGGAAATTCTTGGTTTGCTCCTTTTCCCATTACTCAACAGACAACTTTAAACAGTCTGCCAAACACAGGCCTCAACACTGTGGTTTGCATTGGTAGCCAGTCTAAACAGGAGACTGCTAAAATTCCATCTTACCTGGAATCAAAGGGACCCTAAACACTCCTAAGACCCACAATGATAGTGCAAGCATGTCCCTGTCCTGAGACTTCTGACTGGGGAACGGGGGGACACTTGCTCTTGTGGCATAAAAATATGCAATGGTTCAGAAAGCAGGATGTTTCATTGGTTTCTGTACCTCTCCAAGAGTCAGCGCAAAATACAGAGCAGAGGTGGGCAATTATGTCTCTCCAAATGGTTTGGTTGGCACTCCCATTAGCCCTCATTTCCTATATGGTGGCTAAGGCTGATGGGAATTATAGGCTATAGGTCACAACTGTTCACTCCTCATTTAGAAAGCACCTTCTTTTGAGTGGGGATCTTGCCAGATTTTTTTTAAAGTTCTTCCACAGCTAACAGGCCTGCATACCCCTCGGTATAGACACACCTATGCTATCACACAGCCATGAGCTCCATCACCACAATAAACATGGAAGATCCAAGATAGGAACTGGAGTCATGAAGAATGATACTCTTAATGACCACATGCAGCCCCCTTATTCTGCTGGTACAAGTTAAATTAGGAAGGCAATAAGCTTGCATAGATAATTATAAACAGTTCTAGATGCATTATTAACCCCCTTTTAAATATACTGTTTTGTAATATAAATATAATAAAATATTACTAGCAGCCTGAAGTGGTGTGAAAATATTACATGGGAAGGATATAAGATTTTGTATTTCCATATGTATAAGTAACAAAACACCTCATCAGACCTACTAATAGCTCTACTTAAAACAATTTCCTAATAAATAATTCCAGACTCAAACTCTGCTTTTGGCCTACATAGACATGCTATCCTATTTTCACAAACAATACTCTTCCCTCAAGCACAATTCCTTAGGCTGAGAGATTCTCCTATCTAGCTATTTTCATCCAACCCAAGAGTGATGTGCTCGAATTCCTTCCAGCTTCTCCCCATCCTTTCAGGGGCTGATTACCAAAAGGATGTTACTATTCACATCCATCATATCATGCCCTGTAAATCTTTCTTGCAGCTCCATCCCAAGCCAAGTAGACAACTCAGAAAAAACAAAACAGAACAGAACAAAACAAAACTGTTTAACTGTTTCATCTGCAAGAAAGAACCTTTTCAGATAAGGTAAGGGGAAAAAACCTAAAACATTTTAAAGTGTGTAATCAAGTTACTATACTCTAGTTATATGAACAAGCACAAACCTTCTTCAGCAGTTTCATGTAGGCAGCTGCTTTTTTCTTGTACTGAAGCATGCACTCAGCTGAGAGGGGGCTGATAAATTCCATTCCTCCCTTAGGCCCATAGCTCAGTGATGCAGTGAAGCAGTCTAAATTATTATTGAAGAATGAAGCAACCTAGATAAATAAAGACAAGCATGTAAAGTCCCAGGCTGGTTTAGGTACGGCTCCAAACCACAGTTTAATATTGTGACAGCATAGCCTTCTATTCACCTGCTCACTGCTCTCCCCAAAAAACATTTTTTTCTTCAGTTTTAAATAAAGAGCAGCTTGTCATGTCATCCAAACATAGACAAGTGTAGTTAATCTTAGCTATAATGAGTGGAAGCAATCCAATTTTGTGTTACATTTTATGAAACTGACTTTTTCCCAGCAATCATTAAGATCAAATATAGTTTAGAATTCAGGCAACAAAGCAGAGTATGGTTAACTGAAAACTGAAACTTCTGATCTCTTTATGGAAATGCCAAAGTGGGATGTGCATGGTGGGCACATGAACTCAAGGTTCATCAAGCTTCAGTCCTATAGCATTAAATTACAGTTTAGCACAGGGGTGGGAATTTTGCAATTCTCCTAATGCGGTTGAACCACAACTCCCAGCAATCCTAGCCAGTACTGTCACTGGTGAGGAATGTTGGGAGCTGCAGTTCAACCACATCTGGAAGAACACATTAGTCCTACTTCTGCTTTAGTTCTATGCCCAAATGCAGCCACTGTGGCACATAGAGAAATGTTTTTTTCTAGGTGCCAGCCAAGACATATAGAGACTTTGCTTGCTGTTTATTGTCTCAATCAGGACTGTAAGCAAAAGGTCTAGAACTCAACTTGGATCATCTCCTCTAGGCACTGAGAAAGAGGGAGTGTTCCACACCTATGCCATCCCCACTTGGGGAAAGTGAAAGGAGGAGCAAAACAGATTCAATCACAAAATTGAGAAGCACTCCTCAAAGCCAAGGATGAATCCAAAGTTGATTTTGCTCCGGCTACCAATTTCTTTCAAGCCAGAACTCACTTGCTCTTCTATCTTCTGCCTTCTGAAAAAGTGAAGGCTTTGGGATAGGGTTTAGCCAAGGTCCTGTAGGCTTGCTGTGAAAATCAAATGTGGCCTGTGAACCACCAGTTCCTTATCCTAGGTTAGAGAGTAAGTAGCAAGAACTTCATCCAGTACATCTGTCTAGCTTTCCATGTCCAACATTCACACACTTTCTAGGAATCAAGAGCATTATATCCCCTCATTCAAGCCGTATCTGCCTCCTAGCTGTCAGTCCCAAAAAGGTAAAGAAGGACAAGCATATAGAATAGTGACCATGATCGTATAAAAGCAAGGGGCTCACATAACTCCTGTGACACAAGTAGCTGGAATTTACGAAACCTCCCAGAAGTAGGCATCCATTACCTGTTTGCATTAGTATAAGGTGAGACAATCCACAATTTGCCCAGTTGCTGCCATCAGCTGCTACCAAGCTTCATTACGCCACCACTACTATTCGCACTTTCTCACTACACTTCACAGGCAGCGCTGGTACAGTCACTCAACTTTTCCCAAGGCTGACTGGGAATGTGAATGAAGCAACTATGGCAGCAAGAGGCAGCCTTGAAGTGGGGGCTGTTCAACGTGGGGTAGGAGGACCCTACCTCCCAGGAACCAGTGGTAAGCACACTAGAGAACTTTTCATTCTGACATTATATTGGATTACAGTGGGTATAGCTGTGAGGCTTGCCAACAGTCCACTTAGAGGGGGGAGTATAGTGGAGTGTGCCACTCCTCTTCCCATTTCACTAGTTGTGAAGCAGAACCCTATTGTTCCTCCAAAGTCCTACACGTTTTCTTTCCCTCTAGCCTTGTCATCATTTCAGCTCCTCACAACAAAGGATCAAGTCTTCTCTACACGCCCAGTCCAAGCCATGTACAACATAGCATCAATGTAGAAAAATATTAGCCTTATTTATTTCTACTTACAGCTGCAGAATTTTATACCATTTGGTTTTATGTTAAAAAACACAGCACAATAATAACTCCTCCCTCAAAAAAAGAAACACTCCTAATCAAGTGTACAGAGCTTTTGCACAAAGTCCATCTGGCAGCACAGTCCTATACATGCTTACTGAACGAGTAAGCAAGGAGAGGCAAACTGCAGCCAACCCCATGTTTTGACTGCAAGTTCCATGACCCACAGCCAGCCAGATCACCTGTCAATAATTATGGGAGTTGTTGTCCAAAACATCTGGAAAACACAAGGTTGCCCACCCATGGTGTATAGAATGACTACATAAGCTAGTTTTGGTTTCACAACATTGATTCAGGGTTTCACTGAGTAAGAAGAGAAGTTACCTTGCCTGCTCCATTTGTTAACGCTACGATGGAGGATAAGATGCAGTCATTGGTGGTGATGAGCTTCTGGGTGGCTGTGGGGAGCTCATGCTCCAAGGCAGCTTTTTGGCTATAATGCCTATATATATCTAAAGGGAGGAAGCAACTTGGGTCAGCTGTGCACAGAGCTCTACCACAATCCTAATCATGTCTTTTGGATCTATTTTCCCCAAGTCTGAAATACCCCTAGAAGCCAGGATGAGCAAATTGAGGCTGTTGTACTTTGGCCAACTCATTAGAAAAGACAATAATGCTAGGAAAGACAGAGGGTAGTAGAAAGAGAGGCAGGCCGCACGCCAGGTGGTGAGACTCAATTAGGGAGAACATAAGCATGATTCTACAAGATTTAAGCAGAGCAGCAGCAGACAGGAGGTCTTAGAGATGTCTCATTCACAGGGCCACCATGAGACAAGGTTGATTCATGGGCTGTTAACAAGTGGCTTACCCTCAGGGGAAGTTTGCATAGGACTACAGTATAATCACTGTATTACTATTCTATTCTATTACAGAATCAGCATGGTGTAATGATTTAAGTGCTGGACAGACACTGGGAGACCAGGGTTCAAATCCCTGCTCAGTCACGGACACCTAATGGATGACCTTGGCCAATCACACTCTCACAGCCTCAGTGGGAGGCAAGGGCAAACCCCCATGAACAAATTCTGCCAAGAAAACCCAGTGATAGGTTTGCCTATTACATTACATCTATTGTATATTTTATATTCTTTAGCAGTCTAATACTGTATTCAGAAAACTTTGGTTAGTGGGTCGCCACTAAGCATGCATTAAATACCTACCGGTAAATAAATTAACTATTCCTCCACACATTCTGGAAAGTCAGAATAGTAATGGTGGACTAATCTAACTTAAGGTAGTTTGATATGAGCAAGAAAGGAGGCAGATGATTTAAACCACCCATTTAAATCAGGGGATGAGAATCCTGTAGTTCTTCAGATATTGTTGGATTGTACTCTACTCTGAACTATGCACCTCCCAGCAGTTCTCATCATTGGCTGGCTAGGGATATAGGGAGTTGCAGTCCAACAACATCTGGAAGGCCACATAATCTCCACTTAAATTTAAATGTAATATCTTACTGATATTAGCATATTTCCTAAACAATGGCGTAAATCTGACCGCCATAGTAATTTACAGCAAAATGGAGTATTATTTCCACAGTTTCAGCTAGGCCCTGCCTCTCTTTGTCATAAACTATACCTCTGGCATGCTTTCGTTTTTTCCATACAAACAAAACATCTTTAAGATATTCCAGTACAGAATAGGAAATATTTCCTATGATCAGCAACAATGACAATATGTGAAGTACAGGAGCACAGGAATTTGGAGGTGGGACAATTGTCTTTGCTAAATTGTGATATTATTCCTTCCTGTTTTACTCTACTTTGGTTCTTCCCTACCTTAACAGAAATAAAGAACAACAAATTGAAATGAATATTTATACTGCCAAACATAAACATAGCATTTTCCCATAATAATATAAATCATCCTAGCATGCCTAGTGATGGTCATACATTATTTTGATCTATGAGGAATGAGAATTTAACCACTCTATGGTATTCTATTTTGGACATCAACATACTATAGTTTGTTTTTTATTGAACTGGCACTCTCCATTTCAACCTTCACAGGCATTTAAAACTTCCTTTAACTCACTATAAGTGGCAGAGTGACAGATTAAGCCTAGATATTAGCTGTAAAACTAAGATCCTGTACAGACTGCCAGAAATAATCCAGTTTGAGACCACTTTAACTGTCCTGGCTCAATGCTAGGGAATCATGGGAACTGTAATTTTTTCTGAGTCATCTTTCAGAAAGTTCTGGTGCCACAATAAGCTACAATTCCCATGATTCCCTAGCACTGAGCCAAGGCAGTTAAAGTGGCCTCAAACTGGATTATTTCTGGCAGTCTGTACAGGCCCTAACATATTTATAGACAGATTGTTTAATGTTAACTTGATTATTATTTAAGAGAAGTTTACAATACAATTGTAAAATCCTGGCTAATCCCGCAAGCTTCTACTCAGAAATAAATTGAATACAGTGGAACTCACCTGAAAATAGGAGTGTCTAGGATTTAGCACTATTTACAATTTTTACAAACCAGGAAGAAAAATTAAAACTAATCTAAATTTTTAAAATACTTTATTTAAAGATACACTTTTTCCTATCCATTCTAACAACAGACATTAGGCTTCAACTGGAAAGACTAGGGCTTACATCAGGGATAGGCAACCTTTCCCCTTTAAGGGCAGAGGGACTTCAGCTCCCAGAAGCCTCAGCCATGTTGGCCAATAGTCCCATGTTGGCCAATAGCTCCTGGGATTCTGGGAGCTGAAGTCCCTCGGCCCTTAAAGGGGAAAGGTTGCCTACCCCTGGCTTACATCCCTGCTCTGTCATGGGAGTCAATGAGTTATTTGGATGAGCCATGACATAAGAAATCACATCATAACAAGTCAATAATTTACTAGGAGTTTAGCCAGGATTTTCTAGCCCCAGTAAAAGATACAAGCAAATCATGTCTTATAGCACTAAACTACAGCCTAATCTACCTGATAAGAGTTGCTGCAAGGAAAACATAGCTTAGCACAGCTTGCATCCAGACTATTTGAAAAGTTGTATCTCCCTACACGGGCTTGGCCATTCTCTAAAATCTGTAGAGAAAGGCTTTCTCTCATTCCCACCAACATCCCAGGCACATCATGTGAGGACACAAAAAAGAGACTTCTCGGTGGCTGCTCCCAAATTATGGAACTTCTTTCCCTAGAGGATATGGTTGGCTCGTTCCCTGTTATCTTTCCACCAGTTGCCTTTACTTCCTTTTCATTTAAGGAAGATTTTGGGTTTTAATATGTTGCAGCAGGTGGAGCTTTTAATGTATATGGATAGTGTTTTATTTTCTGTTTTAATGCTATTTTTAATTTGCCTTCAATTTGTGTTGTTTAAACACAAATTTATTTTACTTGTGTTTTAAGCTTTGCATTAAGAGGTTTTTTAAAATTTTATTGTGCTTTTAAAATGTTGCATGCTGCCTTGAATCCCATGCTGGGAGAAAAGCAGGACATAAATTAAATCAATCAAATAATGGGAGTCAAAGAAAGAACCTAGGCATGGCGCCCAGTATACATTTAAACAACAGTAGGATAAAAATAGTTATAAACTCTGCATTGAGTGTGAAGTCAAAGGCTTTCATGGCTGGCATCAATAGTTTTTTGTGGGTTTTTTGAGCTGTGAGGCCATGTTCTAGAAGAATGTATTCCTAACATTTCGCCTGCATTTGTGGCTAGCATCTTCAGACAATGGTGGCATGGAGGTGTGTGGGATATATATACTGTGTGGCCCTTGGTTGACAGGATTAGCATGTAAATCTGTGTATTGTTCTGTTGAGGCAAGGCCTCAGGGTGGGAGGATATCAGAGGAGGATTAGTGTCTACTTAATTAGTGGTCCATTGTCTGCTGGGAATTAGCATATACATTAGCATGTAAATCTGTGCACAAAATGGATTTCTGGGCACAAAATGCTGTTTGAAAACTCTGAAATTCTGGACCTTGCCAATAACTATCCAGTCAGAATGCACAGGAAAGCCATTGAAATCCACAAACACCTGGACAATTTTAACAGGAAAGAAGAAACCCCGAAAGTAAACAAAATTTGGCTACCAGTCCTCAAAAACACAAAAATCAAGAGTCAACAAATGCAAATGAACTTCACCCAGGGTCAGAGGGTTTCCCAGCAGACAATGGACCATTAATTAGACCAGAGGTAGGCAACTTTTCCCCTTTAAGGGCCGAGGGACTTCAGCTCCCAGAAGTCTCAGCCATGTTGGCCAATAGTCCCATGTTGGCCAATAGCTCCTGGGATTCTGGGAGCTGAAGTCCCTCGGCCCTTAAAGGGGAAAAGTTGCCTACCCCTGAATTAGACACTAATCATCCTTGCATATCCTCCCACCCTGAGGCCTTGCTTCAACAGAACAATACACAGATTTACATGCTAATCCTCTCAACCAAAGGTCACACAGTATATAAACCCCACACACCTCCATGCCACCATTCTCTGAAGATGCCAGCCACAGATGCAGGCGAAACATCAGAAATACATCCTTCTAGAACACAGCCTCACAGCCCAAAAAACCCACAAAAACCTCTGCATAGAGTATTTCACCTCAACTACTACAGGCTGTTTGGAAAGTTCAGTGATAAACCAAACACTAAAAAAGACTGAAGTTAAATCACAGGTATCTCTCCGGGCTGCTCCAGGAGTATTTTAGCCTTGAAATCCCCCTGCCTTCCTTCACTCCTTTGCTTCAGGTTTTTGGCTCTCACAGCAAATGACGAGTGGTTGCCTTCTCACGCAGCCCCCATTTGTTGACAGTGGGTCAGAGCAATTTGCACCTGCAGTGCCAGTGCCAGGCAACTCGCAGGGACTGCAAGTAAAAAGGCATTGTTGCTGCAAAGAGAGCCAAAATCTTGCAGCAAAAGATTAGTTATTTAAATGCAGGTTGGGGGAGGAAGCCCCAAATCGGGTGCAGCTGTTGTGAAGAAAATCTAGAATCGATTCAGTAAACAGGATGCAACAAGCCTGGAGGCAATCTGGGTATATCATTCATGTACAGAAGCCTTCAAACAGCAGGACCAGGGCAAAATTTTGTCCAAGATAGGGAGCTGCTGCTGGCCATAAGAGTTACATATGACACTATTACCATTATACAGGCAGGTCCTCTGCACAATTTTAAGCCTCTTTAAGGTTTAATACCTTTTTTCCTTCTCAAGGCAGTACATGGGCTGTTCATTGATTTTTAGCATCCACAGTAAAAAGAGCCAACCACTGCTTGAGTCAATTTTATCCCCACAAAGCTTAGGTTGAACATGAACATGTTATTAAGCCCAGAACTCATCCACCTCATGAAAAATTACTGACTGACCCAAGGCTGTCTTGTTAGTTTATTTGGAAAGCTGTCTATCCTTCAACCAGACTCACCTTGTAGGACATCATGAAATCCATGAAGAACTGAAGCAATATACGTGAATACTGAGCTGAAGTTTGTTCGAAGCAGTCGGTCTGGTTTTGTGCCTAAAAGTTTTTACATGCAACAAAAAATCAAAATCCATTAAGTCTTTAAGAAAAGAGGAAACATGAGATTTGTCAAACAGAAGAGTACTGGACAAACAAAGACTATAGATCTGAGTATTAAAACAGTGTGGCTAAAGGGTTTTCAGAAATAATGCAGCCTGTGGTTTTCCAGATTCTTCATTCAAAAACCAGGAAGAAATTGGATGATATCATATAAATGGCAACCACAATACATAATTGCATATATGAATGTATGTATATATACTAGTTCTGATTAGTGTCCATTTCTAGACAACTCATCTTAAATGTACAACCTGGCAGGAAGGCTGATGTTTAATTTGTAAAGGAACACTCATTGTCCATACCATGCAATGTACTGGCCTGTACAAAACTATTTTCTGGAGATAAAAGCAAAAAGTTCTCAAAGTTTTCAGAGTTCTCACTGCTTCACCATGGATTGCTTCACAGTGCTTATCATCCATAACCTTCCTGTTCTTTCTTGGAACTTGAGTTTACAGGGCTTTTACACACAAGGCAGAAATGAAACTGCTTTAGACAACAAAATAATAAAATTAACTGCTATTTAGGGGAAAGGATTTTTTAAAAAAATATATTAACACTGATACAAAACAGACATTTGGGAGAACATTCAGATTATAGGATCAGTTTCAAACTAATTCTATTGTAAACAAAACTAGAAAATCTTTGTTGGTTCAAACTTTTTATAGGATATCAATTTCAATCCCTTCTAATTTCAGGAGAGAAAGTACCGTACAAACAAAAATGCTGATCTACAAATCCCTAGGAGAGGAGCCTGGAAAATTTTCTAGGAAGTTGTCTGGACTACAACTATGCTGACTAGAGAATTCTGGGAGCTGCAGACCAACTAAGTAAGTTTTCCAAGCTTTTTGCTATGAACACTAGAACTTTGCTCATACTAAGGCTGCCCAATGGACTGTGAATATTGACTACAATGGGTCTCAAGTCTGAGGTGGGATTCTTTTTCAGTGTGACATGGAGATAGCAGGGATTGAACTTTGGACCTTCAGCTTGCAAGGAAGATACTGTACCTCTGAGCTATGGTCCCTCACTTCCTAAGCCCTCAATTTTCTTGTGCAGTGAGAAGAAACAGTAGCAATGTAGGTATATAGCTCAATCTTTCTCTTCTATCCTGCAAATCTCTCTCCCCCTGCCCATTTCATGCATCATGCTGAAATCAGAACTGCTAGCACCAACAACAAAAACTTACTGGGTAAGGCAAGAAGACTAATGTATGTGTGCAGCTTCTCAAAGACCACTGTCAGTTTTTTCATGTCACTTTGGAGCTCCATGTTCCTGGCTCTTAACGCAGCTGTGCAAAGAGAAGATTCACACTCTTCTTCCAAACTAGGAACATATGAATTTATGTTTTTAAAAGTGAGTACTTTTTGTATTTTGCTTTTTTTTAAAGACAAGATTTTTTTTCCAGAAAAGTCTGAAGCAGCAATACGCATCACTTTTATGGGGAATTATTTGAGACTGTTTTGTACCTTTTATATTTGTTTTCTAAAGTAATTTGTGGCTGCTACATTCCTTCCTTGTGAATGAATAGCCAGGAGTGCCACCACCACCACTTCGAAGGCAGAAGCAGTTGGCTGGAGGGTTCCCCGAAGATCTTCTATACAGTAATCATGTCCCGTATGTAAAATAAAATGGTGCAGGTATTTGCAAGCTGCAGAAAGACACGACTGGAGAGAGCAACTTGGATTTTGGGTTACCCATCAATAGACATTCCAGTACTGCTACTAAGGCCAGTCATCCTGGGTCTTGTCAGCCACCAGTTTATGGTGCCACTTGCAGCCTCCCAGCCTGCCTCCCACAGCCTTCTCTTGCTGCCACTACCACCCCAGTCATTGGAAAGTTCACTCTATTTTCCAAGCATTTTTTAAAAAGCAGGTTTTTGAAATCTCCTCTCTCCAACCACATAACTTTGGAGCATCACATCTCTCAGGTCTCTCTGAAGCTTGTAAATACTGCACCATTTTTATATAAGGGATCAGGTTACTGTACAGGGGATCTCCAGGGACACCTTCAGCCACCAGTTTCTGCCTTCAAGGCAGTGGCAGAAGATGTACCGTATTTTCCTTCGTATTAGACGACTTTCTAAGCAGGAAAAG
>CM034701.1:377636276-377647923 GCA_020142125.1 Phrynosoma platyrhinos | reverse complement strand
ATCATAGAGTGATTATGAAGATACATGCAACTTTGAAAGACAAAATTAATGTTTGTTGTATAAAAGATTTGTGTGCCTATCTGTTTACCAGGGGATTAAAAAAAAGTCATTTATGAAACTGGTAGAGGAGAACAATTATCTGTCTCACTTGTTACTAGCCTAGAGGTATGTTCAAAAGACAAGGAAAACTGTTCAGGCAAATTTTATCCCCTGAGGCAAAGAAATTTATTCAGACTGAAGTCAAGGAAAGACTTGGCAAACCAGTTTGATTAGTGCCTAGCTAAGAGAGAAAAAGAATGAATGAATGGACAAGGACATACAATTCACAGAGTGATCTTTTGGAACATTAAACCTAGAAATCGATTGTATGCCTCTGGCAGAATTTAATGTTTTGAATTGATTGTATCTGTAAAGGGCCATATAAATTTATGGCACTATATAAATACACTATTATTATTATTTACTTCAGAATTGGAAAAAAGAAGGGGCAGGATGGTTGTAAACATGTTTGGCCACACAGAAACGGTCTGAAGTTATAACCACTGCAGATTACAGCTCTGAATATATTAAAACCTAGCCAAATAATAATAATAATTAAAAATTATTATTTTACCCACTCTCCTCAAGATGTAAGTGGGTAATGCATCCTCTTTATTGAAAGACAAGGTGAAATACACTCGTCCCTCCAAATTCGCTGGGGTTAGGGGTACAGGACCCTCATGAATATGGAAAAACTGCAAATAACAAAAACACTGTTTTTACCTGAGAGAACACTTCTCTAGGTCCTCCAGGGGCAACTCTGTGGTCAATATATGCCAGACACTGACCATAGAATTGCACTGGAAGAGCTCCAAATGCCTAGTAAAGTCTTCTCTCTAGAATCTCTAGGTCCTTCAGTGTGATTTTTGGTTCAAGGTGACCAGAGTTGTGCTGGAGGACCTAGATAGCCCTAGAGAAAATATATTAATCAAATCGTGAAGAGTCAAATCCGCAAAAGTCAAAGCCACAAATGTGAAGGGAAAAGTGTATAATCTTCCCCTCAACTCTAGTCCCATCTAGTTTTACCACCAAACTTTTCACACCCAAGTCAACACTCCCCCACCTAGGCCCCCTCTACTGCAACAAACAGTTGGAGGAAAGGAAACAATGAAGTGAGGACATGCTTTATACTTCCTTGCAAAGATACACTGTGTCAATACTAAATGATCACTGTAAAAATCTGAAAGCCTTGTATCACATTATGTAGCCCAGGGGTAGGCAACCTTTCCCCTTTAAGGGCCGAGGGACTTCAGCTCCCAGAAGCCTCAGCCATGTTGGCCAATAGTCCCATGTTGGCCAATAGCTCCTGGGATTCTGGGAGCTGAAGTCCCTCGGCCCTTAAAGGGGAAAGGTTGCCTACACCTGAATTGTAGCCCGTGGAAAATTTAGGGCAAGGATCATGATTTGCACACTTCTGAATCTTATTACATTCCATCCCACTCCCACAACTGTGTAAATATGCTTTATAGCTCAGCATTTGTTATCACTCTGTACTGCATCCAAAGAAGTGGGTTTAGATCCATGATAGTTCACACAAAATTAAAAACCAGTTAGTTTAAAGATGCTACCAATTTCTTTTCTTCCTCCCCCTTCCTTCCTCTTTTCTATGACTGCTCATGGTAAGCTATATGCCCCCCAAAAGGAATGACAGTAGACAGAGTCAGGGAAAGAAACTGTGTGTATTCCTTCTAGAAGAGAATGGAGTGCATCAGTGACGCACAACCCATTTGGCCACAAGGTGTGCATCTGGTTTTGCAAGGGACTCCACATGCACAACACAAAACAAAAATACATATTTGTCTTTCACAGCACAAATGTTTTCAAGTGTTTAATTCTTCTGTCAGACAAGCATTCCTCTGCTACTTTGCTTCATCTTCTCAATCTACTGTGATAAATAATGCTATCAGTAAATCATAATTATTATTCCTTTTGGAATTGTACTTTCAAATGTGTATCCCTGCATCCTCCCCACAATTACTCAATTTAACTTTACCCATTAGGATGCATCTGAGGAAGTAGACTGAAGTCTATGAAAGCTCATGCTGCCAATTTCTTTCTTTCAGTTAGTCTCAAAGGTGCTACAAGATCTGTCTACGTACTGATTCCATAGACTAACATGGCTATATCTTTGAATTTACCCATTAAGATTCAACAATGTCCATTCCAAGCTTTCTCATTTTCCTAAGATTCCCATGTTAATTCCATTAGATGTCCTGCATTCACTCCACTGAGTTTTATTTTCTTGTGTATGTGTGTGTTGTGTGCCTCCAAGTTGTTTCCACCTTATGCTGACCCCCTAAAGCCTAAACCCCTATTGTGCAGTTTTCTTAGCTAGATTTATTCAGAGGTTTGCCACTGCCTTCCCCCGAGGCTGAGAGCATGTGACTTGTACAAGGTCACGCAGTGGGTTTCATGGCTGAAGCCACATTTCTTTTCTTACTTTCACAAAATATTTTTTTAAACTTTGAAAAACTGTATTGCCATTACTTCCAGGCTGTATCAACACCAACAAGTGATACTAATAGAGAGCAGAGCTGTCGAATTGCAGTTTCCAGATCATTTTTTAGAAAACAACTGATCACAGAGAGCTCTATGGCCCATGCCCTCTGACTGGTTTCTAGTGTATCCATCTGCATGCAGGAAGATGCTTCTGGCTGTCAGCAAAGAAGGGACATTAAGCTGGAATGATGAGGGAGGTTCTACTATCATAGGGAAATTGGTTTGTAGCAGCTCCTCAGAGTATTTGGCAATGTCATAGTGCTCACTGTGGCTGTAGTGGTTCATTTTTATTTCAAGTGGCAGCTGTGCTGCTGCAGAGTTAGTTCTCACTGTTCTATGAGGGCCTGTTTGCTGCTTTCCAGGTTATTCTTAAGGGCCCCAAAATATAGTGCTTGGTATGTTGTTCTAAAGAATTAAGTGTCTAACAGCATAATGTCTTGAACTACATACCTGAATATGCAACCTCTCATTTTCTTCTATCTTCTTTTGAAGGTCTTCATCAAATACATTTTTCTGTTCTTGACTCAACTGAGATATGGGTTCACCACTTTTCTAATAAAAAGCAAAAGGATGCTTGTTTATTGAATACACTTACATACCAGCCTATACCAAAGCTGTTGTGCATTTTTACAAGAAAATATTGGTTTCATTTATTTTTCCCATATGAATGAATTCTCTGTACTTACTACTGCTGCAAAAGAATAGACTAGACATCTGGCATAATCCCTGGTTCAAATGTCACCACAGGTATGAGATGAACTCACCAGATTGTTTTAGGCAAGCCACTTTAGAGAGTGGCTGATATAAGTCTGAAGTGCTAATATTGATTTATCAGGCCTATGGGAATAGTGAAGCATTATAGACAAATAGCATTGGTCTGTTCAGATCATTCCATTTATTTATTTACATTTTTATCCTGCCTTTCAACAACAGCAAAAAATATATACTGCTCAAGGCAAGTAATATCAATGAAAACAAATTAAATCATTAAAATCAATAATTGGTTCTATTATATTTGCATTCCCATCCTTCCTGCAAAAAGCTCAAAGTAATGGGGATGGTGTGAATTGGGTCCTATTTGTAAAATAAAAACATGGAAGCCATCTTATATTAGTTAGCCCTTTGGTCCTTGTAGCTCAGCTTCTGATGGGTTTCAGACAGAAGCCCTATCTATAGACACCAGAATTGTTCCTGGTATTTTTGTATACAAAGCACATGCTTTTCGATGAAACCAATCATCATCATTGGTACATAACTTTTAAGTGTTTCCAATGTTTAGCATGCATTATCCAGCCATAGGCATTTTAACAGTCTTGTAAGTTTAACAGTACAGTTATTTCCCATCTACAAATGCAATGGGGAAGGGGGGGGGCTTGTGCAAGGCCACTTTTTGAGTTTACAGAGCAGGTAAAACTCAAACTTCCTAATATTTAGTGTACTCTCTTAGCCATGACACTAAATCAGCTCTTTTTCAAACATATTAGGCTGGAACTGATTTGTCCAAGACCACCCAACAACCTCCACTACATCAGATCAATTTCTTCTTAACACACACCAGTACCCTAACTGCTCCGTCACTCATTTCCCTCTGTGTTTACCATGGTCAGGATTTTGTACTCTCATTTCCTCAACTGTGTAACAGAGAAAAGTCTGGAAGCATGTGGGCAGTTCATAGCTTGCTTCCTCCTCTTGCTTGCACTGTATATAGCATACTGCCAACACTATAAAACAGTTTAATGAGCAACAGGAAATGCACTTCAGTCAGCTCTGCAAGCAGTGCTTCTAACAAATGGTCAGAAATGTATCTAATGTATCTAACAAGACATTTCTAACAAATGGTCAGAAAACATAAGATGCAATTTAGTTGTTGAGTTTGTAGTTGCTGAGTTAGGAGATAACCTCAGAAGCAACCATAATATGAAACTAAGGGGGGTTGCAGACTGTCAAAAATAGTGTGAATTCAGTCCACTTTTAGGGTTAGGGTTAGTGCTAGGGAATCATGGGAACTGTTATTTTTCTGAGGCATTGAACCTTCTTTGTCAGAGAACTCTAGTGCCACAATAAAATACAGTCCCCATGATTCCCTAACCTTAACCCTAACCCTAAAAGTGGACTGAATTCACACTATTTCTGACAGTCTGCAACCCCCCTAAGAGATCCTCAGAGGAAGAGCAAAGGTGTAACTATAATAGAAGCAACTTTGAGACTAACTGGGGAAAAAAGAATACACTTTTTTTCAGTTAGTCTCAAAGGTGCTACAAAATCTCTACACATATTAATTCTACAGACTAACATGGCTATATATTTAAATTCTACCAATATGGAAAGCACCAAATTTAGCTGAATGAAGTGGAAACCCATCAACCTCTTCAAGAAACTTGCCCAGATACAACCAGATTATCTTCTTTCTCCACAAATACAAGCAGCTGAACATCATTCCTAAAGGCCTGTGTGTGAAGAACCCTTTGCAAACTACATATCACAGAGAACTCATGGGTTCTCCTCATGAAAACTGAGTCTGCAGTAGCCAACAGTCTTTTTCAGTTTTATTCCGTTAAACTCCTGCCCTCTTGTTTGTCCCTGACTAAAGTCTACAAAAGCTCATGCTACAAACTTCTTTCCTTTCTTTTTTTCAGTTAGGGCCTGAACAGACTGCCAGAAATAATCCAGCTTGAGACCACTTTAACTGTTCCGACTCAATGCTAGGGAATCAAGGGAATTATAGTTTTTTCTGAGATATTGAACCTTCTATGTCAGAGAGCTCTAGTGTCACAATAACTACAGTTCCCATGATTCCCTAGCACTGAGCCAGGGCAATTAAAGTGGTCTCAAACTGGATTATTTCTGGAAGTCTGGTCAGGCCCTTACTCTCATAGGTGCTACAAAATCTCTACACATATAATAGAAGCAGTACTTGTTTCACTATTCCTCAATCACTCACACATGCATACATACACAACTGAAGGCACCAACAGAAATCTCTCAGGATGCAGTTCAATGCCATCCTCAAATGTAACCTCTGAAAAGACATGCATAGGACTAAGAGACTGTGCCTCAGCTTTTATGGCAGACTACAGAAATACTTGCATATGCTAAGAATGTAATTGTGGTCATGCTGCATCTGATGAGAAGCCTTCCTAATTCTCACATCATTCAACCTGGACCTCCTATAAAGTCAAGAGGCAGGACCTGAGGCAACAATCCTTTTGTAGTTCCCCAGCAATTGGTATTCAGAGTTATACCACTGCCTTTGATGCTGCTAATGTTATCTAACCATCCTGAGTAACAGCTGTCATTCTCTAAAAATTGTATATTTCCCTTTTAAAGCCACTATACTTTCTATAAAGTATTACTGTCCCAACTTCCTATCATTCAGCTTCATTGGAGAAACCAAGATTCTAGAGTTATGAGAGGGGAAAAAGAACCTCCATCTAAACCAGACATAATTTTATGACCTTTTTAGCTTCCTTTACTTGAAGCTTTAAAAACCTCTGAAGTTGTCACCTTACCTCTTAACAGACTGCTCACTGCCCTTTCACAAGTACCTACCTTGTTCTTTTTGCCTTTAGATTCACTTAACACAAGTTCATCCTGAAGCAGCTCTACCCTCTTGGCCAGCTGTTGATTTCGAAAGGTCAAACTGTCCATTTCCTGCTGCAGCTTTCTGAGTGATTGGTCCTTCATTTTCAATTGCTCCTGCATTAACACAAAATGTTTCATCAGGATCTGGCAGGGACCAATTTTTACCTGGCAGGAAGCCATCCTGACAAAATTCTTCTCTAAAATCAAATGCCTTTTCAGAGCATCAAACATGTAGCGCCTTTTGTTTCCCAAGCCATTATCTACTACTGACAGGAAAGCAAGTGATGTACAGGAATATGCCAACTATTATGCCTTAATATTGTAGCTATCTGTTTTACATTTTACATTGTAGGAGTCATTCCCTATTTATTGAATATCCATTCATGAGCAAGGGAGAGATTCTACTGGTTGGGAGGGACCTAATAGCTGTCATTTCACTTTGCTGGGGAAATATTCTAGATTCTAAATGAAAATCCAGTCAATTTTTAAAAGATTTTCCTAGCTCTGTTAACGTGCAACTCAAAATAAAACCAATCTTGTATATGTATCCTGCACTATTTCTGGCTATGGTAGCTCTACAGGTTCAACCCTCCTTGCAGAATGGCAAGGCAGATGCAGCCTTCTTGCATTGCTTCAGAAGGGGAGCAAAGGATCCAACTTTTTAAAAGCCAGGTTACTTATTTATTTCATTTATGTGCCACCTTTCTTTCAACATGGGACCCAAAGCAGCTTACAGTGTAGGTTAAAAAAACATACAGCTAAACATCCATTATAGGATGCTGGTACTAAAAGGTAATTCAACCAAGATCTGAAGTGAACACTTGATAGGGAGCCATGTTTAACCCCAAAACAAATAACAATACTGTACATAAGATTCTAAAAAGCCAATAAATAGGCAATCCTATTAAAAATTGATATTAAAACAGTTTAAGACATAAAGAAAGACATTCAGCATACCCCATTTAAAAAAATTCTTTTGCACAACCAATTAAAAGTCAAAGGCTTGTCTGGATTTTTTTTAATTCTTTGCCTGCTAGCAAAAAGAGAGTAGACAGCAGGCCAACTGAGCTGATTTGCCTTTCAACTAAGCAGGAACACCCCTGTCTTGTCTGGACTGAGCTTCAATTTGTTCACCTTCATCCAGTCCACTACTGACAGCAGACACTGGCTTAGTGCAGAAAAAGCTTCCTTGGGATTGGATGAAAAAAAAGCCATAAACAAGCATAGTCAGTATACTGATGACATCAAACCCTAAAATTCCATATAATCACTCCCAGCAGTTTCATGTATATGTTAACAGCATGAGAGAGAGAACAGAGCCCTAAGAGAGGGACACAACAGCCCAACAGTGTTGAACAGGCTTCCCTCAGCACCACCTTCTAAGCTTGCCTCTGAAGAAAAGACTAAGCTTATTGCAGAACAGTGATAAAAAGACTCACTCCAGGATACCATGGTCAATGGCATCAAAGTTGCTAAGTGGTCCAGCAGAAGCAATAGGCACACTCCCCATGTCCAATTCTACCAAGGCAACAAAAGCCATTTTTCTCCTATAACCAGATCTGAAGCCAGAGTGAATCGGATCTGGCTAACCCCCTTCATACAGGAGCTAAGTGACAGTAAGAAACAGCTGGGTATATCAAACATAAACTATATCAATTTCATACTTTCCCTTTCAACTGACAACATGAAGTCAGCTAACAAAATTAAGCTGCATAAAGCATTTACAACAATTATGTACAGACCTAAGAACTATATCACAGTTCTTGATGGCACAGAGAAATCTGGACACATCCTTGGCTGTGGTTAGTGAAGGGTTATTTCAAACACAGTAATGGTTCTTGACAACAGAAATAAGATTTTATTCTCCTTCTCACAATGATAGCAGTGATGCAAGAGAACCCTGGTGTTCACCCGCTCTTGGTGAGTGCTGCCAGTAATCAGGGAGTCTTCTTCAAAAGGAGCAGCAATGGATTTCTATAAATTTCTGTCAACATGTGCTGCAGTATGCGTACTTCTAAACTTAGGGATGTTTCACCCTGCAGCCAATTTAAGTTCATGAGTGTACCAGAGTTTGGAGGATTTATTTTTTTCTGACATCAACTTTCACAATCCCCCAGCCATTATAACTAGCAGGCATCTAGCTGCAATTCTGGGTGTTGTACATCTAGGCTGAGATCTTAGTGAGTTCCACTAACTACATAGGATAAGGAGAACACGGTGGCACACAATCATACACGATAAGGAAGAGTAGAGGTGGTGGAGGTAATGGTGGTTGGCTCCAAGCTGCCTATTTCTTGAATGCCTGAGCACAAGGTGTCTTCGAAACCAAGGACCTATGGGACAGAGGACCAAACACCCTTCAGAGCTAGGCATTCAAGAAAGAGGAAGCTCAGAGCCAGTTTCTCAAGAGCAGCATGCAGCTGGTTCCTCCTCCTCCCATCACCACTGATGTTCTACTTCTACAAAGAAGTCTTGTATAAACATGGAGACTGTCAAACCACTCATACTATTGTCTACCATATCAGATGTTTGCCATTATAGAATGCTGGTACTAAAAGGTAATTCAACCAAGATCTGAAGTGAACACTTGATAAGAAGCCATGTTTAACCCCATACCAAAATGTAATATCTGTTTAAGCAGCCAATGTGATTTCCAAGCTCCTTTTTATTTTAATATTTCGAAGGCATACCTTCAAGGCTGCTGAGTTTGCTTGCTCATCCACAACACCCTTTTTCAGCACATGATTCTGAGCTCGAAGCTGCAAAAGAGAGACAAAGAGAAATCATTAACCCACTTGTGAGGAAAAAAGGTTACCAGATGATCAATAGTGACTACAAAAACTTGGTCTCTCTCTCTCTCTCTCTCTCTCTCTCTCTTTGGTAAATATTAAGCACACTGAGAGCACAGAAAAACATGATTATCCACAGTAGGAATACAGTAAAAAAATCTAAGTGAAGTACCACAAATTCAATTAAACCATTTCAAACTGTAAAACTGCCAAGAAGAAACAGAGGACTTCTAGTGCAAATCTGATTGTAGCTCTTAGAATGCTTTTTTAGCTACAGTACTTCTGGGGATAGAAGCACTTGATGGATAATTTGATGACATAAGTCCAGCAAGGGTCTCAGTAACATTTTAGAGATAGTGATGAGGAGTTTGAGGATCTAAGGGACCTAACAATGATACATCACTAATGAATATGATCAAGCATCTTCGAACCGCATCCCAGGAATACAAGGGCTTGTCAAGGGCTTCAAATGTCCAATAGGGTGATGGGGAACATGCAGTCCTGAAAAATCACTGGCAACTTAGAGAAAGGAGAACACAAAAGTGTGTGCTATATATTATATTTATCTGCAACTCTGACCAGTGCCATTAGTAGATTATGTACACTCTAGAATTTTCCCCTAGACATTTGCTGAGCAGCCAAGATGATATGGAAAACATTTACTGGAATTAAAAAGTTAAAACATAACACACTGGCCTAATGTGTGTTCAATGTTGCATATAAATTATGGCTTTAAAATCTCAGCCAACACTAATCAAATGACATAAAGAGCCTAAGAGTTGTACTTGATCAGCAATCTATTTCCATGGAGGCCAACTAGTTGCCTCTACAAAGTCCACAATAATGACATACGCTTAGTTGTACCTTCCACAGCCCATTCAAATTTTCAGCAACTGCTAATTAGAGGCTTATGTGAATGTCTCCTCAATTTGCCTATCGACTTATGGCAACCCTATTAATTTCATAAGGTTTTCTTAGGTAAGGAATACTCTGATCATATTCCCAGGAACTGGTAATTAGAGGCATACTTGCTCCAATAACAGAGCTAACAAAATCATCATGATCAGCAGCCACTAACAACCTTAACATTCATTAATGCATTATGTTCCATTAGTTTCTAATCTCTTTTTGTTCTTCCAACTGCTCCCCTTGAAAAAAAATTTTTTTTATTTTTCAGAACAGAGATGGAAGAATTTAAATCCCACCTTGAGAGTGGACTTGGTAGACAATAGGAAATATCTTTCATAGAAGCAGTAGAAAATATATTGGGTACAAAGGAAACATTAAAGAACATCACACTAACACTAGTAATAGTATCACAAAGGGTTAACAGGTTACTAGTAATGTTGCAAATTAGAACACCATCATTTGGACAGTAAACCAAAAAGCATCCTCTATCAACTGCTGTAATGAATCAGTACCCAGGAGAGCTTTGGTATAAAAACTAGATATCATTCTTGAATACAAAGAGCCAACTTCAAATAAAAAGAATTTGACATAGAGATCCCTTTGCATCTGGAACTGCTGGACTGGAATCCTCATGTCCTTCATTATGGGTTATGCTGACTAGGACTGATGTGGCCCAGCAACATCTGGAAAGCCACATGTTGCCCATGTATCTACTGATGTCACACCTGATATTTATGCGTGTGGGTGAGGCTGAAATAAAAGTTATATCAAAAGGACACATTCTTTTCCCTTTTGTAGGAATACCAAGATACATTCTCAAATGGAGATAAAGTGTCCCTGCAAAAGCGTCTTCAGCTTTTGGCATACAATGTGACTAGTGAGTGATTCCACAGGTCATAATTCTAATCTAATGACTAATGACTAGAAATACAGATGGTTGACTATGGCAGAACAAATAAAACTAAGAAGTCACCTTTGTTGCAGTTTTTTGCTTTTATTTTAACTGCCCTGTAGACACTGTTGACAGGGTGATATGTAAATGATGTAAATGAGTATGAACAATGTGCTAATTACCTGGAGAAAGAGAAGTACAGCTGGAGCTCAGAACCCAAAATTAGAGTTCTAGTTCCTCATGACAGAGGATCAACCAAAACAGAGAAATCAATAATAATAATAATAATAATAATAATAATAATAATAATAATAATAATAATAATAATATTTTTTTATTTATAACCCGCCCCTCTGCTCAGCAATCGGGGCGGCGTACAACAAATTATAAGACAGCAGTTTAAAACATTCCATCATAAATCAGGAGGCAGAAAACAGCTACTACAAGGATTTTTATTTACATTACGTGCCTCAGAAAACATTAGAAAGGTATACATTTACCATGTGGAATAAAGATGAGAATGTTGGTGTCACAACTAGTACTAAGCGGGCTATTGTCCAATTGCCAATTTGCAAGCTGTTCTGTGACAATTTCTGAAGTGGCATATAAATATAATCAATCAATCAATATTGTAGAAGGTCGATTATGGACTCAGACAGGATCTAGCACCATTTCTATATGCTGTATTAGTAACTGATACCACACATCCCTTTCTAGGGTCATCTCTGATGATTTTGTTGTTGTTAATTGCCTTCACATCGATAACCCATGGCAACCCTATCCATGAGACATCTCTAGGCCCCCCTCTCCTCTACTGCTTTGCTCAGCTCCTGCAAACTCATATTCGTGGTCTCTTTAATAAAGTCCATTCATTTAGTATGTGGCTTTCTTCTCTTTCTACTTTCCTCCACCTTTCCTAACATTATTGTCTTTTCCA
>CM034701.1:377599900-377626130 GCA_020142125.1 Phrynosoma platyrhinos | reverse complement strand
GAAGGAGCACTGGGAAACAACAGAGAGGTGGGAAGAAGGCTTGAATCCCCCCCAGCCCCCCAGCTGAGCAGGAAGACAAAGAGGACTATGAGACTTGTAAAGGAACTTTATTTCTTTAAACTGTTCTTCTTGCTTCAGGAACAAGCCTCCTAGTATGAGTCACCTTCTCTTCCAAATTCCAGTGTATCACATAACCTTCAAATGTCCTGATTTGGCAGTTAATTCTCTGCTGTCCCACTTTTTTCAGGTGGTTGTAAAATGTGCTGGTTTCTCTCTACTCCTCCCACTTTCCCCCTTCATCCTCAGCATAGTAGTTCCATTGCTGCAAACTAAGTTCAGAATGCAAAAGGAGTTTGCAGTCAATTAACTGAGCAAGAGGAGAAGAGGAGGAGTTGGAATCTTGCTCTTCCCAGTAGGTTCAGGCAAAAGTAAACTGCTTCAGACTCCTAGATTGTGTGCCCCTCCTTATTAATAACTTTTGCCATCTTGACAAGACTCTGATGCTGCTTGGCCACATGTGCCCTAGTTTTTATCTATGAAATGTTGGTAGGTATGGTATCAGCCTTGAAAGGTATGACCCAGGGGTAGGCAACCCAAGGCCCGGGGGCCGGATGCGGCCCCCTGAGGCCTTTGGACCGGCCCCAGGCTGGTCCTGCCGCCGCCGCCACCCGACATGATGATATTGATTATTGTTGTTATTACTTGTTCTTGGGGTTTTCTTGGCAAAATCTCCACAGGGGTTTTGCCATGGCTTTTCTGGGGCTGAGAGAGTGTGCATGCATATATTTTTAATTTTTTAACTTTTTTTAACTTTTTAATTTTAATATTTATTTATTTATTTATTTATTTATTTATGGTGCTTCGGCCCCCCAGTTGTCTGAGGGACAGCAACCCGGCCCCGGCTCAAAAACCTACCCCTGGTATGACCTATGCAGGATTACTTGTGTTTGACAATCTCAAACTGCGGATGACATGAACAGTACGACCTCTTTATATGAAATATATGAGTCATTTAAAATAGAAAGTACCGGTAGTCCTCTTGCTCCATTTTCATAAATACTTGAAGTTGCAGAACCTAGGTAAAGGCAGTTGTGATTGTGATCCAAACCAGACAAAATGCCATTAATGCAACTAATGATTGTGTGGATAGAGGGGTTTTTTATGTAAATAGCAAACCTGGGGCTAGGGCTTGATCTGGAAAAGAGACAGAGTATTTGTTATTCTTCTTCATCCATTTGCCTCTCACTGCCATCTCAGCCTGGACATAGCAGAGCCCTACTATTGGAAGTGTCACACAGTTTTTTGACATGCAAATAGCAGTCATGGGCTACCTGATGTGGATTTTGGTTTTAGGGGGAATGACAAACAGTTAAATCTTCCGTTTCTGCTATGGAATCCATAGTAGTTATATACAAATGCATTAATTAAAATTTAAATTACATAGACAGTATCTCATCTAGTTAGGCCCTACGTCCCACTCACATGAATATAGGTTTGTTACTACTAGCAAACAGCAAGACCCCTTGCTGCTGATGGGATTTAGCCTGCTGTGATCCTGCATGCTCTTACATGGGAGCAGTAAGTCCCTTTGAAATTGGTGTGACCTATTGCTGACCAAGACAAGATCATTTTTAGCAGTATGAAGAACAGTAATACTACTTTCGTATGACTAAATACTCAATTTACAATACTCATTACAGAATATAGAGAAACAGAATGGTTCCCAGTTGGTAAAAGGGTCAGGCAAGGCTACATCCTTTCACCCTTTCTGTTCAATTTGTATGCAGAATATATCATACACAGAATAGGTGTAGACAAAGAAGAAAAAAGAGTGAAGACTGGAGGAAGGAATATCAACAATCTGAGATATACAGATGATACCATACTATTAGCAGAAAACATCACAGACCTGGAAGAGCTACTAAGGAGGATCAAATAAGAAAGTACAAAGGCAGGCTTACTGCTGAACATAAAGAAAACAAAAAATAATAATGACCACAGAGGATCTACACAAATTCAATCTAGACAATGATGAAATAGAAGAATAAAAGTGTTCCTACACCTAGGATCAAACATTGATCAGAATGCGGACTACAGTCAAGAAATCAGAAGACGACTTTGGGGCTCTACAGACAACCCCTAAGGGACAGCTCTGTGCCGCCTCTGGCAGCGATAGCTTTTCTGCACTCCTTTGGTGCAGTGTGTCAAACTTTAATTTAATTCATTTATTACAGCCATTAGGCCAATTTAAAAACACACATAAAAAACACAATAAGACATCTAAGTGACATATAGCAACATTCGTCAAAACATGCTGATAGCCATTGACATATTTCAATTTAAAATGACAGACATAAGAGAGCATCCGGCCCCCGGGCCTTGGGTTGCCTACCCCTGATATAAGCCATTTTATTCCCTATTACCATGTATGGATGTGAGGGCTGGACAATTAAGAAGGGTGATAAGAAGAAAATCAATTCATTTGAGATGTGGTGCTGCAGAAGAGTACTGAAGATACTGTGGTCAGCCAAAAAGACAAACAAATGCATCCTAGAACAGATCGAGCCTGAAATCTCCCTGGAAGCCAAGATGGTCCAACTGAGGCTGTCATACTTCGGCCACATCATGGGAAGGCAGGACTCATTGGTAAAGGCAATAATGCTAGGAAAGGTGGAGGGATGTAGAGCTGCAGCAGTTTGCTTTTGCCTGAGTCTACTGAGAAGAAAAGATTCCTCTTCTTCCATTTAATTGAGCACCAAAAGTACTTTTGCACTTTGAACTCCATTTGCAGCAATTGAAGTAAGCAAAGGACAAAAGGGGGGGGGGAGTGGGTGGAGGAGAGACAAAGGGGGGCATTTTAAAAGTAACTGAAAAAGCAAGATGACAGAGGATGAATCCAGAGTATTCCTGACTAACTGCTCCAGTTGGAGGGTGTACATTCATTTCTAGCCATGTCTGAAACATGAGGACAAAGTGGGGAAGTGAGAGGAGGGAGAGAAGCAGGGACATTTTAAATTCAGCTGAAAAAGTGGGACAACAGAAGATTAATCTGGACTGTTCCTGGCAGATCATGACAGCTGGAGAGTATGAAGTCAGCACCAAACAATTGTATTAAAATTGTCTTGAATTAAAGAAACAATTTAAAACTGCATCAATAGATGTTTGTTCAGTTCCTATTTATAATAGAAAAGTTAAATATAAGGCACATTCAGATATCGGGGTGGAATAAAATAACAGGAGCAAAATCATTGCAACTAGAGCCCTATCTAAAGCCCTATATTTGCCTGGAAGACAATCGGGGAGAGATGTGTGGGAATGTCCAATTCTTTGTTGTTTTCTGGTTTCTTGACTACATTCTCCATTTTGATTAAAAACTGAGGCAAGGTATACAAAACCTTTAACTATTTCAATGTCCTCATGGCCCTCTTTAAAATCATGTAAATAATTGGTGGTCATTATTTTAGTTTTCTTCATATTCCACTCTAACTTTGCTTTTGCATTTTCTTCCTTAACTTTCATCAATAATCATTCCATGTCTATTCTATTTTCTGCAAGCATTTCATTTTAAGCTGTTGATGTTCCTTCCTCCTTTCACACCTCTTTTCTCTGAGTCTAATCCTGGTGTCGGCTACTGGATCTTTTTTTCTGATTCTGTTCCAGATCAAGAAAATGAAACTAGAAATTATTCTAGTTTTTCATCCAGGTTTGGTTTAACCCCCTGATTCCAACCGTACCTGTTTCTGAAATACAGTTCTCTCTTTCTTTTCTGTCAATTGTTATTCCAACATTGACTTTCAAACAATTATGCAGTTTCAATTAAAACACTTGTATTCTTTCCAAAGCTTCAGAATAGGTGTCTTGTTGAGCATTTCAAAAGGCTGAGACTCTTTCAAAGTGTAAAACAACTTTAAGTGAATGAACAAAAGACAAGAGCTTCTCCAAGGGCATGGAATGAGTCCAAGACGGAAATGAGAAGAGAAGACAGTCTTTGCCAGATTCAGCTCTCAGGTCACTCCACCACAGACTCACTTCTTCTAATCTCTCATTTGTGCCTTAAGAATGGGGAGACTTGGAAGCCTATTTTCTATTTCAGTAGTATCTCTCCTCTCTCTCCTGCCACAGTTTTTCATTGGTCCAAGATATACCATAGTTGTACATTCAATATTTACAGTGGCCTTCCCCAACTCTGACACAATCCAGATGTGCAGGACTCCAGATCCCATCATTCCCAGCACTGTGATGGGAATTGTAGTGTAAGACATCTAAATAGCATCCACAATAGCATCCACAGTTAGTGAAAGCTGATTTATAATGTACAGATGGCCCTCCGTATCCACCGATCCTACATTCATGGATTCAAACATCCATAGTTTAAATTTTAAAAAAGTCCCAAAAGTAAGCCTTGATTTTGCCATTTTGCATAAGAGATACCATTTAACTATACCATTGTATATAATGGAACTTGAGGATCCATGGATTTTGATATCAATGGGGGTGGGCCTGGAGCCAAACCCCAGCAGATAACAAGGACCCACAGTACTGTTATTTTATAACCTGTATTTATTAATACTGTGACAACAACTGCAAGGTTATATTAGTTGTTGTGTTCCTTCAAGTCATTTCTGACTTACAGTGACTCTAAGGTGAACCTATCATGGGGTCTTTTTGGCAAGGCTGAGAGACTGTGACTGGCCCAAGGTCACCCAATGGGTTTCCATGGCTGACTCTGGTCTCCAGAGTCATAGTCCAACACTCAAACCATTATACATGCTGGGTCTCACAAGTTCATACACTCCTTAACAAAAGGCATTTAATCAAAGTGATGTGCGACAAAACCTTTGTCACAGAAATTACATATAAATATGCAATAATAAATACAGTACTTTCAAAAGATCCATTTAATGATACATATATGAAAGAGTAATTAGTGATCCACACAGTTAATCTGTGAAATCCTAGGTGGAGAGAGACTTTTTTAGCAAACACCTAAAGCTTTCAAGCTTGAGCTCATATCTTCTTTCCAGGGATGGTTTATTCTACAAGGCAGAGGCAGCTATGTGACTGAATGCCTTCTTCTGAAGTTACCATAAACATTTGCACTTGATGTATAGTGGTTTAAAATGATGATGCTTCTAAAAATGTGCAATTTCTCTTCCATTCAATCAATTTATAATTGTTGGGGCACTTGAAATGGAGTCCAATGTGGGGACATAGGGACCTGGAAGGAACTGTTTTGCTTGTTCCTATAGTCTTACTGGCAAAATACCAAAAAAATATATGTCAGTTTTGCTAGTGTTGTTAGTGTACAAATTAATTAATTTCAGACATGGCTAGAAATAAATGCATACTGCCGCCATTAACTAAAATGGTACTTGAGCATGCATGGATTTTGGTATCTGCTGGAGGGTCCAGAACAGATCCTCTATGGATACGGAGCTCTGACTGCAATATAATGCATATACAGTAGTATACTGAGAGCAGGATATATTAAGGGGTAAGCTTTTCTTCATTTACACATATGCACACACACATGCACACACACAACACATATACACATACATACATATTCACACACTGTGTTATTTAGCTTTCTATGCATTTTGTATGCATTCAGAAGTGATATATAGTGTATTATTTATGCTTTTTTGGTGGCCAAAAACACATTTGAAAGCTAAAAAAACAAAACCCTGGGTTCCACTTTTCAGTCGATTCCACTTTCTGACAGTCCTCTTGTTCCTAACCCATCAGATAAGTGGGGGCTTCCTGAATATGCAGCAGAGCCGGTGGCCATATTCCATCGCTAGCACCTACTGGTATGCAGTCTTGCCAGATTTCACCAAACTAGAGCCATCTTCATGTTTTGGATGGCAATTCCCAACAGCCTTCAGCCAGCCTTGTCATGCTAAGTCAGGGAATTGTGAGTGTCATATTGTAATACATTTAGACAGGTTGGCCAAGATTTTGTAAACAGTTGCCCCACAGTTCAATTCCAAGATATGTCCATTTCTTTTTCAAAGCCACCTGAGTTAGTATCTACCACTAGTTTTGCTATAGCAAAATTCATCATGGGAAGAAGTTTCTCCCTATTGCTCGGTCATGTTAAATAGTTCTGGGAATATTTCACAACAGGCAGTTCATTGTGAGTCACTGAAACTCATCAGCCAAAGCCCAAGCCAAGGCCCACGGATGCTGATGCTGCAGAGCTCTGAACCGCTGTTTTGTTTCTGTTATCATAGCAACAGCAAGGCTGAGCAGCAAGATGTGTGTGCTTTCTCATAACAGATCTGACAAATTCTTTCTTGTAGGGCAGTGCCTTTTAAATCTCTTCAAATCTATTTATTCTTCTCTGAGCCAAGTACCAGCAAGTGGGAGTTGAGAGCAGGAGGAAAGACAGGTGTGTTCTTGGCTTACAGTTAAAATCTATAAACATCATAAAACCTATAGAGTAATTGGTGCTGCTGGTTTTGTACTATACAATCCTATGCAAAGCAAATATTTCCCATTTTGCAGATTGATCCTAGTTCTGTTTTTACTCTCCTTTACCTATAGAAACTACTCCCTGGCCAGATATTGGAGCCAGATAGAGCTCAGTGGGCCTTGTCTACATGGGCCAGGATACCCGCCACTTGTCCCCATTGTAAAAGCCTTTGTTCTGCCATGGGATAGCTGTACACGTGTGTCTCACTAAGCCACTTTATGCACCCACTGCCACCACAAGTTGCATTGCTTGATCCCATGGCTGGGCACCTTGTTCTGATCTCAGAGTGAGTGACTGATGGCAGCTGTGGACACATTGGGCAGCTCAGTGGGATACATTTCAAACAGCCATCCCAGTACTAGAACACAAGGCTCCAGACCAGGGCCGAGAGACTTCATCTCTCAGAATCCCAGGAGCTATTGGCCAACATGGGACTATTGGCCAACATGGCTGAGGCTTCTGGGAGCTGAAGTCCCTCGGCCCTTAAAGGGAAAAGTTGCCTACCCCTGCTCCAGACCTTTCCGGAAGATCCAGGGTAAAAGGTAACTTTTAAAAATTTGTTGTAAATATAGCCCAGTTCTGGTGCTAAATGTGCCGGATGTCGTCCAGTCTGTTTGCACCAGAAAACTGGGATTTGGTCTGTGTATTGTCTGACTCCCCACAGAGAGGATGCAGGGAATCTGGTTTATTTGGCCCATGCAGACAAGGCCAGAGTCATTGTTAATGAGCTATAATAGACAAAACTCCATTTTAATGTATACTTGTCCCTCCACATTCGCTGGGGTTAGGGGCACAGGACCCTCGTGAATGTGGAAAAACCAGAAACAACAAAAACAATATGTTTTTACCTGAGAGAACACCTCTCTAAGAATCTCTTGGTCTTCCAGTGCAACTCTGTGATCAACATCTGCAAGACATTGTGCTGGAGGAGCTACAGATGCATAGTGGAATGCTCTCTCTAGGAATCTCTAGGTCCTTCAGTGCGACTTTTGGTTAAAGTTGACCGTAGAGTTGCGCTGGAGGACCTAGATATTCCTAGAGAGAACATATTAATAAAATCCGTGAATAATGAAATCCGCAAAAGTCAAAGCCGCAAATGTGGTGGGACGAGTGTATCTAGCAATGCTTTCTGGATTCTGTAATAATCATATGTCATGTGCACATTTTGTAAGGTCTTAGGGGGAACTCCCCAACTTATCTTCTGTTTGTTTTCTACAGAAAAACATTTTTTTGAGAAGGGCTGAATCAGCTCCTGGTTTGGGGGACATATTTGTAACTACTATAACCTGCATGTGTGTTCCCTCAATTTAATTCCTTCATGGAAGAACATAACTGTCCATTTGTTAGACTGATTTTACAAATTATGTTTGTATAATATATGAAGCCAGTTCACAGGTTCCATCACTAACAGATGTCAAGGTAATGATGATTAGCAGCCTTATGTTATATAGCATGGGTGATAATGTGATGCAGAGTGGACGCATGTAGTCTCCAGCCTCCCCAGACATTTTGAAGCCTCAACTACCAACCATGAAGTCATCAGCTTACTACTGATTTTTTGCAAAAAAACACAAACATTTTTGTTCTAAAACAAGGTGCAGTGGAATACCTTGAGAGGAAAATCACATAGTTTCCTGACAGTGTGATTCTTCTCTAAAACAAGGCATTCATTTTTGCAGCATCTTGTTTTAATGTAAAATGGACAAACTAGAAGTGAGGGTTTCCCATTTTGGGTTGCCAGCATGCTGCTGCAGTCAAAGAAAATTTTTGGAGGAACCTTTTGAAATACTCTCCCATAGGCAGCCTCTTATCTCCATGGGCTTTGGCAGGCTTGACAGCTCTGCCAAGTAGTCATAAAACATCTTCTTTCCCACCCACAATGCCTCTGACATGCCCATGCTCCAAGGCATTGTGAGCGGTTAAACACTGTAGTTCCCAAATCCAACTGCTTGATGTTGGAATACTGATTTAAACAAAAAGAGAGAGGAAAGTGCTGGGATCAGGATTGCTAGAGTGAGCACTTTAGAGGGCTCCTGTACCTATAATGGTTGTGCAAAAGAGAGGATTTCAGCAGGCATTGCTTGTTACCTGTTCATGGGACAGGTAAAGGGACAGGAGCTCTCTTTAATCTTCAATTAGGCAATCCTAGCTGGGGCCCTAACCACTGTGTACCAATGTTTTGTGCTGTCTCCATTGGTTGACAAAAAGCACTCGAGCAACAAGACTTTGCTTTAATACAGCAGATCCTCCACATTTGCTTGGATTAATGACATAGGACCCCCCCCCAAGAAAATGGAAAAACTACAAATAAAAAAACCTAATTTTTTTAAACCTGAGAGAACATCTCTCTAGGAATCTCTAGGTCTTCCAGGGCAAATCTATGGTCAAGATCTGCCAGATGTTGACCATGAAATTGTGCTGGAAGACCTACAGATGCCTAGAGAAATGTTCTCTCTAGGAATTTCTAGGTCCTCCAACATGACTTTGGCAGAAGTTGACAACAGCATCACGCTAGCAGACCTAGAGATTCCTAGAGAGAACATATTAATCAAATATGTGAATAATCAAGTCTGCAAAAGTCAAAGCTAAAAATGTAGAGGACCAACTTATATTTTCTCTGTTAGGACTGCTAGACTAAAAACTGGAGATGGTTTTTATGCTGTTAATGACTGCGTAAAATAGGAAATTTCAGCAAGTGTAACTTATCACTCAACCGGGTAAAAAACAGCACCTGCTTAAATTCCCTCTTCATTAAAGATACAAAAAGTATCTCTAATTTTTACTTTGGCAACCCTGATACCTCTTTATCCAAACATTCAAGGCTGCCTTTCTGCCCTATGGGGAAAGTAAAGTACTTGATTTCTGCTGGTGTTTGGTTCCAGGACCCCCCATGGATACCCAAATCCATGGATGCTTAAGTTCCTTTAAATACAATGGCACAGTAAAATTGTTTCCCCTAATTGGCAAAATCAAGATTTGCCTATTGGAATGTATATATTTTTGGAATATTTTCAAGCCATGGATGGTTGAATCCAACAAGGTGAATAATATAGAGCAAAAAGTGCAACCCCTGAACTCCTTATTTGTGACTTTTGGTACCCCTGGACACCCTTGCAAGCTCTCCACTTTTACATTTGAACAGAGCATTTTTGGCCCTCAAAATGTATGAAAAGACTAATCACACCCTCCCCAAGTTTCCATGGCTATGAAGAGAACTTGAAGTGACACAACATTACTTCCAGTTTCAAAGTGATGGTACAGTGAAGCCCATTTGAAAGATGCCCTCCAATGTAGTCATCCACCCAGGCGCAGAGGTTGGCATTGTGTCTCTGTATGCAGATTGCAGAGATGCATTGGATTCCCCTGGGGTGCTCCATGCAGTGATCACTCCTGCCTCACATTTCCTCTGCTAAACAGATGGATTAATATTTTAATCATGCTTTAACACTGGAAGAGTATTTGCATTCCTCCCCCAAACTATTCAGGTCTACAAAAATATATTAAAATATATTAAAATAAAATAAAATACCAGAAAGCATTCTAGGTACAACAAATCCTGGATCTTCTAGAGTTAAATCTTTTAATATTAGGGCTTGCTGAAAGAAAGCTGGTCCGTTGCCTGGCAACTGCTGCGCGGGATGCTACTGTCATTCACTGGATACTTCCCCAGAGAGTCAAGCTTCTGCTCATAGAAAAGAGGTTATGATTGGGTGGAAATGACATCATGCTACTTGAAGGGGGCTTCAAATTGTTCAAAAGACATGATTTAACGCAAGTACTTATGAAATCAATTCTACGGGAACTTCTCACATTCCTTTAAGGCAGCCCAATCTGGTGCTTTCTTAGATGCATTGCACTACAATTCCTGTCATCCCCAGCTAGCATGGCCAATAGCTGCTTTCAGAGATGCCTTCAAGTGATAGCGAATAGCTTAAAGCACAGCTCCTTCAATGGGATCGCTCCCTATGCTCTTATCCTAGGGCCACTCTTTTCTTAGCAACTGCAACCATAAATAGAAAGGGGAAAGCATTTCTCTCTTTGTATTATATATAAAGTTCATATTTGTGGGGATGGGGGTTCAGGACTCTGAAGAAGAGGTCTTTAATGGAACTCAAATGTGGCCCTGAGTTTCTGGGTTGAGAATTCACAAGTTGGCTTCCTAGGAAGAACTTAATGGAAGCAGAACTTGGAATGTTGCTTTTAAGATGCTTAAGCAGAATGTCTTAGAAGCCATCAATACCTGAATTGTTAACAGGATGATGCTCTGGAATCCAACACATCATCCCAACACTGTTCAGTTATGATTATCTTAAACATGCTGTTCTATTCCTCCCCTTTAAAAGTAACTTTCGAAGTTCTGCTTGGAAACAGGCACCATTTAACTCGATGGGACACTGTTTCTAATAAGAGAAATAAGAACAAAGTGTAAGATAAAGGTTCCCAGTAAAAGTGAAGAGAACTATGGGGTAATGGTATAGAACAGTGATTCCCAAATTCTGGTTATCCAGATGTTTTGGACTTCACTTCCAGAAGCTCCAGCTATCTTGGCCAATGGTCTGAGATTTTGGGAGCAGAAGTCCAAAACACCTGGAAGGCCAGAGTTTGGGAATCACTGATCTAGACGCACAAACAGAAACATCCAAATAAAGTCGCATCCATTAATCCAAACACTTTGTCTTATAAGAGTACATCCACACTGTACAAATAATTCAATTTGACACCACTTTAACTTTCTGTAGGATGGAGCTATGGCTGTTAAAATGGTGTCAAACAGCACCCATACTTTACAGGAATAAGCCTGCAGGGAAGAAAAAAACACCTGCAATTGTTATCTATTAAGAATTCAAAGGCATTCAAGAGTGTTATAAAACAAAGTTTATTTTGAAATACTTTATCATAATGAATTGCATCTCTTTGGTAAAAATAAACTCCATAAACATTTCAATTAATAGAGGTTAGCATACAAAAACTAAAATATCTGTAAAATTGTCTTTAAACCAGGTCAACTACTAAACTGGGCTTAGGGAATAAAGTGTTAGAATGGTATTTGTCTACCGGCAGAGTTATTCTATGTAAGTCCAAGGGGTTTCAATATGCTATCTTTTCAAGACTGGAGACAGGGTAGAGAAACAACCTAACAGGAATCTTTAGAAAGAACACTAGTTACCTTGATCCAAAAGCATTCTTACAATTCCACTTTTTAAATAAATAATAGTTACAACGAATTTGCAATTGTAAATAGTTTCATATCACTATTAGATGGCAACATAATACTTTTAAATTAGGTACTTTCAATCTGGAAAAAAAAAATGTACACTTCTAAAACAGACCTTTATTGGCACTGGCAGTTAAGTTGTAGAGAATGTGCTTTCTCCAAATAAATGGCAGGTACAATATTTTAAAAATAAGCTACTCTTCTTTTTCAATAAATATTTTGACTACTCCATTGTTAGCATGGCAGGGTATGCTTTGCTTTAACCAAAGCGTTTGCTTCAGCCAAACAAAGTAGCTGCAAACTGTGCAAGTTCAAAGTTGGTTTTTTTTTTCTAAAAAGTATTGCCTGAAATTCTCACAGAAGCTATAATTTAGCACGGAAATACAAGAAAGATTTGCAAAGCACTGGCGTCAGTTGTTATCTCAAGAATGGGCAGGCTTCTCTCAGAAACCTCTCCATATTAATTTTAGGACTTGGACTAAATTCTTTTAACCTTTCCCCCCTGCTACCTTCTACCTGCTGCTAAACTGATGGTTTGACATAAATTCATTTAGAAAGAAAGAAAAACCCCAGCAACTTTCAAAAATCACTTGGGAAACAGAACTAGACTGTATGCTTGAAACAGAATGACTACAAATGGCATTATCTGGTTATATTTCTCTCCACTATACCACATACAATCCAAAGCTTGGACAAAGGACCTTCTCTGGATTATAAATCCCAGAACTGCCCAATCGGTATAGCCAGTGGCTTCACTAGCTGGGGGACTGGAATCCAGAAAAGATAGTTTTCCATGTTCAGATTATGATTATTTTACCACTCATGCTGGGCATGTTTACACGAGACATATGATCCGGTTACCCCCTGCCCTCACTGTCAGCCTGTGAGAGCCAAACCATGGAGAGCCAAAGCCTTGATTTGACTGCAGACTGTCTTAACTGTGGACAATTCTGCAATGAATCTGGGCCACCCCTACATTAAAGCATGTTTTAAAAATGAACCAGTTGCTTTAGATCTTCCCAGAAAATCCAGAACACTCCAGAGTGACATGGGCTGGCTGTTTACACAGAGCCCTGCCGTGTTGCCCACCACCATCAGCACAGGTCACTCCCTCTGATGTGACAAGGTGCCCAACCATGTGATTGATACTGGGCACCTCATCTTCAACATCAGAGGGAGCAGATGGCATAGCGGGACATGTGGTTAGACAGCCACCTGCCGTTGCTCTGGAATGCACAGATAACATGGGGAATTTGAGGCAGCTTTGGGGCCAGAATACTCCAGGAGTGGCCAGTGGAGACCTGCCCACTGTCACCCATGCTACCCTCTTGGTCAATTAAGTGGAGATGGGCAGCACAAGAGAAATGTGTCTCAGAGCAAGCCATCCCACGCAATGCAGGGGAGGAACTGGCATAGGGATGCCTTTAATGCACCAGCCCATGTACAGCGTAACACCACCACTTATATGTTCATTGAAACAATAGCAGCATTCGTTGCTACTGAATACTACTACCATTGTAATACTTTAATAGTGCCTATGCAAAAGAGCTCTCCTCCTGCAAAAGAGCATGGGACAATACCAAACATGCCAACACCGATCTTTGTAGCTGCAACAAAAACAAGAACGCGATTTCTTCATCCTTTTCACATGGATATAGAGTGGGATTACCATTTGCCTCTCCTCTCTTAATAAGCAAAAAACAAAGAATAGTTGAAGGTAGAGTTCCAGGTTCAGAGAACAGTATGTGGTATGATCATCTTGGGATGCAGGGGGAGATAATGTAACGGACGAATCCCCAGACAAACTCCCTATAGATAGAAAGCTGGTTTCAGGAGCCAAGCTAACCTGCTTCCAAGCACACTAGTTTTCTATATGCAAGAATCATCCAATCATAACATCCACTACCATCACTATGAAGAGGTATAATAGTTCATGGAGGATTAGTATGGAGGGTGGGAGCATACACTCTTCCTGAACACATAAATCTTTAGTTCAGGATGGTACAGGAAAAAAGGCATGTACTCTTAACAACAAGATGTGACTTCAGGTGTAACCTAAGGACTCCTCAAAGAGAAAATGGAAATCAGTTCAGCTCTCTCTATGGAAGAAAAGTTGCAAAGGACAGACCAATATATAGAAGTGAAGCATCAACGAATAATTAGAAAAGCATTTATAAAGGTATACTTAGAAAACAAGTGCTCTAAGTTTGGTGCTTCGGCTATCAAAGATTAAGTACATGCAAAAATGCATGGATATGTACTCTGCCCCCATCACCATCATACCTCTCTAGACCTGACTATCTGCCTCTTGGACCTGCTGAGCTGTTTTCTGGAAGTCAGCTGAGTGTATGAACCACGAGGATTAGGGAGGGGGGCAGTTTGTAACAAATCTGTTTTTGTCCCCCTTTTTAAAGAAAACAAAACAAAACATCAGTATCATCTGGATGTGTCCAAACTACACCAGAACTAACCAGAACCACACCAGAGGTAGAGGAATGGGGATGTGCTAAGATGGAGAGACATTTATAGCACTTCACTGTCTTGTTTAGAACTGGGAGATGTAGTCTAAATTATTCTACTCTATATGCCAGAACAGACTCTGTGGATCTGTGGATTCAGGCCATAGGAAGACACACAGGTTTCTGTTTAAGAAAGCTATTTTGCTACACCAGAGTTGCAAATGGAGATCACTGAACCTCCCAAGTCTGAGAATTCAGGGAAAAGCAGCTCATTCCTATAATTGCCTAGATAGATCCATTAGTCCCAACTAAAGTAAACCCAATGTATTAATGCAATTTACTTAAATGCCAACTTGACAAATTCCTCTTGATTCAATAGATCTGTTCTAGTTGGAACTAACAAATGATATAGGCTGTTATTTTGGCCCCATGACCGTATAACTTATACATAAAACCATACTGGAAATGGACACGAGAGCTATCCAGACAAGAGAAGTGCTTTGCAGCAACATCAGGAACTTCCTCAGATACTATATCCTTTTCTTGGACTCTTCCACAATGCATTTGGAAAGGGAGTCAACCCTTTGTACATTGTTCCTCAAGATCCAACTTACTTTACATATGACACAGAATGTAAAACTCTAGACAGAATTGTTTTAAAACGGAGTTTTGTGTGTGTGGACCTCATTTCTCCTTATTATTCCACACCATAAAATGTACTGTTCTCTCCCCTTTTTTGATACATTAATTTATGACATGCTGTGAAGTTAGTGTTTTTTAAAGCAAAAATATTATTTCACACCTTCAAGCAGAAGTGATCCGGTCCAAAACTGGACCACCCCATTCTTTGTGACATATAGCCCGGAACATCAGCACTGGGATCAAAAATTCGTGTCCTGCCACAAGTACAAGCCCTTTTATTTGGACTTTTGAATGGTTCTGTTCCTCTTTTATTGCTCTGCCTTTGGACATGTGAAGGAAGGGAGGGGAGGATAAAGAAACATAATTGGGGAAGTGCAGTCAAGGTTAACAAGTACTATATATTTTCTAGTACAAAAGTGACCACAGACACTTCACTAATAGTGGGAAGACACAAGCTGCTCAAACACCAAATTCTGTTGGGAACAAAGAGGCTGTAAACAGAATGTTTACTAGGGCCGATGTAAAACAACAAGACTGATCAAACAAGACCTGGGGAAAAGTAACCTCCTTTTAAAAATCTGGCTGATTTTAAACCAGAATTGAATTCAGTTCAGAAATAGGGGAAATTCTTTTTTGGACTACAATTCCCCAAATCCCCACCACCACCTCACCAGTGGTCATGCTGGCTGGAAGATACTGGGAGTTGTAGTCCAAAGGAATTTCTCCAGGCTAATTTAGTTATTGTCAACTTTCAAAAGATATGCCAGATCAAAGGAACACTGTAATTTTTTTTTTCTTAAGACAGCCCTGTTGTCTGCATTGCTACAAAAACAAATTCCAAATCACATAAAAAAGTTACTAAACACATATTTGGGGCAAATGTTAAATGGAAAGGACAACTCTTGACCAGCAACACAACGTACAGGACTTAAAATGCGCATACACACTTACTATACAGGCTTTTGTTGACTTGCAAGAGGTGAATTCACATTAAATTCCCATGCTGTAGGTGCTCAGGACCACACAGTATATATCATTCTTTGCTTAAAGGAGTAAGTAGACTTACAAGTCATGCTCATGGCAAAAACCATGATATGGAAAAGATATGCAACTAGAGCCAGTCACAAGTTCAGACATGTCCTTTTCTTCCTCTGTGTTTCTGTTCAACCATCTGCAGTCTCCAAGTTGACTATTTTGTGAACCAATTCCACCCAATAATGCAAATGTATTATTGAGCTACTGGGTGTCAAGTTATGTTATTTTCTTGCTCCCATTTTAGTCAGATTATTGGGAAATATACTTTTTTTGAATGCAACTCCACGAATCCTTTGCCTCCTGTCTCATTGATTCTGGGAGTTTGGGTCCAAAAAGTAACTTCCCTGAGCACTGGTATTGCTTACTTTTCTGCAATAAGTAACAAATATAATTAAAAATAAGATACAGGCGTTTTTGAGAATTTGGATAAAGAGACTTAAACAGTTCCCTTGGCAGGAAACTCTACTCAGCTAAAAATTGCCCCAAGAGGAGCAGACCCTCAACACCAGCTATTAGTGAGGAAATATTTTTATGGCACCACAACTGTGGGGCAATCCACCCAAACACCCTTGCACTTTTAAATTGCAAATAAAAACATATTTAATGAAGCATTTTCAACTGTGGATTCAGCTTCATTTTTATACTACTTTGCTAGAACATAAACCAATTGCTTGGGGACTTAATAGAAAACTAAAATCTAGAAAAGTTAAAACTAAATCATACAATGTCATTGTCTAACTTGGGAGTGGGTAGTTGCATCAGTCCTTCCCATGCTGACTTGTAGTAGCTGAACATTTAGGAAGCAAAACCACAACAGAAAAGTCACACGAAAAGGCAAACTGGGGTTTTTGGCCAATTCATCTGAGCCTCTGGGCTGAGAAGAGCAAAAGCAGGAGACACACAGAACGAGCACCATTTGTGTTTAAACTTTACACCAGAATAAGTTGTGTATAAACAGGTGAACGTGCAAACAGCCATGCATTAAAGTTTGTTTTGTTCGTCTAGAAACTAGCAACATGTATACAAAGTAGAGGCATTTACAGTTTGAACAAAGATTTTGCTCCAAAACACTAAAAATGCTACACAGACCCTTGCCAACACGAGGTGAATCTCTGCCAACATTATGCAACAGATTGTATTTGGGATCCAGCAGACACACCATGCGGGGCTTCCCTGGACTGTGGCACTGGACCTCTACAAAATGGCTACAAGAATGACTGCAGTGGAAGAGTTGACACAAGATGTAAGGAGGCAGCATTCAAGAGAATGACAACTCTGATCATCTACTATAATGGGATGGGATGGCCAAATTCAGTGGGTCCAGGGGCCAATTTGAGAAGGGGGGCAGGTTCCACACATTCTGCCACCTCCTTTGGCTATCTAATGGCAAACAGAAATTGATTTGTTCCTCCACTACTGCTTTGGCAAACAGAGTATTTAAGAAAGCAACTGGGCTTGCTTCTCAAGCACCTTCCAGGACCACAATTACCTTCGAAAAATACCCAAATGCCCTTTGTTGATATCGTTGCTACACTACCAAAATTAGATTGTGGCTCGGGGACCACGTCACCACAAAAGTGTTTGGGGATCACATTCAGCCTGCATGTTGCCTGCACTACAGGGATGGACTACCTGTTGCCCTTCAGATTTTGTTGTACTACAACTCCCATCATTCCTTAGGACTGGCTATTGCTGATAAAAGCTACAGTGCTCTCACTTCTGTGGAAGGTCACACATTCCCCACTTCTCCCCAGTTACTCTGTTAGGAAGCTTTATGCCACCGTTAAACATTTCACTTCAGTCTAATAAGGGCTAAAATGGACTTTAGTCTTCATTGGTTTCCCCAAAAATAGGGGTCAGATTTGCTTAACTGGTTGAGCATGACCTCTCTTACACAATTTTTTAAAAAAGAGAAAGAAATGTGAAAATTATAAATGTTGCTTATTCTGCTTGGCTTGGTGGGGCAGCATGTGTTTAAAAAATGAAATACAAGCTGCCTCATGAAACCAAGCAGAATAAGCAACATTTATGCTTTAATCACCACATGGAGCCCTTTCACACTACACAATCAGAGCACTATGAGTCCACTTTTAACCCCCATGATTCTATCTTACAGAATCCTGGGATCTGTAGTTTAGGGAGAGGTATTCAGAATTCTCAGCCAGAAAGCTGTAGTAGTTCATCACCAAGCTACAAAACCCCAAGTTTCCATAGGATACAGTCATAACAGTTAAAAGTGCAATCATAGTGCTATAACTGTGTAGTGTGAATGAAGCCATAGTATTCTAGTCATTCTGAGAACTGCAGAACTGCCCCAGCTCACTACCTGGAGACATTTCCCATGGAAGCATCCACTGAAACAAACAGGAATTGTGTAACTAAGAACACAGCTATGCTCTTTGCAAGATTCAACCTTTGGTCCTCCAGATGTTTTGGACTTCTGCTCCCAGAATCCATGACCGTTGGGCATGCTGGCTGGGGCTCCTGGAAACTGAAGTCCAAATTGTTTGGAGTGTCTAAGAGCCACTATTCAAGGGGTCAGGTCTATCTGTGAAGCCTCCTAGCAATGGCACTGGGGGAGATTATTCTGTTAAGATCAGGGCTGGAAACTGTACAGACTTCCAGTGCTGCTGAATCAACTCCCAACATCCCTTGCCTGCACTGTCAGTGGTGAGGAATGCTGGGAATTCCAGGCTAATGACACTGTCATTCTCGGATCGGCTGTTTGTTCCAATCAACACTTTTTCTCATACTACTACTAAGAACAGGCTGTAACAAAGCAGTTTGATGCCACCTGGTCATGGCTTCATCCTGGGATTTCAGGTTTGGTGAGGTATTCAACCTGGTCCGTCACAGAGCTCTGGAGCCTCACCAAACTACAAATCCCACGACTCTGCAGGGCAGAGTCATGGCAGTGAAGGTGGTGTCAAACTACCTTATTTCTGCAGTGTGGATACACCCTTAGTATGTAGAAGCAGCCCCTGTGAGTTTCCTTCCCATCACACAAAACAACAACATCATTACAAACAACAGGTACAAGAAAAGAACTGTTTTGGACAATACTGTTAGCTATAACCTGCAGGCTATCCATCTCACCAACAAAGACAATTCTCTCTTTTACCTGCATAAAAGCACCCAATCAGCACAGCAGGTATCTTAGAAAAACCAAGAGCATACATGTAAGGTCATGTCTTCTGGCATATGGGGATAGGAAAACTGTATTTTCTCAGATGATGCACACATGAGGCATTAACTCTTACAGAGAACATTGTTTGTAAAGATGAGAGGCCTCCAAGCCTATATCTGAAGACAGAGCCCATTCAAGACTTCTCACAGCAACAGGCATTCTTTTACCATTTCCTTGTGTTTACATTTTCTACACACTACGATAACACTGTTGCACACAATCATGGCACAGCTGCCACAGAATTTGGCAAGAGAAATTGCCAGCATCAACACTGCAGAGTTGCATCAGTCCTTCCCATGCTGACTTGTAGATGAACATTTGGGAAGGATAACCACAACAGAAAAGTCACACAAAAAAGGCAAACTGGGTTTTTGGCCAATCCATCTGAGCATCTGGGCTGAGAACAAAAGCAGGTGACACACAGTATTGTAGAGAAACTGCAGTATCAACACTGCAAAGTTATAGTAGGTTGGTACCGCTTTAAACTTGTCATGACTCCATATTACAGAATTTGGGATTTGTGGTTTACTGGGGGATTTAAAATTCTGTGTTAAGAGAGCTCTAATGAATTGTCTTGAACCAGAGCACAGGGCTCTCTAGAAGAGAATACAAGTATCTCACCAAACTATAGATCCCAAGATTCCATAGGATGAAACCATGCAAGTTAAACTGGTATCAAACCACTATAGTACCAAACCACTATAATAGTGTTCATGCATGTCATATTATTGCTGAAATAACCAATATAAGAGAAAGATTCCATTCTGACCATACCAAATCCATTCCCAGTCAGAATTTAATCCCATGTCTCCCCTGTCCAAGAAAGACGAAGACTGATAGGAATTTTCAGCATCATGTTTTTCTAAGTTCCTTTTAAGTTGTGTGTGTGTGTGTGTGTACACATGTGCACAGATATTTAAACAAAACAATGAAGCATACAATTAGAGAAGGAAGGCTAGTGTTCCAAGTGGCATTAAGCATCCATTCAAAAAGATGTTTTTGCAAAGCCTATTGGGAAGTACATCTATCAGAAATGGACTATTTCAGAATGCAGGTGGAGCTCACATGATAGCAAGTTCCAATACAAGATGAAGATGCCTGCAAATAGAGCACTAGATGGTTGGGAAAAGGAAAAGTTAGAAACTTTTACCCAATATCTAGCTTTCTAGCTGTGCGTATGTGTGTGTGTGTGTGTTTCATAGAAAACAGTGCAGAGACAAGTGAGTCTTCACCTGCAGTATGAAATGGTATATGAGCTACTTCAACCTAAAAGAGAAAAATCAATCACCATTACATTATGCTCTATGTGAAAAATCTAAGTACAGGTTCTCTTTTTGATTTTGCAGCCAACATTTTTCACTTAACTGGGGTATTAAGACAACAAGAAGGGCCTTGGATTTGCAAATGAACTCCTGTGTTGTAGATATAAGAGCTAATAATTTTTCTCCTCATAAGGGCCACCCATAAGAAGGAAAGAACAAGCAGCTTACTTCATGCTATAATTTGGAAATTTTAGTGTGAGAGCAAAGACGAACCATTCAAGATGAAACTCTCAAAAATATCTTAAGTTCGCATCTTACACTTCTTCCACCCAGCCCGTTTTATAATTGCAGGTATCAGTCTGTAAATGATCCATGATGGCAGTGGTATAGCATTAAAACATTCACAGACTCTTATACATGAGAAAATTATATAATGATGGGAGACAAAGCTAGGTGGGGATAAAAACCATTATTTTTGCCATTACTTGTACCAGAATGTAAGATGTTGCCCAAACTTGCAACCACACATATGTTTTATATCACAACATATGTTGAACCTGTAATAAATAAGGGTGGAGTAAACCAATTGTGGCGTCTGACTCCCTCCCTCCAGATGTAATTTATCCACGTTCAGGCTCACCCGGTGTTTGTATCCTAGATGCCAGACTGGAACAGGAGACAATGAGTTAAAGCAAATATCAGTCCTAAAGAGACTTAATTTAGTTGGGACTCAAAGGTCTCATTCATTTCACTTGCTCTCTAGGTACGAATTAGTCTAGGGTGGACAACTGGTGCTCTTCCAAATTTTGTTGGGACTGCAGCTCCCAGCCATCCTAAACCAGCAGTGAGAGAACATGCGAGCCATAGTCCAACAGCATCTGGAAAGTGTCAAGTTGTCCACCCTTGATTTAGCCTAGTGTATGAAGGTCCAATCTAATTGATGTCTACTGCCTGATCTTGAAAGCTCAGGTGGAATGAGCTTCCATGTGTATATTGCAACGCATGGTCCTCATCGTCTCAGTACTTAAACCTCAAAATGTGAGACAGAAACTCCACACTGGACTTGATGAAGAAAGTCACTGTTCCAATACCTGACATACAAGCATCTAGTGAGCCTGGATGCAGGACAGGCATACTGGGACATAGGGTACACTCTACAGTGAGTGGCTTCACAGGCAATGATAATACATCTCCCAATCTCCATTTCATTCAAAGAGCTTTACAAGACCTTCCTTTACATCACCTGATACAGACAAGGACACCTGTGTGAATCCAAACACTCCACCAATAAATTTAGAATATTCAACTTGGTTAAAATTATTAGGGAGGGTAGGGAGGTATTCAGTTTTCCTTCCTCACCTGTTCTGCACAATCTCAAGTCATCCTTCCAATCCATCTAAAAACCATCATGCTACAATAAAGGGGGGAAGAAATTAAATTAAAAAAACATTTTGTAAAACTATAATCTGCAAAAAACAAACAAAAGATCCAACAAAACTGTCCTTTTATGGCTTTGATCTCCCTTGTGAAGGGAAAGTAGAGGAGTATTGCCACACTGAAAAATAAAAAAAATATGCATTTAAATCTATCAGCAAACACAGCTTTTCACGCCATGTCACTATTTGTTCTCCTTCGTTTGTGGCTATGGGTCTTTGCAGTACTTATTAGGGAGCCTAGACATGTGCTGATGCCAGCAAGGTGAAGCAGAGACCCTGCCGCCTCTTTCAGTTCCTCGTCAATCTCTTGGCACAACTCCTCCAGGGCTTTCTGGTGGGGTGGGGCCTTCTCTGAAGCCCCACCGCATGGCTGTGAGGTGTAACCACTATCCGCCAAGGGATCATCATCATCCTCTTCTTCCTCCTCATCTTCGTTGTCATCACCATCAGTGTCCACTTCACTGTGGAACCCTTCACTGCCATCACTGCCTGTCCGGCTGGCTTCTGAGACGAAATCATATACCTCATCGATGGAGGATAGGGAAGACATGCTGGATAGCGATGCACAACGCTGTGAGGCCACACCACTGGCACTGTAGTTGTGATCCGCCTTAGGGTCAACACTGGTGACCACCAAATCGCTCTCGTCCTGGTTTGCCACCCCATGGTTGTGGAATGTGCTACCGTAATTCCTCTTTTTGGAGAGCTTGAGAGGCTGTGGCTTTTCACCTGAGGGAAAGGGAGCATTTTATTAGACCCTGTGATAAACAGTCACTGGAGTCAAAGCAAGGAGGCAGACCCTGAAAAAGCTATAGCACCTAGAATCCCCCAGGTAGCAATTTTATCCAAGAAAAATAAAAGATTCTGGGATTTTGGAAATGTAGTCCAAAAAGGCAGCTTTTTCAAAGACAACTTGTTTGCTTCTGAGGTCAGAATGAGGCACCCAGTGATGATCATATGGTTGAGCATCTCATTGTGACCTGAGAATGAGGGAGTGGCAACAGCGATGGATGTGTAGAGCAGTATGAGCATGGAGATAGCTGCTCCCACACAGGAACAGGGAGCTCCAGATTTTCCTAGAAGATCCAGAGTAAGTGGTAAGTTTTAAAAATAAGAGTATTACACCCCAGTTCTGGTGCTGAATGTGCCAGATGTTGTCTGGACCATTCGCACCACAACTGGGTTTGGGCTGTGCATCATCTGAACAGGATGACACCGGAACAGTGGTGTGTATGGAAACAAACCTCTTGGCTTATGCAACCAAGGCAGATGCACTTTTGATTTGATATACTGGATATTTCCCATTTCTTCTACTGTCACTGGAGGCAACTGAAAAGTATCAAACCAAGATTGCTCACATTGACCCCATCTAAAACCTTCCTGCCTGTGTTCCCTTCTCTTGAAAATTTAATTGACTTAAAAAGTATAAGGATCTTATGCAGTCACTATGTGCATGTTTATCTATGAGTAAGCTACACTGATAAAAAAGGGACATTTTTGTCAAGCAAGCATGTACAGGATCTGGCTGAACCTTTATTTTCTTTCACTATCAAATCACCTAAGAGAAATCTTAAAATGAGGAGCAAAGAAACTCTACTGGTATTTTTTTTCCCTGTCAAACTGTTCATTGCTTTAGCTCAGGCATAACATCTAAAAATTTACACTTGAAATGGGTTTTAAAAACAGCAGCATTTAAAAGGGAGAAGGGGTTACAAAATATCATGCATTTACAGTTTAAAATGCCTTCTTCGATGGATGTATTCAAAAGCATCATGGCAGTAGCAGCATCAATATCAGAGTCTGAAAAGGAAAAAAAATAAGCAACAAATTAAGATTTAATTTTGATAGTGCATACACACACATCAGGCTAACAAATGAGGTAAAGTAAGGGTCTTGGCCAAGTGTAACCAATCAGAATTACAGCCTTAAGAATTTGAACACTGTTCCCACAAATTCAAGGTCAAAGGCTGCAGACATACAGACTCTCCAGAACAGGGCCACAAGCTATACTCCAGATCAGATCATTACAAATTAGAAAAGCAAATTAAAAATGGATGAGCAGGATCTCTGCTTGGCACCCAGGTTTCCTCTAAGAGTTCAGTTACTTTACTGCCAAGTTAGAAGGAAGAGCTGTCAACTGCAGAAACAAAGGATGAGGAACAGCATAGGAAAAAGAAACACACACCAAGCAGTTTGAAAAACATAAATAATAAATGGGAAATAGATTAAGAATTGGATGAATCATAATTGCCATTGAGGTTGTAAAAAAAGAAAGATGAAAACAAGACTCAAATTCAGACTAAACAAAGGCAAGTTAATAGGAAAAAAAAACCCTGCAGGATGGCATGACTGGAGGAGAAAAGGAAAGGTTGTTTTTTAAAAAAATATGTCAAAAGACATGTGACCCTCTAGATGTTGTTGGACTGTAACTCCCATAATTCCAGACTACTTGCTATACAAGGAAGACTGATGGAAGTAGCAGTCCAACAGCATCTGAAAGGCCACTAACTCCCCACTCTTGTCATGCTACAAAGACTATGGCAATAATTCCATAAAAAATTATTCTCAGATAATGCCCAAAGCAGGCTTACTACTGCACATAACGAAAACAAAAATAATGACCATAGATTTATCTACATAAATGCAGCCTAGACAATGAGAAAATTGAAATGGTTAAAGAGTTCCTATACCTTGGATCAAACATTGAACAGAATGGACACTTCAGTCAAGAAATCAGAAAAAAAAACCTAGGAATGGGAAGGGCCCCTATGAAAGAACTAGACAAAAGAGTAAAGAATACACAACTGAACACTAAAGTCAGAATCATTAAAGCCATTGTTTTCCTCATCAGCATGGAGAGATGTGAGATTTGGACAATGAAAAAAGGAGATAAGAAAACAACCTCATTTAAGATCTGGTGTTGGAGAAGAGTGCTGAGGATACAGCCAAAAAGACAAGTGAATTGATTCTTGAACAGATGAAGCCTGAACTCTCCCTGGAAGCCAGGATCACTAAACTGAGGCTGTCATACTTCAACCACATCATGAGAAGACATGATGCATTAGAAAAGACAGTAATACCAAGAAAGTTAGAAGACAGTGGATGTCACCACACTTACCTTTAACAGATCGGCTCTGACTCTGTTTTAGAACTGAGGCTAAATAGCAAGGAGATGAGGAACCACTGAAAGAAATGAAAAAGAATCCCAAGGTTTACATTTGTTTTTATTTATTTCTCTATTTAACTTTGAGCCCAATTGTCTCCCACACTGGGACTCACAACTGAGCAAAACAATTAAATACGAAAACATAATCAATTATCATATTAGAACTTCATTCTAGAGTGGTAATATTTAAATAAAATCAAGTTAAAATCAGTTGTAAAACAGAGGAATCAAAAAAATTAAAAATTATCTGACTCTGCTAATTAAAAGTGAAACCTACTTTTGTTCTAACCATATTGACATTTGAAATCACAGTGATTCTGAAATGGCGGTGTTTCGCTTGCACTGGAAATTACGTAACAAGTAGAACTACTCAAGCTGGTAAACCGAGAATCAGTTTCCAAAATCTTTCCTAGACTCTGTCCATATGGGCCAAATAAAACATCCCTCCTATACCCTGAGGTATATCCCCCTTAAAACAGTTTGTAAAAACTCACTGTTTGCTCTAGATCTTCCTGAAAGATCCAGAACCCTCTGTTGTGATGCCAAGTGGGCATTGCATGCAGGTCCCATTGTATTGCCTGGCACCACCTCCACTGGCATGAGTTGCTTGCTCTCAAGTCAGAATAAAGCTCCCAGCTATGTGATTGATGCTGGGCACCTCATTCTGACCTCAGAGCAAGCAACACAGCAAGACACGAGTGCAAAAAGCTGCCAGTAGCAGTGGAGCAAAGCAACACAGCAAGACGCAAGTGCAAATAGCTACCCGGATTGCAACAGAGCACCCAAGGTAATAGGAGACATTAGGGTAACTTCAGGACCAGAATATTTTCCTGCGTATAAGACTACTTTTTAACCTGCAAAATCTGTGGTTAACGTGGGGGGGTCGTCTTATACGCCGGGTATAAGGATAAGGAGGATGGAGGTGCTGAAACTCTATATTTTGACTGGAAAAATGGGGGGTCGTCTTATACGCGGGTCGTCTTATACGCCGGAAAATACGGTACTCTCAACTGCTCCCAGAATATTCTGGCCTGTGTGGACCTGGCCCTAGAAACGCTGGTCAGACATTTTTTTAGAAATGCACCTAGCAGGACTGCTTCCATACATTTCACTGTCTGAAACAAAGGAGAGAATGGTGTCCCCTCCTATTTATAGAAGGTGACTAGATTGGCAGTGGGACCTCACTTTGCCATAGGGTCTGCCACCACATCTGAGGGAAGCAGATCAGTTTGGAGCAGGGGTTCCCAACCTTTTTGACTCACGGAGCTCTTTTTGGAATCAATTTCTATGGCAGAGCCCCTAAGAGACCTGCCCTGTGTCTTGTAGGTTAACAGTTTTTAGGAGTACAGT
>CM034701.1:377568091-377582365 GCA_020142125.1 Phrynosoma platyrhinos | reverse complement strand
ACAGGAAAAGAGATTCCACCTCAACATTAGGAGGAACTACCTGGCAGTGAGAGCTATTTGACAGTAGAACACACTCCCTCGGAGAGTGATGGTGTCTGCTTCTTTGGAGGTCTTTAAACAGAGGCTGGATGGCCATCTGTCGGGGATGCTTTGATTTTGAGTTCCTGCATTGCAGGGGGTTGGACTGGATGGCCCTTGTGGTCTCTTCCAACTCTGTGATTCTATGAAACAAAGCCAAGGTTTTGTATTTCAGCACACTGACACACATATATCCTGTTTCCATTGCATAAGTGGTTCCTCTCTGATCATTGCAAAAAAACAGCTGTTGGGTTTAGCCCTGGGATTTTTTTAAAATAACAACTCACAAAGCAGCTATGTGCCCTCTGATAACCCTTGAGATTAGTTAGGTCAGTCACATCAACACATACACACACACACATCAGAGAGGGGGACGCACACTTGCATGTGCCCTATAAAAGGAAAAAAATGAGAGATTCCTTCATCCCTTCTCACACCACCCTTCTCCCCACCAGCAAGTGGTACACACCACTGGATCAGCAGGAACACAGCCTCTGCCTCGCACTACCAGCCGCTCACAAGCCAGCTGAGCAAGAGGAAACGCTGCCATAGCAACCCAAACCAGGCTGCTATCCGAGCCCACACTCACGCTAAGCCATCCCCGGAACAGCAACAACTTTTAAATAAAACCTTTTACTGTGCCGAGCTGATGAAACCTGCCATTTTCCAGCTGCTCTGCAAAGACTCGCAAGCCTTCCCCGTGTCCAAATTCAGCAACATTAGGACTCCAAAGGATGGCAAAACTTTTAAAGTCACCTGGGCAGATACCAAAGCATGGGAAAGGACAAGAGTGGGCAAGCAGATTGGCATTAACTTTTCTAGGATGTTTTCCATGTGTAATTATTTCTGAGTCATTCAAATGTAGCCTTAAGCAAGGGAGGAAAACAACGCCTGTCCCCTTCCTTGGTTACTACTCAGCATCTGACACATGTCTGATGAATCCATCCAGTACCAGGCAGGGTTTACAAGAAAGAGTCCAAACTTCCTTATTATCTGTCTTGATTTCCCTCTATCAAACCATTCAGCATTCACTGTCTGGTATAAATCATGGCATATGTGAAACCCAGCCCTCCTGTGCTGGCAAGAGAGCTCAGAATTTCTCTTGGTGATTTACTGGGGGTCATGCTAGCATGTTGCCTATATTTTATAAGGTATCTGGTACCTTCTGCAATGTTTTTCCCAAAGTTTTCCAAATGCAACAATACAGAGACTTCTTGAGAAATTCAATGTTCCCAGCTAAAGGAGGTGGGTTGCTTCCCACAGGATGGAGACAACCTGGATTTCAAAGGAGGGTTTTTTGTCTGCTTGTTGCTAATGGAGTTTAAATTTTATTTTCTGGACATTACAACTCTTTGTTCTTCAGAGCCAGCATGGCCAAAAAGGAGGAATTACCTCTGCCTACATGGATATCCCTCTGTAACATCTGAACTGAAAACAATTATAATAGCTTGACAAAATGTTAGGCCTGTGATTCCAACATTGTCATTTGTTTTTCTTTTTTTCTGCTCTTGGATTTTTAACACCTTTGCCTGATCAAGAAGCCAGTGGAGCCTCAAAAGTTTGCATCATGTATTTTGTGTGTTTTTCTTGGCCCAATGAAGGTATCACTGTTTTGTGGATTTTGGATGTTATTGTATAATAACAGCAGTTCTCTTCATGCCAAAACCAAAGTGGCAGCCATCACCATCCTAAAGCTCTATATAAGTATACTGCTGGAATTTTATATTCCAGCAGTGTCAATTTTATGCTTCACCAGTTCTGGTGAAAATTAAACTCTAGTTCACAAAAGTATGATAGCAATGGCAGCAGCCTAACTCAAGATAACCAATTCATGGAAGATTTTGGAGCATAGCAAACTACTTGGACAGAGCACAGCCTTTTCAGCTGTACTCAGCTTTTCAGATAATAATATTTTCAGTAAAACTTCCTTACAAATTAAGAGTAATCAAGAGAATGGGGTAAACTAATGGATGTTTGGAATCTGCTTACTATTCTACACTCCACCATCCCAGCAGTTGAAATTTTGGAAGCACGTCTTCTAACAGCACCAATTCCTGTATACAATCAGCCCTCCATATCCATGGATTTTTTTATTCACAAATTCAAGCATCCACAGCTTGAAAATATTTTAAAAATACATACATTCCAAACAGGAAACCATGATTTTGTCATTTGATATAAGGGATCCCATTTGACTATGCCATTATATTTAATGGGACTTGAGTATCCACAGAGTAGCCTAGCAAGCCGTCTTCTTCCTTTCACAGTGGCAAGATATGATTACCAAGTTTGATTTGATTGGCTGTGTCAGTTGTATAGTTCCTTTTTTTCCTTCTTTCGTTTATGACGTTCCTTAGAATTCAAATTTAAATCAAAGAAACCAAAATGCTACCTAGTTTTTATAAAATGATGCATGGACATGGACCAGCTGGATAGAGAAAACACTTTCTCCCCTTCTTGAAATAATACAGCATCAGCATATTAGAAGCTGGGGTCACTGACTGAAGCTAACTGGTATGAGATTCCAAACAGGTAATGGGAGGTGTGAGCCAAAACAAAATTTCCCAGTCCTGCTCTATAAAAACAAACCCAAATTTGGGATTATTATTGTTGTTATTACTGAACCTGAGGCTACCTGGTTTTATTTGCTTGCTGCCCTGCTCATGGTGCAATTGGTTTTATGCCTGACTGTGCAAGAACCAACAGTCCAAATTCCTTTCAGATTTACTTGCTGAAACTGACCTCCCATCCCTTCCCAAATGGATCACATGAATTTCCATGTTACTGAGTAAATAATGGGTTCTGTACAGCAACACATGCTTATTTCCATTACCTTTGTCTCAGAATTCTCCATGTAAAACATGCTCACATGTTCTTAGATCAGAAAGGGAACTGTGATCCTCCAGATGTTATTAGTATTCAACCCCTGACATTCCTCCTCATTGTCTATGGTTGTGTCTGCACTGACAAGAAAATCTGGCTTATCATCAGGGCTTCCAGGTCCATGGGAAGGACGAGATGCCTGCACGACCAGCATCCACAATGTGCCAATACAGGAAGCACTATCAACACACTCCCCAGGAGACCCCTCTCCCTTTCTTCTCATACTCATGAGGGCAACAGCCATCATACTGCATGTCAGTACAGGATACTGATGGTACTACTGTGTGCTTGTGCAATCAATCTGCATGTCTGCAAAAGGAATAGAGTCAGAAGAACCACAGAAACTTGACAGTGAAAACACTGTGGACAGGAGTTGGAAGTTCCAGGTGAGAAGAGATCAGTGGCTCACCTGCCCACCAACACTCCTCCACCATCCTGGCACCTGCACACTGAGGAGTCTCTTGAGTTTCTGCCCTGATTCAGAGCAAATGGGGACTCCTTTTACTCCAGAGAATTGCCTTGGAGTGTAGATTGGACCTGTGTTTCACCTGTTTTGACTCTGTGCATCATCTAAACAAATCAGTTTGGGAACGAAGCAGGAACGTTACTTTTCCTCTATGCAGACATGGCTTTTGCTGGTTGCTGAGACTTGTCATTCCTACAACACTGGAAGGGTTGCATGCTTTCCACCCTCTCCTTGACTTTATACCCTATCACACACACATTTATCTCTTGGCAGGCTAGGTAAGCAAAGAGTATCTTGTAAATAACTGAGAAAAGGATACACTGAGGTTGACACACTATTACCCACACCATTAATTTTCCAGTGCTTCTTTCCAGTGTGTCCAAAGGAGAGGGAGACTTACAGGAGGGACAGTATTAGAGGATTGCAGAGTGGAGGAAGTAAGCAAGTCTCACACAGAGAACCCTGAGAGAAACTACTAAACTTTGTAGGACTTTGCAGGAGAATGAATAGATGTATTTTTACACTTGCCTTGGCTAAATACATCATGGTGAAGGGAAAGAGAAAGACAGAAAAAGAAGGAAGAAGAGGAGAACTGTGCAGAGAGAATAATGCAAGTGCTTTTGGGGAATATCAAATTCTCAAGTCTTGCAAAACAGTTGCTAAGTGGAATTCATCCCCTTGTCGCATGGGAGAGAGAGATCCTCCAGAATTACCATGATTAGAAACTATTCCTTGTATATTATCGAGTCTGGACAGAATGCCTTTTCCAATCATAATTCAATCAGCAACAGCAAATCTGGTAGCCATTTCTTTTTTCAACAAAAGTACCACCACTACCAGCCCACTCTCACCTTGCCATGACTCCTCTCCACCTTCCGGAAACACTTGTTCAGGGAAAGATTATGCCGAACAGAGTTCTTCCAGCCAGTGGGCGCCGTAGCAAAGTAGGGGAAGCGTTCCAGGATCCAACTGTAAATTTCTTTCACCGGCAAGCTTTTATTTGGGGAATGCTCAATTGCCATGTATATCAGAAGGCTAAAGGAATAGGGGGGCTTAGAAGTGGCAGATTTCTTCTCAGGATTAGAATAGCAGGAGGCAGTGTAAGATGGCACATTATCGCCCTCGATATCATACAGAGGACTAACCCCTGGAAGACCCTCGTTTCCGAGGCTGAAGTTTGTTAAGAGGTTAGTACTTTCATGCAGCCAGTTCAAGTTTGTGAGCTCATCATCTGCTACTTCACTGTCCACAGCTGAGGCCTTTGGTCGAGCAGCATCAACCGCCTCCTCTGGCAAGCTTCCCATTCTTTGGATATGTCGTAGCCCCGCAGCTTTCTCTGCCCCTGGTGTTTCAGCTTTCTTATCTGGAGTCATTCCAGTTACTGGACCCATTTAATCTTGTTGGCCTAGAAATACAGGAAAAATATTCTTTTTAAAGAAAGAAAGAAAGAAAGAACATACAAAGGTGATGGATACCAATTCTGACCATCTAGTTTAGTCCAGGACTGAAAATTATGCAGCTCTCTAAAGGTTGTTGAACTATAAATTCCAGCAACCTTAGGCAGTACAGTGGTAAAGAATGCTAGAAGCTGCTGTCCAATATCTGGAGGGTTACACAAATCATATCCCTGGTCCAAGGGTTTAGACCAGGGGTAGGCAACCTTTCTGAGACCTGGGCCAGTCTCCCGTAGCCCAGGTCTCGGCTGGGCTGGGAGGGGGGAATGGCAGCACACGCGCTCACGCGCACCCTCCGCCGCCACGCGTGACCCCCCCCACGCACACTGCAGCCTCTACCGCAGCCGCAGCACGCGCAGCCGCAGGTCGCGACCGCCATTTTGGAAATCAAAATGGCAGCCGCGGTGCATTTGTGCATGCGCAAGAGTACTGCACATGCGCAAACGTGTCGTGGCCGCCATTTTAATTTCCAAAATGGCAGTCGCAGCGAGCGCAGCCGCAGAGCGGCAAAAACACGCTGCAGTGGCGGCTCGCGGCGGCAACCTTCGGCCTGGGCCGGTAAGTCGAGGGACCTAAACCGGCCCCCGGGCTGTAGGTTGTCAGTCCCTGGTTTAGACAGAGCAATTTCCCTGTCCAATATGGAGAGGTAGTGCACTCTTGGGCTACCTCAGAAGGCAGTGGAGTCTCCTATGTTGGGATGTTTTTGAACAATTACATCTCCACCTCTATGAGAAATTTTAGCAAAGGCTTCCTGCATCACCAGAGAGTTGGATTAGATGGCTCTTGAGTCCCTTCTTTCTCTATGATTCCATGGTTAAGCCTGGAACGTTGTGCAAACACAAATTTGTGATCTATTACCATGCTCTGTTCCATTCCCTTAAAGAAAAACTCAGCATTTTCCACAAAGTTAAAATTACAGTAAACCAATACATTGAGGTTTAATCCTTTCTGTTACGATGCAGTGCAAATAAAAAAATTGTACTGTTAGTACTGTTTCTCCTAACCTGCCATTACGTCCTTGCATTTATAATTTAAATATTAACAATAAGTACACATTATTCTTGGACAATGATAAAACTGGGGGCTTCTTTTAACTCTCCCTTTCAGAGGTGCCTAGATCAGAGATCACAATTTCTAACCAGGTGACTTTTCAAAACAAAATTGCATTATAAACTCCCTTGATATTGTCAAAAGGAAGCAATACAGGAAATGTAAGATTAATTGGGTACCATTCTTCAAGTCTGTGCATTTGTGCAGCATGTATTGACAGTATGCCCCTACTTGGGATGTTTAAGGATAATAACCAATGATATAGACTTGAGTCAACTGGCTCAGACTTAAGCTGGATTCAATTCGCTTCATTGATTTGACTTGGCAAAAATGACATAATGACTTGACTTGAGATTCGTACATTTTTAGTGACTGATTGGCTGGTGCCTTTTACTTTGAGCAGCAGGCAAGACCAAAGGACAGGGTGTGATTCTTGGAGAACAGCAAATGCATTAAGCAATGGGCTTTAGGTGGAAGGATCCTTCTGAAACTTTTGAAAAAGGATATTCAGATGTGCAGAAGGTGTCAAGCAAACCTCAACCCTTTCCTTAAGCTCAATGCCTAATGCATTTGCTGTTCCTCTCCAAGAAATGTTAAAAGTTGGCTCCCAGACTTGAGACTAAACTCAAGATTAGACTTGAAAGTATCTTGTAAGGACTTCGGACTCAACCTGAGATCTGAAGGTAAAGACTTGAGACCGGGACGAATAAACTTGAATACATCACTAGTAACAACTGACAGCGCATTTTCAGAGCAAGTGGACAAAATTAAAACACTTCAATGGCTTGCTATAAATTTACCTCTCTTCCCCACATTTAGGTAAGCTAAAAAAATGAAGGTGGTAAAAGAGTTTTGCATATTTTTCTTCAAGTCATTTCTGACTTATGGCAACCCTCAAGTGAAACTATCACAGGGTTTTCTTGGCAAGATTTGTTCAGAGGAGGTTTGTCATTACTTTCCTCTGAGGCTCAGAGAGTGTGACTTGCCCATGTGCCCTGGAGTTATTCTGGTTGTGGGAGGACTCGCTTGGCTAATCTGACCTCCACAGATATAAAATCTAAATGTTCCAAGTCGTTTTGCACTATAACTGAATTACCCAAGATGACTGTTTTGGAATGCAAACAAAGTGTTCAAGAACGAAAACAAATACAAAGATCAATAATTGTAAACATCATCTCTACACACACACCCCACAAAAAATGAACAGTCGAACCGATAAATACTCAGTCACTTTAAAAGCCACATAGGTCCAAAACACACTGCAGAAATAACCCAATTTGAGACTGCTTTAACTGCCCTGTCTCAATGTTAGGGAATTCTGAAATTGTAGTTTTGTGAGACATTTAACCTTCTTGGTTAGAGAGCTCTGGTGCCACAATAAACTACAATTCCAAGCGGTCTCAAATTGGATTATTTCTGCAGTGCGTTTTGGACCATAATCAAAAGGGTCATTAGTCAGCAAATGTTCATTACGTGCAAACTTCACAACTGAAACTAACTAAGGGTTGGGGGTATTATTACTGGAGATAAATTCCTTTTTTATCTAGCATTCTTCATGCTAAGGTGACAAGGAAGAAAGATATTTAGGAAAGCTAGATGGACCACATTTAATCCCTGAGTAACGGGTACACAACTGTTCTACTAGAAATATTAACTGGAAAAGGAGTTAATAAAACTGGAATTTCTACTAGTCAAGGTCGTTACGGTTCAAACCCAACCAAGGATGATTTTGCTTTCTGACAGTAAAGTATTCTGTGTTGGCTGGAAATATCTTCCCCTCCCTAGAGGGAGATAAATTGCAAGATATACAAGGTTTCTCTAAATTAAAAACATACCACAGTTTGCCACAAATGTCTTCAACTTGTCCAACAACAACAACAACAACAACAACAAAAATCAGACTCCACTTTCTTTCCTGCAACTATCTTAATTAAATTCTGCATCAAAGACATTTGGTAAGCTAGAAGGCAACAGAATTTATTGTGTATGTGTGTGTGTGTCTGGGAGACAGAAGAGAGGATAAATATCTTCATTTCACAGCGGGAACCTAGAGCATATCAATGTGAATCAAACAGAGTTATGACATCTAATCAAGCCAAGGTTTCTATAGCAATGGCATCGTGATTTCTTGGCGCCTGCCGCTCATACACAGCGGTTTACAAGCTTTTTATCCTCAAAACAAAAGGGTACCTTGTGTGGTAGGTCATTATTTTTCTCAAACCCCCCACCCCAAACATCCGCACACACCTGATGACAGGGAACTGAGCTGATAGATGGATAACATTCACAAATGCACTCACAATCCCCCAGCAAGGTGTTAGGATTTCAACCTAGGCTTTCTATTCATGCTTTTAGCTTCCTAAGTTCCCCTCTTGGCTGCACAGAACTGATGATGCTCTACAATATGCAATTACTCACAACCAAAATGGCGAAGGGTCTGGAAACCATGCCCTATGAAGAGCGACTTAGGGAGCTGGGTATGCTTAGTCTGGAGAAGAGAAGCTTAAGAGGAGACATGATAGCCCTGTTTAAATATTTGAAGGGGTGTCATGTTGAGGATGGAGCAAGCTTGATTTCTGCTGCTCCAGAGAATAGGGCATGGAGCAATGGATCCAAACTACAGGAAAAGAGATTCCACCCAAACACTGGGAAGAAATTCCTGACAGTAAGTGCTTTTCAACAGTGGAATGCTTTCCCTTGGAGTGTGGTGGTCTCCTTCTTTGGAGGTTTTTAAACAGAGGCTGGATGTCCCTCTGCCGTGGATGCTTTGATTGTGAGTTCCTGCATGGCAGGGGGGGGTCTCTTGAAGTCTCTTCCAACTCTATGTCATTACTATTGCCATTACATTATGCAATACACAAGAATTATGATTTATGAGCAACACCGGGGACTTCATGGCCTTCGAGGTCTCTTTGAGATTCTATGATCCTATGATTCTATAATTCATTGCTGTTGTGTGCCTTCAAGTTGTTTCCAACTTATGGCTACCCTAGGCAACCCTATCATAGAGTTTTCTTGACAAGAGCTGTTTAGAGGAGGGTTGCCATTGGCTTCCCCCGAGGCTGAGAGCATATGACTCTCCCAAGGTTACCCAGTGGGTTTCATGGCCAAGTGGAGAATCAAATCCTGGTCTCCAGAGTCTAAGTCATACCATTATATGCCACACTGCCACCACTAAAAATAATCCACACAATATAAAAATAGTCCATGCAATAATAATCATCTTCGTCGTCACTTACTTAAAACGCCAAAGTATTCCATATATATTTTAATAATACCTGCTTACAGTATAAATGATGGAGACTGTTGTTGTTGTGTGCCTTCACGTCATTTCTGATTTATGATGACCCTAAGGCAAACCTATCATAGAGTTTTCTTGGCAATATTTGTTCAGATGAGGATTTGCCCTTGTTTTCCTCTGAAGTGGAGAGAGTGTGACATAACCAAAGTCGCCCAGTGGGTTTCCATGACTGAGCAGAGATCTGAACCTTGGTCTCTTGGTGTCCTAGTCCAACACTCAAACAACATGACATGTTGGGGATCACTGAACGTTCATTGAAATGAAGATTTAATGGATTTGATGTGTAATGGATACCAAAATCTGTGGACGCTCAAGTCCCATTAAACAAAATGGCATAGGAAAATGGTGTCCCTTATATAAAATGGCAAGATCAAGGTTGGCTTATTGGAATATTTCTATATCTATATCTATATCTATATCTAGAGAGAGAGAATATTCTCAAGCCGTTGATGGTTGAATCAGTGGATTAAAAAATCTGTGGCTACCGAGGACTGACTGTACTTTTTCAAAAAATAGTGCAGGAAATTTTTGGAAGAGAAAAAAGAAAATTCCATCCCACATATCAGGGCATAGGAAGAATTTCCAAAAAAATCCCTGCACTTTAAGCCTTGGGGACCCTCCCGCATCCTTATCGATGTCAGTTAAATTAGTCAGCAAGGACACTGGATAACAAGGGATGACCGAAACCGGAGGACTTGCTGCATTCCTCCACAGCGTTTGCATTCAGGCGTCCATGACTTCTTGCTTGCTCAGCATTGCAAATTTCAATCAGTCGCTGAACCAATGGACTATGCCCTCATTACCAGCACTTAAACCTTTGGCATGTAATACTACAGTGCATTATGTTGCAATACTTTTAGGGCGTATGCATGCATAAGAGTGTAACTGGGGCAGACAAGGAGGAGATGATTGCGAGATCTGTAATTATTGACATCAGATAAAACCTGCTGTTGTTGCCTTCTGGCTGAACCGGTTTAACAGAATGAGAAGGGAAGTCTCTATAAAAACCAAGATGACAGATTTGCAGTTAATGCTGCCCAACCTCAATAATCCAGAGCTCAGAAAAGTTGCTTCTCTGGACTACAGCTCCCAGAATCCCCCAACCTATACAGATAATGGAGTATGCTAGGAGTTTGATACTTAGGAGCATGGAAGAGTAATCTCTTCCGGCAGACCTATCTAGATGATTTTTTTTAAATTGAAAAATTTAAATGATGAATTTTAAATGTAGATTGTTTTAATATGTATGTGTCTTGCTTGTTCTTTTAATTGACGTATATTTTAATTGATGTTGTGTTCTTAACTGATGTATATTTGTTGGTCTGTTGTTGTTCCTTGCCTTGATCCATGGTGAGGAGAGGAGGGTAGAAATAAATAAATAAATAAATAAATAAAATAATGATAATGATGATAAGAATAATTGTTGTTTTTGCCCCACAAAAAATAATTTCTCTATGCTCCACAACAGTTTCACAGAGTGCATCCACACTGTAGAAATAATGCAGTTGGACACTACTTTAAGTGCTGTACTTCCACCCTATGGAATCCTAGGCTTTGTAGTTTTAGGTCATTAGCCTTTTCTGACCGAGAACATTGATGCTTCACAAAATTACAAATCCCAGGATTCTGTGGTATGGTGCCATGGCAGTTAAAGTGGTAACAAACTGCATTATTTCTAAGTGTAGACACACCCATTGTTATGAATCTCCCTCCCACAATAAAGGCAACTACTTGCACAAGTGGGACAACCAGACACCGCTTCAAAGGAACTCAGCACATAATATATTTCAATGGAGGGAACTGGGGTACGAGTCAATAAATAATGGGTTATCAAGCAGTAAAAACCTACACAATCACAATATAAAGACCACTGAGTGTAGCACATCTTGCTTTCCCACAGCAGAGAGAAGCCCTCAAGAAGAAATGAAGTTTGGGAAGCCCACAAATTGGACATTAAGGCAAGAGCCTTCACCTAACCTTGCTCAGTGGTAAACTTGATTAACCAATTTGTACAATTAAAGTTTGTTGAAGACTTTAATACACATATCACACTAACAATGGCATAGTACAATCAGCCTTTCGTATCCATGGCTTTTTTTATCCACCGATTAAAGCATCCGTTATTCGAAAGCATTCCAAAAAGATATAAATTTCCAAAAGGAAACCATGATTTTCCATTTTATATCAGGGACCCCATTTCACTACGCCACTGTATTTAATGGGACTTGAACATCCATGGATTTTGGCATCAATGGGGTTCCTGGAACCAAACTCCAGAGGATACCAAGGGTCCACTGTAAAATGGTGTCCCTTATATAAAATGGCAAAATTAAGGTTTAGTTTTTGGATTTTTTAAAAATATTTTTAAGCTAAGGATGATTGAATCCATGGATGTAGAATCTGTGGATACTGAGGACCAACTGTAAAGCATTTGGGAGTCCGGAGGAATGGGTCAGGCCCCATTAGACAACAGAGGACATTTTGGCTTTGCAAAGTCAAATTCCAGACTTTTCCAGTCGCTACAGGAAAGAAGATGAGAGAAAGAAATTTAAATTTTCTCCATTAGATCACTCACTAGGGTGCAAAGGAGGAAAGGAGACATCCAATGAGACTGCAGGATGGATGGTAAGATTAACAAGTAAACAATAAAGGCTACTGGTTGTCAGATTTATGCATGTACACCCTCCTTTTTGTACCGATCTGAATTTGGGCACAAGAATATGTGACTATCACTACAATTTGAGTCTAGTTTATTTCGAGTAGGTATGGCACCATCAGAGTGGATCCATGGAAGGATACTGTAAGGTGGGTATGAATTTTATTTTATTTTTTGCTAGTCTAGTGGTTTAAGGACTGGAATACAGCTCTGGAGACCAGGGTTCGATTCCCTGCTTGGCCATGAAACCCACTGGGTGACCTTGGGCAAGTCACATGCTCTCAGCCTCAGGGGAAAGCAATGGTAACCCTTTTCTGAACAAGAAAACCCAATGATAGGGTCGCCTTCGGGTTGCCATAAGTTGGAAATGACTCGAAGGCATGCAATAACAACAAGCCAACCTCTAGCTTCTGCTTTTAATTGTCATGGGAACATCCTGGAATCCTGGGATTTGTAGTTTGGTGAGGCACCGCTCTGGCTGACAGTTCTGAACAAGACTCTCTAAATGGTAAAACCCAGAATCCCACAGGATAGAACCATAGCAGTTAAAATGGAATCATAGTGCTATAAATGTGTTGTGAGAAAGTGCCCTAGAAACAGACAATAGTGACAAGAACATGAACACCAAATTCTATCCTGATGTTTCAATATTCAGAAATCTCACGGCACACACACAATTTTTTTCCCCTCCCCACCCTGGACTACAGGCATTTTAGGTTCAACCATTGTTTGAACTTAAAACACACAACTCTGTCCCAAGCACAGTATACCAGATTTCATTTCAATATTTAAATACAGGTTGAGTCTTCCTTATCCGGAATTCCAAAATCTGAAATACTCCAACATTTTTCACAAGTGGCTGAGAGAGTGACACTTTTGCTTTCTGATGGTTCAATGTACACAAACTTTGTTCCATGCACAAAATTATTTTAAAATGCTGTATAAAATTACCTTCAGGCTATGTGTATAAGGTGTACATGAAATGTAAATGAATTGTGTGTGTTTAGACTTGGGTCCCATCTCGAGGATGTCTCATTCTGTACATATATGCAAATACAGATATTCCAAAATTGAAAATCCAAAACACTTCTGGTCCCAAGCCATTTCGGATAAGGGAGACTCAACCTGTATTCCAATGCACATACAGCATTACTAAGTATACTAAATAAACAATCTAAATTCTTTCATTTTGCTCAGCCCTCAAATGCCAGGTATGCTTACCTAGATGACATCCGTCCTGGAAAAATCCAAGAGATATAGAGTGAAGAATGATCTTTTGTGTCTCTTCCCCTTTGTTCTCAGGAACTGCCCCACGTGCAAACATGCACTGGCCACCTCACTAGAGCTGTTGCCAAGATCAGAGGTCAGATTTAAATCCCTCAATGCAACCACAGACAGCCTATATTTGATTACAATGCTACATACACCACCGTGTATCCAAGACAACTGAAGCATTATGTTCTCCTTAGGGATAAAGCCCTGCCTCTTGGTCATAGGTTTCCGCAAGCTGGCACATCGCTTAGCAGCCTCTCCTCTTGGAGAGATAAAAAAGCACATACAGCTCTATGGCTCACAGTGCAGAGCACAAAGAGAGGCCAGGGAATGTCTCTACTCTTTAGTCATGAACCAAAAGGCAAAGAGTTTAAGAACACCCTCCGCTAATGGTTCCTCACTTATGTTTTGCACTCACCTTTACCTTTTGTATTCCAGGTATGTCTGGGGGCTCATCGAATTCTGGATAATCTACAGGTTGAGTCTCCCTTATCCAAAATTCTGAAATCCAAAATACTCCAAAATCCAGAATTGTCCATATGGGTGGTTGAGATAGTGACACTTTTGCTTTCTGGTGGTTTGATGTACACAAACTTTGTTTCATGCACAAAATTATTTAAAAGATTGTGTATAAAAATTAGCTTCAGGCTATGTATATAAGATGTGTACGAAGCATAAATGGATTTCATGTTCAGACTTGGGTCCCAATCAGCCTTTTGTAGGCTAGCCTTGATCCTTTGGGAGAGATGGGCTATTATTATTTATATGCAAATATTCCAAAATCTGAAAAAAATTCCAAAATCGAAAACACTTCCGGTTCAAGCATTTCAGATAAGAGAGACCCAGCCTTATCAGTCTTGGCCTTTTCCCAATCAGTTTGGAAAATATGCAGGGGTAGCTGTGTTGGCCATTTAGCAAATTCACACAAAAATCCACCAAACAGTGATACCTTTACTGGCCAACCGAAATGCACAATATACTTGTCGCAAGCTTTCAAAGCTCCACTGGCTTCTTCATCAGGCAAGATGTTACAAACCAAACAGGAGAAAATTGGATATGTTAGTAAGATGGCTGCATTGTGTTGTTTCTGTCCTTATGGTATGAAGGTAAATTT
>CM034701.1:377557747-377567991 GCA_020142125.1 Phrynosoma platyrhinos | reverse complement strand
TGAATGCGAATAGGTATATGCGACTACCATTTTCAAATACATATCCCAAACAAGAAAACAACACCCATAACACTCCAGTGTAGCCCTTCTCTATAGTGTAATGACACCCCAAAGCTTTTTATTATATAAAGAGTTAGCATTACGGAGTCATAGACTCTTAGAACTGGAAGGGGCCACAAAGGCCATTTAGACCAGCCTCCTGGCACACAAGAACGCATGACTACAGTACTCCTAAGATATACCAATCCAACCTGTGTTTAAAGACCTCCAAAGGAGATTTCTCACACACACACACACACACACCTCCCAAACCATCTTGAGGCAGTCTATTCCACTGTCAAACAGTTTTTACAGTAAAGAAGGTAGAATCTCTTCTTGCAACTTGAATCAATTGGTTTGTATTCTAATCTCTGGAGTGGTAGAAAATATGTCCTCTCCATCTTGTATATGACATTGCTTGAAATATTAAAAGATGGCTATCATGTCCCCTGTCAGTTTTCTCTCCTCCAAGCTAAATATATTCAATTCCCTAAGTTGATTCTTTTATTTATTATTACCAATGGCTAGGATAGTTATAAAGAGTCATTGTGATGAAGTAGTGATGGACTACTATGCCTAGGGTTCAAATCCCCATTCAGCCACAGAAACCTACTGGGTGACCTCAAACACATCACACACACTCTTGGCCTTAAGGAAGTCAATGGCAAACCTCCTTTGAATGAATCTTGCCAAGAAAACTGGTGTGGACTTGAAGGCACATAACAAGTAAGGATAGTTATAACACGACAGCAAAAAACAAACAAAGAGTACACTGGGTATGAATGGTTTCCAAAAAAAACTCCAAAGTTTGTCACTTCCTGCCAAACTGAAATAACTTAATTGTTTGGTTAAAGAGATGTGAACAAGCAAGACTCATTCTTAGAAATGTACTTTCCCTTTATTCCAGACATACAAGACCCACAGATCAGAATACACTCAGTATGCAATCCTACATTTTGGAAGGATAAAGTTACTAGTTAAGATAGCAATTGAAAACTGGTGGTTTTCAATATTATCTTTACTAGATAACAATGGTGGTTGTGGACAGACAGATAAGTATATGAGTAAGAGATAAAGATTCTAAAATAACCAAAGAACTTGCAATGGATAATGTAAAATAGACTAAATGCACTGTTTATGGTTAATGTTTTTCAATTTCTTACCACAGTGGGCCCTTGGCATCCACTGGGCCCTGGTTTCAAGACCCACCATGGATACCAAAATCTGTGGATGCCATTAAATACAATGGCCTAGTAAAATGGTGTTCCTTATATAAAATTTCAAAACCAAGGTTTGCTTTTGGGAATTTATATATTTTTTAATATTTTCAAGCCATGGATGCTTGAATCCATGGATTAAAAAAAAAAATCTGTGGATACAGAGGGCCAACCTTACCTTACATTTCTAAAATAAAATAGTTCTTTTAAAAAAAGATACCTCCTACCTCCTGAATTTAAAAAATATATATGCAAAAGCGGCTCTGGGGAATTACTGGGTGGTGCCATTCTGTGCATTAGCCAGCTGATTTTCCAAACCTGATTTTCTCAGGTTCAAACCAACCCCATGCAAAACTGGTTTTTCAGAGCTTACACCATAAAAGGAAAAAGGGTGCATCTGTCCTAAATGCAGCAAGGATTCTTTAAAACTGCCCCAATTGGTCTAAAAATGTGCCTGTTTTTAACCTGAGTGGAAAAGGAGTGTGTGTGAGAGCACCTTCAATTCACCTATTGACTTATGGTGATTGCATGAATTTCATAGGGTTTTCTTAGGCAAGAAATACCCAGAGGTAGTTTTGTCAGTTCCTGCCTCTGAAATATAGCCTACAGCACCTGGTATTTGCTGGAGGTCTCCCATTCAAATACAGTTGTCCCTTTGCATTTGCAGGTTAAGCATTTGTTGATTTGATTATTCATAGATTACTATTATTGTCACCTCCTCTGCTGCTACTTTATACGCAACTGAAAAAATACATTCTCCCTAGGCATTTCTAGGTCCTCCAGCGCAATTCTTTGGTCAACTTCCAAACTTCAACTTTGTTCACTACAACTTCTGGAAGAAGGTGGACACAGATCTGCACTGGAGCACTTAGAAATCCTAGAGGAGTGTTCCCTTCGGTTAAAAAAAAAAAAGCTTCCTATATTCACTGTTTTTCCACTTGTATGGAGATCCTGCACCCCTAAACCCCATTAAGTTGAGTGTTGACTGTACTAACCAGGGCTGACCGCTGCTTAATTTCCAAAATCAGTGAGGCTCTCATACTTTAGGGTATTTTGGGCCATAACTTGATTACTCAACACAAATCAAAAGGATAGTTTAGTTCTCCAAAAAGAAAAAGAAAAAAAAATCCCAAGAGATACTCTTCCACTGCAACTCTATCTAGAGCTTTGAAAGTTATAATATAGACTATAAATCCCAGAAATCCCCAGCCAACAGGGCCACTGACCTTACTAGTTGTGGGAGCTGTGGTTCAAAGAAATCACTTGTCCAAGCTATACACAGTAGTTGTTGGGTATCTTCAAGTCGTTTTCAACTTATGGTGTTCGTAAAACAAACCTATCATGGGGTTTTCTTGGCAAAATTTGTTACAGAGGGGAGTTTGCCTTTCTCTTGCTCTGAGGCCGAGAGAGTGCAACTTCCCTATAGTCACCCAGTTGGTTTCTATGGCTGGGCAGGGATTTGACCCCTGGTTTCCAAAGGTCCTAGTCCAAACCTCTGTCTACACCATGCTAGCTCTTCTATACATACTTTACTAGGAGTAAATAAAGTTGACCTCAGATTGAATATGTTCATCTATCATTCTTTTAATACATTTAAGCAGAGTAAACACAGTCTTCTTAAAATACAGCTCTTAGTGGAAGGAAGCCTCAAAAAAGACAAGAGGAGTACTTTCTATATGCTGTGTATGACCTCTCCATAAAAGAGCACAACCAGCACATAATTAGAGTGCAAATAGGAGCAACCAAATCCAGGCACCAACAATGCCTCTATTAATTAATCTTCCTTTATGCTCTTAAGCACGATCATTCCCAAGTTTTCCCCTAAGGGAACCCAACTGGATCATGCCGTTTGTGAGAGCCATCTGTTCCAACCTCCAGCATGGTGGTGGATGCTTTGGGGTTGCCATGGTTTACATGTTGTGTGGGTTTGGGGGAGGGAAGACAGACTGATTTTATGAATTTCACTCATTATTTCACGTATGAGTTGTGATGAATACGTTTGCAAAACTGTTCATCAGATCAGTAGAACAGAACAGTGGTACTCAAACTTTTCACCCTTGCCGCCCCTTGATATCTACATACAAACGTCGCGTCCCCACCGCTCGATGTAGTATATGAATAAAAATATGTTGCTTATTTAGTGTGTTTTTTTCATTCAGACATTCATGTATATTTGCATTTTAACATTTTATAAGGAAATAGCATAGTTCAAATTAGAACTGTTTTATTTAAGTAAATTCCACCACATCTGGCAGTCCTGATGGGAAATCTGTACTTGGGACAAGAGACAACTGATAGAACAGAATAAGGAGAAACAGAATGGTTCCCAGTTGGTGAAACAGAAAACCAAGGATGCATCCTTTCACCCTACTTGTTCAACTTGAATGCAGAAAATATCTTACAAACAACAAGTTTGGACACAAAAGGAGGAGAAGTGAAGATAGGAGGAAGGCACATAAACCATCTAAGATATGCTAATGATACCATACTACTAGCAGAAAACATCATGGACCTGGAAGAATTACTAAGGAAGGTCAAGGAAAAAACTGCAAAGGCAAGCTTGTTGCTGAATATAAATAAAACAAAAATAATGACCATGGAGGATGTACATAAATTCAACATAGACAATGAGGAAATCGAAATAGTTAAAGATTTCCCATACCTTGGATCAAACATGGATCAGAAAGGAGACTGCAGTCAAGAAATCAGAAGAAGACTAGGAATGGGTAGCGATGAAAGAACTAGAGAAGATCCTAAAGTATAAAGATATATAACTGAGCACAAAAGTTAGAATCGTTCAATCAACTGAATTTCCCATCAGAACATACAGATGTGAGAGCTGGACAATGAAGAAAGTGGATGAAAAGAAAATCAACTCTTTTGAGCTGTGGTGCTGGAGAGGAGTGTTGAGAATACCACCGACAGGCAAAAAGATAAAGAAATGGGTTCTTGAACAGGTCAAGCCTGAAATCTCCCTGGAAAACAAGATGATTAAACTGAGGTTGTTGTACTTTGGCCACATCTTGAGAAGGTATGATTCATTGAAAAAGACAATAATGCTAGGAAAGGCAGAAGGAGTCGAAAGAGAGGAAGACTGTATGGTAGAAGGATAATCTCAATTAGGGAGGCCATAGGCATGAATCTACAAGACTTAAGCAAAGCACTGGAAGATAAGGGGTCTTGGAGATATGTCAACCACAGGGTCACGATGAGTCGAGGTTCACTCGAGGGCAGTTAGCAGTAACAACAACACTTCATCTCATGTTATGTCCAAAATACAACAGCCTCATTTTATTCATTTTCACTTCTAGTGAGAATTCTAGATTGGTTTGCTTTATGACCCATTCATTTCTCTAAATAGAACTGTTTATTTAATGGGAGATTTTTTTTTAAAAAACTATCGTGTCAAGTAAGTTTTAGGTGCATTTAGTAGTAAGCCCCCCCTGGGTCCCATATTTGAAGAAAGGCTGGATATTTATTAAATCAATAAAAATGATGCTGGACATAATGCAGGGGCAGAATCATACTTCTGAGTGTTTGCCTATGTTAAAAGCCTTGGCACTTATGGTCTCCATAAATCAGAATGACCTGAAGAAACACACAACAACAAAAAGAAGAAAGGAACATGCAGGAACAAAGGTTTCTTTGATATGCAAGCTCTTAAGAGGAAGAGAAATCTCAATGGAGGGGAGTAAACTTTGAAATACTGCCTAGAGCCTAAAACAGTACAGTCCGGAAACTTTCCATAGTGACACGTGCTTGCATTCGTTCATTAGTCCACACAGAGGTTTTCAGAGCACAAAGCTTGGAAACACTCTCTTTTGATTTACAACTCCAAGAAGAGGAAAAACCCAGCCAGCACAGTCACTAGCTGGGGGATTTTGGGAGCTGCAATCCAGTAATGGCTCTGGGTTCCCATGGTAGTGTTACAGCAAGTCCAAATCAGGATCCAGTCCAAATTTTTAAAAAGGTATTCTAGTATGGCGTAGTGGTTTGAGTGTTAGACTATGGCTCTGGAGACCAGGTTCGATTCCCCACTCAGCTTTGAAACCCACTGGGTGACCTTGGGCAAGTCACATGCTCTCAGCCTCAGGGGAAGGCAATGGCAAACCTCCTCTGAGTCTTGCCAAGAAAACCCCATGATAGGGTCACCAAAAGCTGAAAATGACTTGAAGACACCTAACAACAAAACCTAAGATAATAAACCTTACCCCCATACAAAAATATAGATTTACCACCACCACCATCCCAATGACATGAGAGCCACCAGCCACCGCTGAGTCTAAAAAAGTGACTTTCCAACCTTTGCTGGTGTTATGTAATTTCTTTCTCATGGGAAGGGCTATGCTCATCTTTCTACCATTTCCCACACAGCAATCCCCAATAAAAATGGTGGTGACGTTTCCCCTGGTTTCAGTATAAACCCATGTTCCAGAAAAACTATCAGGATATATGTGATGCCATGACTCACAGGTTGCCTCACAGTTTCATTTTGATATCAGTAAAAAAAAAAAATAGGAGGATCTGCCTTGAGGCCAAAACACAAAGTCTTCCCTGTGCCAAATATTTTACACCATAATCCACTGCTGCCAAAGAAACATTAAAGTTCTGAAACATCGCATTTTTGGATTACAAATCCCAGAATCCGCTAATGGCCATGCTGGTTAGGCGACTGTGGCACTTGTAGGCTGCTGCCACACTACAGAGGTAAAGCAGTTTGACACCACTTTAACTGTCATGGCTCCATCCTATGGAAACCTGGGATTTGTAGTCTGTTGTGGCACCAGTGCTCTCTGACAAAGGCGGCTAAATATCTCACAAAACTACAAATCCCAGACTTTCCTAACATTTAGCCATGGTAGTTAAAAGTGGTATCAAACTGCATTAATTCTGCAGTGTAGAAGCAGCCCTTGTTTCCCCCCCCCCCCAAAAAAAAACTTTTTCAAGCTCTGAGGGATATAACTAAAGAATAGAGAATATACCACATATTCTTAGCCAATGGAGAAAGACTATTCTTTCCAAGCATGATATAATTTCCTTCTCTATTGCTTCCTTCTCAGGGCTCAATTGCTGGTAAGAGAGACCACCTGAAGGCGGTTAAACTTCTCTCATCCACCAGTGGTTGTGTGCATGTATAGTTTTGCCTTCTTTAATCAACACGTACCTTGAGAAGGAAGGTAAGCGACTAAAGGACAGATGGTGACATCCAGGATACACCTATACTGTAGGAATAATGCCGTTTGACATTTCCATCCTACTAAATCCTGGGATTTGTAATTTTGCAAGTCACCAGCACTCTTTGAAAGAGAAGGCAAAAGAAACTAAAACTACGAATCCCAGGATTCCACAGGATGGAGCTACAGAACTTAAAGTGGTGTTAAACAGCATTATTTCTACAGTGCAGATCAGTGGTTCCCAAACTCTGATTTTGGACTTCAGTTCCCAGAAGCCGCAGCCAGCTTGGTCAACAGTAAGCAAGTAAGTAAGTAAGCAAGATGATGATGAAGATAAAGATGGAGGAGGAGGAGGAAGAGGAGAATTCTGGGAGCTGAAGTCCAAAACATCGGGAGGACCAAAGTTTGGGAATCACTTGTGAAGATGGTCCCTAGTGACAATGGGATGGTCCCTAGTGACAATGGGATGTGTGTATATGAATCTGCCTGCATTCTGAGATCTTTGAGGACTTTATCTCAGTTCCTTCACCATTAAAGGCACATTTCACAAGGATATGGGAAAGAGTCTTCTTGGTGGCTTCTCCCAAAACTATGTAATTCCTTCCTATGGGATGCTAGGTTGGTCTCTTTCTCTCCTATCCTTCTGCCAGCAAACAAACACAATTTTATTTAAATAACCATTGCAGAAGAATATATCTATCTATCTGATTTATTACCTGCCTTTCTTCTTAAATGGGACTTAAAGTGGATTACAACATGTTTAAAGTTTAATGGGGTATGCTGTACTTACTCTTCGTGGTCATGTTTTAAATGGTTTTTAAATTGTTTTAAATTAATGTTTTTAATTTGATCTCTTTTTCAACTTTACATACACATGCAACTTTATCACAGTCAAAGATCAGCAAATCAACAACCCGAGATAACAAATATAACAAGCTACTCAGTTAAAAAAACAACAGGGAGATAAAAGTTGCAAACTAGCAGATTAAAATAACTACATTTACACTACTACGAGAATAATTCAGTAAAATAATGAAACAGCTGTTACATTCAAGGAAGTAAAAAAGTAAAAGGAAACTGATGTCATCCTAGTAGAAATATCTCAACAAGGTCTGCTAGCCTTAGTTTATTAGAAGTTTTTAACTTTTGTATTCTAGATAGTTTTAGCTCTATTTTGTTTTAACCTATTTTGTTTCATTTTAACTTTTTCATCTTGGGAGAAATGCAGGATATAAATAAATGAATGAATGAAAAAGGTAGATGAGTTTCTAGAGCACATCATCTGCAATTTTTTTACCTGCTACCAGCTGCCAAAAGGCAGTATTGGAACCAAATTCTGAAAAAAGATCAGGCACAGATTTCAGCAAACTTTCTGAAGGGGATTTTTGATCCGTAGGCATCTTGCTCACCACTGTATATGTGACATTCTGCCTAGAAATGGCACTGTTGTGTTCAAAAAAGCACATACACCTTAGGAATGTGGTCACATGTGATAAACATGAATTTATCTAGCATACACAGCTTTCAGGCACCAGAAAGCAAAGCTATTATTTTTCAATTAGCCAGGTTCCATCTACAGTTGCAGAAAGTATGCAAAGTCAGAAGAAGCTACATGAATGCCTCTCTTCATACCATCATATGGATCATGCATAGAGCTTTGAAAAGCTGGTTTTCTAGACTGCAGCTCCCAGAATCCCCACCACCACCAGCACAGCCATGGACTGCTTTCCCTTTGCAAAACATTAGTCTCCTGCACTCTGCGTAGATGGTATAATCAAGAAGAAGGATTCTGAATACACACAAAAAGCAAGTGGGAATTGTTCCAAACCATTTGAGCATCATAATTTTTGCATTAGGCATACAATGTCAAACTATTTAGCACTCAGTTATACAACCGTTTGTCAAAGTAACAAATCCACATGGAAACATATGACGGAAATCTCCAATGCAATTAGGAGGGATTTGTAGAACCAAAAGCTCCACTGGCTTCTGGTCCATTTCCAAGCAGAATGAAAAGCAGTGATGTAGACCCAAGTCAATTATCCAGACTGAAGTTGGACTCAAGTCGCTTCAATGACCTGACTGAGCAAAAATGACACACTGGTTTAACTTGACTTGAGACTTGTATGTTTTTAGTGACTGACTTGCTGGTGCCATTCATTTCAAGGAGCAGGCAAGATCTGCCCTCCAAAGTGCAGGGTGCATTTCTTGGAAAGGAACAGCAAATGCATTAAGCAGTGGGCTTGAGGCAGAAGGATCCTTTTAAAGCTTTTCAAAAGCTTTAGAAGGCTCCTCTAATGTGCAGCACAGGCAGAATGCCAAGCAGACCTCAACCCTTGTCTTAAGCCCATTGTCTTACACTTGCTGTTCCCTCTGAGAAGTGCATCCTGCCCCCTTTTATTTCTGTTAAAAGTTGGCTCGTAAACTTGCAACTTGACTTGAAAGCATCTTGCAAGGACTTAACACTTGTAGATAGACTTGAGATTTGGACTATAAGGCCTGAATAAATAGAATCATAGAGTTGGGAGAGACCACAAGGGTCATCTAGTCCAACCTCTGTCATGCAAGAACTCACAATCAAAGCACCCCTAACAGATGGTCACCCAGCCTCTGTTTAAAAACCTCCCAAAAAGGAGACCTCACCACTCTCCGAGGGAGCGTATTCCACTGTCAAACATCTCTTACAGTCAGGAAGTTCCTCCTAATGTTGAGGTGGAATCTCTTTTCTTTTTCACATCCATTGTTCTTTATCCTATTCCCTGGAGCAGCAGAAAACAAGCTTGCTCTAACCCAGGGGTAGGCAACCTAAAGCCTGGGGGCTGGATGTGGCCCCCCCCAAGGCCTTTGGACCGGCCCCAGGCCAGTCCTGCCACCGCTGCCGCCCCCCCGCTATGATAATATTGATTATTGTTGTTATTACTTGTTCTTGGGGTTTTCTTGGCAAAATCTCCACAGGGCTTTGCCATGGCTTTTCTGGGACTGAGAGAGTGTGCATGCATTTTTTATTTTTTTTTAAAAAAAATATTTATTTATTTATTTATTTATGGTGCTTCGGCCCCCCAATTGTCTGAGGGACAGCAACCCAGCCCCTGGCTCAAAAAGGTTGTCTACCCCTGCTCTAACCTCAATATGATACCCCTTCAAATACTTAAAACAGGGCTATCATACCGCCTCTTAACCTTCTCTTCCCCAGACTAAACATACCCAACTCCCTAAGCCTCTCCTTATAGGGCATGTTTTCCAGACATATTAGAAGTGCTAGTTATGACATACTGCTCAGGTCCAGGCTATCTAAAGGACTATGGGGGGTTGCAGACTGTCAGAAATAGTGCAAATTGAGTCCACTTTTAGGGTTAGGGTTAGTGCTAGGGAATCATGGGAACTGTTTTTTTTTTTCTGAGACATTGAGCCTTCTCTGTCAGAGAGCTCTGGTACCACAATAAAATACAGTTCCCATGATACCCTAACCCTAAAAGTGGACTCAATTTGCACTATTTCTGGCAGTCTGCAACCCCCCTATATCTCTTTGTATGAGCCTGCCTGGGTCTTGACACTTTTAGGAGAGACCCTTAGTTCCACCACATTCCCAGTTATAGTTAGTGGGGATGCATGGCAGGATCTTCTCCATGATGGCCCCTAGGCTCTGGAACTCCCTTTCCAGAAAAGTCAGAATGGCCTCCTATTTGCTGTCCTTCCACTGGCAAGCAAGGACTTTTTTATTCCCACAGGATTTTAAAACCGAAGGACTGATAATTTATCTTTTAGAAACATTTTTCAAACTGGAGATTAAAGGATTGAGGGAGTGGCAGAAACA
>CM034701.1:377528510-377539466 GCA_020142125.1 Phrynosoma platyrhinos | reverse complement strand
AACAAGGGCAAAAATTAATCAGGAAGTGACATCACATTACCCAATAGAGTTTATTAGCTCTGCTGTATGTACTTATAGGCCCCAATCTGTTTCATTAATTATTTGATGCTTGTTTCACATCCCCTTGGCTTACTTGGCTTACTAACAAATTCTAAACATATATATTGTTCTTGTGTTCCTTTAAGTAATTTCTGACTTATGGAAACCCCATGGTGGACCTATCATGGGGTTTTCTTGGTAGAATTTGTTCAATAGGGTTTGCCCATACCTCCTTCTGAGGCTGAGAGAGTGTGACTTGCCAAAGGCCACCCAGTGGGTTTCCATGGCCGAGTAGGGATTCAAACCTTCGTATCCTAATCCAACACTTAAACCACTCTATCATACTGGCTCTCTACACCGGTTACAAACAGTTACAAACAGCAGTTACAAATAGATAAAAGGAGCCTGCCGCATGAAAAAATATATATCTGTATCTAGCAGTGATGTATTAACTTGCCCCAAACAAACCACTACATACTTGTGGAGTGCCTAAATCTCAGCAACTGAGCAAGGTACCCAGACCAACAAGACCCTGCCTTCTGTGCCAACCATCCTTGCTTCTTGAGGGTGACCTGAGTACATAGATAGGCACTTGTACAAAGAGATGTGTTACCATGTATAGTCTGAGACCATATACATGAACTCTCTTCATTCATGTTTTGAGTATACACAGGGGTAACAGATCTTTTAACTTTGGCAGAAGGGCATAATAGATTGGACCCAATAAACACAAACCACACAACTAAACAACACCACTGTTTATCAGTCCTTTAACTGCTAGGCTCATGCTTTCTGAGGACCTGATTTGGCTGGACTTCTCTCCTGCCTTGCTTAGAAAACACCAGCTCTTGTGGCTTCCATGTCAGTAAGATGGTGATTCTGTAGAAACAGAAAGCAATTGGTGATGAGACCAAAACGCACTGATCCTTTTAAAGAAATTAAAAAAAAATTGGACCATCACACAAAACATGGGACTTTGTCTTCTTCCATCCTTCTTCTGTGGTCATTCTGTGCCCACTTTCCTCTGAATAATCCTGTTCTGGTGCCTCACCAGCAAAGATGATGTAGCAGAGTAGTCTGGTCAGTCCAAGTCATGCACAGTCAATGGACGTTATCACACGCGGGGTCTCAAAGCGGTAAGAAAGCAGCATGGAATCAGTCCAGAACCATACCGGAATGGACCCCGTAGCTTCAGACGAGAAAGCAGCATCATTCCGGTATGGTTCTGGATTGATTCTGGTCGCGGCAGCTGTAATTCCTCTTTGTAAGAGGAATTGCAAAGAATGGGGATGATGCTGCAATGCGCCGGGGATGGTGCAGGGATGGGTGGGGTTTTGTGCGACGTCGTGTGATCACAGGGGCAAAGGATCCGGAATGGGACGGGGATGGTGCGGGGATGGGACTGCTTTAGACCCCGTGTGATAATGTTCAATGTATCAATCCAAATTACACTCCACAAGGGAGATCCAAAGGCATAGTCTACAAATGGAGCAAGGTCTGAGGTTATCAGGCAACACAATACACAATCCAGGAAGGTTGCATCCACGAGGAAAGGTTGGTTGTGAGCAACAATTTTCCTGAGGGAGGTGTAGGAATTTATGGTTGGTTTGTCAGCATGCAGTTTTTCCCTGTTTAATGAGTGTTTGGCATTTAAATGCTCCAACCGACACCAGGCCAATCTCTCTCTCTCTCTCTCTCTCTCTCTCTCTCTTTGTCTTGGACTGCCATGGTAGGTATGAGTTCTGGGTCTTGCTATTCTGAAACTGCCATGCTTTCTTGGCTTTCTGGCTCACTGGTAAGGCACTCTAGTTCACTCTCTGGCCTCTCTGCCTTTTCTTGCCCCTCTGTCTCACTGTCTGAATCTGAATCATAGGGTCACAGCACAACACAAACTTCTAAAAGAGCCATCCATAGTGTTGACCCTCCCCCATAGATTCAGAGCTTATTACATTAAAAACAAACTCATCTGGCAAACAGAGGGCCTGTACAGACTGGCACTTTGAGCCAGCATCAGGGCAGACTGGTAGCATGGCAACTGCATGCTGCATGCCTAAAAGCTGCCCCAATGCCAGCGTCATGCTGCTCAGCCGATCATACTGTGGCCGGAGTCATGCTGCATCTTTGGCATAGCATTTAGACGCGCTGTGCCAAAGAATCATTGAAAAGCTGCAGCTGCTGCAGCAAAGGCACCCTTTTACTACTCTAAAAAGGATCAGCATTTTGCCAGTTCTTTTTAGAGCAGCAAACTTCCAGATCTGGGCTGTGGCGTGCAGTTGCTTCAGGCCTAATCCAGCGCTGAAAGGGGCGGCCAGAGGCTGCTCTGTGGGGACCGTCTGTTGAGTCCCAGAGAGAAGAGCATTTATCTTTCTGTCTCCACATGACATTGAAGTCCTTTTGTTCTTTTCCAGTTGTAAAAACATGGGAGAGGGTAATAAAAGTGTCCCTTTTGCCAAGCTGGAAAAATCTATTTGGCAAAAAGGACATTTTTACCACTCTATCCCATGCTTTTACGACTGGTAGAGAACGAAAGTCTCTTCCAACTCTTTGATTCTATGATGTCATGTGCTTCTCTCCATTTGCCTGATGGGGTTGTTTTTAATGTGGTAAGACTCCCAACGCCTTAGGCATCCCCTTCAAAGCTTGGTTTTAAACTCTGGGATGGATTCACCATTTCACTGGCAGGATAGTCACCAGAATGGATTCACTGCCCCACTGGCATGGGAGACAGGAAGACCAAAAATCTGCTATAAAGACAGTTGGAGGATTGCCGTAGGTTGTTGTTGCCCAGCTCATGTTGCATTGAATTAGCTTTTCTTTTCCGTTAAAAACACATCCAAATAAACTTCCAGCACTGAGATCTCAGACTACTATCTTTCCTGTACAACAGGAGGCCTACTGGCCCTTACTGAAGCAGGCAGAAGGGAGAGTGTATAGCCCTGTAAATCTTTCTAACCAATGTAAAATGTGGGCAGAGCTCCCATTTAGATAATCTCCCTTTGTATATGTTGTATAAACACAAACTATTCAGGGCTCACAGCTGCTCTATGCAACACATTAATTGGTGAGAATAAAATTAATACTTCCTTTCTTTAATGAACATGTCTGCGCTAATCTGAGCTGGTCTAATTCTCTGCATTTGGCCCAATAATGAGAACAAAGATGTGGAACAAATACTGGGTACTAACTTATTTGTTTACTTATTTGAATTTTCTCCTTTCCCTGCATGGCGTAAGGGTGAAGTCAGACATGCAGTGCTAGAAACATACTTTTTAGAAATATTGTTTCTGTTGCTAATTATAGTGTTGGAAAAGTAATTTTATTGTAGTTAGATGTTGCAATGTGATTATTCATTATATTACTTTTGAATTGTAACTTCATTACAACTTTATTTTGAAAAAAGGGGGGGATTTAACTCCTTACAGTGGGATGGTGAGCTTTAAATAATCTATTCAAGGTGCTTGAACCTTTCTTGAGCAATGCAAGGTTTGGCGCCTTGCATTGCTCATTTAAAGTTTGGAGTAAAACCAGAGTGGACTCATTACCCCATTGACATGGGAATCACCAGCCACCATTCCTTGTAATGTGCTACCTTCAAGGTCCATGGATACACAGTATAGTTATCTTGCATTTACAACAGGGATTTCATCCACAGAAGCTAACAGAACAACCATTCTCCATAGTAAGTTGAACACCAAGTGTGTAGACACAATGTGTAATCACAGACATTTGATACCACATTAGCTGCCATGACTCCATGATACAGAATCCTGGGATTTGTAGTTTGAGGAGAATTCTTGGGAATTCTGATGTGCATTTCCCTGGACTGTAGCATTAGAGCTCCCCAGCAAAGAATTCTAATGAATCTCAGGGATTCTATATTGGGATGGATGGAGTCATAGGATTCTATGTTGGGATGAATGGAGTCATAGGATGGAGTCATAGGATTCTATGTTGGGATGGATGGAATCATAGGATGGAGTCATAGGATTCCATGTTGGGATGAATGGAGTCATAGGATGGAGTCATAGGATTCTATGTTGGGATGGATGGAGTCATAGGATGGAGTCAGGGCAGTTAAAGTGGTGCAAAGTGCTACAATTGTGTCGGTGTGGATTTTTCTGGTCCGCCTGGTGAACAATGTGACATTTTTAATGTATATCCATAGAGGCACATTCATTCTAATCTTTATCCCAGTTGTGAGAATGCTGTGGGAGCTTAAAGGCTGTGCCACCTGATTTTCACTGCGTCTGGAGCTCTGAACAGCATCAGCACATTGCAGGTGCCATTTTGGGCAACTGGATATGATATTTTGTCACTCCATATTGGACGATTTGGGGAGGGCTTGTTGTCCAGATGTGTCAACCTCAAGATTAGCATTTTAAAATCTTCATAAACTGTTCAGACCGGTGTGGTGTAGTGGTTTGAGTGCTGGATCAAGACCCAGAGGGACCAGAGTTCAAATCCCTGCTGAGCCATGTACCTTGGGCAAGTCACAGTCAGCCTCAGAGGAAGACAATGCCAAACCTCCTCTGAACAAAACTTGTCAGGAAAACCCCACCTAATGACTTGATGGCACACAACAACAACAAGCTGTTTTTAGAGGGGAGTTGGCTGAAAAAAGAATGTTTTGTAAAAAAAAAAAAAGAATGGTGGAAGGGAAACCTGCAGGCTTAGGAATTGATGGGGCCCCCAAGGTTTGTATGCAGCCCCTAGCCACATTATTCCCATCTCTTGTCACGCCTTCTTCCTTGGACCCAGGTTCAAACTATGACATAGGCAGGGACACAGGAGGACATGCCAGTTCTTGAGACAGGCACTAACACTCCCAAGCAGCCACAACACAGAGACATGGACTCAACAGCACCTACTGCAGATGCACTTAGATAAGAGAGGGAGGGTTTGTAACACTCAGAACATTTATACAGGAAATGCTCATTAATCAGGCAACATCTGCTAGAGTCTGCAAGGCTATAAATAATCCAGCAACTCCTTCAAGAAACTGTTGCTGACAACAGACAATTCTGGAGGAAGCAACAGTCTTGTCTCTTGATTCCTGGATCATGTTTCCAAAGAACCTTGGGCCCTGCATCATAAGTTGACCATGCTACTGGACACTCTCTTGGACTGATGCCTTGGATTTATTGCTGTATTTTACTGACCTGGACTGCCATGATTCTTGGAACTGAAACTGGCTGGTAAGTCCTTGTACATGACTGAGACTGCTTCTGTCTCATCTCTGATGGACTTGGCCAGCCTCCAAGAGAGGACACCCCTGAGGAGAAGGGAACATGTGTTGAGAATGTAATATATTGTGGGCTAATAAGAATTCATAAGAATCATGTGAACATTTGACTCAAATTCACATTGGAAACCCAAAGAATTGTTTTATAATAGCTTGCTTGAGGACTGGAGGCAAAGAGAGGATTGTATTAAGTGGGTGAGGTTCAATGAATGGAGCATAGCAAATTCATAGGAAACAGGTTGTGTTCTTGTTGTATGGCTTTAGCTAGTTTCCAACTCATGGTGACCCTATCACAGCGTTTTCTTGGCAAGATTTGTTCAGAGGGGATTTGCCTTTGCCTTCATCTGAGGGCAATGCCCAAGGTCACTCAATGGGTTTCTATTACTAAAAGGTCCAATTCTCACTAACTATGCTGGCTCTCAGACAGGCCATAGGATTAGTAAATACCTACATGTATTCAAAACACTCACGTTTGTGTAATCACAATGGATGCAAGGGCACTGTGGCTGCCACCATGCCACCAAAGGGAAAAAAATTACCCTTTCAGATTTAATCTCCTTCAGTTCCCCCAGCTAGTCTGGCCATCAGCTGGGAGATTCTCAGTGTTGTCATCCAAAAGACTATCCTTTCCAGTATCTGCTAAAACTGGAGTAACTTGCTGTGCAATTTGTACAACTTGCAACTTGTACAAATGCTTGTGTGTCACAAATCTGTTTTATGCGGCTAAAAATAGGAGAAAAGCAGGCATTTACATAGGGCTTTTGTTCAGGCATGTATTGTTTGATTGGCATTGCAGATTGTCTAGTCATTTGAGATAATTAAGGTTGCTTGTAACAATCCATTAGCACATCAAACCGTTGGAAGACACCGGAGGATGAAACACTAGGGGGTTACATGTTGGTGCCGTGAGTCATAAAGCAAAGATCTCTAATAACTCATTATCTTTGCTTCTGGAGAACAGAGGCTCTGTTACTCTTGGGAGTTATAAGTTTAAATTCTTAACTTTGCCTGTTACAATGCAGCCAGTCCATTAGTTACTGAGATTCAGGTGAGCTGTTGACTTATCCCATAACTGTTTTTATAAGCTATCTCTGTTAAGCAAACTCTACCTCCTGTTTATTGATACAATTGATGTTTTGGGTCCCATAGATCCAAAACATGCTTAAGACCCATGCTTTTCATGCAGTTAGTTCCAGATCTGTTTCCCAGCATTTCCAGTGATAAAGGATCAAGTAGCAGGGGATAGGAAATCCCATTCTCTGCCTGATGTGCCTTCAAGTCATTTTTGAATTTTGGCAACCCTATAATTAATCTATTGCTTTGTTCTTACTGAACAAAGCAAGATTTTTCAGAGGCGAGTTGCCTTTGCCTTTCTCTGATGTTGAGAGAGTGTGACTTGCTCAAGGTAACCCAGTGGGTTTCCATGGCTGAGCAGGGATTCAAACCCTGGTCTCCAGAGTTGTAGGGCATGTCTACATGGGCCATTTACATCATTTTCCCCTTGCTCTCACATCATTCTCTCTACATGAAACAAAGCCAAAGGCTCAATTTGAGTGTAGACTTCATGTGGGAAAGCCAATTCTGCACCGAATCTGGACCATCCCTGCCTTAATCCAGTTTTTTAAAAACTCGTCACTTGTTTTGGATCTTCTAAGAAAATCTAGAGCACTCCAGAGTGATGCCAGGCAGCTGTTCATATAGCTGATGTGGCAGTGACAGTCCTAGTTAATCTTCTGTTGTCCCATTTTTTCAGCTGTTTTTTAAAATCTCTCTTCTCCTCCCCCTTTGTACTCAGTTTACTTCAGTGACTGCAAACTGAGATCAAAGTGCAAAAAGGAATAAGAGAAAGGGCCTTCTTGGTGGCTGCTGCCAGATTTGGAAACCACTCCTAGGACGTTATCACACGGGGAGTCGCTGGGAGAAAGTGGAAATAAACCGGACGAGCAGAAGACTTTAATTTACGGGATTTGTCCCGTTCCGCCTCGTCTGATAACTAAATTCGAATTTAAAAGGGGGTTAATTTGAACGCAAACCTGATCTTTTCATTTTCGGGATTTTTGAGGATTTGAAAAGATCAGGTTTTTGTTCGAATTAACCCCCTTTTAAATTCGAATTTAGTTATCAGACGAGGCAGAACGGGACAAATCCCGTAAATTAAAGTCTTCCGCTTGTCCGGTTTATTTCCACTTTCTCCCCGCAACTCCCCATGTGATAACGTCCCTAGGAAAGCCAAGATGTCTCCAGCTCTGTCAACCTTCCATCAGAAGTTAAAGCATTCTTCTGAAATCAGGCTTTTATAAACTGACGGTGGGCTTTTAATGATGTGTGGGTTTGTTTGTTTTTAGGTTTGTATGTGGTCTTTTAATTAATTTAATTATTTTAATGTTTCATATTTTGAACTTTATACATTAATTCGAAAATAACTTTTGTATTTATATTTATTTGAAAGTTTTGCACGGTTCTAATCTGTGTTGTTTTAAATATGTTGTTAGCTTGCCTTGAGTCCCATTGATGAGAGAAAGGCAGAATATAAGCAAATGAAATAAATCAATGGTTGAATCCAGAGATAAAAAAATCCATGGATATGGTGGACTGACTGTACTATCTTGAAAAATGTCTGCGTATATATTCCCCCCCTCCTAATTTGTTAGACATTGGGCCAGAAATAGTGCAAATTGAGTCCACTTTTAGGGTTAGGGTTAGTGCTAGGGAATCATGGGACTTATATTTTTTGAGACATTGAGCCTTCTCTGTCAGAGAGCTCTGGTGCCACAATAAACTATAGTTCCCATGATTCCCTAGCACTGAGTCAGGGCAGTTAAAGTGGACTCAATTTGCATTATTTCTGGCAGTTGCAAAGGCCCTCAGTTTTTTTAATGTTTGGAAACTGTTTGGAAACTTCAGTGGGTTCAAAATGCTGTGGCCAGGCTGTTGACTGAAGCTGGGTACAGGGATCATGTCACACATGCGAGCACACACACACCACAAAAACACACACATTGAAGTAACTATATTGGCATTTCCGGGTGGGATTCAAAATACTGTTTTTGACTTTTAAAGCCCTACATGGCTTGGGCCCAGACTATTTATTCATTTGTTTATTTATTTTATTTCAAGGATTTATATCCCGCCTTTCTCCCACATTGGGATTCAAGGTAGATTAAAAAAGGTAAAGGTATTCCCCGTTGACAAGGTTGTCAAGTTGTGTCCGATGATTGCACAGAACACTGTTCACCTTCCCACCAAAGTGGTACTTATTCATCTACTTGCATTTGCATGCTTTCAGATTGCTAGGTTGGCAGAAGCTGGGACTATTGACAGGAGCTCACCCCATCATGTGGCACCCAAGCCTCAAACTGCCAACCTGCCAATCTTGCAATCAAGAGAGTCAGTGTCTTAACCACTTGAGCCACTGCATCAAGGCAGGTTACAGTAATTTTAAAAGGCAGAAGTAAAAACATTGATTACAAAAATTAAAAAAATATCAAATATTACTAATATTAACAACATAAATTGAAAAACATACATTAAAAATAAAAACAGTCTATCTGAAAGACGCATCTGCTTATATAAGACAGGGCACACATTAAGGATGTTATCCTTAATGGGCCAGAAAGCGATAATAAAGTGGAAATGAGGCATTCCGAAAATAAACGGAAAATAAACCTTGATTCCGTAAATGGCTTTCACACGTAATTCCCTTAATTGCGAATTTACAGTAAGCTCATTTAAGCTCATTCACACAGAAGTGAGAAAAGCCCATAAATGTACTAGAAATGAGCTTCTTGCACATGCGCAGATAGAGAAATGCTTGCTGGAACAATGGGAAAAGCAGGGAAATGCTCCCAAATTCGCATTTGCTTTTCACATTACGGTAAATGTGAAATTACCTTAATTTCGCATTTGCATTTCCTCCAAACAACCAAATTTCAAAAGATCTCAGTTAACACCAGTTTCTCTCCACTTTCTGTCCCGTTTCTGTGCGACGTCGTGTGAAAATGCGGGGCACAAATCCAGTTTCTGTTTGGGATTTGTGTGGATTAACCAGCAGATTTGCCCCCCGTGTGATAACGTCCTAAGATCTGCAGGGGAGGGCTTTCTTGCAGTCCTACCAACCTCAAAAGTGCGGTTGATGAGGACTCAGGAGAGAGACTTCTCCATGGCTGCTCCCAGGCTGCAGACTTCCCTTCCACAGGTCCCATCCCTCCTCTCTTTTCCTCAGCAGGTGAAGACATTCTTATTTAGGCATGCTTTTTGAATCTTAATTGTAGTGTGTCCATAATGTGGTGTACTATGTTTTAAAAATATTTAATCTTTAAATGAATCACAGAATTCTCAAGTTGGAAGATACCCCAAGGGCCATCCAGTGCAAACCTCTACTATGCAGGAATGCACAAGGAAAACATCACCGATAGATGGCCATCCAGCATCTGTTTAAAAACCTCCAAAGATGGAGACTCCACCAGTGGCGTTCTGCCTTGCAGTGTCACCTGGTGTAGGAGGCATGGCTACTGGGGCCATGGCTAAAAGGTTGCACTCACCCTTCCTCCTCCTTGCAGCAGTGGTGTCATCCTCACAAGGAGACAACCACTGCCAGAGGGAATCAGGATTGGATGTGCTCAGCCTTATCCCTCTTCACAGTGGCAATAGCCTCTTTATGAGGAAACCGTTGCTGCCACAAGGAATCGGGACCAGCCGCACTTGACTGTCTCCCTTCTGGCAGAAGCAGTGGTCTTCTTGTAAGAAAATTGCTGCCATTGCAGGGAATCAGGACTCAGTACGCTTGGCCTTCTCCCTTTTTGCAGCTGCAGTGGCCTCCTTGTGAGGAAACCGCTACCACTGTGGGGAATCAGAGCCTGGTGTGGTCGCCCCTTCTCCCTCAGTGGGAGGACAGCCTAATCAGGTGTCACCTGTCTCCCAGGTGTCACCCAGTGCAAGCCGCACCACTGCATCCCCTCTAGTGACACCACTGGACTCTACCACACTCCAAGGCAGCGTATTCCACTGTCAAATAGCTCTTACCATCAGAAAGTTCTTGCTAATCTTCAGATGGAATCTCTTTTCCTGTAGTTTGCATCTATTGCTCCATGTCCTAGTCTAGTACTATTGTCCAGTCCTAGTAGCAGAAAACATCCTCGACATGAAATTATATTGTAAACATGTTTTAAATGTTTAAATTGTTTTAAACTACATTTGAATAATAATGTTATTTAATTCACTTTAAACTTTTCTAATTACGGTATTGCAATTACTGTTTGACATTGGAACACACTCCCTTGGCGTATGGTGGAGTCTCCTTCTTTGGAAGTTCTTAAACAGAGGCTGGATGGCAAACTGGAGAGGGCTCCTGTATTTTTAATAGTTGTATAGAAAAAGTACATGAGAGGCCTGGAGCCCGCGTTGGGGCAGCCTTCCGGAGTCAGAAGAAACCTATGAGAAGTCGGACACATCTCAGACCTTTTCCATGGGAAATGTCCCTCTTTCTCGGATTCTCTGGAATTGGCCGTCAGAGACAGGGAAGAAGATAATGCAAATCTGAACAACTCACAAAGACACCAGAAAGAATCCTTGGAGAAGGACGTCACGTATAATGTCAATGTCCCTGTCATCTTATGGGATTTAGAAAATGGCACATGTAGCCTGGACGATGTGTGTTATCCTTCATCCAATTGCAA
>CM034701.1:377496936-377511920 GCA_020142125.1 Phrynosoma platyrhinos | reverse complement strand
ACAAGCCATAACCTGGCAGAACATATGCATGCAGGCATAGTTCTGACACCAATGCTGAAACCATTACACCACACTGGCTTCTTCAAAGGACACCTAGAAATCCTGTATCAGATTAATATATTTCCTTCTCTTTAAAAAAAAGTTATAGTGCATCAGTGAAATGGTACTTTTGCACTATAAGTAAAGGTATTCCCCGTTGACAAGGTTGTCAGGTCTTGTCCGATCATAGGGAGCGATGCTCATCTCTGTTATTAAGCGGAAGAGCCAGCGTTGTCAGAGACTACTCTGTCATCACATGGCCAGCATGACTGCACAGAATGCTGTTTACTTTTCCACTAAAGTGGTACCTATTTATCTACTTGCATTTGCATGCTTTCGAACTGCTAGGTTGGCAGAAGCTGGGACTAGTGAAGGAGCACATCCCATCATGCAGCACCTGGGCCTTGTGCACTATAACACTTCAAAATAACACTTATTATTATTATTATTATTATTATTATTATTATTATTATTATTATTCAGGAAGTGACAAATTACCCTTCCAATCATAGGATCAAATCATCACCTCAAGACATGGGCCAGATTTTTTAAAAACTTACTTTGGAAAATGACTAGTGCAGATCCAGGAAATCCCTATGGACAGCCCCCACAAAAGAACAGAATGAGCGGATGTGAAAGTAATAACAAGCAAGGAGCTATAGAGCAAAAATTTACACTTCTTTAAACCAAGCTGAAAGAGCCTCCTGTTTCTTAAAAAAGAGTTCAGATAATTGTTCTTGTAGAGTATTGTTAAGGGGGAAAAGATGGGACACATGGCTAGAGGATGGCATTGCAACTACTAGCTCTGTGGGAATCAAATGACCTCACCATCTTCTGCCAAGAAGCATCTGCCATGGGCTTTGCTTTTCAGATCTTGCCAAGGTTTCCTTCAGGCACTGATTCCAACAATTCTCAGCTGCCTGCCTTCTCCTCCTCCTTTACCAGCTGTACTGAACAGGGGCAACAGGCCTTTGACAATTTATAACCTGAGTGACTGACTAGACTCCCAGCTGTCCTATATATTTGCACCATTCTCTCATCCCTGGGGTTAGCCTGGACTCTGCAATGAATCATCTTCAAATGAAAGGTTGCCATCTGGTGGTAAAATTAACAAAAATGCATAACATGGAGTACAATAAGATCCAAAATCCATAAAGTACAATAGCATCCAAAATCCACAAAAAAAGTGATACCGTTATTGGACCAACCAAATGCAAAAAATACATGTTGCAAGCTTTCAAAGCTTCACTGGATACTTCATCAGGCAAAAATGTTAAAAATCATACAGGAGAAGAAAAAAAAAAAGATGATGTTAGTCCCAAGCCTGCATTTTGTCAAGATGTGGCTATGCTCCGTTCAGATGGTTGTGGAGGGAAATTCATGCAGGAGGGAAACTGTGAAATAATACATCGTAATCCACAAAAGAGCAATACTTTTATTGGCCAACCAAAATGCACAAAACACACCATGCAACCTTTTGAAGCTCCACTGGCTTCTTCATCAGGCAAAAAATGTTTAATAACAATAATTAATAGTAGTAGCAGCAGCAGCAGCAGCAGCAGTAGTAATAGTTGTGTGGATTTTGTTCTATTTTTCTATATAGCCAACATGGCTACCCCGAATATGTTTTCTGAATTTGAAGGTGCCAAATTTAGCCACAGCAGGGGAATCCTAAACAAGAGAGAGCTAAGGACTGGGAATGAAGGAGGAAGAAGGGAAGATAGGAAGAAGGAAGGAACATCAACAATCTAAGAAATGCAGATGACACCATATTATTAGTGGGAAATATCATGGAATTAAAAAAAATTACTAAGGAAAGTAAAAAAAGAAAGTGCAAAAGCAGGCTTAATGCTGAACATTAAGAAAACAAAAATAATGACTAATAATAATAATAATAATAATAATAATTTTTATTTAATACCCCGCCCCTCTGAGCACAATCGGGGCGGCTTACATCATAAAAGTGATCAACAGCAATTAAAAACAATTACTTCCCCCTCCCCCCCTTAAAAAGTTATTAAACCCAATACAATTTAAAAACAATATAAGGAGGTAAATTCCTCCAATTAAGAACAAACATTAAAACAAACAATACATAAACAAAAATGCTGGCGGATATCGCATGCTGGCTCAAAGGAGGCCCCAATCACAGAAGGGGGGCAGCTCAGAGGGAAAGGACTACTGAGGAACTATATAAATTCAACCTAGACAATGAGGAAATTGAAATAAAGACTTCCCATACCTTGGATCAAACATTGATCAGAATGGAGACTGCAGCCAAAAAATAAGAAGACTAGGAATGGGAAGGGCAGCTGTGAAAGAACTAGAAAAGATCCTGAGGAGTACAGATATACAACTGAACATTAAAGTTAGAATCATCCCAGCCACTGTATTCCCCATATGTACAGATGTGACAGCTGGACAGTGAAGAAGACAGGTAGAAGGAAAATTAACACATTTGAGATGTTGTGTTGGACAAGGGTGCTTAGGATACCATAGGCAGCCAAAAAGACAAACAAATGGGTCCTTGAGCAGATAAAGCCAGAAATCTTCCTGGAAGCCAAGATGATCAAATTGAGACTGTCACACTTTGGCCACATCATGAGAAGGCAAGACTCATTAAAAAAGACAATAATGCTAGGAAAGGTGATGGTCACAGGCCTGATATTACAGAAGAGGACAGGGGTCTAAGAGATGTCTCCTCCAAAGGGTCACCATGTGTCAGGGATGACTTGAGGGCATTTAGCAACAAAAATGACTGAGACTTAACTCTTTTGAGGTTTCTTCCCTCAACAAAGGTAACACTTTTTTTAAAAAAAACTATAATTTCCTGAGTTTTATCTATACAGCACCTAAAGATTTTTCCAGATGTAGCAGCATAGATGTAAAAGTAAAGGTATTCACCTTTGACAAGGTTGTCGTGTCCCAACTGCAGGGCGCTGTGCTCATCTCAAAGAGCCAGTGCTGTCAAAGACTACTCTGTAATCACGTGGCCAGCATGACTGCAGAGAATGCAGTTTACCTTCCCATCGAAGTGATACCAATTTATTGACTTATAATGCATGCTTTCAAACTGCTAGCTGGGTTTAGTGATGGGAACTCACCCCATCATGCAGCACTTGGGCCTTGAACTGCCAACCTGCTGATCTTGCAAATCAACAGAGGGCCTGTACAGACTGGCCACAAGAGCCAGCCTGGGGATGGAGTTGGAGTGTAGTGACCGCACACCAGCCACCCCCACATCGTCCTCATGCCGTCTGCCCAAACAGATGGCAGCTGGCTTCAGGGCACTCCCTTGGTGCAGCGTTTAGACACACTGCACCAAAGGAGCACAGAACAACCGCCGTGGCAGTGGCAAGGGCGGCTTTTTGCCGTTCCAAAAAGGAGTGGCATTTGCCAGCTCTTTTTTGGAGCAGCAAAGTGCCAGATTGGGGCTGCGGCGTGCAGTTGCTGTGGCCTCGATCCAATACTCCTAGGGGCGGCACAAAACACCCCTTAGGGGCCAACTGTAGAGCCCCAGAATCAGCATCTTAACCGCTTGAGCCACCAATGTGTGGCCCCAGCAACACAAAGGCTTCTTGAGAAATGCAATGTGCTGTGCCCATGAAAGGGGCCTGTGGCTTCACAAAGGATAGAGACACCCTGGATCCCAAGAGGGGTTACTTTACTACTGTTGATGGGAATTTAAATTTCACTGTCCTTTGTCTGAGTTCCCCCATGACCAAGAAAGCAGTAGGCTGTGCTTGCATTGAAATTCTTCCAAACCAACTGAACTACACAATAGGAACAACATCTGATACAAATATAGGCCTATAACTCTAACACTGTAACTTTTCTTCTGTTTTTTTTAAACAACTGCCTGATGAAGAAGTCAGTAGAGCTCCAAAAGCTTGCATGAAATGTTTTGTGCATTTTGGTTGGCCGATAAAGATTTTGTTCTTTTATAGATTTTGGATTTTGTTTTATTTTGCTGTATGGGCAACCCCTGAATAAGAATACATAATTATAAGTTTCAGAGTCTGCCAGGTGTTACAGACTGGAATACTGGACCATCGATGATTCAGATTCTGCCCAAGAATCTAAGAAACAGTGAAGCATCCTTAGATAATGCAGCATGTTCCCAGCAGTGTTCCTTCTTGAAATAGAATTGTGATCCTAGCTATGGCAATTTCATTCAGATGTTTTGTTAGTCCATTTGGAATTTCTCCCAGAGCACCTATCATTTCTGGAACCACAGTTGATTCCTATTCCCAGAAGTTCTCAATTTCAATTTGTAGGTCAATTTGCACCATATTCATCATCATTAGTATCATTAGCAGCCAGAATCCTAGATCAGCTACTTAATGTTTCCTGGCCTCCCCAGTGCAGCTCACCTTAAGAGCCAGTTGCGGAGGAGGTCCATTCAGCTGGCAATTGGGGCACAAAGAGAATGACATTTCCATCCCCCTCCCACCAGAGTATGAGGTTGTGAATAGGTGTCCTGTTTGTGATGGTTGTTAGCTCACCTGCTGGTGAGAAGGGATGGAAATATCCTCCTCCTTGTGTCCCAATACACAACTGTGCACCTCCCATGGTTAGTGACCCATGGATTGGAGCAGGCCTGCAAAACATATGACCTGGGGCCGCATGCGGCCCGCCAAAGGATTTTGGGTGGCCTGCAGGGGTGTGGAATGACTTCAAGGTTCCTCTGCTGCTTGGCCTCATGCAGAAGAAGAGAAGGATGGGTGAATGCTCACCCTGCAAGGCTCCTCCACTGCTTGGTTTTCCCCTGAGGAGAAGGCCAGGTGGTGGAGGAGGAGGATGGACAAATGCTTGCCCTGCAAGGCTCCTCCACCGCCCAGGAGGAGCAAAGGAGGAGCCTTGCAGGGTGAGTGTTTGCCCATCCTCCTCCACCCATCCTTCTCCTTAGGAGAAAGCCAAGCAGTGGAAGAGCCTTACAGTGAGGATATTCACCCATCCTCCTCCACCAAAGCCACCTGGCCTTCTCCTCAGGACAAAGCAGGGTGGTAACACCAAGCATCCTCTTCCTCTCCATGATATTCTCCTTAGTGACTTGATCTTCTTCTCAAGAGAAAACCAGGCAGTGAAGGAACCTTGAAGGGCAAGCATTTGCCCATCCTCCACCTTCCTCCTTGGGAGAAAACCAAGCAGTGGAGGAGCCCAAGGAGAAATCTGGGTGGAGGAGGAGAATGACAGGAAAGGGCCAGGCAGAAGAGAAGGAGGGAATTAATATTAATTAATTCTAATTAATATTAATTGATTAATAAATATTAATTTGTATTATTAATTAATTAATATTTATTTAAAACCTATCTGCAGCCCGAAGAAGTTTAGCCTATTTTAACTTTGGCCCCTACCTACTGCCAAGTTGTACAGGCCTGGATTGGAATGTCCATGGCTTCCCATATCCCATATTATTTAATGGCAGCACATGCATGCAGCCACACTGAGGCAGACAAATGCACATCACCACCTACTGAATAATATGAGGTGCAACCATCCATGTTTTTCTCCATCCACAGGGCCCCTCAGAACTGAACCTGCCACAGATGGGAAAAGTCCACTATATTACTTCTGAATAACAACATTAAAAGGCTCAGTGAAAATGAGTAGAAATCAATTTCTGAAATGGTCCATGAGACTGGATGTGACACATGATTGTTGAGAGGGGGAAAGAAAAGATCAGAAGGACAAGAGGAGGAGGGAAACCTGCCCTGTTTTAAGAAGGAGCCTGGATGCAACTCATGGATAAGCAGGTATAATGAAAACAAAAAAAGAAAAAAAAAAAGAAATGAAAATTCTCAAGACTTGCAGAGACTTCTTTTCCCATCTGGAAGCACTGTTTGCCTGCACCATGCTCCTGTGTCTCTCTGGACTGGGACAAGACAGCTGAATTCCCACTTCTCCCTTTCCCCTCCATACAGCTTCAAGAAGTCACTTGTTGTCAGTTTTTGGAAGTTTCCAGCCAGTATGATCACTCTGATCCCCCCCCCCCCCACACACACACACCAGATATACACATGTTGGAAAGAGGGCTCTTTTTTATTCTTAAAAAATAAAATAAAATAAAAACCAGTAACAACAGTAGCATTGCAATATTTGCACACAATAAACCAAGCACAGATGGCTAACAGGACTGGGCGAGCACTTCACCAATTGCACCTTCCACGCTGCAGTTGTTGCTGTTCTTGAATGTGAAAAAGTTATAAAAAATGTTGTGGTGCTCTGGGCTTTTGTAAAAAGAAAATGTTGGGCAGGGGAGTTAATGCCAGGTCCTAGAGTAGTGCAAAGCTCCACCATATTTGACAGAATTGTGGCCATGATTTGAGGAAAATTAAAAGTGTGAAAAATCTGTCAGTCTTGCTTGCATTGCTTTTCTGAATCCTTCCAATATTCTCATCTTATCCTAAGCATCTATACTGTACAAAGAATGCAGTTTGACACCATTTTAATTGCCATAGCTCAATGCTATGAAATTCTGGGATTTGTAGTTGGTCATGCCACCACAGCTCTCTGAGAGACAAGGTTAAATATCTCACAAAACTACGAATCCTAGAATTTCATAGTGTTGAGCCATGACAGTTAAAGCGATGTCAAACTACATTATTTCTGCAGTGCAAGAGAAAACTTGCATTTGCATATATGTACATGATGAAATATCTTGGAGATGGGATCCACGTCTAAACACAAAATTCATTTATATTTCCTATACACCTTTTATACAGAGCCTGAAAGTAATTTTATACACTGTTTTAAATAATTTTGTGCATGAAACAAAGTTTGGGTGTATTGAACCATTAGAAAGCAAAGGTGTCACTATACCATCTATCCATTAAAAATTTTTTGGTTTCTTCAGTATTTCAGATTTAGGAATTCTGGATCAGGGAGACACAACCTGTAGTCCTTCAGTGGTCAGAGTTTATGTTGGGATGTACCCGAAAGACAAATCTTTAATTTTTTTAAAAAAAATCCCTATATGATAGAGCTTAATGCAGGCAGAGGACTCAAAATTTCCATATAATTTTATATAAAATAGACATTTAGTTAAAACTGCACAATCTAAATCCTACACAGCAAAACTATTAATTGAGGCAATAGCTAAGGAATCCACAAGGAGGAGTGAAAACACACTACTGTACTTCATTTTATGTAACCTAAGCAGACTGCCAGAAATAGTGCACATTAAATTGAGGCACTGCCCTGGCTCAGTGCTAGGGAGTCATTGGAATTGTATTTTTTCCTGAGACATTGAGCCTTCTCTGTCAGAGAGCTCTGGTGCCACAATAAATTACAGTTCCCATGACTCTCTAGCACTGAGCCAGGGCAGTGCCTCAATTTAATGTGCACTATTTCTGGCAGTCTGCTTAGGCCCTGTTGAGAAAGCCTGGTAAAGCTACTGCAATCTATTTACAAGGCAGAAGTATTAAAAGTCACACTTACCTGCTTTTTTGGACCAGAGCCATAAAACACTGAACAGTTCACTTGCTTACTTTGTACAACACGAACATCATAGAAACAACTCTCACAACCATTTGAAACAGCTCCATAAAGCAATGTCATGGATTGTGTTGCAATTTCTTTGCCTGTAAAGCATTCAACCTACCACTGAGTTTCCTTATCTCATCATGCATTTTCAAGATTTAGGTCTTCCAAAAATAACTCTTGTGAACTGCGGTAACCACAAGGGGTTTGAATTATGACTATCCGGGCAGTGCAGATGAAAAGCTACAAAATGCCCACAAGGTTTCTTTAAAGGAAATAATTACTAGCATTTAGAGTTAACAGTAAATGAACCTTTCCAGCTAGACGTACAAGTGCTTTCCATACATAAACAATAACCATACCCCTTGAAATAAACTGTGGCTCTGACCAGGGACCACAGGCTTCCAGATGCACAAACACTGCCACACTCATCATATAATTAGCACACACACACAAAACAACAATCTTGTCCTATCTTTTTATAGGACAAAGGGTGAAACTAAATTGTGGGAGAAGTGTGTGTGTGGGGGGAAATTTGCAAGCACCTAGCCTTGTTCACAGAATTTTATAGATGGTTCAAACATTGGAGTTTATCACACAGGGGAAATCCCGTGCGGAAACGGGGCTTTAAATTAAACAAAACCTGCAAAAGCGGGTGTTTTTTCAGACGACGTCGCTGTTAAAAGGAGGTTAATCCGAATGGAAATTAGACAAAAACTGCTTCTTTTTTACTTTCAGAAGATCCCGAAAGTAAAAAGAAGCAGTGTTTGTCTAATTTCCATTTGGATTAACCTCCTTTTAACAGCGCTTTCACTTTTCACACAGGGCAGAACGGGAGAAATCCCATTCATTAAAAGCTTCTGCTTTTGAGGGTTTTTTTTTTTTTACTTCAAAGAGCAATTTTGCACGGGGCTCCCCGTGTGATAAACTCCATTATTACTGTATTTTTTTTACCCAAGCTTGGAAAACTTACCTTTTTGGACTACAATTCATGATGCTGGGTGGAGTATTTTGGGAGTTGTTGTCAAGTAACTTTTCCAAACTCTTATTTTTCACTGAAAATTCCCATGTCTTTCCACTGTTTTTCTCCATCTTTTTCCCACCCAAAAATCACACACATACACATATACAAAAATCCCTAGAACAATGGAACTGTTGTATCATGTTTATTTGTTTCGTTTTGTTACTACAGGTTGTCTCCCTTATCCAAAATGCTTGGGATCATAAGTGTTTTGTATTTTGCATTTTTTAGATTTTGGAATATTTGCATATACATAATGAGATATCTTGGAGATTAAATAATGGAGACTCAACCTGTAGTGCAGTTGGCCCACCGTATCCACAGATTCAACCAACTGCTTGAAAATACTTAAATATATATATTCCAAAAATCAAACCTTTATTTTGTCTTTTTAAGTAAGAGGCACCATTCTGCTAAGCCATTGAACATAATGTGACTTGAGCATCCACTGATTTTGATATCCATGGTGGAGGGGGGTCCTGAAATCAAATCCCAGTGGATACCAAGGGCCCAGTATCAGTAGCGTCCCTAGGGTTGGTGTCACCCGGTACTGTAACTCATTGTGTCACACACACACCCATTGATCTCCCATTTCACACCATACAGAATCCTTAGTAATGCTTTTTTGCACTAATGTTACTCGTAAATCATAATTCCCATATACCGCTGAATATAACGCTAATAGTTGTGACATTATCAACTACCAAAATTAAAATTATATCTTCAAATTCATACACACAACCTAAAGGTATTTACATATAAATAGTGGCTATTTGGTTAAAATGGGACATTTTTAAACAAAATTAAAAAAGAATTTTAAAAAATTAAAAATTAAAAAAAAACCCTCCTCTCTGGAGTTTCAGTAGCAATATTATTTTTTTGCTGCCTTTCAGCAAACACTACTTAGCATTGCCCACTGGGTGTCTCTATCTGTTTACTTTACAACAACAGAAGATGTCAAATTCTTGCCTTAAGCCAGTCATAAATGCATGTTAACAAGCCATAAGCTTCCAAGCCCTGCCTAGTCTTAAAAGTTGTAACCTGCCTCTATAGCAGGCTCCTCAAACAGTTCATTCACATTTCTAAGATCAGCTGCTACTAAGAGCTTGGAAGAAAATGCAGGTTGAGTTTCCCTTCTCAGGAAGGAAATCTGAAATCTGAAATGTTCCAAAAACAAACAAATTAAAATTCTTGGGTAACTGAGGGCCTCGGCAGACGACTAATTGAGTCGTCTTCCGGGCCCGGAAGAGGAGGGGCAGCCGCACGTTCGGCGCCCCTTCCTCTTCCTGAGGTCGCCCCGGAAGCTGCCGGCCCTCCGCACGTCCGGTGCTTCCGGGGCAACCTCCCTCCGCAGCGACCGGACGCGCTGCGGAGGATAAGACAGCGAAAGTGCGCCCGCCGCTTTTAGGGCGCACTTTCGCTGTCTTGAGGAAGGAGCACTGATTTAGCGCTCCTTCCAGGGACGCCGCCGGTGCGCCGAGATGCGGAGGCTGCGGCCCCGCGGCGTGCCGGCGCAGGGCGTCCTGGATGCCCTCGTCTGCTGAGGGGGTGAGATAGTGAAAGCTTTGCTTGCTGGTGGTTCAATGTGCACAAACTTCATTTTATGCACAAAATTATTTTTAAAAATATTATATAAAATTGCCTTCAGGTTATGTGTATAAAGCAGGGGTAGGCAACCTTTCCCCTTTAAGGGCCGAGGGACTTCAGCTCCCAGAATCCCAGGAGCTATTGGCCAACATGGGACTATTGGCCAACATGGCTGAGGCTTCTGGGAACTGAAGTCCCTCAGCCCTTAAAGGGGAAAGGTTGCCTACCCCTGGTATAAAGTGTACAAAAAATGATTTTTGACTCATCTCCAAGATATCTCAATATATACATATATGCAAATACAGGTATTCCAAAACCCTCCCCCAAAAATCAGAAATTCCAAACATTTCTGATTTCAAGCATTTTGGATAAGGAGAATCAACCTGTACTTACAAATAACTAGTTAGAGTCAGCAAATGATTGAGTTGAAGGGAACATCAAGGGTCATCTAGGTATGGTTACCATTTGTCTCAGAAAACCTGGAAAATCCCAGATTGAAGGGACTAAAAAATGTCCGAGATGTCTGGGCCAGTTGAAGCAGTAAATCCTGGATTTCTCCTTCACTGCAGGCCAGTGGGTAGGTTAAAATGTGATAGTGGCAATGAAGCAGAAACCATGAAAAAAGACTGGCACTAGTAGGAGCCTCATCCTGCTCTGTAGACTCTGGTTGCTGCACAGGAGTAGCATTGCTACCTTATTCTTCCATCCTCCTCCCTTCCTCCAACAGGCTTAGAAGGCAGGAAAGGAAAGGAAACAAGCAGAGATGGCCTTGTGTTGTGTGGTGATTATGTCGGGGGCTTGAGCCTAGGGCTAAACAGCATAATGGAACTTCACTTCCAAACAGCCTTGAGAGACTAAAGGAGATTTCTTTACTCTTTGGAGTTGCTTGGAAGGCTCCATCTCTTCACACCAGCTAGTGGGGGAAGGAAGAAAAAGAGAGCTCTTAGCTTGGCATTGGTACTGAGGCTGAAACATAAGGGTAGAAGAAGTGCAACGGTTAATATGTTGAATTTGCATAATCAGAATGCAAATTAATAATATGCATAATTATAATAATTTGCACAATATGCAAAATAGATGCCCAGATATGAGGGACTGGGATATGGTAACCCTACATCTAGGTCAACCCTCTGCCAGTTCAGAAATGAACAGCTAAAAGAACCCAACTTCTTAAAAAAATCTCCAATGAATATCTGTTATTTTCCAAGATAGCCTATTCCACTGTCAAACAATCTCACCATTAGGAGGCTCTTTCTAATATTTAGTCAGAATCTCCTTGTAAGATTAATGTTTTGGTTTAGCATCTCCTGTGGATCAGCAACCAACAGGTTGTTCCCCTCTTTCACATGACAGCCCTTCAGAAATTTAATAATGGCTATCATATATTCTCTCTATTTTCTTTTCAGCAAAAGCCTCGACTTTATATGCCTTCTGGACCCTTTACAATTTTTGTCACCTTCCTCTGGAAACATTCAACTTTGTCAGAATCCTTAACTGATGGTGCCTAGAACTGGATGTAATATTCCAGGTGATGAAGTCTGAATAGAGGAAAAGCCTTGATCTGGATATCATCCTATATTTGTGCAACTGATTTTTTTCCTGCCTAAATTTACTGTGATGATGGTGTGTGCCTTCAAGTCATTTCTGACTTAAGGTGACCTGAAGGGGAGCCTATCATGGGGTTTTTGTGGCAAGATTTGTTTAGAGGTTTGCCCTTGCCTTCCATTAGACTGAGATGATGTGACTTGCCCAAAATCACCCAGTGGGTTTCATGGTCAAGTGAGGAATCGAACCTTGGTCTCCAGAATCGTACTCCAACACTCAAACCACTATGCCATGCTGGCTCTAAATTTAGTACCTTACATTTATCCATACAGAAATTCATTTTGCTCATTTTAGTCCAGTTTTCTATTCCACCTTTTGAGGTGTTAGCTCCCTTTCCCAGTTTGCTGTCATCTGCAAATTTGATGAACATGGCATTTGGTTTTCTTCATCCAAATGATTTATAAAGACTTTGAACAACTTTGGGCAAAAAAGGAAAAACTGAAGCATCCCATTTGTCACTTCCCCCAGGATGATATGAAACCAATGTTTCTGTTTCATTTGGTTGTATCTGCCAAGCAACTACCAAGCCACCTAACAGTAGCATCTGGTTCATATTTTATCTGCTTGTCTGTAGGAATATCATTGGAACCTTGTCAAAAGCCTTCCTAAAATCAAGATGTAGTATACTGACAGCATTCCCCTCCATCTACCAATTTGTTTGTAATTCTGTCAGAAAAGAAATAAGATTGGTCTGGCATTACTTGTTGCTGTTGTTTTTTAAAAAAAAACACATACTAGGTCTCAGTAATTATGGCAGTTTCCTCTTAAGTCCATGATGGCAAACCTATGGCACACATGCCAGAGATGGCATGTGAAGCCATTTTCCCCGGAATGCAGAGGGCGGGGAGGAGGAGGAAGAGGCACATACCTGTTCTTCCTCCTTCCCAGCTATCCGAGGCCTTCAGCTGCCTCTCCAGAGTCAACTGACCAGGAATGGTGCAGGGGGAGTAGGAGGAAGAGGCATGCACCTGTTCCTTCTCCTTTCAGACCTTTCCCAGCCTTCAGCTGCCTCCACAGAGGCAGCTGAAGGCCAGGAACTGTGCAGGGGAAGGAGGACGAAGAAGTGTGCACCTGCTCCTCCTCCTTCCAGACCATCCCAGCTTTCAGCTGCCCCTCTGGGGGGGGGGGCAAGAGGAAGAAAAAGCATGGGGGAAGGAGGAAGAAAAAGTGTGCACCTGTTTCTCCTCCTTCCAGACCCTTCCCAGCCTTCAGCTGCCTCAAGAGAGGCAGCTGAAGGCCAGGAACTGCACAGGAGGAGGATGAAGAAGTGTGCACCTGTTCCTCCTCCTTCCAGACCATCCCCAGCCTTCAGCTGCCTCTCGGGGGGGGCAGGAGGAAGAAGAAGCGTGTGCCTGTTCCTCCTCCTTCCAGACCTTCCATGTCCTTCAGCTGCCTCTCCAGAGGCAGCAGAAGGCTGAAGACGGCACAGGGGAAAGAGGAGGAAGAGGTGTGTGCCTGTTCCTCCTCCTTCCAGACTCTCCCCAGCCTTCATGATGGTCCAGACTTCCAGTCAGTAATACTTGGTAGACTGTGAAAGCGAGAACAACTGATTTTACAGACTAATATGACTATACTTTTGAATTAAATGTGTAAGTAAGAGGTGTTAAAAATCATACTGGAGAAAAAAAAGCAATAATGTGACAGTCACAGACTTTCTGTTGTTCTATTGTAGTTCAATTGGTTGGATGGATCTTAGGGCAAGGAGAGGCAACACTTCTCTTGGCCATATTGAGACTCAGAGGACTTTATCACACGGGGGAAATGCAGAAACAGGGTTTTGAATTGGAAAAAAATCCACAAAAGCGGGCTGATTTTCACATGACGTCGTTGTTAAACAGTGAACAGAAAGTAGTCAAAAGCCGCTCCTTTTTACTTTCAGAAAATCCCAAAAGCAAAAAAGAGTGGCTTTTGTCTACTTTCTGTTTGGGTTAACAACAATTTAAGAACAATGTGTGTGAAAAATCAACCTGCTTTTGCAGGTTTTTTCTGATTTAAAACCCCGTTTGTGCATGGGATTTCCACCGTGTGATAAAATCCAGACAAAAGACAATAAATTTTGTCCTGTGTGAATCCACAGACCCATTGCATTTCTGAAGATGTTTCTGTACTGCTACATCTGGGAAAAAGCGTTTAGTTGCTATATAGGCAAAACTTGCCAATTATAATCCAAAATGAAAAGTTTTAGTTTTGCTGGTGGCTGAAAACACAGAGTTACCGTAAGTCCCAGTCCTTAGCTCTTTCTTATTTAGGATTTCCCTGTTGTGGCTAAATCCACTACCTTCAAATCCCATATATTACTACTACTACTACTACTAATAATAATAATAATAATAATAATAATTTTTATTTTTATCCCGCCCCTCTTCAGCGCAATTGGGGCGGCGTACAGCAAATTAAAACAACATCATATTCAGGGGTAGCCATTTGAAATGTGTCTATATGCCAAATCAGGTCCACAGAGTTGCACAGAAAAGCCTTCTCAAGAGCTAGAATTCTCTTTTGTCTCAAAAGCAACCCAAGCCCAATTTTGTATGCCTGATATTTAGTCATATGTAAGAATTTATTTACCAAATGGCTTTGGGGTTGGGAATGCAAAAAATTACAAGAGGGTCACATGCCCTGAAACCATAGGATGGTTTAAAAAGCTCCAATCAATATTTTTAAAAAGGGTATGTGGCTTTAATAAATAAGAGAGGTGACTTGTTTCTGGCTAACTGGGAGCCTGCCTTTAAACCTAACCTACCTACCTGAATCTATATAAAGATAGATATTATGGACTAGAGATAATAGGAAGAGAACTCAAGGACGTGTGTATGTGTGTGTATGTGTGTGAGAACGTGGGGAGATCTTCCTAATATTTCTCTCCTCTCACCAGCCCCCAAACCCACAGAGGGAATGCCTTGAATCCATGGTGAAAGAAAGATGGGATATAAATGATGAATTATATATATATATATATATATATATATATATATACATACAAGAAATTTTCCGGGCATCTGTATCTCAGATGGAACCAGGCAGATAGATAACATGGAAAGTATCAATTGCACTACAATTCCTGACAAAATAAACCTGCACTATGTTAGGATCAGATCTAATTAGGGGAAATTATAATTAGCTCAAATATGTGAGAGTGGGGTCTCAACAAAGCCCCGTGGAACCGTGTACCATTATGTATACCAGAGGACTAATAGATCTCTCAATAGAATCATAGAATCATAGAATCATAGAATCATAGAGTTGGAAG
>CM034701.1:377476944-377496836 GCA_020142125.1 Phrynosoma platyrhinos | reverse complement strand
CTGGAGAGCCTTCTCCTCCTCCTTCCTCTGTCCTGGCCAAAACTGAAGATGCGGTTTTGGACTTACCAATTAAAGTCTAAATATGTATTAATTAACAAACAGGAAAAACTGAACGCATCCAAATATGGCACACACACACTAGAAGGAAAGGTGGGTGAAAGTGGGGATAGCTTGAGAGGAACTAGGCTGAGGGGAAATACTTCCGAAGGCTTCTCCGGGCTTGGCTGCGAAGGTTGATGATGATGGTGATGAAGCACTGCCGCTGAAATGGGGGGGAGGGAAGAGATGGCCGCAGGAGCTAAATCAGAGTACAGACCGACATAGAGTCTGTATACACTCTCAAGATAGCACATGGAGCCAAGGGTTCTTATAGGGAATTCCTGTCTTCTAACTATAAACCTAATGGCTGTCAGACAAAGGCATTGATGGATTTAGTTTTGTCAACCTAGGTGTGAGCATAGTTGAAACCAGGAGTAGGCAACCTTTCCCCTTTAAGGGCCGAGGGACTTCAGCTCCCAGAAGCCTCAGCCATGCTGACCAATAGTCCCATGTTGGCCAATAGCTGCTGGGATTCTGGGAGCTGAAGTCCCTCGGTCCTTAAAGGGGAAAGGTTGTCTACCCCTGGTCTAAACAATGCATTTGGTTTCAAAACTGTCAAGGAAGAGAGGCTAGAGAAAAGGGTGCCATCAAATCTGATCACTGCACCATTAAGTGTGATACTCAAGACAAATAAACACTATTATGTGTCTTTTCCAGTATAATGGTTTTCCCTTTTGGCAACTCCCAAACCTGTCTGGTAGGGAATTTTCCAGTGGTCTTGGGCAGATATCTCAATGCCTACATGACCTGCCATCTAGGGGATTATGACTGACATCCCTCAGAGGTCAGTCTGGGGTCATAAAGGGAACTCCACATGTGTCCAAAATTTTATGAAAATGCACATATGCTAACAACTGCCAATATGTAGCAGGAAGAATTAACATGCATCATTTGAAATATATTTTTAACAATAGTCCTTGTTTTTTTCTTTTTAAAACAGAAAACAAATGTCAACAAAAGTCACTTAGGTGCAAAAGTCCAATGAGTTTATCTTAATAACTTTGTGCAGGTGACTGGCTACAATGCTTAGTTTATATTTTAAAAAATTAAATTATAGCAAAACATAAATTATAAAAAAACAGGCAAGGATAACATTTATATCTAATACTGAATAAAATGATGTTAAAGTCTTAGTGCTGAATTCCTTTAACATAGAAATAAAATAAACCCTTAAGAACTCAAGAGATTAATGTCTTAATCCAATTCTGGTTCTTACCTTTTGGTGTGTCATGTACCTGTTTGATAACAGAGTGATTAAATCTCTGGATCCCTTCCCCAGAAAAAGGCAGATAAACTCATATGCACAAAATTTTGCATTCAGCTTTTTTTATGGCATTAGAAACATTATTATATGGTTACAATGGTGATTATACACTACTTGACCATACACAGTAGGTTGTCATAGCACTCTTCATTCGTTGGAGTGAAATAACACCTTAATAACATAATTTGACATACAGTTTTTCCTCCTTGAAGACAATTTTCAAGCGACAAGAAGGAAGGAAAACAACAACAATCCCTATTTGCCTGTTCATAGACCCACTCATAAAATATAAAGTACATGCTAAGAATCTGTCCTAATCTGTCATTATGCAATGGGATTTTGTAACATCTTTGAGACTTTTCTTCAGTATTTCTGATTCAGGAATTCTGGATAAGGGAGATTCATCCTATATATTAGTGTCACCTGTATGTTACTAAAGCATGGATAACTGCAATTTGATTCTCTTTCTGAAAATGGATGATTCATAGGTAAGAACAGAAATGTTAATCTTGGTTACACAGTTGGTCTATTGTGAAAGCACTTTACAGTGCAGTCAATCAAGCAATAACCAGGCAGATGTGCCTACGCAATATTCATAGTCAAGACAGACTTCATGTTATCTGTCTAAAAGAATTAAATTTAGAGCATCAGGGTGTTACATGGTGCATCCCATTCTTTCCCTTGTGATGAATACATGTGTTAAGATCTTTGGCGAAAAGTCATTCACTTCATACTCCTTCTTTCCAATGGATACGAGGGGAAACAGGCAAGCTCCAGCAGTAGCTCTTAAAAGTTTAGCAGCAATCATATAGAATTATTTATAGAAACTAACTTGAACAGCTGCTTTTCCCACTCTCTTGCGGGACTCATTAAAATCCTGTTTGACACTCAAATAAGTCTGTGTGTTTGGTGGCGAGAGGGAGGAAAGTGTGTGTACTTTAAAGAAATTACAGGATTTGGAAATTACGATCAAAGGTGCTGAATGATCTTGAAGTTACTCGCTGCTCCCTGTGCTTTCCTGGCAAATTAAAAAATGATGCCAAGGAGCAGAGTGGTTTTATTCTGCATAGCCAGAAGTGGAACAGGGGAGCTAAATGCACCCGTGTTGCAATCTGCATCTAAAGAGGAAGTAAGGTATAAAAAGGGGAGGCATTCAGAGAGGTAATTGCTTATGAAGCCCTAAGTAACATGAAATATCAGTGCTGAAATTACTGCTGGTTCCTCGGAGGGCCATCACTAGGTGGATGCGGGCCACACCAGGTGACACCCTAAGGAGGGGTGACACCACTGATCCCTAAACATCTGCCTTTGGGTAGAAACAGGCTGTGGAGTTCACCTGCATCCCTTTAAAATGCTGAAGTGACAGTGTAAGTGGGGTGAGTGGTCAGTGGGAAGAGAAAGGAGAGGCCCCAGGGTTGTTTTTTTTTTTTAATTTAAAATTTAAAATAACTCTGGTTTCTTTTTAAAATATTCTTTTTTTAAAAAATCACATCTTACCAAATTTCCACTTTAACTACTTGAAATTATTTACATGCAACTACGGGGGGTTGGAGACTGCCAGAAATAATGCAAATTGAGTCCACTTTTAGGGTTAGGGTAAGGGTTAGGGAATCATGGAAACTGTATTTTATTGTGGCACCAGAGCTCTCTGACAGAGAAGGTTCAATTTCTCAGAAAAACAACAAGAATTCCCATGATTCCCTAGCAGTAACCCTAACCCTAACCCTAAAAGTGGACTCAGTTTGCACTATTTCTGGCAGTCTGCAACTCCCCGTATACATTTAGTCTGTGCATATGATGTAATTTAAAGGTATAATTTTAGACTTTCTAGTAGTTTATGTTGCATCTATTACCATTACATTCAGTGGTATACAGGAATTATGATTTAAGAGTAATATTAGTACAAAAAAACATTACTAAGGGTTCTGCATGGTTTGGAATGGTAGGAAGTCAATGGTGGGGTGTGAAACCATGAGTTACTGCACCAGGTGACATCAGCTCTAGTGACACCACTGGTTTCTCAGTTGGCATCTTAGGTTTTTTGGAAGTCATAACACTGCATGGATGAAAGGATTTAAAGTAGAATCCTATGCACACTTGCCTTGCAGTAAGACTCACTGAATACAATGGGATTTTCTTCTGAATAAATATTTATAGTACAGTATCCACTGTACTTGCTATCCACTGAGGTTTGTTTGTTTGTTTGTTTAATTTCTATGTCGCCTTTCTCCAAGAAAGGGACCCAAGGCGGCTCACAAAACACAGGTTGAGTCAAGGACTACCACCACCACTCCCATTGATACCAAAATCTGTGTATGCTCATGCCCCATTATATACAATGGTGTAGTACATAGTGTCCCTTATATAAAATGGCAAAATCAAGGTTATCTTTATATATATACACTTGTCCCTCCACTTTTGTGAATTTGATTATTCACAGATTTTATTAATATGTTCTCTCTAGGAATATCTAGGTCCTCCAGCACAGTTCTATGGTCAACTTAAACTAAAAGTTGCATGAAGGACCTAGAGATTCCTAGAGAGAACACTCCACTAGGCACTCCACAAAGCACTAGAATTGCATTGGAGGCACTAGCTCCTCCAATGCAATTCTATGGTCAACATCTGGCAGATGTTGATCACAGAGTTGCCCTGGAGGACCTAGAAATTCCTAGAGAGGTGTTCTCTCAGGTAAAAACATAGTGTTTTTGTGATTTGTGGTTTTTCCACATTCACAGGGGTCCTCTGCCCCTAACACCAGAAAATGTGGAGGGACGAGTGTACGTGTGTGTGTGTGTGTGTGTGTATGTGTATACCATGGATGGTTGAATCCATGGATGCAGAATCCATAGATACAGTGAGCCAGCTGTACTAGGCTGCACAACCCATCATATCCAGTCTGCATCAGCTGTTTGAGCTGCAGATATGACTTGGGATGTTAATGATGAGATGTTAATGAAGTGATTGTAATTACTGTGCCCAATTTTGGAAATTTTAAGTGCAGACGGTATGTTTGTGTGTTACCCTTTCCCTCATGCTAAGGTCCAATCTGCATCCTCCAGAATTGCAGTTCAATACAGGACAGAAGCTTCCAGCAGAAGTTTCTCTTTGAGTTTTAATAGCAGGTTTAGAAGATTTATTTTTTTAAAAAAAATATTTCCACATATTAAAATTCACATATAGACATAGGACATTCTAAATATCTAATTAAACATACATACATACATACATCTAATACTAACAAATACCACATAAACAAACTTACATAAAAGAAACTTCCCTTCCTTTACTAGGAATATAATTTTTAGATTTTTCCTTTCTCAACTTACAATTCGTTCTCTAATACTATTAATCTGTATCATATTTTGTATTATACATTTTATCAGTTTTAACATTCCGTAACTTATCATCATTTTTGTTATGAACACCAATTTCTAAAGACCAAAACTGTAATTATTTGCCGTCAGCTTCGATATGTTCTATACACTACTTATTTTCTAACCCATTTAAGGTATTCATATAAATTATCAACAGTTCAATACAATTTAATCTTTCAGAGCAATCACACTGTTTTCACCCCTGAAGATTTCAATAGATAGAAACAGGAACAGATAATCCCCTCTGTATCTGGTATGTTTCTGATCAGAGTTGCCATAAAAAAAGCACCCACACTCTTGGATATGTCAATCCCAATTACATATTCAGTGTCTTCATTGATTAAGCCCTACCAATTTATTTTTATTTCCCCCAATATTTTTAGTCCACTCTGAATATGGCAAATATATATTGTTCCTTATCACTACAAGATAGGTTGCACTTGCAACACAATTCCACTCTTCTTTGTGACTTTATAGGTACAAGACCTGTCCTCTCACCTGGGAGTCTACATCTCAAGCCCTTTTACACTAAACAGTTATAGCCCACTATAACTCCACTTTAATGGTCATGGTTACACAGGGGGACCAGGTGTCATACTTGCAAAGGAGGACAAGGCACCGTAAAATGTAGGACATTCCAAAATAAAAGCCAAAAACACTAATATAAATGTGAATTCGTGCCTCTTAGTCATGTTCAAAACGGAGGACATTTTGGGATTCTTCCTGGACAGAAGTATACAGAGAGATCTTGTAGCAGCTTTGAGACTAACTGAAAGAAAGAAGTTGGCAGCATGAGTTTCTGTAGACTAAAGTCTACTTCCTCAGATGCATTTGGTGGTGTGGAAAGCCAGGGAGAGACCTTTAGTCTATGAAAACTCATGCTGCCAACTTATTTCAGTTAGTATCAAAGGTGTTACAAGATCTCTCTACTGATTCTAAAGATCAACATGGCTATATCTTTTAATTCCAGGACAGAAGGTTGAAATGAAGGACATGTCCTGGAAAAGGAGGACATCTAGTTACCCTGGGTTATTACGTCCTGTGGAATCCTGGAGTTTGCTATTAAGGGAGGGATAATTAGAATTCTTTGCCAGGTGACTCTTGTGCTTTACCATTCTACAAAACCACACGATTCCATAGGATGTTGTCATGGCAGTTAAAGCAAAATCATAATGCTATAATTGCATAGTGTGAAAGGGCTCCTAGCTTCCAAATGAAACACAACACATCAGAGAGGCATGATAATCTACTTCAGCACTGATGATATATTTGTATCTGGATTAAAGCAAGTCAACTGAAATCAAAATTATAAAGGGACCTTGGGGATGTAATTATAATTATAAAGGGACCAAGACTCTTTTTGCAGCCCTAGAATACTTTTCTAAGGGGAGAAAGATGATTTTCATCTCCTGGAAATAACATAGAGTTGGAGATGACCATAAGGGTCATCCAGTCCAACACCCGCCATGCAGGAATACCCAAACAAAGCACTTCTGACAGAAGGCCATCCAGCCTATGTTTATAAAACATCCAAAAAAGGAGGCTCCACCACACTCCAGGACAGTATATTCCATTATCTAACAGCTCTTATCATCAGGAAGTTCTCCTTAATGTTTAGGTGGAATCTCTTTTCCTGTAGTTTGAATCCATTGTTCTATGTCCTACTTTTTGAAGCAGTGGAAAACAAACTTGTGCCATCTTCAATATGACAACCATTCAAATATTTAAACAGGGCTATCATGTCACCTCTTAACCTTCTCCTCTCCAGCCTAAATATGACCAGCTCCCAAAGATGCCTCTCATAGGGCATAGTTTCCACCATTTTGGTCACCCTCTGGCCATGCTCCAACTTGTCCACATCTTTCTTGAATTGTGGTGCTTACAATTGGACATGATATTGCAGGTGAGATCTGACCAAAGCAGAATAGAGTGGTACTGTTACTTCCCTTGATCCTACATATTCCTATCAATGTAGTCAAGAATTGCATTGGCTTTCTCAGTAGCTGCATCACATTACTGACTCATGTTCAGCCTGTGGTCCATTAAGACTCCAAATCCCTTCTGCATGTATTGCCATCAAGCCAGGTGCCAGGTATCTCTAGGCATTTCATTTTTTCACCCTAAATATAATACCTTATATTTATCCCTGTTGAAATTCATTTTCTTAGTTTTGGTCCAGCTGTTGAGGTCATTTTAAATTCTGATCCTGCCCTCTGAGGTATTAGCTACCACTCCTAAACTGGTGTCATCTGAAGATTTGATAAGCATGGCCTCTATTCCATCATCCAAGTAATTGATAAAGATGTTGAATGGCACTGGGCCCAGGACAGAACCCTGTGGCACCCCACTGGTCACTTGTCTCCAAGATGCACAGGAGCCAAATTGGCGAGCACCCTTTGGGTTGGTCAGTCAACCTACAGCAAATCCACCTAGCCCACATTTTACTAGCTTTTTTTGCAAGGATATAGTGGGGAACATTGTCAAAGCCCTTACTGAAATCCACATCCACAGCATTCCCATCATCTACCAAGCTTGTGACTTTAAACTTATCTCTTTTTTAAAATAAAGTCACAAGGTTGGTAGATGAAGGGAATGCTGTGGATGTCGTGTATCTTGATTTCACTTGTTTTTAAGAAACTGAACTCAGGGAACTGGAACCAACCCTTTAAAATAGGCAACAGTGTCCCAGTCCTGAAATATAGCTCCTGGACCTAGCAAGGTTGACCTCCTCTGAGTGGCCTTCTTGCTTCAGAGCCACACAAATTCAGGAGAACTCATGGGGGAGAAACAACAGATAAGACTGAGCTCTCTATTGTGTGCTCTAACCTCACCTGCACATCCACCAACATTTCATATGTGAAACTCGGAGAGATGTGGCCAGACAAAACAAGAGTGACAAAAACTGTTGAGATAAAACATGACCAAAGTTATTAATAGGGAAGAACAGACCAGCTAAAAGAGACTGCAGCAGTTTGTCTTTGCTTAAGCTCAGTGGGAAAGGCAAGATTTTGCCTTCTCTTCTCTCTGCTGAGTTAACTGCATGCAAACTACTTTTGCACTTTGAAATCAGGTTGCAGCAACTGAAATGAGCTGAGGACAAAGGGGGAAAGTGGTAGTGGGAGAGAAACTGGGGCATTTAATGTCACTGGAAAAGTGTGTAATCAAGACTGTCCTTGCCAAATCAGGACAGTTGGAAGTCATGTACCTGCAATGCTCTCCAACCCCTCAACAGTTTTACTGTCTTTTTCGAAGATGGGCTTCAGGATTTAAGCAAGCTTGGCTTTGAATTAAATAAGTTGGTGTTACTTTTATAGGAAACAAGATCATCAGGCTGGAAAGGACCAGCATCTCCCTGCCCAACATTGAGTCCTTCTTCCATCCATCCATCCATCTCCCCAGTCCCTTTATGAATCCCATTGGCAAATATAGGCTTTGGAACAAGTGTTAGTTAAAACAACATGTTGCTCCACCTCTAATTATAATTAATATATTTCCATTTTAGAAGCTTTCAAGCTCCAGCTGAAATGACCTCAGATTTCAGGAAGATCTGTGGTCTATTTGCTTGAGGATTTCCTCACTAGTTACAACTAAGTAGCTATGGCACTTGCACACATCCATCACAATAGCGTTTAGGCATCTCACTGTGGTTCTTGTGGGTCCATTAGGCTGAATATTTGTGTTTTATTCTTTAGGTTGAAAAGGCAAATGTTATTGGACAGAGATACTGAGAACTTAATATTTCATCACTTAATTTGTATGTGCCATCAATGTATAGAGAAATTCACAAAGCAACATAAGCAAAAGTGTAGAACCCTGCCTCGAGGGCTTACAAAGCAAAGTTTAGTAGTGGAGGAGGCAACAATAGGAATGATAGGGCAAAGAGAATGGGGAATAGCATGAACTAAAAGCAATTACAACTGCTGGAGCTGACTCATAGCAAGTGAAGAAGAAGGGTCTTTAAAGAGGTAGGCTTTGAGATCACAGAAAGAGAAGTGCAAAGTTGGACAGTTATGGGTTGCTGCACAAGCAGAATACTCTGAAGATGATCACCCTCCACTGAATTTGAACTTTAAAAAAAACCAGCTGAATTAATTTGTTGTGTATCTTGAGTGATTTCTCTCTATAGAGAACATACATGTAGGATTTTTTAAGGGTAGAGGAGTCACTCTGGATTATTAGGACAGTGCTTCATTCCCTGCATATCCTGTCTTCGTCTTCTTTTGGAAGACAAGTTTCAACTAATGTGTCAGAAGTGGATATTATTTGACTATTAAGAAGTAGCAACATGTATTTTTATGTTAGAATGTGTTCCTTCTTTTACAAGTTGATAGATTTATCATGGAGGTTATTTTTCTGTATTTATACAGCTTTTTCTAAGTATTTCATATACATAAATAGTCTCAACAACCACCTGGTAAGGTACTTCAATATTATAGTTGTTGCTGTGTGCCCTCAAGTTGTTTCTGACTTATGGAGACCCTAAGGTAACCCTATCATGGGGTTTTCTTGGCAAGATTTGTTCAGAGGAGGTTTGCCATTGTCTTCTGCTGAGGCTGAGAGCATGTGACATACCCAAGTCACCCAGTGGTTTTCAGAGCCAATCTAGGAACGCCTGGTCTCCAGAGTCATACTCAACACTCAAACCACTATACCACGCTGGCTCATTTCAATATGAAGAGGACAAAATTGTGGCCAGGTTTGATAGCCAATTATTATTCCCTTTTAGCTACCTGTTAAGTCCAATTCCACAATGATAATGCCACAGTGTGATATGCTGTTATCAATGCAAATACTCAATCTGATGAAATCAATTAAGTTATGTAAACTCAGGTTCTGTCCATATCAATAAATACATAAAAATATTTTTTTTAAATCATTCATTCTGTGATCTCTTTTGCTTTTGGCAATCCCCTCTAATATTTAAGGCTATTGTTCCTACTTCTCTCTATGTATCATGAAGACTTAAACAGTTAAATATTTACATTTAAACAGTGGTTCAATGGGCATTTTTAAGGAGCACTGTAAAGGTGTATCTTTAAGGAGTACTGTAAAAGTGTATTCCTACATGGTGAAACATGATTATATATTGCATGGTATACAAATCACCAAATGTGAGGGAAAGCAATTTATATTGTTGTTTTAGGTTTCTTCTACCAAAACAACTGCCAAAAAGAAAATCCTCCCCCCCCCCCCGGGCTTGTCCTGTGGCACTCGAAGTGGTGATGCATAAATGTAATTGTCTTCCACAATGAAGTGGGTGCTGCAGTCTATGAAAGTTTTAAAAACATTACATTTCTATTTTGCTTTTCCACTAAAGAATAGTAGTCAAGGTGACGAAACATGATTAAATTACAAGTAAATCAGACAATAACAGAATTAAGATATCGCAATAATGGAAACCATAAAAATGATTACAATAAATATTAAATATAAACATGTATCTTGTGTTTTGCTGCAACAGACTAATAGATACTCCCCTGGAAATGTTCAGATACAGTTTTTCTAAGCAAGATCATTCAAATTATCTCCTTAAAAATGATAGCCTGGTTCAACTGATTTTTAATTATAATTGACTATAAACTCAGATGGCTGGAAGTGCTCTTTTGTAGTATTATTATTATTATTATTATTATTATTATTATTATTATTATTATTATTCCTTTCTCCCAAAATCTTTTAGTGTAGTCTTTAAATGTAGTCTTTAACTAACTGGTTGTTAGTTGTTTTGACTAGATACACTTGACAAGGATTCTCCTACAGAGCAACTTGCTTAGCTTCCTGTACCCCTAAATCAGGGGTAGGCAACCTTTCCCCTTTAAGGGCCAAGGGACCTCAGCTCCCAGAAGCCTCAGCCATGTTGGCCAATAGTCCCATGTTGGCCAATAACTCCTGGGATTCTGGGAGCTGAAGTCCCTCGGCCCTTAAAGGGGAAAGGTTGCCTACCCCTGCCCTAAACCTTTTGAAACTGAGTATTTACTACAAACAGTAATACAATTTTAAAGTTTACGTGGCTCATGTTATTAACTCATTGATTCCGGACAGAGCATGGAGGGGTACTTGCCAGAATGAAGAAGGCTATTCACACAGATAAGACTGTAGCAAGTGCACTGATGAGTTCCTTTCTGGTCAATTAGCATCATCCTCTGTACAGCACTGCCCAGTATCTTTTGCTGCCCAAAGCAAAAATTTGATTGACAAAGGAAGTGATTCTTCCACTGCATCTGAGAGAAACCAGCTAACTTTGGGGTACAGGATAGGGAACATCTGTAGTTTCTATCCAATCAGTATCACAGAGTTGGAAGGAACTGCAAGGGCCATCTAACTCAACCCCTGCCATATTCGGAATAACCTGGAATAACTGGCATACCCGGAATAACTGGCAGCTGAGAGAGGAGTCCCTAATTTGCTATTCTGACTCCTTATGCTAATTTGGATGCTTTAATTTATTTAATATTGTATTTTAATTGATTTGTTGTTTAATCCTGTTTTAAGGGGCTGGGAGGGTGGGATTATGGGATGAGGGAATGTTTTAACTTTGTTCTGTTTTTAATATTGTTGTACCCCGCCCCGATTGCCATGCAGAGGGGTGGGCTATAAATAAAAATTTATTATTATTATTATTAGATACATAATTGAAGCACTCATGAGAAATGACCATCCAACCCCCATTTAAAGACCTCAAAAGAAAGTGAGTCTACCATCTTCTCGAGCAATCTATTCCACTGGGAAACACCTTACTATTTAGAAGCGCCTCTTAACATTTAGGTGGAATCTCTTTTCTTGTAATATGAATGCAGTTTTGTGTTCTCATATCTAGAGCAGCAGCAAATAAGCTTGCTCCATCTTCTACTTGACATCTCTTGCCTGCTATATCACCTTTCCTCTTGTCAAAGATAAATATACCCAGCTCCCTGAGCAGTTCCTCATATGCCTTGTTTTCCAGGCTTTTTACCATCTTGGTCACCCACCTCTGGACATATTGAGCTCACATTGCCCAGTTATTGGGTCAACCACTGCTACACACATGGGGACAGACAAAGTGGATTACCCAAGTGGCCTTTATTGCTAGGTGCCAAATATCTTTCACAAGAGAAATATGCTAAATCAGAAAGTAAGCATCATTTGACAGGACTGCATGCCTCTTATTTAAAAGACATTTGGTGAAAAGGTCATACGAGACATGGGGCAATATTTCAGTATTTACATGTAGTTTAATATTAATCTGGTTACTCAAGTATTAAAGTTTTGTAACCTAATCATGCCTTTTAGTGAAGGAATGAAAAGCATCTATGTCTAAATAAATATCAAAGCAGCAGACTAAAATTTAAAGTGAAACTCCCAGCTCCAAACGGCATCATAACTACTAATGAACATCATGTTTACTGCAGCTAGTGTTTTTCTTTCCTCCATCATACTAGTGTATGTCTATGTGCCTTCAAGATGCCTATTGACTCTGGGGGAGCCCATTAATTTCATAGTGGTTTGCCATTGCCTTTCTCTGAAATTTAGCTTACAGACCTGGTATTCCTTTGTGGTTTCCCAAAAAAGTACTAACCAGGGCTGACTTTATTTAGCTTCCAAGATCAGATGGGATCTGGTGCCTTCAGTGTATTTATCATACACATACCCAAGCCTTACATGTATGATATAAGTATATATACTAACATATACTTCATCATACATATACCCAGCCTCCAATTCTCATTTCCTCATTCTTTTCTAAACCAGCCCCATGTTGATTTACTCTTTATATTTGTTGTACATTATCTGAGTCTGAGTGCATTTAGTAACAGTTTCTTTAGGTAGTGGCACTTCACTTATCCCCTTACCCTCTCCCTCAGCTTTGTTCCTTGTTTAGGTTACATTTTATTTTGATTTTCTATTTGATTTCCATTTATGCTATTTGCTTAGTATGTTTATTCTACTTTCTCTTTTATGTCTGCCTGATCTTATGTATTGTGTGTCAAACTGGATGTGGTGGAATCTGAAGGTCCCACTGAGTCCCTGTGCCTTCCTCAGCACTTCTCCCCAAATTATGTTCCAAAAATGGTAATGCCTCTGGGAAGCATGATTGGTCCTCTAAATGTAATTCTCTCATAAATCTCTTCTGACTAAAAATTAATGACAACAAACAAAAAAGCATAAGGTAAATTACATTTTGAGGGCAAAATGTGCCCTCCAAGGCTTCTGTATGTCACAGTTTGAAAAAAATTAAGTCCAAAAATGGCAAAGTATGTGGGGATCAGAAGGAGATCCAAAGGCTACAAAGGTCTAGGAGAGGACAAAAATGGCTACTGGATCCTCAGAAATCACCCACCTCTAACCTAAATAGTAAGGTAAACCCATATTCCTGTCATTAACCTGTTATCCCTCTCATAAGCAGATTTCCTCTGAATTAAAATTGCCAGTTCAGGTTTGTCTTCCAGTAAGCAACTGCAAAATAAAGCATGATACATAAGTGAAGGAAATTATGTGCTAAAAGAAACAGATGTCTTTAACACCTGAGGGGACACTTCTGCAATATTAGTAAAAAATATACTATCTAATTTGATCCTGTATCAATTTTACACATAGGCACACATCATGCAAAAACAGCTTACATAAATAATAGACACTAATGCAGAGGAGCGAAGCAGCACACATATTAGCAAACTTCGAACACACTAAAGCACAATTTAAAGAAGGCTAAGGGTGCATCTGCACTGCATAAATAATGCAGTTTGACATTTCTTTAACTATTGTGGCTCAATGCTATGAAATCCTGAGATTTGTAGTTTATGGAATCAGAGCTTTTTGACAGAGCTGGCTAAATATCTCTCAAAAACACAAACCCCAGAATTTCATAGCATTGAACCATGACAGTCAAAGTAGTGTCAAACTGCATTATTTCTGCAGTGCAGATTGCATACAAGATATAAACTCCTGAATGTGTATGTGTGTAATTTGGCATGGTTTCTTCCATCTGAAGGTACTTCTGTGCTTCCAAGTTTTATGTGCTTGTTTTGTTTTTTAAAGTTATGGCTATTTTGATTTCCTAACACAAGTCAATGAGAGGCACAAAAACAGCTTTTCAAATTCCAATCAGATCCAAATCAACTTGAAATCATTCAGAACTGAATTGGAAGTGAACCAAGGACACTGCATATCCCTATACAAATTACATGAAAATTTGCTAAAAGCTAAAAAACAAGAATTTAGAGACAAGGAAGCAACAGAGTAACAAACCATAAAATATCTTCTGTAGATGAGAGACCCAAATAAACTACTGTACATTAAAACAATTTATTCTATGTTCTTTCCATTTTATCTTTTCATGAAAGAGGAAAAATCTTAATTCCAGATATAGGTCTTCTCCAGGGAAGAGACAACTAATGCCGGAAACACTTAATTTAAGAGAAAATGGTGACCTACAGATGCATCAGTTTAATGACCAGGGAGGAGTGGGAAGGAATATTTTACTTCCTGAAACTAAGTATTTTTTAAAAATTCATAAAGGCTACATAGTAGTGACTAAGGCTACAGCAATCAGAACGAGACTTCTTGGAAAATAATCTTCTTGAAAAATTATCAATTAAAAAAGGAAGTCTTCATTCCTTTCTATTTATAGATTTATGAAGAAAGATATATCTGTCCAAATGCCCAATAAAAAAAGAAAAGAAAAGAAAAGAAAAGAAAGAAAGAAAAAACATTCTCCCTTTCCAGCATTATGATGGCCAGGAAAGTAAAGACAGTGAAATTAAAGACAAATGTTTAACAATTAGCAGAAATTAAATATGTTATTAACAATGATAGACTGAACAGCACCAAACCAGAGGGAGTTGTTCAGAACAGCTTTGGAATCACTCACTTTCCCTTTCCACAGTGCAGGTTAGGGTCCAATGTTTCACAGTAACAATGAGTTCCAGTGAACCCAGATAATGGAGAACACCAGGGATTTTCCAGAAGAAAATCTGCATATGCTTTATTGACTACAGCAAACCTTTGGCTGCATAGATTATGAAAAGCTATGGCTTGTACTTAGAGGAATGGGAGAGCCACATCTGATTGTTTTGATTCATAACCTGTATTCATGACAAGAAGCTGCCATCAGAACAGAATACAGAGAAATTGAATGGTTCCCAATCTGCAAAGAGGTCAGGCAAGGCTGCATACTATCACCCTATTTATTCATCCTGTATATAGAAAATATAGCCATAGCAAGTACCTTTCATATACAGAGTAGGCTTAGACTCAGAGGCAAGAGGAATTAGACTCAAAGGCAAGAGGAATTAAGTGTTACCTAAATTGCAAGGGATCCCAAGAAGTCACCCACAAATTGTCTTCAATGGGGAAATGGACTTAGCTCAATAGGAAACAGTGAAAGGGCTTTGGTAATGTAAAGCCAGGAACTTAAGCCTTTGTAAACTGGTTCCAAACCCAAAAAACTCTAGAAGAAGATTCCAAATTACATTAGTTTTTAAAAAGGGGAATCAACACACACGCGCAAAACACACACATGCTCTCACACACAAGTACTAACGATGTAAAGGCGGTAAAAGATAACGGGTTGTAGGGCTGTAAAGAGGCACTACTGTAACAATCCTGAAGTGTAGCTCCAGTCATGAGGTTATCGGAATGAAGATGGCTCAGTAGCCATCTGCAGTTTGTGGGATGGATGACTATTGAGGTGTCCAACCGAAATCGAACAGTGGCTCTGTCCAGTTTCCAACTAGACCAAATTGCTATTGTCCAGTCACATATATTTATAGCAAGAAATGGGTCCTGGGCCAGAATTTCAAGAGTTAAATGGTTTTTCCAGGAGTTAAATTACTTTCCCAGGAGGGAAGAATAGAACGAGATTAGAACAACTGGACGATCAGCGTGAATGTCCTGAAACAAAAAAGAGTTTCATTCCCAGAAAGAAATTCCCTTTCTCTATTGTATGCAAGCAGTCATAAAGTCCAGCACCCAGTATCACACTCCTTGGTGAAGGTGAATGCTAAAGTGAAGATCATCCAAACTATTGTATTACTCATCATCATCATCATATATTGATGTGAGAGGTGGACAGTGAAAAAAACTGATAAAAAATAATTTGAGATGTGGTGATGGAGAAAAGTAGTGAGAATATCACAGACAGACAAGAAGATGACAAATTTTCTAGAACAGATCAAGCCTGAACTCTAGCTGGAAGCCAAGATGACTAACTTGAGGCTGTCATACTTTGGCCACATCATGAGGAAAAATGAATTGTTAGAAAATAGAATGATGCTAGGAAAGGTGGAAGACAGTAGAAAAAGACCCCATGCCAGACCCTATGCCAGATGGTTAGGCTTGATCCAGGGGTACATGGGCCTGGGCTTGCAGGATCAGAGCAGAGAAGTTGAGGACAGAGGTTCTTGCAAAAGTCTCATCCACAGGCTCACCATGAGTCAAAGGGGCTGTACAGACTGGCATAAAGAGCCGGCATGGGGGCAGAGTGGCAACCGCATGCCGGCCAGCCTGACTCTGCCCCCATGCTGGCATGATGCCACCAAGCAACCACAGTGGACGGCATCATACCAAGTCTTCAGTGCAGCATTTACATGTGCTGCGCCAAAGAAGCAGAGAAAAGCTGCTGCCACTGCAGGTAGAGTGCCCTTTTTGTGCTGCGGAAAGCCCAGATCGGGGCCACAGTGTGTGGTTGCCATGGCCCCGATCCGCCAAGGAAAGGGGTGGCATCCTGCTGCCCCTTAGGGGCCATCTGTACAGCCCCAAAGTCAACTCGAGGGCAGCTGACAACAATAAGCCTAGTATAAAAGCCTCACATACTGCTTCCATAGAAGAAACAAAGCATATGGATGTTTATTACAAGCGATGCCACTCTAGCAGTTTCTAGAGTTTGTTCCCCAAACGTTCTGACACATAACAATGCTGAAATACTTTAGCTCAACAACTATACCAATTAACATAATGGAAAATTGTTTCCTCAGTTATTATTCACAGAGGGCTTGCAGATAAAATCATGGTTTTGTTTTGTTTTGTTTTATTGGAGCAATTTATCCTATCGTCTTTGGTGCATAAAATACATTTTATCATAAAGCACAGCATCTTTCATGTTTATACCACGGCATGTGTTTTAGTCAGAGCCAGGAATAGAAGGACATGTTCTATGTAGACCCTGTTAATAAGAGTTTGGATACTGCAGTGGTCTGATTCCTAATGAATCTAGAAAGTTGAATTTATGTGAGAGTTATGCATTCCATTACAAGGATAATTATTTGTAAAAACAATATCCCACCTCTACAGGTCACTAACACTCACAAACTAGAATAACTTTTGATGCCTTGACCAGCTTCTGAGAGCATCATAATTGTCTTCAAAGGGACTACTGCTTTTCTTCTCATGTTGAATGCCTGATGTGCAATGCTTTCTTTTGCACAGTGGGAAGAAAAGTCCCACAAAAGCAAAGTGGTGGCATTGTAGTTAAGTAAGATGCTAAAAATGGGAAGCAATGAATATAATCAGAGCAAGTTCATCACACTTTAGGGCAGATGTTTCCAAATGTTGATCCTCCAGATGCTTTGGCCTTCAGCTCCCAGATTTCTTGACTGTTGGCCAAGCTGGTTGGGATTTATGGGAACTGAAGTTCAAATCATCTGGAAACCCAATGTCTGGGAACCACTACTTTAGGGTAACGAATAAAACTGTCACTGATGTGGTATTGCCCTTCGTGTGGCTAATGAAGGACCAAACTATTACTCTGGTTTAGATGTAGTGTAAGCTTAACAAGAGTCCATGCACTCCACTCAGTACGGCTTGTTAAAGGGGAACACATTGACCAATTACTGTGTATCTTTTCTAATTTTCTATCTAATAGCACTGTGAATCTTATGTCTTATTCAGGTCCCTCCTCAGGTAAACAACTCTAGACTACCAGATATTTCTGAATCCCTCACAACTGTCTATGTTCATTGTGGCGGATGGGAGTTTAAGATCCCCAAAACATCTGCAGGACCAGAGTTCATCATCCAGCTCTACAAGAAGGAAATTGTTCCTTTCTGCATGGCACTGATTCACTGACCAATATCTAGAATAATACACATACAGTAATGTATAAGTTGTTGGTTTTTTTTTTTTTTTAAAGTGACTTGAATAATTTTCCGCTGGTAAGAAAGCAACCCAGAGAAAAATACAAAGAGGTTAGTAAAATTTGTCTAGGACTATTCCATTTAACTTTTATTTTTAAAAAAGAATACTTGTTACATTAAAGTATTTTCCCCTCATCATTATCATATATATATATACATTATATACAGTTGACTTCCCTTGTACATCCAGTTTGTATTCAACTATTCTCATTTTATTCTTATTGTCTTCACTTTTAAATGTAATATTTAAACAGATCCTCTGTGTGTTAAACCAACAGCTTATATATTTCTGATCATTCCTGCTAAATCCTTAAATAAATTTGTTACAAAATTAAACTTTCATCTTACAATATTGCAGTATTGGGGTCCAGTCTTGCTCAACTTCTTCTATGTTTTGTTTATTTAGTCTAGCAGTAAGTACATCCATGCTCATCATTTATGTAACTTTCCGAAGCCACTCACTGATTTCCATCCATTTCTATTTTTTTGCTAAAACTATTCTTGCTGCTGTTATCAAATATAATAGGATTCTTCCATGATTCTTTTCCATCTCTTTTGGAATCTTGTTTATCATATTTACTAAGTATGGTTCAAGAAGCATGTCATAACTTATTTTAAATGCCTCACATATTGTTGTATGAACATTTCTCCAATATGTTCTAACTGCATTGAAGTTCCACCACATGTGAAACCAACCTCCAATAGCCTGATAGCACATCCAGTACTTATTAGTGTTTGTTTTATATATTCTAGCCAGTTTTGTTGGTGGTACATTTTAAAGTAATTGTCCTTTAAGTCTTGACATCATGTGAACCTTTGAGTTCAATAATAATAATAATAATAATAATAATAATAATAATAATAATAATAATAATAATAATAATAATAATAATTCTTGTCTGTTCCCAGCTTTCTAAGTCAATCTCTCTTCCAATACCTGTTGCCCATTTGATCACTGTCTCTTTTACAACATTTTGTTCTAATTCTCTTTTTAACAGTACATTGTAAAATTTTGAAGTCAATTTTGGGCCATTTTGTTTTATCACTATATCTAACTCATTTTCAGTTTCTTCAAATCCTTCACTTTTGTAATCTATTTTAAATCTATCAGTCAGTTGTTTATATGAGAACCAATGAGTATTTGTATCCAACTCTTTCAAGTCTTTTATGGGTTTCATCTCATATTGTCCTCCCCTCCTCTTTTTTAGTATATCTTGATATCTTAACCAGTTTGGTACTTCTTGCCATTTTCCAAAGAAAGCTTCCTGTGTTGACACCCATAGTGGCAATTTTCCCTTTTGTTGTGTCCAAATTTTAAGTAATGATCTTCTAACATAATGATGTTCAAATTCCTTGTGTACATTAGTTTTATTGTACCACATATATGCATGCCACTCATATCTTAAATTAAATCCTTCTAAGGCCAAAATTCTTTCTTTATCTAGTTTTATCCAGTCCATAATCTAAGTTAACAAATTTGCATAGTAACAATTTTTTAAAATCCAGTAATTTACAGCCTCCATTTCACCTCTTATCAATAAGAGTCTTCCATTTTATCCTGGACTTCCTTCCTAACCAAATGAATTTCACTAACTTTCCATTGTATAAATTGTTTCTCATTCAAAATTACTGCTATATTTTGAAACAAAAAGTTCATTTTAGGCAATACCGTCATTTTAATTGCCTCTATTCTCCCAAATAGGGATAGATTCATTTTCGCCCATTTATCCAAATCTTCTTTTATTCCTTTCCATGTCTTCTCATAATTATTTTCAAATAGGTCTGCATTCCTTTTGGTTACCCAGATACCTAAGTATCTCATTTTCTTCTCTATTTCATAACCTGATATGATTTGTAATTTTTCTTCTTCTTCCTTGGTCATGTTTTTCACGAGTATCATAGTCTTTTCTTTGTTTACTTTAATACCAGAAACTTTTTCAAAATCCAAGAGTTGTTTGTAATTTTTCAATCGAAGTTAGTGGTTCTTCTAGAAAGAGAACTACAGTGGAACCTCTACTTACGAATGCTTCATCCTACGAAATT
>CM034701.1:377456598-377466947 GCA_020142125.1 Phrynosoma platyrhinos | reverse complement strand
GGGGGGGGGGGGATCGGAGGAGACATTTTGCATGCTTTATCTGGTGGGCTTGTTTTTTTATTTTTTAATATATATGTTTAATGCACCGGGTGTCACACCTATCGCATGATGAAAGGAGACTGACCTGTGGGTGCTGTGTGGTTTAAGACCCGTTTAACAAAAACACCCCTAGCCGTTGTCAGAGGAATGTCTTTTGTTTGAGAGTGTGGGGAGACACGGTGTTACATACTGCGATTCACCAGAGGGGCTTTCTAAAGATATAGCCAAAATAGCAACTCATGAAACAAAGAACATGTAACATGTTGAAATGCGGTTAATTTTTCCTTTTCTCAGTGCCTCTCCCCCCTCCCCAAGATTAGAGTAACAATGTTGCTCAGACCTAATAATGATGTATTTCCAGAGGATGTGATGTGATGCCTTTATGCCCAATTATACCTTTTGCTTAAAACCATTTTAAAAAGATCATCGCATTGGTTACATAATTACTGACATAATAACATGCTATTTAAAATATGGGGAATCTCTTCCTTCTTTTGTATGTCACATATTGCAAGCTTTTCCCCTCATGTGTTCAATCATCATAGAGTAGTTTTTTAGTGAATGAGTTTGTTGTTGACAGCTTCAGATAGTTGTGCAAGCTTTTGTGAAAAGTGGATAAAATGTGTTAGAGGCAACAAGCAAATTAGACTGGCTTGTTATTGAGCTCACCTTTATAGCATAAATGCTTGGAATATTTCACCTCAAAGACTAGAATACATTGCTCAGAATGGTTTGGAAACAATTTCCCCTTTAATGCAAGATTTCAAGGGTAGCATCCAGGCGTATGTGTATAATATCAATATAAATAAAAGCAATATATACAGTTAATTTTGGCTGCTGAAAGGGATATTGTGGTGCTAGATCAATGAGTACACCTGTGCTTACATATGAAATAACTTCTTATGGCTGCTCACAGATTTTGGGGCACAATAAATTTTTCTATTCTTCACAAAAAACTTTTAAGAGCAAAATTTTGAGATGTTTTCTTCATAACTTTAAACATCACTAGTAAAATCGTTCCTCTATTGGATTTTAATCTGTTGGTCATCAACTAAATGTACTAACATAGCCTTAAATTCAGTTGATATTCCTAACCAGAATAGACCAATTAAATTAACTGGTATTTGATAAACCGATGTTTACATAAATTCCATTGACTCAGTGAGCCTACTCTAGTGGAAACTGACAGTTGGATTTAGGCCATATTCACCCCTTCCTCCCTAATTTCTCATCTTTTTGATTATTTAAACAAGTATTCTCAACCTTTTAGACTTCAGTTCCCAGAAGTCCCAGATAGCATGACCAGTAGTCAGGGATTCTGGGAGTTTTAAGTCCCAAAATCTGAAAGGCCAAAGGTTGAGAACCACTATTCTGAACCACTCAGGTATATCTGAGGTTCTGATCACAGGCACAGCTATTTAAAAGTGAATTAAATTGAGAGCAGAGGATTTATTTGAAGTGTTTAAGATAGAGATGCCCATGTTATTTACCTGCCTTCAGCCATTTCATAGGCGCAGGGCAGTTAAATGAATAAAAGATTTGATAATGGGGTATAACAAATGCAGTCTTTTCTTTGCACTAATGATGTGAATTTTAAAACTCATGAAATGAATGGCAAATAAACTTTTTTTTTTTTGTTACATGGTTGGATGTAACAGTAACATAATAGGTTAAAATGCTGACTCTGTGCTGAGTCACATGACTGCAGATTTGGACTTGTTTTAAATTTGTTTGAACTTCTTGCCAGTTTGATGTGAATGTGCAAATGGTAATGTGGATTTCTTCACCAAAATGTTTGTTGGCTTCACTGCGATGAATTGCTTGTATACAAACACGTGTAGTTCACTGTAGAAAAATGCTGGTGTTTGGGGCTGAAGTTGAACAGATTCATGTGAGTGTTCAGTCTGGGAAGTCTGCAAGTATTGAGGAAGATTGTAGTTGTGTGTATCAGTCTTTTGTATTGTGCTAAGCAGGAAATGAGCTGTACAGTATTGAAATCTTTATCTGTGGTGTTCACTTCCAATTAAATATTCTGGAATTAATGATATTGTTAAAAAGGTTGAAGCTCTTGCTGCTCTCAGGTATCTTGAATGCATTGTGTGACAGTAGGGGAGAAAGTCTTCTGTGTTATGTGCCTCAGTTGTGAAATAAGGTCTTCATGAAGATGTGACTGGCACCAATATTGCTATCTTTTTAGCATCTGCACCAAATCTTTTTGTTTGCTCTCACCTTCCAGTTTCATGTGATCAGTAAAGTTTATTACTATTTAATTGTTTTTAGTATGATTTTGATCATACTGTAATATGCCAGGGTGAAGCAAAGCTTTATCTATTTTAGATAACCAAATATTAAAAGTTTTGCACTTTCTAAGAATCACCATGAGCAGCAGTTTCTGTAAATCTTAGAGGACAGATATATGGAAAGATTACCTCTGGACCCCTGCAATAACTCAGGTAGAGGTGACCGGGTTTAATTTTTAAGGCATCACTTGTGTCTCTGTATTGCTATTTGTATGGCACCTTTCAGTATTAGTTCAGAAATATGGACTATGAACTGAGTGGTAGGTAAATAAAATGGAGTAGAATGTAAATAGATGTCTTTAGTCGTATATTGAAGAAGTCTGTCTTAGAGATAAACAAATGTCTCTAGTATTGAAGAACTCTATCTTAAAGACATATAATGCTAGTATAATTACAGCAATATGTGAAGACTCCTACATATTCTATCTAATCCTGATTTAGCTGCCCTTTAAATTAGAGGTAGGGTACCCTAAGGCCTTCAGGTTGAAAGTGGCTACCCCAGTGGTCTAGTCTAAACCTCTGGACTTTCCCAGATCCCCTGCCCCATTTGCCATTTGATGGCTTGGGGGTTTCCTATTTTTTTGAAAGGCTGAAATGCCTTTGTCAGGGTTTCATTTTTATTTATTTATTTATTTATTGGCAATAAAGGTTTTGAGCTAAAAGATAAATGGTTTTGTTGTTCTTACCCTTTTGTCTTTGACCACCTATCATTGGCTTACAGCCCCCTAGAACTTTTTTATAATTAAATCTAGCCATTAAGCTGAAAGCTGTGCATCACTCTGGCTTAAACAGAGGGGGCATGTGTGTATTTGTGGGGGGCAATTTTGGCCTCCATGGGTTGTGCTGCCACATCATTTTTTAGTTACCATTTTCAGCTGGAGCAGGAATTTGGTTGCCAAGAAAGCTAAACTATGGAGTTTGTGGTCAGCTTTTAGGATACATTTGGGGATGTAAGATTGGCTTGGAAATTTCTTTGAATTTTTTGGGAGCATTCAAAGGTGCCAGGGATTTTCAGGAGCTGGAAAAGTTAGGTTTGGGGGCTGCACTGTTTCCACCTCTAATTTACATGGTATTTTCATGTTGATAATTGGACTTGATATACATTTGATCACATCATAATGTCAATTGTACATGGCCCATTGAAAGCAATTGTATTTAGAGAGCCAGATTCATGTTCCAGAATGCATTCTGATGTCCATTTAACTTATGACATGATCCTACAAGCATTACTTTTTCCAGATAATTCTTCCACAAATAAAGCACACATCAGTCTCTTTAGCTGAACGAGAAGGATGGTAGAAATAAAATCAAGATTGATCTTTAAATTGTACCTTTTGCCATTAATGTTTAAGCAATTGTGTGATCAGGCTTTTCCAGTTAATTTCTTAAAAAGTGGTTCTTATGTAAATAATTATGAACCATGGTATTTATGAGTGACATTTTAAGAATTGCCTTTGGTGGAGTAATCAAATGGCCTAGTAATATACAGACACCATTATATGCATTGCATATCTCAATATAAATAGATTTGTCCCTTTTTATCCATGGATTTTTTTCTCCATGGATTCAAGCATCCACAGCTTGAAAATATTTTTAAAAATATATAAATTCCAAATAGCAAACTTAAATTTTCTATTTTATGTAAGGAACACCATTTTGTTATGCTATTGTATTTAATGGGACCTGAGCATCCATGGATTTTGTTATCCATGGGTGTCCTGGAACCAAATCTCAGTGGATAACAAGGATTCACTGTATTTCTTTGCTTTTTGTAGTGGGATATGGGATACTTGGATTTGATGAACAGGTTTTGTTTTTGCTCTATATAACCTGGTGCATTTAGGCCAGAGATGGGAATCATGTTGCCTTCCAGATATTGTTAGCCAGCATAACAAGTGGTGAAGAATACTGGGAATTATAGTCCAGCAACATATGATTCTCATCCCAGCTTGGATTACAGTTGCCCCTCCATTTTCATGGGGGATCCATTCCAGACTATCCCATGAAAATGGAAAACTGCAAATATTCAAGACTCATAGGTTTGAATGGTGGCGGGTGCCCATGGGTGCACACTTCATTTGGTCCCCCTCCGTTTGCTGCCTGCAAACGGGCAAGGGATGCGGACTTGAAGTCTGCAAAAACAGAGGGGCGACTATAATGTGTAGAGAGTTAGTGAAGAACCATGGTAGACTTTGATGCAAGTGAGAAGTGTTCATGCTTACATTCAGTACATATGATACTTGTCATAGATCAGATGTAAGCCCAAATTTAATTTATAGATAGGCTTCCATATACTCATAACTGAGACAAGATTTTTATTTTGGCCTTTTGGTAGTGCTAGCTAGAATTGAAGGAATCAGTGGTTTGAACACTGGACTAGGGCTCTGGAGACCAGGGTTTGAATTCCTGCTCAGCCATGGAAACCCACTGGGTAACCTTGGGCAAGTCACACTCAACCTCATAAGGCAAAGGCAAACTCCCTCTGAACAAATCTTGTTAAGAAAACCTTGTGGTAGGGTCACCCTAAGTTGGAAGCAACCTGAAGGCATACAGCAACAACAGCTAGAATTAAATGGGTTGTTGAATAGTGAGTCAACAATTGTGCAAATGCCCTTGATTCATTGGGTCAGTTTTAGTTGAATTACCATAGTTTTTTAGCTACAATATTAATAATGTATCTGCAGCTGAAGCCTACTTAAGAAGGTACCTTATTTGTGTTGTGAGGAGAATAGTTGCCAATCCTTGAGATGCCCACAGATCATTTTAGATTTCATTTGGGATGTTTTTTCATACTTGTCTACATGACTGATACAGAAATCCACTTTACTACAGGGAGAATCTCCATTATCTGAAATGTTTGGGATCAGAGACATTTTTGATTTGTAATACCTGTATTGGCATGGACATACATAATGAGATATCTTTGATATGGAACTGACACTAAACATGAAATTAATTTGTTTCATATACACCTAATACATATAACCTGAAGGTAATTTTATATAATAATTTTGTGCATGAAACAGTTTGTCTACATTGGATAATTGGAAAGCAAAGATGTTTCAACCACCCATGAAAAAAGTTCTGGTTTTTAGAATATTTCAGAATCCTGCATAAGGAAGACTCAGCCTGTACAAGGAACTGAATATGGAATATATTTATGGATTTTACAGTTCGTCAGTATAGAAAGGCATTTATACAGTGATGACATTATATGATATTATTGATTTTGTAAATGAGCTAAGTTTATTCAGATTAAAAAACACACTACTTTTAGTAAGTCAATTAAAGTATTCATTGTCTTAATTTCAAAGTATGTGGCTGAGGAAACTTTTGTTGATGTGATTCAGCTGCATGAGGCTACACCCACAGCATTTTTTGGTCATAGGTGTTCAATGATCCAGGTGCCCAGTAACTACTATCATGTAAACCAGGGGTAGGCAACCTAAGGCCCGGGGGCCGGATGCGGCCCAGCAAGGCCTTTGGACCGGCCCCAAACTGGTCCTGCCGCCGCCGCCCCCCCCTACCGCCACCGCCCCCCCCATGATGATATTGATTATTGTTGTTATTACTTGTTCTTGGGGTTTTCTTGGCAAAATCTTCACAGGGGTTTTGCCATGGCTTTTCTGGGGCTGAGAGAGTGTACATGCATTTTTTAAAAAAAATTTAATTATTTTTTAATTTTAATGTTTATTTATTTATTTATTTTTGGTGCTTTGGCCCGTCAATTGTCTGAGGGACAGCAACCCGGCCCCCGGCTCAAAAAGGTTGCCTACCCCTGATGTAAACTTTAGGTCTTAGAAATAGAAATACCACCAGATATTTCAGGTGAGGCAAACTTTAGTCCCCTCCCAAAAAATCGCTGCTTGACATTTGTGTATAGAAATCTACTTCTAGATATCCATTGCCTATGTTAGATTGGGTAATCTTTTTTCATCCTATCATGCACAACAATTACTGAATACATATTTCACATAGAACTAGGGGAAGCTGTAGCTAAACTACATTTCAGCAGTGTTTATAGCAAGCAGACTTCACAAAGAACTGTATAACATATGATTGGGTACTAAAAAAGCAAACAATAAAAGATGTAAATTAAAACTCCAGGTGTGTAAGCTTCATTCAGCTGAAATACTCAACTTGAATGATGTAAAATTGGTTCATTTGAGAGGCTCACACATGAGTCTGTTCTATGTGCTTTGGAAAATTGGTAATGTGTAGCAAGTTTAATCTGCTTTTGTACATGGTATGTTTTTAAGAAGTTTCTTAGGATGTGATGTTATTGTGTTAACTGCTGTGATTCTGCTGAGACAATCTTGAGACTTTCTGGTTTCAGGGACCACCCTCGTGTGCCCAAGAACCCCTGTTTCTTGTAGAAAATTGTGGGTGTATATAAGCATGCAAAAATGTAGGGAAAACATGTATAATTTTTTCATATGGAAATAACCTATGAAAATAAGATAAAAGATGTATTAGTCAACTAATCCTAGATCGGTGCTGAGTTTTCCTAGTCCCTTTGGAAGCTGAAGTTAATAAAACTGCATTCATTTAAGTTTGGATGCAAAGAATTATATATAGAGTTATTATACTTTGACAATGGTTATTTCCTGTGCCCACCCAAAAACTGAAATTGAAAGCACAGTTGCCTCTCTATTTTCCCCGTCTAAAATAGTGCATGATACGGAGTGGGAACTGGCCTTTGAGGTCTAATTGGTAGATATTAGAGTTCCCTGTCCTGTGCTGGTGGGCATGCCTTCTGCTTACTGAATGGGCTATTTTGACCTCTTCTTGATTAAAACAACTGATTCTAAATTCCACAGGCATTCTCATAATTATGTTTTCTAGATCTGTTTGCTTGACTGTCTATAGTTATTCTAAATGTGTTATGTGCTATTTTACAGAGACTTTTGGCTTCTGTCCCTGCCAGTTTTACATGATAGATTAATGACTGATGTGTGACATTGTGTCATCCCATCAAATGAGATGACCTGGCATGTGTCATAGACAGACCTACATAGTTTCAGCCAAAGAGGAGGAAGTAGTGGATGACTGTGTACCTGATGGTAGGAAATTTCTTGTTAATATAGTGGCATTTTCTGTTTTTAGGAAGTATGTTTTCAGTGCACATCCCTGATCATATTGTTTGTGTTCAGTTTTTAATGCTTTATGAACCATATGTGTATAAGCTGTTTTTATATATTAAAAAGACAAAAGTTTGTTACACTCATACTTCATTTTAGAAGTTATTATTGATGTTGTAAGTCTTCGTATGTACTATGTTATGTTATGTTAAAGAATAACGATAAGGCTAGAGAATAAAATGTGGACTGATGAAAAAAAGTTGTATTGGAGCAGTTACTGGTCAAGAATGAATTCTTGTTCCTGGGGAAATGTTGCCATTTTTAGTTTTTGTTTTAGAACCATTATTAAGTATAGTTCTTTGAAAGATAAATCTTACAAAATAAGGTTCCTAAATGCCATTGTACAGATACATGTAATGCTTTTCCCTTGGTTTATGACTGAAAGAGGCATACAACAATTAAAAACAAACATAGATAAAAATTAATTAAACTTGCAAAAGATTAAAACAATTAAAAGCATGAACCATTAAAAAACAGCAAATAAAAAAATTCAGCATGTTATGCAAGGCCTCTCCCCTCCCCCAGAGAAACCTCAGGTAGCTGAAACAAGGAGATCTTCATTTCCCTGCAGAAAATAATAGAGAGAGTGCCAGTCTAACACTTTTGAGAAGGGGTTTCCAGAGCTTGGGAACAACCCTGCAGAAGGCCCTCTTCTCTGTTCCTACCAAATATACCTTTGACAGTGGTGGTACAGGGAGAAGGGCCTCCCTAGAAGATCTCAAAACACAGACTGGGTCAAATGAGAGAATATAGTGCTTCAAAAAACTTGGACCTAAGATATATAGAGCTTCATAGGCCATGACCAATACTTTGAATTCTGCTTGGAAATAGACTGGTGGGGCTGTTTCAGGTAATTATTTATTTACATTTTTATATTGCCTCCCAGCCCACCAAGGGCTTCTGATCTGATGAAGAAATAAAAGCAAGTAAAACAGTACAAAGATAAAACATTCAAAAAACACATTAAAATGCTCCTTGAGAACTTTTTAAAGCAATCTAAGAAACAATTCTAAAATTTTAAAGCAGTTGAAATAGAGCAGCTTCAAACATTAAAGGCCATGCGGAGGTGCTCTGTTTTAGCTGTCTAGCAGAAGTGCCAAAGATATGGAACCATCCTGAATTCCTTAGATGGGGAGATACACAGCTGGAGTACTGCTACACAGAAAACCTGACCATGAGGTTTGAGGACATGTATCAGTGCCTCCCCTTGAGTATCTCAAATTTTGGGTGTGCTCATTTGGGAGGAGGTGGTCATGAAAGAGAGCTTCACGGTCCTTGTAGCCAGCTCCAGTTAACAATTTTTAACTGGACTAACTGAAGTTTCTGAACACTCTTCAAAGGCAGCTGCACATAGAGCATGTTACATTAATCCAAACAGGATGTAGCTAAGGCATTGTCAGTGTGCTCAGATCTCATATTGCAAGGAATGGGTGCAGCTGGAGTGAATGCCTTAACTGTGCAGATGCACTTCTGGCCACCATTGAAACCTGGGCTTCTAAGCTCAGAGTAGAATCCAGGAGAATACCCAAGCTGTAGACATATGTCTTAAGGAGTCATATGACTCAATCCAGTATAGGCTGAATCCCCAGTAAAACCATGTATTGGAATTGGAATTGGAAGGCAATACCGTAGTGCTGCTTGTTAGGATGTATTGGTGTGTTGGTCTGCAGTTCTTAAGATGTGGTGTCATTGAGTTAACTGCTTTAATTCTAGGGAGACAATATTCAATTCCTATTTCAAGACATTCTAGTTTTAGGGGCCACCTTGAAAAATAGTTGTTCATTCCTGCATGGCAGAATTAGATGGCCTTTGTAGTCTCTTCCAACTTTAACATTCTATGATTTTGTGAATGTGTTTGCCAAAGAACCCATGCTTCTTGCAGAAAATTGTGTAAATCCTTATTCATGGATTTTTTATTCACGGATTCAAGCATCCATGGCTAGAAAATACTTTATAAAAATTCCCATAGGCAAACCTTGATTTTGCCCTTTTATATAAGGGACAACATTTTACTATGCCATTATATTTATCGGGTCTTGAGCATCCACGAATTTTGGTATCCATGGGGGGGGATCTTGGAACCAAAGCTCAGCAGATACCGAGGGCTCACTGTAAATGCATGTATATGCAGTTCACGAAGTCACAAATTTTGTTGACATTCCTCACTGTAGTCTCATCTACAATGAGTGTATGCCCCAAGTGGTTCCTACATCATGCAGAGAAAGAACAGTTGTCTTGCATGAAAACTAGTCTGCTGTTAGTGGACTAAATGCGACGGTCAGGAGCGCCTGTTATCAGCTTCGGCTGATACGCCAGCTGCGCCCTTTTCTGGAAGTAAGGGATCTCGAGACTGTGGTGCACGCGTTGGTAACCTCACGCCTTGACTTCTGCAATGCACTCTACATGGGGCTACCCTTGTGCCTGGTTCGGAAACTTCAATTGGTACAGAATATGGCGGCCAGATTGATATCGGGAACATCTCGGAGGGACCACATTACTCTGGTTCTGAGGTCCCTCCACTGGCTGCCCATTAGTTTCCGGACCCAGTACAAGGTGTTGGTAATTACCTTTAAAGCCCTAAATGGCTTGGGTCCAAACTATCTCAGGGACCGCCTGCTCCCATATAATCCTCCCCGCGCTCTTCGGTCCTCCGGGAGGAATTTGCTACAGCCTCAAATCGAGGCTTGTGGCTACCTCCCGGAGTGCTTTTTCAATCGTCGCCTCTAGGCTCTGGAATGGCCTGCCGGACGAGATCCGTCTATTAACATCCTTAGATAGCTTTAAAAAGGCGGTCAAGACGGATCTCTTCGGACACTAATAGCCACCTCGGACACTAATAGCCGCACACGGATGTTCCTCAACGTGGCCC
>CM034701.1:377435972-377450174 GCA_020142125.1 Phrynosoma platyrhinos | reverse complement strand
CCTCTTCTCTGCCTCGGAGACGGCTCAATTAGCCGTCTGCCGAGGCCCATAGTTTGCCTAATTATCATCAGTGGGCAAATTTTCTATTGTACTAAATCAGTTGGTAAGCATTAAGTTACCAGTTAGCAACTTTGAAAGAAATATAGAAGATTTGTGTCTTAATGGCACAACTTGTCGTTTGCTTAAGCATGGTATCTAACAAGCTGTAAATTATATTTTATCAGTGCAGCTCTTCTTTCCTTCCACGGTCTTACCACCTGAACAGACATTTAATCTTGCCTGTTGGATAGCATTGATTATTTGTCTGGATTAAACAATAATAATAAGGATATACTCATGTATAGAGAAATTTAGGTCAAAAATTGACCCAGAGAACCTGGGTCGATCTATATATGGGTTATTATGGTAATTGATCTGAGCCACTCCTCAGTCGGGCTGCCTCTGCAAGGAACAGCTCAGCTGGGAAGACTCTGGGCAGGGCGACCAGTCATCCTGAAGCCTCTTCCTAGCTGGACTTTCTCCGGGGAAGGAAGCCCAGCTGTGGAGAGGCTGGAAAAGGCAGTCGGTCACCCTGTAGTCTCTCCGCAGTCGGGCTGCCTCGGGAAGTTTGACCCTCAACTTATCCACAGGTCATACCAAAATCCATACTTATGGCCCCAAAAGTTGACCTCGATTTATACACGACTTATAGTCGAGCATATACGGTAAGAGATAAATCCAACTACTGGTACCAAATATATAGTAGATCCATTGAACTGAATGAGACATTATGCAGAGGGATCTTGCAGTACTTTTGAGATTGAGAGAAAGAAGTTGGTAGCATAAGCTTTCATAAACCTAAGTCTATTTGTAAGTCAACACTAAAGTATATCCCTTTGCTTCAATAGATCATCTCTAGTTGGGGTTAGCAATTGAATTTAGCCTGTGTTTTTTACTTCAGTTACAGAACAGTCATCCATCACACTGTTGAGGTGTTCCATGCTTTGTTGGATTGCTACATAAAACGAGTCTCAGTTTTTGTGGTGAAGCATTTAAATGTGCCAGTCTTCACTAGTGATCTGGTGTCAGTCCAGGAAAAGCATAATCATTTGACTCTTCTGTATGAATGAACTCATACTCAGTTGAACTCATATTCAGTTGCTGAATATTATGTAGTGTGATTGGAGGAAGAATCTGTGGAGGATACCTGTACAAAAAGGTATCTCCTTTGCATTGGGCAAACTAGGTTTTGTGAAGGCTGGGCTTGGACTGTTTCATCAGGATTTAGTGGGGGGATAAAAAGCAAAGAGAAAGTAAAGCTGCCCGGTTACAACATTCTTATTATTTTTAACAGGAGAAAATGATGGATACTTAATAAGTGTTAAAATAAGTTCTCAAAAATCTCTTAAAATATGGGAAAATGTTCAATTTTATAGAGTTGCATCTATTTTTCTATTGTTTTTAAATATACCTGCCATAAGAAAATAGAAATCACCTTGTTTCTATTACGGTGGTCCCTTGGTATCCACTGGGGGTTGATTCTAATTATTGTGAGCTGCCTTGGGTCCCTTTTGGGAGAAAAGTGGCATAGAAATAGAAATAAAAATAAAATAAATACTCCCCATAGATACCAAAAATCTGTGGATGTTCAAGTCCCATTATGTACAACAAGGAAACATACTCAGGGGTAGCTGTGCTGGCCATATAGCAAAGTACAATAATTTCCAAAATCTACAAAACATTGAAATCTTTATTTGGTCAGCCAAAATGCACAGAATACATAATGCAAGCTTTCAAAGTTTCACTGGCTTCTTCATCAGGTAAAGGTTTTAAAAATCATACAGGAGGGGGAAAACGTTTAAAAAATTAAACTTAAAAAACAAATGGTGATGTTAGTTAGTCACAGGCCTGCATTTTGTCAAGGTATTTATTGTTAGTGTGTTGTTCTGTGCTGAAATCATATGGAGGGATATCTATGCAGGCAGACGTCTTCTTCTTATGTCCATGTGGCACTGGATTTAATGTTCTCTGCCTAACAGAGGGGGCTGTGATCTCACAAATATGGAGACATCTTGGATCTCAGAGGAAGTTCCTTTTTGTATTACCAATGGAATTCAAATTTAATCTCCTGGACTTTAGAATGCTTTGTTACCAGTGCCACATGGCCAGGAGGAGGGACCTGCCTGCATAGATATCCCTCCACACTATCTCAACACAGAACAACACACCAGCAACATCTTAACAAAACACAGGCCAGTGACTAACATTGTCATTTTAATTTTTTCTCCCCTGTATGATTTTTTAACACTTTTGCCTGATGAAGAAGCCAGTGCAGCTTCAAAAGCTTGCATCATGCATTTTGTGCATTTTGATTGGTGGGTTTTGTTTGTTATTGTACATTATATACAATAGTGAAGTAAAATCATGTCACTTATGTAAAATGGCAAAATCAAGCTTTGCTTTTTGGATTTTTAAAAAAACTATATTTTCAAGCTGTGGATGGTTGAATCTGTGGATGTGGAGGGCTGACTGTATAATTTGGAAACAGCAACTACTGATCCTGAAACTGCAAGAAAAGTAATAAGATAATAAAATAATAATAATAAATAATAAAGTAATGAACTAACTATTTTATTTGGCCATAAATAAAATGGATCTCTAAAATGAGGTCAGCTAAAGCCACATCAAAATCTGTTCCAGAAATGTCTTTAAAAGGGACTGATCCATAGGACAAGGGGCTTGAAACTAAATTACTGTCCTACCCCACTCTTCTGTCCCCCAGCATTGATTTTCTTTCTTACTTAATCTGCCCTAGTGTACCTTTAAAAGAGCCTAACCCAGTAGGTACAGAGACCTGGGGAGCTGAAGTGCTGTCCTGGGACTCCTATGTTCATCTTTTCTCTTCTACCCCCGCTTTCCATTTTCCCCCCAGGCCAGAGCCTAACAGGCTGCTCTACAGCAAAACTCCTCTATTATTTATTTACTTATTTATAGAGTATTTATATCCTTACCCTGCCCTTCAACCAAAATGAAAGGTTTTGCAAATGGAAATGGAAGGTTTTGCAACGAGAAAAGAAGAGAGGGAGAGAGATAAATAAATGTAGTAGTAGTAATAGTAGTAGTAGTAATAATAACAACAATAATAATAATTGCTCGTGAAGGTGCAAATGGAAGGTTTTGCAGGGAGAATAGAAGAGAGGGAGAGACAGAAATAAATGTAATAATATCAACAATTTCTTGGATCCTCTTGAAGGTGCAAATGGAAAGCTTTGCACGGAGAAGAGAGGGAGGGCGACAGCTAGAGAGGCCAATGTGATTTTTGGCTGTATCAATAGAAGTATAGTGTCTAGATCAGGGAAATAATAGTGCCACTCTATTCTGCTTTGGTCAAGCCCCACCTGGAATACTCTGTACAGTTCTCGGCACCACAATTCAAAAAGGATGTTGACAAATTGGAATATGTGCAGAGGAGGGTGACCAAAATGATGAAGTGTCTGGAAACCATGCCTTATGAGGAAAGACTTAGGGAGCTGGATAAGTTTAGCTTGGAGAAGAGACGGTTAAGGGGTGATATGCTAGCCCTGTTTAAGTATTTGAAGGGGTGTCACATTGAGGATGGAGCAAGCTTGTTTTCTGCTGCCCCAGAGACTAGAACACAGAACAATGGATGCAAGCTGCAGGAAAAGAGATTCCACATGAACATTAGGAGGAACTTTCTGACAGTAAGAGCTGTTCAACAGTGGAACACACTCCCTCAGAAAGTGGTGGAGTCTCCTTCCTTGGAGGTCCTTAAACAGAGGCTGGAAGTCCATCTGTGGGGATGCTTTGATTGTGATTTCCTGCATGGCAGAGGGTTGGGCTGCATGTCCCTTGTGGTCTTTTCCAACTCTATGATTCTGTGATTCTATGAAAAGGGCTTCCAGTGTAGCACTCCATCTCAACTCAGTCTGTCCCTTACCTTGTGGTCTGATACAGAGACCTGGAGAGGACCAACAGTTCCTGGAGGCAAATCTGCCTTCAGACCTCTTCATAGCCCAGCTTGTTCAGTCATAGAAACAAAGGCTTAGGACCAGTGGAGGCCTTTCTCCATCGTTTCAGCAACCCAGAGCAAACAAAGCAACTAAAACTATTTCCAGCTATTCAAAATTTTAAAGTGATAGCCCATGTGCAACATTTTTGATCTGCATTAAATTTGATACTAATTGAAATGTCATTTAGCCGTTGTTGAGCTTAAAGTTAATATTGCAAACGAATTAACAATTCATATGTTCTATGTGCGAGTTATTCTTCTACTGTTGCTGAACAGATTCCTGCGGCCTCTTTTGAGCTGAAATTTTGACCAAACCAGATGCATATTTTAACACATGGCATTTTGGTAATAAAGTGGAGGTATAAGGCTAACTATGGTCTGAAGCCAGGAACATAATAAAAGAAGAATGCTGACAGACACTTTCAACAAACAAAAAGAAAGAGAAAAAAACATGGATGGACAGACGCAACATTACAAGCAATAAAGAAAAGAAGAAAAACAAAAGGGAGATAGGGACAGACTAAGAATCATGAATGCGACAGTACAACGGCTTGTGCAGAAAGATAAAGAAAATTACTACAATGACCAATGCAGATGCCTGTCGGGAATGCTTTGATTTTGAGTTCTTGCATTGCAGGGGGTTGGACTGGATGGCCCTTGTGGTCAGCCTGGAAAGACACAGCTTGTTTCCTGCAGCTCTCCATTCAGCCTCCCTCTCTCCTGGCCCAGAATGGTGTACAAAAGAAGTTTCTTGCAATTAGGATTGCCATAATTCTCTTTCACAAAACTTCAGATGCAAGTCTACAAAGCATATGTTGCAACTTTTTTCACACAGTCTCAAAGGTGCTACAAGATCCCTTTGCATACTGATATTCCAGACGAACATGACTTACCATTGAATCTGCGCTGCAGAATTAATGCAGTTTGAAACCACTTTAACTGCCATGGCTCAATGCTATGGAATTTTGGCTACATAGCTCACAAAACTACAAATCCAAGATTTTCATAGAATTGAGCTATGACAGTTAAGCCTACTCTAGGAATCATATCCTGGGGTTGCCGTGCTTGACAGCCCATACAGCAAAGCACAGTAACATCCAAAACCTACAGAATAGTGATGCCTTCCTTTATTGGCCAACCAAAATGCACAGAATAGATGAAACAAGCTTTTGAAGCTCAGCTGGCTTCTTCATTGGGCAAAGGGGTTAAAAATCATACAGGAGAAAGGTATCACTGTTCTATGGATTTTGGATGTTATTATTTGCTGTGTAGCCAACACAGCTACTCCTGGATATGCTTTCTAGATTTCAGGATACTCTTTTGAGCTGAAATTTTGACCAAACCAGATGCATATTTTAACACATGGCATACTGCATTTTAGACACAACATGAGAATCCCAAACAAGAGGGAACAAAGTGCTGAGGCTTAACTTTTTGAGGTCTTTACCACCAACAAAAGTCAAACATTTATTTTTGTTTTTTTAATGGGACTGCATTTGATGTGTTTTAAGCTATATCTAAAGGTTTTTTCAGATGCAGCAACACAGAGACTTCTTGAGAAATTCAGTATTATTTGCCGGGGGGGGGGGGGAGGGCAGGTACGTTCACACAGGAGAGAAAAAGAAAGGAGATTTCTCATTGTGTTGCTAATGGACCTATTTGCAAATTTTATTTCCTGGACTTCATTGTTTGTCTTTCAGAACCAATATGTCTCCCCCCCTTTCAAACACACCCATACCCACATGCACACCCCTATTGGGGAAGGAAATGGAGCAAATGGGAGCTTCAGCCCATTAGCATGCAACTAAGAGGAAAGAAAGACTCTGGACCTTAAGAAAGGGTCCTCCTCTTTTTCAGACACACACACACACAAACATTTCTATGGGGGGGCTTGAGGGAAGGGCAGCTCCAGTCCCAAGCAAGAAAAGGTTTCACCATGCATGCAGCATCACCACACACTTACCAGATGCAAGAAAGCCTCCTTGCTGCTCCAAGCCTCTGCTTGCCTCCTTTCCCTTCCCTCTGGGCTCTGGGTCTGCCATGCTTGCACAGTACCACCTAAAGCCTCAATCTGGATGAGTTTTGTTTCCTGAGGGTTCACTCCTTTCTTCAGGAATCTGAGACATGCTGATTTTCAAAAACTTCAGTCCCAGACTTTCACACTTTTTCAGCAGCAATGGCAATCATATTTGCAACTCCCCACCTTACAATTCCCTTCCACTCCCTTTTTCCTCTCAGCACTCCCCCCCAGCTCTTTTTTCCCTCAGTGCCCCCCTGGGGACCACTGGTCTAGATCAAGGAAAATAACAGTGCCACTCTATTCTGCTTTAGTCAGGCCTCACCTGGAATACTGTGTCCAGTTGTGGGTACCACAGTTCAAATTGGAAGTTGACAAGCTGGAACATGTCCAGAGGAGGTTGACTAAAATTGTAAAAGTTCTGGAAATCATGCCCTGTGAGGAACAGCTTAGGGAGGTACCTTATTTTCTGGTGTATAAGACTACTTTTTAACCTGCAAACTCTGGGGTTAAAGTGAGGGGGTCGTCTTATACGCTGGGTATAAGGAGCTTCATGATGGGTTTGCCTTAGTGTCATCATCAGTTGGAAATGACTTGAAGGTGCACAGCAACAACAACAACAGTTTTGGAAGTCATACTCTTCCCAAAATCTATATTTTAACTGGAAAAGTGGGGGGGGGGTCATCTTATACACCCAGTCGTCTTATACGCTGGAAAATACGGTAGGTATATTTAACCTGGAGAAGAGGAGGTTAAGAGGTGATGTGATAGCCATATTCAAATATTTGAAAGGGTGTTACATTGAAGATGGAGCAAGCTTATTTTCTGCTGTGAGAGAATAGGATCTGTACAGTGGATTCAAGCTACAAGAAAAGAGATTTCACTTAAACATTAGCCAAAACTTCCTGATGGTAGGAGCTGTTGGATAATGGAAATATGCTGCCTCAGACTTTTGTGGAGTCTCCTCCTTTGAAGGTCATTAAACAGAGGCTGAATGTCAATGTGTCCGGAGTGGTTTGATTTGTCTTCCTGCATGGCTGGGGATTGGAGTGGATGGCCCTTGGGGTCTCTGATTCTATGACATTTTCCTTTCACCAGCCTCCATTTTTGTTATGGTTTCCATTTTGGTGGCCAATCTTAGGTCAGCTTTTTTTCTTTTTAACATGCTGTGGAGTAACTGTTGAGGAATGCTTACCCCTTCCCCTTTTCTCTCTGTTTTGCTGTTCATGCATGTTCAGTAAAGGATTCTGGAGACAACAGCTGTTTATCTTGCTTGTTCTAGGCAGGAACATGAAGCCACAGTGAAACTGGCTAGTGTAGACTCTTCTTCTTTCCCATGTTGAGCTTTATTGCAGACCTGCACAGCTTGGCAGTAGGAAGGGGCCAAAATAAAAATAGACTAAATTTTTTGGGCACACAGGATCTAAATTAAATATTACATTTAATGTGAAGACAATAAGAGTAAAATGAGAAATAGTTGAAGACAAACTGGATGTTCATGGGAAGTCAATTGTATATATGTATATATATATATATATTTGAAATGATGACACAAGACATTTTAATGTAACATTTGAATAAAACAAGTATTTTTAAAAAATAAAATATTAAAAAAATAAGCTGGGGGCTGCAGATAGGTTTTAATCAAATATTAATTATATTAAATCTTATTAATATATTATTAATATTAATTCCATCCTCTTCTTCCTCTGGCCCTTTTCTCCGGAGAAAGCCAGACAGCAGAAGAGCCTTGCAGGGTAAGCATTTGCCCATCCTCCTCCTCTACTGCCTGGTCTTCTCTTCGGAAGTAAGCTGAGTAGTGGAGGAGTGTTGCGAGTGTTCACCCATCCTCATCCTTCACCCAGCCTTCTCCTCAGGAGAAAGCCAAACAGTGGAAGAACCTTGTAGGGCAATTATTTGCCTGTCCTCCTCCTCTGCTGCCTGGTCTCCTCATCAGGAGAAAGCCTTGTAGTGGAAGAGCCTTGCTGGACAAGCATTTGCCCATTCTCCTCCTCTGCTGTCTGGTCTCCTACTTGGGAGAAAGCCAACCACCAGATGAGCCTTGCAGGGTGAGAGTTTGCCCTCTCTCCTCATCCTTCACATGGCCCTCTTCTCAAGATAAGAGGCCAAGCAGCAGTGGAGCCTTGAAATCATTCCACATCCTTGCAGGCCGCCAAAAATCCTTTGGCGGGCCACATGCATCCCCCGCGCCGTATGTTGTGCAGGCATCCGGCCCCCAGGCCTTAGGTTGTCTACCCCTGCTGTAGAGACATTGCTGTAACCTGTTTCCTTTGTTATCCTGTCAGAGTAGATGGGCCTAAGCAGACTGCCAGAAATAGTGCACATTAAATTGAGGCACTGCCCTGGCTCAGTGCTAGGGAATCATGGGAATTGTATTTTTTTCTAAGACATTGAGCCTTCTCTGCCAGAGAGCTCTGGTGCCACAATAAATTACAGTTCCCATGATTCCTTAGCCCTGAGCCAGGGCAGTGCCTCAATTTAATGTGCACTATTTCTGGCAGTCTGCTTAGGCCCGATGCTGCTAAAATACCTCTCCAGCAAGGCAGAGGATAAGGAGGAAAGGAGAATTAAAGCATACAAAAACTTGGTAAAATGGAGCTTCTTTGTCAGATGCATTGTTAACTGTAGTATGCCTGTATAGCTCATTCAATCCCTATTTGATAATCAGCTGGCATGTCTCTCATTTGGGCTAAACATTTGTTATAGGAGTTGTCAGCAGAGACTGCTGTTTCATCAGATGTAATACATCACTGGAGGGCATCCAGTTTTGTGCGTTGGAATTGAGGAGCATGGCATACTAGTTACAGAAATTAGAAGAAGGAATTAATATGTTTCCACATAAAGTGTAGTTTTGAATAAACCACTTAGTAACAATACCTTCATTGGCATAGGGTGAAAATTTAATCAAACACTTGTCTAGGCTAATATCTGAAACAGCAACAGAGAACCTCTAAGGTGTACTTTATGGTAAATATAATTTATTCAGTCCAGCCAATCTGTTCCAGTGATCATCAGGAATCACTTCAAGTTTTCAGAGTGTTGCTTTGTTTATCAGTGTCCCAATTGAAGAGTATATGTGAAATGTGTTGGGTTGAACAAATTATTTTAATACATCTTAGAGATTCTCTGTCTTTACATTAGCATATTCCCCACTTTTACTCCTTTGGCTGTTTAGCTCTATTTGTATTAGAACAGTTGATATAATTTTGATATCAAACTTCAAATATGTTAAAGATAAGGCAAGACTATGAAGTGTTGAATATTGGAACTTTTTGTTTCTGTGTTTTAATACTGAAGGATCAAATTTTATGTAACTTTTTTTTGATTTATTGAATTTCGAACAAAAAATAGATGTCACTCATACACTGTATGCTTTGAAAGCCCAATAACATGAACAAAATGTCTGATTTGGTTCTTTATTACCTCTAAAAGTCCACCAAGGGTGGTTGTTTACAGTGGGATGTAGTCCAGACCATATTCAATTATTTTGATGGAAAATAAGATTATGTTTGGTCTGTGAAGAGAATATTGTGAAGTCACATGATACTGCTAATACTGTTAAATGAAGAAGTTTTGGCCAAGTATTCAGTGTCTCTTTGAGAGACTAAGATTTTTATGTAAATTCTCCAGTTGCTGCCCTAGGGAGCTATAACACAAACTAGCAGAATGTAAAATAGTCAGTTAAGGGGACAAAGCCACACAGAAATGTTTGTGAAATCAAGAGAAAGTAGCAGAAGTGTTCTGAATAAGGTTTTTTATCATCCTCCTGAATACTGCCTGTAGAAAGTTATACATTCCAGGTTAGGTGTACATGCGCCTAATGGCTAACGTTAATACAGACAGAAGTGGGGTTATCATGTTTTTCAGTTTGTGCAAATGTATTTCTTTATGTGAACACCATTCATACTTTTGAGTGAATGATTGCAAGGAAGGGAACCTCTCAGAGACTTTTGACACAATAGATCATACCATTCTTTTGGATTGCCTGAGAGAGTTAAGAATTGGAGGTGCTGCACTGCAGTGGTTTCGTTCCTTCCTCTCAGGCAGATCTCAGAGGGTGAGGCTCCGGGACAGTTGCTTTACAAAAATAGAGCTGAATTGTGCCGTCCTGTCCCTGAAACCGCTGGGAGAGATCATCCGGAGACATGGGGCGCAGTGTTATCAGTACGCTGATGACACCCGGATATACTTCTCTATGTCTCGATCCTCAGCTTCGACTTCAGATGGCGTCTCTCCTCTTAATGTCTGTCTTAAGGCAGTAATGGACTGGATGATAACAGATTGAAACTGAATCCAGACAAAACGGAGGTACTTACAGTTGCAGTCCCGAAACCAGATATGGGAATACAACTTCCAGTCCTGGACGGGGTCAAACTCTACTCCAAAGACTGTGTTCGCAGTCTGGGGGTGCTGCGCCCTTTTCTGGAAACCAGGGCTCTTGAAACTGTGGTACATAGCACTGGTAATTTCATGTCTTGACTTCTGCAGTGTGCTTTACATGGGGCTACCCTTGTGCCTAACCCGGAAACTTCAGTTGGTACAAAATATGACAGCCTGTGTGGTCTCGGGAACATCTAGGAGAGACCACATTACACCTGTGTTGAAATCACTTCACTGGCTGCTTATTAGTTTCCGGGCACAGTACAAGGTGTTGGTTATGACCTTTAAAGCCCTAAATGGCTTGCGTCCAACCTACCTCCGGGACCGCCTCCTTCTGTATAATCAACCCCACACTCTCAGGTCCTCTGGGAGGAATTTGCTACAGCCTATTTGTTAATAGGGCCTTCTCTGCTACCGCTCCCGTATTGTGGAATGGCCTGCCGGACGAGATCCATCTTATTACCTCCTTGAACAGCTTTAAAAAGGCTGTTAAGACTGATCTTTTCCGGCAGGCCTTTCCTGAATAGTTCTCCCAGCCCCTAGACTCAGTCCATCTTTTCTCCCTTTTTGTGCTGCTGTTATTGTGACTGTTTTTACACTGTTTGTGATTTATTTTATTCTGTTTTTAAATTGTTTTCTGTTTAATATCTTTTTAAAGGGTGGGAGGGTTCTAGGGTTTTGTATGTATTTGTCTTGGTTGACAGTCTTTTGGCTACATAATCAGTAGAAATGTGAAAGGGCCACTGTGGACCTTTACAGACTGCCAGAAATAATGCAGCTTGAGGGCCCTTTAACTGTCTTCATTCAGTGCTAGGGAATCATGGGAATTGTATTTTTTTTGGGGGGGGGACATTGAGTCTTCTCTGTCAGAGAGCTCTGTTGCCACAATAAACTACAGTCCCCATGATTTCTTAGCACTGAGCCAGGATAGTTGAAGTGCCCTCAAGCTGCATTATTTCCAGCAGTCTGTAAAGGCCCTGTGTTTATTCACCTGGTAGCAAGTTTCCAGGTGATTAAAGACCCTGACCAGATTATTGTGAGGTGTAATTGTGTAGCTCCTTGCAGTCCTTAGAAAGGTAGAGTGAAAATGTAACATAACAGTCATTGCAGTCTCAAAGACTTTAATGTTTATTACTGTGTCACAGTAATAACACTGTGATTTTTTTTATATTAGCATAACTATCAAAACATAAAACGTGTTGATAATTATTTTATTTGTACCTATTCTCTCACTTAATTTAAAACATTTAAATTATCAGTGGTATGAAAGCAATTGCTAAGCTGATTGAACAACTCAGACATACCAATTAACAATGATTTAAGATACTGGTAGTAAAGCATATAGTCCCATTGCTTGTTGGTTGTGATTAAGGAACTGGTGCTTTACAAACTTGAAAATTTTCAAAGTTGTCTACATAGAATTTTTGTGCTACTTAACTTAAATTCAGATTTTGATTTTAAAAAATTAGATTGGTCTTAAACATGATAGTTTCCCCTTAGAATCATTTACCTTAAGTGACTGAAAATCTAAGTATGTAGAAAAGACATGCTAGATCAGTACAGTACTCTTCACTTGCAACTGGTATACAGAGCCATATTACTTTTGATTATACATTGCTGTTGATGATTCTAACCTCCATGAATTTATCTACTCTTTTAAAATTGTTTAGGTTGCCAGTCATCACTATATTTTGTTTATTGTCAGTTTAGTGAATTTTCATTTACGGAGGCATGTTGCATACTGTGCTGGATGTAATATAGGGCTGTGGTAGCTAATAGCGTGGTGTAGTGGTTTGAGCATTGGACTAAGACTCTGGAAAACAGGGTTCGAAGCCCTGCTCAGCCATGGAAACCTACTGGGTGAATTTGGGCAAGGCACATTGTGTCAGCCTCAGAGGAAGGCAAAGGCAAATTCTCTCTGAACAAATTTTGCCAAGAAAACCCTGTGATAGGCTCACGTTAGGGTCACCATAATTGGAAATGACTTGAAGGCACACAGCTACAAGTCTTACCCTCCTTATTTGACCAGTTTCCTCTGAAAGTATTCCAGGTGATAGTGAGCTCTATGATATAACTGTACACTGTGTGGATAACAATGGATTGAATGTTTTCCTGGATCTGTCCACTACAACTTCAACATCTATTTCTTGCCAGTCATCACCAGTTCAGATCCCATCAATATATATGTGAATCTGAATTTCTTTTGCCCAGAGTGCATCAGTTAATGTTGTTTATGCTTAGCTACATTTTGTCTCCTTAATGCCTCTGGTTTTCAAAAATATTTTGTCTTTCCTTGTCTTGTCCACCATAAATAATTATGTGTTATCTATGAACATGGCTTTGCATTTTGCTTCTACCTTAGTTTATATTAAAAAGCTGCACACATTGGCTACATGATGGTATTGTTTATTAGGAGTCTGCCTGTATGACACAAATACCTTGTTTACTAGCCAATGACTAAACTCTACTAGCATCAGAAATAGGTAATCTGGCAGGAATAAGTATTCTAGCTACGGTCCTATGCACCATGGTTGGGCAACAATGGAGGGTGCAGGGCCTATACCAGCTCCATTACCCACCTGCCTCCCCACAGATCTTCAATGGCTGTTTCTGCCCATTCTGTTCAAAAATGGAAATGACTTCCTATTTTGAGTGAAGGCTATTTATGGAGACATCTGCCTAAAACTGGCATGATGAGGCTGTGTGTGTTAGCTATGGTGTCACTGTTATTCTCTCTGTGAGATTTAACATCGGTGTCACCCACCACTAGCTGCTGCTGGCCAACAGCTGTTTGTCACTTTATTTTATGCATCCTATTATTCTTGACTGAGTTGTTTCCGTCCTCATCCCTCAAAGCTCCCTCTCTTCCCCTTCACTCCAAACCTTCAAAGTCCATAGTCATCTGTCTTTTTGTTCTGCCCTTTAGTTCTTCTTCCCCTCTTATCCTTCTGCCCCTCTTTATCACCTCCCCTTGCACCGTCCCCTGGTGGCAGCGCTATGTGTCTGAGATGTCCCAGTGCCCCCAGTTCCTCCTTACCACCTTCCTATCTATATGGCAGCGACCATAACCACGTGTCTCTCAGCAGTGGTGGTGGTGGTGGGGGTAGAGATGTCCAGCACCTTCAGTTCCTCCTTGCCACCCACCTATTTCCCCAGCAGTGGCCGCCTGTCTCTCGCAGTGATGGAAAATAGAGATGCCACAGTGCCCTCAGTTCCTTCTCACTGCCCATCGATTTTCCCAGTGGCAGCAGCAGCAGCTGTGTGTCTCCTGGCAGTGGTGGGTTACTATAGGCCTAAGCAGACTACCAGAAATAGTGCACATTAAATTGAGGCACTGCCCTGGCTCAGTGCTAGGGAATCATGGGAACTGTATTTTTTTCTGAGACATTGAGCCTTCTCTGTCAGAGAGCTCTGGTGCCACAATAAATTACAGTTCCCATGATTCCCTAGCACTGAGCCAGGGCAGTGCCTCAATTTAATGTGCACTATTTCTGCCAGTCTGCTTTGGCCCTATATTAGGTAACATAGTACTTTGTGAGACCAATAACCTATTCATTGCAAACACCTTTTTCATACAACCAGAGAAGAGACTATACACATGGACATCACCAGATGGTCAATACTAAAATCGGATAGACTATATAATTGGAAACAGAAGATGGAGAAGCTGTATTCTTGTGGCCAGAACTAGACCAGCTGGTAACTGTGGCACAGATCATGAACTACTTATCGTATTTTCCTTCATATAAGACTACTTTCTAAGCAGGAAAAGCTG
>CM034701.1:377409772-377429028 GCA_020142125.1 Phrynosoma platyrhinos | reverse complement strand
TAATACAGCCTAAAATCGCATTGGTCTTTTTAGCTGTGGCATCACACTATTGACTCATGTTCAATTTGTGGTCTACTAGGACTCATAGATCCCTTTCACACATGGTCTCCTTAAGCTAGGTGTCCCTCCTTTTATATCTATGCATTTCATTTTTTTTTTTTTGCCCTAAGTGCAGTACCTTACATTTCTCTGTGTTGAAATTGATTTTGTTAGGGCCATGAAACCCATTGGATGACCTTGAGCAAGTCATATGCTCTCAGCCTCAGGGGAAGGCAAAGGCAAACCTCTGAATAAATCATGCCAAGAAAACCCCATGAGAGGGTTGTCTTAGTGTCACTATGAGTTAGAAACGACTTAATGGCACACAACAACAACAAAATGACACCTGCCATTCTGTTTGCTAAAGGTAATAATAATAATAATAATAATAATAATAATAATAATAATAATAATAATAATAATTTGTATACCGCCCTGTGGCGAACCAATCCGGGCGGTTGACAACAGTAAAATGTAACGAGTAAAATATAACATTTAAACATTATAATCCCTCCTCCCCCCTTAAAAAAGTATTAAACAATATGACAGATTAAAAACACAATATCAAAACATAAAACCATAATTAAAACAAACTAAAAATCCTGGTGTCCCTCTGGAGATCCTCAAACATCACTAAAGATGGGGCCATGGGAGGAATGAGGGGATCAGGGAGCCTGCCAGAAGAGATCCGTCTTGACAGCTTTTTTAAAGCTGTCTAATGATATCAACTGATGGATCTCATCCGGCAGGTTGTTCCAGAGTTTGGGGGCGACAGCAGAGAACGCCCTCTGGGAGGTCGCTGCAAGCCTAGATTTTAAAGGCTGCAGTAAGTTCCTCCCAAAGATGCAGAGTATAAGTATAGTGTGATTCATGCAAAGATCCTAACTTCAAATATCTCAGTAGAACCTAAACTGTCAATAGGTAAAATAGGTTTCACCTAATGAGGAAATTTGAGATGGTTGAAGCTACCAGGATCTTCCTTCTTACTTTATATTGCAGTTTGCTCATGATTTCTTACCAGCATCATTGAGTCCATTGTTACATGTTGAAACTCCCATCTCACCACAGGAAGGATACCATAGGCCTAAAAATGCAACAAAATAGAAATCACTCTGGATTCTTAGTGAAAATGTTTCCTTTTGAAGAAATGCTAAAGATGTTGGAGCTTTCTAGCTTGAGAATTACATATAGATTTTACATATAGAATTACATATAGTAGAAAAATCAATTGATAAAAGATTGCTAAATTATGAACTGTATAAAGCAATTCTCTCAAGATACTGGAATGTGTTTTTGGTGTACTTTCCAACATTATGCTCTTTTCAGCTCAGATGAAGAGTATGCATAGGATGGCGATAGCTGTTGCCACTTCCTGTATGTTTTGATATGAATTTATCTTCTGCACATTGTCACACTTTCAGTTATCTAGCATTGTTAATTGTCATTGTGAGCTTCTGCTTATGGTGACCCTGTGAATGAGTGGAACAGATTAGTTCAGAAAGTAATGGACCTGCCTTCATTGGAGATTTTTAAGCAGAGGTTTAGGGGCCATCTGTTAGAGATGGTTTAGCTATGGATTGTTGCAGTGGCAGGAGTTTGGATTAGATTACCTTTGTGGCCCCTTCCGATCTACAGTTTTGTGATTCTGTAAGAAACCTCCCAGATACCCTGTTATTAGCTGTCCTGCTCACCATTAGGGTTGTGGCTTCCTTGTCCACCTGTAATGCAGTCTTCCCTTTTTTCCTGCTGCCTTCTACATCGTTGAGTAGTACCATCTTTTCTAATGAGTCATGCATCCTGTGATTTGTCAAACATATGATAGCCTTCATTTAATAACTTTGGCTTTTAGGGCTAGTTTAGGCTTGATATGCCAAGGTCCCATTTGCTTCACTTTTGGACAGTTTAAACTTCTCCAGCCCCACATTTGAAATGAATATTGGCCAACATGGCTGAGGCTTTTGGGAGCTGAAGTCCCTCAGCCCTTAAAGGGGAAAGGTTGCCTACCCCTGATCTAACATATCAAAAGCCCCTGAGAGGTCTAAAAGCACCAACAGAGTCACACTACCCCTATTGATGCTCAGGTCGTCGGTCAATGCAACCATGGCAATCTCAACTCCAAATCCCATCCTAAAGCCAGTTTGAAATGAGTCTAGATAATCGGTTTCATCCAAGACCACTGATGTATCTATTCACTTACCTATTGAAAAACTGTCAGTTTCTGATGCATGAATCATGCTTTCGTGTGTGTGTATGTGTGTGTGTGTTTGCTAAAGCTTAGTGTAAGTGATAAAGAGCTGGATCTGCTTTGAATAATAAGATTGCTAGTCTGTGTTCAAAATTGAAATCTGGTTCTTCATGTAACATTGATATACATTTAATAAATATGCTATTTTAGATATTCACAGCATATTATATTGTTTATCAACTGGTGTTTATCCAGATGTTTTCAAATTATCTTCTTTATCATGAAATTAAAAACATTTTTGTAATTTAAAACTCAAAATGTTGATTTCTAACTAAAGCCATAAGATTTTCCATTTTGTAATTCAACTAACTTAACATAGCAAATTAATCTTTCAATAACTAACATTGGCTTGTGACTAAATTGAGCCAATACACAGAGTAGATGTATATTGTACTGTAGAAAGTGCATTTTAGTGGCAATTTCTGTATTTGTGTACTTTATTTTAAAGCAAGTCTCCCTGAACAAAGTGGGAATTATTTCTCAGGAAGCATCCATAGTCTTGGGGTCTGAATGTCCAGAGTTTACAGATAAAATACAGTTGAGACTGAGATTGTTTTTTTATTGAAGTTGTATATATTCACAATTAGAAACTAAATGCAGTTCATTACTCAAATAGTGGGAAAACATTTACAGTTAGAAACTAAACACATTGCATTACTCAAGTAGTTGGAAAGCATAACATAAAAGTTCTGAAATTACCCATATGGACTTTATGAATTATTGTTGTGTGATAAGGATGTGATCTCAATTTTACTGCCTGTTGTAATTTACTAGTCACTATGTCCTGTTGTTGTTGTTTGACTTTAAGATGTTTCTGATTTAAGGTGACCTTATGGCGAATCTGTCATAGGGTTTTCTGGGACTGAAACTGTGTGACTTGCCCAAGGTCACCCAGTGATTTCCATGACCAAGAGGAGAATTGAATCCTGGTTTCCAGAATCGTAGTCCAACATTCGGACCACTAAACAAACCTGGTTTATGTCCAGTAGTAACATGTAATAATAAATACTCAGTGTCATTTATAGTGCTTAGATTGAGATGTTGGAGGTTTTCCATTATCATTCTTCCTTTAACTTGGGTAGATGATCTTCGTTTGCTTTTAGGAGATGTTTGCTTACATTGAAACCAGGGTTCCATTTAATTTTTAAAAGTCTTTTAAAGGCAGTATGATTTTTTTGAAAGGGGACAGCATTGAAAGTATTTTTATTTAAACATTTAATCAGCTCTTATTCACAGCTGAGACTGTAAACTGTTCAATTTAGTGGTGTACCAAATATTGCCCGTGAAAGGAAATTGCAGACTTAGCATTAGGAGAGAAGACAGAGAGCTAGATAGCACACGCACCAAGGCAGCGCCCACCATCTGCCCATCCATCCATGCTCCGAAAGGTTGTGAGAGGCCGGGGAATTGGGGGAAGGGGTGGCTGTTGTCCTGTCTGCTGAAGCTGGCATCTCCCAGCTTTCCTCTCCCAAATCCAAACCCTCACCTTTCCTTTCCTTTCCTTTTCTCTTGTTAAAGTTGGCTCCCACTCATACACTTTCCGTATTGCCAGGGAGTTCAGAAGAACCCACATGAGGCAGATGGAGGGAGGGAGGAAGAGTGAATACAATGTGCCCATACCAATCACTGAGAAAGAAGGGCTATGAAAACGGGCTCCATTGGCTGCTGTCACTTCTCTCCTTGTTCCACTGCCAAGCACCTTGGTGTAGCCGTGGGTCTGGGCTATAACATCATGGAGGGCCGTGGTACAAGCACTGTCTCCCTCCCTGCCCACCCTTGATTGGATGCCATCCTCCAATATAATAATAATAATAATAACAACAACAACAGCAACACCCAAAACTGAAGTTAGGGACCAACAGAAGGGAGTTGTGAGGTCACTGGGAGGCAGGCTCTCACTTGATGTCCCTGTCCATTGTCTTGTTTTGTAGCAGCCGAAGGAGGGAGTAAGGACCACTGACACCACACAGCAGAACCGAGAGAGTGCTTTGGCCTTTACCGTCTTTTCCCCCCCAATATGCAGTTCTCTAGACTCTAGGGACCCTTTCATTTTTTTTCCTTTGTGGCCCCCCTGTGAGGACATTGCAAACCCTTATGGGTCCACAGACACCAGGTGAAGAACGTTTGGTTCATACCATTTCTCATACAGTACTGATGTACTCGAATAGCACATACTGTTGTAGATTGTACTTTTCCATATACATTTGCTCCTCCGTTCTTGCGGATTTGAGATCCGCATCCCTCACCTATCTTCGGGTGGCAAATGGAGAGTCACAAAATGGGGCATGCACTCATGGCGTGCCTCCATTCAAGCCTATGGGGCTTGAATATATGTGATTTTTTCATTATCGCGGGAGGGGAGTCCAGAACGGATCCCCCATGAGAATGGAGGGTCAACTGTATATTTGATTTACAAATTCAAGTTAATGAAGTATACAGAGGATCAGATGATATATAAGCTTAATATTGTCTCCTTGGCTTGGTCCTTTGGCGGGGGAATGAAGGCGACGCCGGAGTTGAGTATCCTGCTTGGCGGCGGCGGGGAGGCCAGGGAGCCGGTCCCAGGATGGGGGGGCTATGCGGCAGCGGCCCCAGGAGCCTCCATTGCTCCTGGCCTTAGGCTCATTCTTGCTTGCCTGTCTTCCTTCCTTCACACACTCTCCTCCGAGCAGGACTCCCTTCCTCCTCCTCCTCCTCCTCTGAGGAAGGCTCTTCTCCTCTTTCTCTCCTCCAAGTAAGGCTCTTTTTCTCCTCCTCCTCCTCCTTAGAGTACGGTTTTCACTCCTCCTCTCCAAGTAACGCTCTCCTCCTCCTCTTCCTTGGAGGAGGCATCTTGGATCAGGACACAAAGTATTTTAAAAAATAATCTTGAACCTCTAAGTATTTGTAAGCAAAAAGGTTCTTATTCCATAATTTACATTATCTAGTTAGCTTCTGGGCAAGTATACAGCTTTGGTGCAATGTGTAGCCCTCTAAGGCTGTTTTGCAGTCCATGTTGTCTTCAGGTTCCCCTGGACCATTGTTTTTCTGACCTAAAAAGGCTAAATTGCCACCCCCACCTCCCAAAAGCTTCTAGGAGTGGTACAATCACTATTTAAGGGGAGCATGCACTGTCTCATATAAAAATAGCTGTTTTTCAAAAACCAGTAGATTCCCAGCCACTTCTGGGTGTTGGTGGTGGCAGCAGCAGCTGTCTGTGGGCCCCTTGACTGATGGGAGAGAAAATTCACCGCCAGACCTGATGCGTTTGCCCACTCCTGGTCAAATTCATTTTCCTCTGACTGTTCAGCACAGATCAGTATAGTTAATTCAAGATATTTTTGTAATACAGTGCACATTCCATCAAGTGGAATAATTTACATCATTTGTTCTTCTGTCCAACTGCTGGAAAACACTTTGTAATCTCTTGAATCATACAAGTTTGAGAGTTGAGTTGTTTTTCTTTCAATACTATAGTGATAGCTTTCATAGCAGATATATTACAGATTGAATATCCCTTATCCAAAATTCTGAAATACAAAATCCTCCAAAATTGTCCACATAGGTGCCAGAGATGGTAACAACTTTGCATTCTGATGGTTCAGTGTGTACAAACTTGGTTTTATGCACAAAATTATTAAAAATATTGTGTATAGAATTCATGGTATATTTTGGAACATAAATGAATTTCATCTTTATACTTGGGTCCCATCTCCAAGATATCTCATTATGTATGTACAAATACTCCAAAATTGGAGGGGGGGTCCAAAAAGCTATGGTCCCAAGCATTTTGGATAAGGGAGACTCAACTTGAATGTTGTTAATTATTTTCCATCAATGTATATATTGATGTTGTTAATTATTTTCCTTCAATGTATATGTGTCATAAGGTTTAAAAAATAAAAAATAAACAGTTACTTTGAATGTCATAGGAATAGCTTTACCTATGCACTGGGAAACCTAACAAGGCCCTGTAGCTATGAACCCCTTCTGTCTATCTCACCCACCTTTTCTCAGGAGCGCCCCCCTGCACCTGTCCATTTCCTAGTTGATGGACAGTGGGAAGAGCAGCAGACAATCATGCAGTTCTTCCTGTAGCTGGAAACAGAGCGACAGGAATGTACCAGGACCTCTAGGGGGGTCCTCCAGAAGTCCCTGCTGATGATTTTATTGATCTGCATCCCTCTGTAGGAAAAGAGATGCAAGCATGTCTGCTGCTTCCTCTGCTCTCTGTTGAATAGGAGGTAGCCACAGTAGTTCACCAACAGGATGCCAGCAATGAGATCTCCAGACTTCTGACTTCTTAGGCATTTGCAAAAGAGATTAGAGGAGTGGTGGTGGTCTTAACCATTCTGTCTGCTAATTTTCACCTGCAGACCTTCTTCCTAGCTGCTTTTCTCCCAGCCTGGTACTGAGGTAGGGTTTTGCTTATTTGTATAGTTTCAGTAGAATTTAAATGCACATTCTGTTTAGCTTGTGTTCCATGCCAGGCTTATGCCAAATCTGGAAAAACTTAACAGATGTGCATCCTCTCTTGCTCCACCCTTCTCATTTTACCAAAGCATTTATTTTGGCTTTGTACAATGTCCAGTTTGGGATGATGCAATGGAAGTTTATTATAGCATGCAGAGAAATATGAATGCCCATTTTCTCCCCAAGGCCACTTCTGGACAGAAATTCTAGGACAGAATGACAGAAAAAAGATAATGTTGTTAAGAAATACTCTTTCTTATAGATTGATGTGAAATAATTTTGAAATGCGTGTTCTAAAACAATATTGTTACAGACAGTTTACTTGGCAGCACTTGTCTTAAATCAAAGATTTAAAGGCAGTCATCTTAGTGATGATAGCATTAGCTACTATATTTGTCTAGATTACTAAGCAAGCAAGGATGTAATGTTGAAGAAATACTTCCAAGTGTTACAGACACCAGAACATTTGTTTTAGGAGTCTGCAGAGCATTTTTTTGCCTGAAATGTGACAAAAGCTACTTAATCAGTTTTCCTAGATGCCTGTGTTATTTCTGAAATGGAATAAACCAACAAATGCCTCAAAATACATATATGTAGTTGAGAAGTTTTATCAATTCTTGTAAACCTTCTAGTTTTTGAACTCCATGAAGCTAAAAATGAACATCCAGACTCAAAAAACTGCCATGCTTGCCAGGGATGCTTAATTCTTGTGTGGTCTACAATACATTTTGCCAACGCTTGCCTGCTTTCCCACTGTAGTCCAGGATGTCCTGCTTCAGAAGTAGACTGATGAAAAGCAGCTGGGGGCAGACATTATATGGGTACAAGAAGCCCTGGTAGGTATAGTCTTCAGAACAACATAGATCCATAGTGTGAACTTAATTCACTTGAGACAGTTAAGTTTTACTGTAATCACTGATAACTAAAATTCTGTCAGGGTAAGGTCTGGAAGGCAGCCATAGTATCTTACTGTATAACATGGGCTCAAACATAGAAAGGCATTCCCCAGTATATAAACAAATTGCTTTTAAATTCCTCTCTTTGAAGCAAGAGGACTATTTAGTTAACATAAGCCAAAAATCTTTGAGTATGCAGAACTAGGCAAACAGTTCTTTAAATCCAGAATGCTCTTTTAAAAACCTGATTGTAAAAAAACCCAATAGTATTAATACAGTACTGATGGTTTCTACTTAAGCTTAGGCATTCTTTAATCGAGAAGTCAGGGTATGTTTTATATTCTTATAAATAGGTAAAAAGGAAAAGGGGAAAAAAGCATGCTGAAAATTCAGATATATTTTGTTGTCTTGCTAGGATGAAGTAGCTTACTGTGTTATCTTTAATCCTGATTGTATTTGTAGTTATAATTTCAATAAAATATACATTTATACTTTGAAATTCATTGAACAAATGCCACTTGTAATCTGCTAAAAAATAGCGGGATGAGTCAAGTGCAGTCTGCAGGCTGCATGCAGTCTATCATAGAATCATAGAATCATAGAGTTGAAAGAGACCACAAGGGCCATCCAGTCCAACCCCCTGCCATGCAGGAACTCCCAATCAAAGTATCCCTGACAGATGGCCATCCAGCCTCTGCTTAAAGAAGGTCCATAAAAGTCAAAAAAGTGGTTTTACCTCCCAATTACTTCTGGGGGCATTTTCATCACATTTGTAGTTGGAGATCCTGCTGAATGGTGTAAAAAAGCATTGTATGCTGAGGGAGAAAAGGGAGGTTCTTTTAAACTGGGTAGGAACACAGCAAGCAGAACTCTCGTTCAGGAAAGATGGGTTGAGAATTTCCCTTTTCCACCCAGACCTTGACCGCTAAGGTCAAAAAAGTGGTTTTGCCCCCCAGTGCACTGTGAGGTCATTTTCACCACATTTTGCCCCACCCAGGCCATTTTCCTCCATATCTGACATCGCAGAGTATATAGTGGAGTGGACTGTGTCAGTACTTTTAAAATATTAGATCCTCGGTTTCCTGGTACCAATCTGATGTCACAGGACAAGTGATGTTTAATTTAGAGAGTTGCGTAAAAGGACTTCATGGTACTCTTTCAGGATTTTAAAAACTGATTGATTAGTTGACATTATATCCACAAATGGCAAAATATATGAGAGCAAAAAATGAAAACAAAAATTACAAACTTATAGCATGCACAAACAAACATTAATAACTCATAAATTAACTGCAAAAATCTTGGAGTGGCATCTGTTGTGTTCCATTATTCACAGAATAAGGCCAGCATCAGCTTTCTTACCAGTGTAGAAGAATCATATGATCAAAGCAAGAAAGAGTATTTTCATTTAGGGGCAAAGCAGACGGGTATGAAGGAACAGCCTCTGGCCACTCTGCTTGTCCTTGCCCCGTGATCTGCTGGTGACTGTAGTGACCGCACGGCCCATTCTCAGAGTGCCCACCACCACAGTCCTGAACAGGCTGCCAGCAAGGAGTGGATTTTTACCACTCCTTTTGCCGGTGGTTTCGGGCCTCAGAGCAGCTTCGGGTTGCTCCAGAGTTGTGTGTCATCTGCATGCCACACTCCCAACTGGGTGGAAGGCACTCCTTTGGCCTGTCCATTTCAGGACTGTGAGATAGAAATGGGGAAAATGACATATGCATGGTATGTTGGTTACTGCTTATTTTAAAAAAATGTTCTTACAGTAGGGAAAAATTATAGTAGAAAAAATGTCATGCATAAGTTATGCATGCATAACAAGGCTGGTGGATGTGATCTTTCCTATGACACTCACATTTAAAAATTGTACATAGGAGTTGGAGATCCCACTGAATGGTATGAAAAAGCAGTGTAAGCTGAAGGAGATAAGGGAGGTCTTTCTAAACTGGGTAGAAATACAGCAAGCAGAGCTCTCAGGAAAAGATGAGTTGGGGATTTCACTTTTCCACCCATACCATGTCTCATTCTAACCCATTCCCTGACTCTACATGTACCATTTTAGGGTCTGTCATAAAAAAAAGAGCTAGGAAATCCACTTCAGTCAGTACCATGATATATTCCTAACTCTGGATCCAACCCTGAATTTTGGAAAGAATTCTGCATTTTGAATAAAATTAAACATTTGTTGTATATTTTATATATTTATGTAATATTCTTTGAATATTTTTAAATCACAAAATATATTATGTGCATAGTTGCATTGAAATTGTCTGCTGCTCTCTGCCACATGTGTAGTGATGTACAATTTATTTGATGATCAGTGGGGCATGAGTGTGTAGGAGGCTGAGTAAGAAGAGTCAATAACTCAGTAATGGACTACTAAAGATGATTAAACAGGCAGCAAATAACTGATACAAATACTGAAAGCAATAATTTTTTACCTTTTGTCATCAAAGATGGTCATATGCGTATAATTGAAATTAAGTCAGTTTAACTCTTTGTACAAATTGACTTTTTAGTATTGGAGCTAAATATAGAGGGCTATATCATACAGTAGGGAAAAACAATAATTCTCTTCCTTTTTGTTTTGTGGTAGTGTGTATGTAAGATCCTATGAAGAACCATTTTGGACTAGACTTGAAGCTTATTTAGTCCAGCATTCTGTATTTGCAGTAGCCAGCTGAATGCCTATGGGAAGGTGTATGTTTGAGATGGAACTTAGTTTTCTCCCCATCATTGATTTTTATTTTGCTATTTTATTCCTCCTTTCTCTTTTATCTGTCTTCCCACTGTTATGCTTGAATTTTCGGTTCTTTTTGCAGTACAACTTTATCCATTTTCTTGACTCTTTGGGCCTTAAAATCTTTGAGATTCAGTTCTATAATTTTTCTATAGTTTACAGTACCACGTGTTTGAGTTTGAGGAAATAATTATGTCATTTATTACTTACAGTTTACTACTTTTATGAATTCTGGAGGGATTTTTTATTGCAAGTTATCTGTACTGTACTTATGAGTATAATCATTCTTGTTAATATTTATTAATAATGATAATTATTTTGATGTGAAAGCTGTAGTCTTATAGCTTTTTTTCTTTTATTTTGTTTCTTCACAGATGATGATGTACCTGCAGATATGGTTGCAGAAGAATCAGGTCCTGGTGCACAAAATAGTCCATACCAACTTCGCAGAAAAACTCTTTTACCTAAAAGAACAGCTTGCCCTGCAAAGAGCAGCATGGAGGTACCTTTAAAAATAGTCAATTATACTTTTAATTATATTGTATGTCTCTTAAAATGGGTGCATAACACATTGGGCAATATTTGATCCTTAAGAAAAAGGCTACTGGGAAATCATTTTTAAAATATACTTGACCATTCCTAATGAGTTTCTTTGAAAATTTACTGTACTTTCCTTAAAAACTTGCCAGGGTGCTTCTACTTCAGCCACAGAGAACTTTGGTCATCGTGCAAAACGTGCTCGAGTATCTGGAAAATCACAGGATTTATCAGGTAATTGCCATTTGTATTAAGAGGAAGGGTAAAAATGTTTCTTCTGCAAATGCTTCCTTTAAATAGTTTAAACATTTTTTTTTAAAAAATAGAAAAATTTGGGGGTGGTAATGATAGTTAAGCGTCTTTCCTTGTCTTCTGTCAAAGAAGGTTACTTGAATAACAAAGTGTATTAGCAGTTTGCTTGAGGTGATGGTGGGGGAGAGAGTGAGGCTTAACTGGGGAGAAGCCAGTGCTTGGAATGGGCCATAGAATGGGAATATTAGCTGTTGATTTTTGATATAAACCAGGGGTAGGCAACCTTTCCCCTTTAAGGGCCGAGGGACTTCAGCTCCCAGAATCCCAGGAGTTATTGGCCAACATGGAACTATTGGCCAACATGGCTGAGGCTTCTGGGAGCTGAAGTCCCTCGGCCCTTAAAGGGGAAAGGTTGCCTACCCCTGATATAAACTATGACCAAAACAAATCTAAAAATTAATGTCAGCCGGAACATAGTCCTGTCTTCTTCAGATATGGTGAACCTGGTCTTCATTTCACCACAGTTCTTCACACAACTGCTCCAAGTTGAACTGAACTTCTGAAATGATAGGGTCTAGCACCAAGATTGCTCTCATTCAACTTGGAACAGCTGCAGGAGCAGCAGAGGTAAAGCCTGGTAAAATAAAGGGTGGTAAAGCAGCTAATTAGCAGCTGCCCATGGTCCTCCTGTATTTCTAAAGGTAATATTCTGCACAGCTGCATTGGTTATCTTGTATATGTTTAGTTAGGGTCACTTCACGCTGTTGGTTGTAACTTTCAAAACCTTTTAAAGACTCAACCAGATGAATCAACTTTGCTGAGGTATTCTGAGTGAGCTGGTCTCAGTTATTGCTCTGTGCTGCAAGCTAGAGCAGTAAGGAGCAGGAGAAGGCCTATGGTTCTTGAGGTTCGAAGAATCTCACGTTGAGGTCTGCCAGTGTCTTATGCTCTTCAGAAATCTAAGTGGGGTGCTTTTTTTAAAAAAGTACAACTTTGAGACATTCTCAACATCTGAATTCAGTTGATTACACACCTATAATAAATACTGTTCAGTAATATTCAGATTCTTTCCTTATCAACTATTGTATTAAAGAATCTTAATATTTCTCCTAATAGTCATGTTAGGTATCCCCTGAAATATCTTGCCAACTGTGGTGATAAATTGAAATATACAATCCTCCAGTGAAACTTTCTACTTCTTTTTGTTAAATGAGTTCATTACATCTGAAAGCAATCCTTCGTGTGTCTTTGTATGTCATTTTTTGTGATGTCAGCTTTCCCTGCCATTTCACTTCAATAACTGTATTTTTTCTAAGTGCTAGCTCCCTCAGCTTGATCTTTGAGCTGTAGAGCTTGTCTGTCTTTGGTTGCTATAGAGACAGAAACATACTAACATTGATTTTTTTAAAAAAAGATCACAGCTGATACCATGGGGAGGAAGTATAATGTCTAAACTGCACTATAGTGTTCTTTAACTTTCATTCTGCATCTTACTAGTTTTTTCTGAATGTTGCATAAATTTAAAATCAAACACAGAAAATGTTCAGATTTGATCCCCTTAAATTTCAGGTTTTGATACTCTTTTTTGGCTCATTGAGTAAAAGTATAAGACAAAACTTTAAATTGATGTTAAAAGATTGATATATTCATATTTTAAACCCACAATTGTAAATAAGTTCCATTGTAATCAGTAGTCTTATTGCTGAGTAGGCAATAAGGAGACCTGGTGGCGCAGTGGTTAAATGCCTGTACTGCAGCCACCGACTCATAAACCACAAGGTTGCAAGTTCAATACTAGCCGGGCTCAGGCTAGATTCAGGCCTGCATCCTTCCGAGGTCGCTAAAATGAGTACCCAACTGTTGGTGGGCAATGAGCTTACAGTTGTAAACTGCTTAGACATCCCATAGTGCGATATGAAGAGGTATATAAATGAAGCTGCTTTTGCTTTGCATGCATAGGAAGGCACTGTAAGACTTTTTTTTTAATGTAAATTAAAACTGATAACTTCGTGATTTTTCCCTGAAAAGACAATAAAAATTGTGTACATGAATTTTAACTGTAATAACTTATTCTGTTGATTTTAATTCAGAGATGCAAAATGTAAAGTTATCACTTGGATTCTGAAATCTCAGCAGATATCTTCTCCTGGGACATTCTCATAGAAGAGGCAATATTTGCCACTTGCAATCAATCATAATTTTATCTGTATTATCACCAAAAAAAGAGGATAACATAATCAGATTCCCTATTTTGAAATCCATCCATTTCCTGAACATGTATTCATAGTAACTATTTGCTATAATAAATAAAACATACTGCTTTGCAATTAACAGTTAAACAGAGCTTAATAGACCAAGGAGTGCAAACTAAAAATATTGGTTGCCTCACTTGTTCCTCCTCTGAGTTGTTAGTGTAGTAACAGAATGTGAATGCAGTCAGATATGAGTCTACTTAACAACACGTCCTACTGAATTCAATGGGAGTTACAGTCCTGCCAGCTGGTCTAGAATTTGCATTCTGAGACTACAGTGTTGTACTCACATATATGGAAATAAATCCCATTGAAATCTGTAGAACTTAGTAGACATGTATAGGATTGCACTGTAAATACCATTTTTCAAAATTACTTTTCCCCATCTCTCTCTTACAAACCAAAACATATTTTAACTGCATGTATTATTCTTTTGTACGAAAGTACAAGTACAGATTTCAGCATACTTATCCAAGGTGGATTATACATTTAATACAATTTAAAAGGTAGTATAATGGATTTCTAAAATCAAATTAACTGACATTTCATCTGCTCTAGATACAGGAAACTCAGAATTCTAGGTTTATTTAGTAGTGATAAAATGGTCTTTACCTTAGCAAAACAGTTCAGATTGCCATAGAAAAGGGGCCCATGTCCTGTTCTTTGTTTTAAACTCATAATAGCAAACCCTGGGAAGCAGCCAAATATTCACATCTGAGACATGGCAGTGAATCAATCAGTTGGAGTGACTGCAGTTGGAGTAAATGCTGCTTAGATGTCCCTCAGCATTTTTCATGGTCCTCAGTTTCCCACTAAACTATGCTTTCTGTATTTCATTTGATTGTTGTGTTAAGTAGTTATATTTGTTCAACATAATCTGTCAGTCTTTTCCTCCCCACTCTAGCAAAAATCTTTCTTATCTCCTCATGACATCACCTCAGTTTATTCTGCCTCACAAGTGATAATCAGATGGAGTGGGGGGGAGCTGGGAAACAATTGAGCTCTGTGGGATGGCTCTGGCAGCTTTTTTCCATGACAAACCTCTGCCCAAGATACAGACATCCAGCTATGGTTGGTTACAGTGATGGGATTGCTTTCTGTTTTGCCCACTTTTTGACTAGTGCTGCATAATGTCAAGAAATGACAAACTTGTTCCTATTTTTTTAAAAAAGAAAAAAGAAGCAGCAGCCAGAGCCATCCCAGGATACAGAGGGCTGACTGTATATATGCTCTCCCTCCCTCTTAAAACCTGAGTGTCTTCATTTGAGGATTTTCTGTTTTGAGAAATTATACAGTGACATAATATTCACCACTCCAGTGCAGGCACTTCCATGGGAACTCTTGTTTTTCAGCCACAGTGTGTTGTGCTGCCCACTTTGAACAAGTAAGAGTGGGGTGATCAGTTGGCACTGACAGCAAGCACATTTGAATACTTGGTCTTCACTAGTACAAGTGACTATGGTTTCTGTCGCCGTGTCCATTGCCAACCTTACTTTTGGGGCAATTGGAATCCCCTGCATATAGACAACTTTTGTTATATTATTGAACAAACTGAATTAGGAGAGTTGTTAAGCCAATACATGTTTTCTCAAGCTGCAGAGAGATGGAGAAAACACCCATAGTTTAAGAGAGTTGGAATGCTGTGGACATGTTAGGGTGTTGCTAGGGTATCAAGGAGATGCAAGAGGTTCATGAGCTGAACTTACTATTTTTCTTCATGGTCTTCCCGATTCAGTGCACAGTTTGGAATCTTCTAGAGCTATTGCACAAGCTTTTAGGGCATAACCCTGCCCATCCTCTAGGTGCCCTAGCAACACGTTTCCTGCCTTCTGTTCCTTTTTGTCCATTGTGTCAGCAGCATCAAAGGAACTGTTCAGAGCTGTTCTCTTTTGCCTTCATTGGTGAATTCTGAACTGACTTTCTGGCTTCTTGCTATTTCTGTATATTCCCTCAAATTTTGAATGTCCACTTCTTCCACTAAGCATAAGACAGACAAAAAGTGACACAAAAAGAAAAAGAGGTCAAAGCATGCAGATGATGATTACCCCCTACTATCTACTGTTCCAACTGTCTCAGAACAGGCTCCACTGCCCACTTTGTCTCTGATAGCATTGGAAGTAGAAAAATTAGTGCTGATCTCAATGGATTCTCTGCAGTCTTCTCCAGAACCTGAGAAACAGCCAAGATCTTTTTTGCTTTAATCATTGCTATTATGTGAGTGCAAGTTGGTTCTGTTTCAGAGGAAGAGATAGTTGACTCTCCTTCTGCTTGGTTGATCGTGACAGAGAGGGCACCTGCTGTTCAGATAGGACAACCAGCCTGTGTAATACCTCCACCTGTTCTCCTTGGACCCAGTCGCCGGTCCACAAAAAACACCCTATCTGCTTGAGGTTTCATCTGAGGATGAGTTGGTTTCATCTGCACGGTACAAGCTCTAGAACTGCAAGTCAAACACAAAGAAGTTGAACTGACTGACCCAGTATATAGCTGAATCCAAAGTAAAGTGCTAATACCTGCTTTGATTCCCTTCACTCTCTCTCTCCTCAAAACTGTTTGTAGGTCCCGGGCTACCATATCAACAATTCCATGCACATGACTGTATTGGGTGTCAGATTCTGAATCGGATTAGCTTATGCACCATCTGAACCTAAAGTCAATTGTGGTAGAAGCAGCTCAATCTAAATCCTACAGAAGAAGCACACCATCCCCTCTGATAGAGAAAGCAGGAAGCTTGGCATCATGGCCAAAAGACTCTACTGTTCATCATCTTTCTGCTTCAAGTTTGCTAATTATGAGGAGTTTGCTAATTATGCTAATTATGAGGCCTTACTAGCAGCACCCTTGGAAGCTGATGACTCCCTTTCTGGCCAGGGTTCCTGACGAGGGCAAACGACTAGCTACTGCTATACAATCTGAAGCCCATTCTTTAGCCATCCAACAGATAAACTCTGTATGTCATGTAGCCAACTGCACTGCTAAGACTTTGACAGGTGTGGCTGCCTTATGGAGGCACATGTGCCTGAGATCGTCAGATCTGTCAAATTGAGCAAGGACCACAGTTTAAATTTGCTGTTTGACTAGAAGAGCTTGTTTAGTGTGGAGATGGACAACAAGCTAGAACTTAGAAGATACGCACCATGACCCATATGTTTGGCTTACCATCTCAAAAACCAGTATTTGTTCAGATCCTGGTACAGCTGGACCAGACGAACATCAGCTCCCTGGAGATTCCTTATCACAACAGCATACTGACAGTGTTGCATACAGGTTTTTCCACCCATGTTCTCCTGCAAGGCTTCTATATCTACAAAATAACATTAAACCTGCAAGAAAAGGTCTCATGAGCAGAGCAAGCAAAGGCTTCGACTGCTTGGACACCCTCTTTCCCACATCTTTCCTTCAGTTTGGCAATAGGGGCCTCATTCCCACTTACATTTAAAACGGTTTGCAATTCGCCTTCACTCCATATCAGTGAATCGATTCCAAAAGGTCTGTCGTTCCCACTATGAAAGCAGATCTTTTCATTATTCCCTTGTAAATGCTTCTTTTTTGGCACAATTGTTCCCACTAGTTTGCGCCGCTTCAAAATGCATGTGAATCATCTACGCATCATTGGTGATGCAAGCGGCAACATGGTGAGAACAGGGCCAGAGCAGGGTGACTTTAGCAGGCTGCTCAAAAGTACACCATTTCCTTAATCTGAGATTTGGTTGACACGCATATATGTGGTATAACAAGACAAAAGTGCATAAGGAGTTTGAGCATCATTATGTAAGAAGATCACTAATAAGGATTTGGCTGCAATGTAAGGAAAAATTTTACAGAAAACTACCCTTATGGGTGTCGCCACAAGAAGCATTTTTTGGAAGATGGCGAGAAGTACCTAAATGGTTGAGATACCGAAACATCGTGTATAAAACAAGGAGTGGATTTTACGAAATAAAGTCTCTAGAAAATCTGAAAGAATTAGATAAAAATCTGCATTGGTTTCCATACAAACAATTAATGGATAGATTTAAAGCAGATTATAAAAAACTGGGATTCGAAGAGACAGATAACGATTTAGACAAAGTGATTAAGCAAAATGGAAAAAAAATTAACTTCCAAATATTATGAGATCTTACAAGAAAGAGAGTTGGAACAAGACTTAGTAAAAGATACGATGATTAGATGGGCTAAAGATATGGCAGGGACATTGATTTAGAAAGTTGGGAATGGGCAAGAAAGAAGACACAAAAATTTACTCAATGCCAAGACTTGAAAGACAACTATTTAAAAATGGAGCAACGTCGGTATCTTACTCCAGCAAAACTAGCAAAAGTTTATAAGAATGACAATAATAGATGTTGGAAGTGTAACCAAACCACAGGATGTTGGTTACATGTATGGAGGAACTGTGACAAAGTTAGGAAACATTGAATAACTATTCATAAGGTAATCTGTGAAATATTTAAAATAAGATATGACATGACACCAGAAATATATTTGTTGAACATGACAAATAATATCCCAGAAAAAATTGAAAGGAAATATGGGAGAATATAATATATACAATAACTTCAGCTCGGATTACATTAGCAAAAAAATGGAAACAAATAGAAGTGCCCTCAGCCAGTGAGTGGTTTACAAGGCTTATTGAAATAATGAATATGGATATACTTACCGCTAGATTGAACAAACAAAATGTAGAAAGTATTGAACAAGACTGGATCCCGATACTGCAATACTGTAAAAGAGAAAACTTAATTGAGTAGAGATACAAATTGATAGGAAAGTGTAAATTATTAAATGATCCAATAATGGGAGGTGAATATCAACAGGAAATATCCATAATAATGACTATAAAAGATCAGCATGGTTAAAGCTCATGTTATAACACACAGTGGATTTAATATTTAAAATTGCTTGTATATGAAGACAATGAGTGAGCATTGAAGTAAGGTTGAGTACAAACTGGAGATAAACTTTGGAAGTCAATTGTAAATATTTGTATATAATTATTGGAAAAGAAATTAATATGTCAATTTGATATATTTGAATAATACATGTTAATAAAATATAAAATTTAACAAAAAGTACACCATTTCCCCTTTGAGCAGACTGGCTTGGGAACTATCCAGACCTTTCCTTCCTCTGCAGCCTGAAATTGCAATCATAACTGATGTATATTTGGAGGGTTGGGGAGCTCATATGACAGGCCTCTCTGTGATAATGAATTCACAAGGACAGTGAACTTTACATCAGTCCTCTAAAGATGCTGGTGGTGAAGAAAGCATTTTGAAACAAGGCAGGGTAGTTCAGGTAGTTAATGACAACACCACAGTAATGTATTACCTGAACAAACAAGATGGAATAAAGTCCAGAACCCTGCTCCATTTCATAAAGACTATGAAACTGGAGCATCAGCAGAGTCATTTCTATATTCCATCTACAGGAGAAAAATGTCTTAGCAGATGCTCTGAGCAGAATATTGGACTTGTGCCACAAATAGGTATTCCATCCCAATGTGCTCTAACTGGTCTTCCGAGAGTTGGGTGTCCTGGAGCTGGATCTATTCACTACTCTCAAGAACAACAAGAACAACCATTGCAAGACATTTTGCTCCAGGACTCATCAGGGGAAGTCATATGGCAATGCCTTCCTGTTTCACTGGGGAGGTTCCCATCATGTACCCTTTGCTTCCATTCCCCTCATTGCCAGGTGACAGCAAAAATCCAAAGAGATAAGACCAGAAGCATCCTCTTCATCCTGGAGAGAAGTGACTAGTGGGGTGTCACAGGGTTCTGTCCTGTTCGACAGTGCTATTCAACATCTTTATCAGTGACTTGGATGAAAGAATAGGG